>OW052251.1:22753125-23972500 GCA_932526585.2 Philonthus cognatus | reverse complement strand
ACTCCGGTTCTTAAAAATGCAATAAATAGCAAAGCTTGGTGTGTATATTTTTACTTTAACCAAATGAATATCATAATTTCCCTGAAATGATTAGGGAAGATAATATTTTAATTTTGAGAAATTAACATTAAAAATGCTACGTTCCGTTTCATCCATTTACACTCTGAATAACGTGTATGAATATCGAATTAACTTTTTTCCTTGACTATTTTCTTTTCGGACAATATTCATTATTTTAGTGGGGATAGCTTTATAGAAGGGATGAAAAATCAAATTCTTCGAAGTGATCTATCGGTTTTTACCTATTTGTAGGCATTTTTTCGACCACGTTTTTATTATGGTGTATACCCTCAAGTATTACGCGACCAGAACATTACCACTGCAACTTACAGATAATCCGCAACCTTCTAAAAACCATAAATATTTTGGGATTTAAAAAGATTATTTACTGTTGACACATTTAATTCGTATCCGCAGAATCCAATTCGGTAATTTCTTATCATGTTTTTCACTAACCGATATTTTAGTTAGACACTTTTTGATCGGGTTTTCTTAAATCATTTTGAATTATTTTTACTTACCTATTTAGTCTGTAACATAATCCCATCGGTACCTTTTGTAAATGTAATTTGACTAAGAATAAAACCATTGAAATAATTGAATTAACCTGACATACAAAACGTAAACTGGAAATAGAGTATTCAATAATTTTTGCAATTACACTTCTTAGAGAAAATCTATTATACTTTTTTCTATTAAAAGACATCTTGTTGTTTTCAAAATGTTTTTGATTATCATCACTTAACGTGACTTTTCAACATATTTCAATATTTGAGCCAATTATCTCAAATATTATCGATAACACTTGTTTCTGATTCCTGGGACCCTAAAACGTATATTTCCGTACAAAAAAAGATAGCCATGAGGTCGATAACAATTATTAAAATGTAAAATTTATAATGTTATTAATGTGACTAATTACTTGATTTAACAAGTTTGTTTGTTTCGCAGTTTTTGATAATATTCTCAATTATAAAGTTTCATGATTTTTATATAATTTGTACTTTCTCTATATAACATTTCGTGTATCTCGGGAAGTATTGAGAATATCGAAAAATATTTCTGCTTATTCTTTTTCAACTTATCCCCATGCAGCCGCACGACGGATGCCATAAATTTTAATCCAAAAATTAGGTAACATTTTAGTGCCCGCTGAGTATTGTCGGTGTTGCTTAAATGGCACACAATAAGCGTTTATAAAATTTTAAGAAAAGTACAAGTTGATCATGTAACAATCGTTCAAAGTAAACGGATAATTAAAGAAGTCAGTGCAAAAACCACAAATTTCTGAAACTGGTAATATTTATTAAAAGTATGGATCATTTAATAAAATACGCATCGTGATTAAAATATATACTGTGTCCATTTTGGGATCTGATTTTTATCTTTTGCGCCTTGAAACGGGACACATAGTATATTTAAAACTATTTTAACCCATTAACGGCCAAGCAATTTTAACTCTAAAAGTTAATTTTAATTAAAATTCTACACTTCTTTTTGCGATTTCTATGAATTACATACTGTGAATTTTTTCTTTAAATACCCATAATGTATACGTGAATTTAATAAAAAGTTAAAAATCATAAATAGTTTATTATTATTATTATATTAAAGTGATAATGGATTTTCAAAAAATTAGTGCCTCAACAATGTAATGTATACGCTGTCAATGTTCAGGCATTCGTCGATTTTATATAAAAACGTGCAATATGAAGTTAAGAACGAGTGTATCCACTCCCAGACTAAGCATAAGGTAAAATTTCGAGTTTAGAAAAGCCTCAAAATTTGGCTCGGGCGCGTAGCGAAGCGGAGCGACCGAGCCAAATTAGGCTTTTCTAAACTCGAAATTTTACTTCATGCGCCACGCGTATAAAACATTGTAATATTGTGAAGTATTTATAATACACTTTAAATAACACAATATTTAAATTTTTCTTGGTACATTTTCAATTCAGGTCAAATAATATAATATATCAAATAAACTTATTTAGTAACTTAATTATCAAAAAATAATAATGTTGCGTGTATGCATCAACGGCGCTTAATGGGTTCAAAACTTCAAACGGTAATAATTCAAAAACTAAAAAAAAAATGACTTAACTGCATTTTGCACTGACCCCTTTAATTAAAAAAGAAACCCTTATCGATCACTAGATTTGATCTGATCAATAGGATTGATCTGATTAGTTAATAAAATGATAAGTTGATGTATTTGTTTTACTTTTTATCAAAAGTTAAATAGTTTTGTATTTTAAGTTTCTTGTACAAAATAAATAATACTTAATGAATTTTACAACGTTCACATATAATTTCATAAAATCTATTTTCTAATAACGCAGAAAATAAAATTGTAGAAGGAAACGCATGAATGAATGTAACACGCATCCTTAGCTCGTTAAAAGAAAAAAAAAACGTGTTTTCAAGATTGAAAAATCAACATCTGGAATATGATACGAGAAGCGCGGAATAGAGGGAGAAAGAAATTGTCTCTCTCTCACTCTCTCACTGAGACTTGATTTCGCGACATCTGGAGTAAAATAGTCGTAACCGACCGACCGCAGGAAGCCAGACTGGTGTATATAGGCAGCCAAATACACTAATTTGGCATCCAGCGCTCTGCACCCATTCGCGTGTACCCAAAATTTATATGGGGACTGGCTAACTGGATATATATATATATATATATATATATATATATATATATATATATATATATATATATATATATATATATATATATATGAAAGAAGGGCACTTGTAGCGCTTTACAGATTGGCTCACAGTGCCACCTATATGCGAAGTATGAAAACAACAGAACCAAAGGCCGGTAAAGGAAGGTTTCTTTTGTGATATAAACCAATTTATGGAGAAAGGGCATTTCCATGGAAGTGTCCTTTTTCTATCCAACTCCTCAATTTTAGCGAATTTCGTATTTAGTGATTTATTAGCAATGTCTAAAATTGCTTCTAGTTTATTGAGTAAATCAATTCCCATTAAACCATCAAACTGCTTACTAAAGTCAAATCTTTAAAATGTGAGTTGAATATCAGTATTAAAAATTTCAGGAACATTTATAATTACAGCATCGTCGTGTTTTGTTAGTGCGTGGGCTGTTTTAATTTTAAAAGGGATTTTTACGGCAAAATCGAGATTTTTGAAGAATAAGTTTGAATTAATTAATGTTTTTGTTGATCCTGTATCAATAAGAAATTTTAGTCCGTTAAAGGTTATGATATATAACCTTCATATTGTTCCTCAACAGGTGTTTCTTTGGAGTCTTTGGTTTCGTAATAATCGTATTCTTCTTGCTCGTCGTTTTGATAATAAAGTTTATTACCCGATGTAAAATTCGGGTAAATGTTCTCTGTAGTGTAGAGGCTGGTCTTTTGTTAAAACTCTCAGAAGGGTCTAATTCCATGGGGGTTTGTTTTGGGAGATTTCGTTGCATAGCAGGAGTAAATGTCTGCATTGGATTTATTCTTCTTACAGCTTGAATATATTGAGGTTTATTCGGCCAATTTTGTTGATTAAAATTGAGCTGTTGTTGATAATTTTGCTGTTGTTGATTATTTTGATTTAATGATTGAATATATTGTGGTACAAAAATAGGTCGAACCAATGGGGTTTTTACTGAATATTGGCATGTTCTATCGTAGGCTGTATTTTTGGGGGTGGTGCATTGTAAATTGTATGCTTTTCCGGCACGATAGTTGAAACTACGTAACTCATTGCGGTTTCAAGGTTATCAGGTTGTTTAACTTGAACCATGATTCTAGTGGTGTGATCTAGTTCCAGAAGACTTTGTAGAAATATTTGCAGCGCAGTGTTTTTATAGTTTGTGCCTTCTAGCAATCTGCTCTGTTCATTGTTATCACATAGTTTCACTTGTGTGAGTAAAAGAAGCTGCAACGTTTCTTTTACTCTTTTTCCGTAGTTGTACGCTCCTTTGGATTTATGTGGGCGTAATGATGCGAGGTCAGCAAATAAGCATTGTTCGCTTCTTTGGTAGCCGAAATGATTTAAAAGGAGATCTTTTAAATCCGTCCAGGTTGTCACTTCCTCGTTACTGCTAACTACTTGAAGAGCTTTTCCTCTTAATTTTCCTTGGAAAATTCTTAGCAAAAGAGCTTGGATTTCTAAATTTGGGGTTGCCAAAAATGTATTTTTCAGGAAATCGCAGGCGGCAATAAGGTTCGAATCGCCGTCGAAAACTGGTATTTTGTCTTGGTAGACAACAGTGATATCTTTCACGGTGTAAGGCATGTTTTCGGAAAGGTCTAAAAATGTGATTAATCCGGATAATTCTTCAATATCGGGAGTGGACATAAAAATTGGCTGAGAAATTCGACTTACAGAATTATGGCAGCTAATCCGTTCATATCCTTTGTTTTGGGTACAAAGATAACCTTTTCACTTTCACAGAATTGTTTTTGCACTCACAGCACTTTTGTTTTTTCGATACTTCACGTAAATCGTTGAAACGAAGAACGTCGCGAATGAATCCTGTTCGCAGCGCTAGTTAAGATCGTCGAAACGATACTCTTATTTTTAAAAAGCAGTTTATTTATTTACTTTAATTACACTTGTTGCAAATTAAATTGATTAATTAACTTTGATTAGAAAACTTAAAACTAATGCGTCGCGCTGTGAATCGTCGCAGAGCCGATGTTAGGACTGAGCGCCCCGCGGCGTGGGGGATGTATAAGTAGTCCGTCATTTTGCTGATCTTAGCAAAATCTGGGATCTTAACTCGCAGATCAAAAAATGTTCTGCATGAAAGTCCTGTTGATCCACTGCATATAAAACTGTCTCAAATACCTCTGTAGATAATGTTTCGTTATTTTAGATGCAAAATCAAAGGAAGGAATTTTTGTCGGTCTTCAAATAAGGAGATTAACTAAAGATCAAGAATTTGTTAATACCAGAGCTGGGCAGGATTTGAATCATTCAGGATTCGATTCCCGGATTCGAATCTTTTTAGAGGCTTCGATTCCCAAAATCGAATCCTTTTAAAGGATTCAAAAGAGGTATTCGAATACTTTTGTGAAAACGGATTCGTATTCCAGATTCGTATTTTTTTTTTAAAACGATGAAAATACCTAAAGGCTATTGTTGTTCGAAAGTAGATAATAAAGTATTGCGACTTAACAGGGCAATATATCGCCTTAAATAGTCTTCCAAATGTTGGAATGATCTAGTTAATAAAGTTCTGTTAGAATTACGTTATTTTAGATCAAAATATAAGTCCTGTGTGTTTACAAAAAGAGAAAAAGATTTACATACCATTGTTACCTTGTACGTACGATTACTTTATTTTTTCTAATGACGAATATGAAGATGATTATTTAAAACGTGAATTAAGTAAGAGATTTAAAGTTAATGATCTTGGAACAAATAGGGAATACCTCGGTATACGGGCAAATTATAAAACAAAAACTATAGGCGTTATAATCCTATATCAAAAAATTATTTTTCAGCTATTGAAAAAATTCAATATGTACGATTGTAAGGAGGTTAAAACTCCTTTAGAAAACAAATTGAATTTGTCAGTTTTGAATGATAAGAGTGTGAGTGACGATATACCATATCAGAATCTAATAGGGAGTTTAATGTACTTAACGGTTCTCACAAGCATTTGGTGTAAGTTATTTGAGTCAATTTAATAAATCACATAGAGATCAGCACTGGAAAAGTGATAAACGGTTATTAAGATATTTTAAAGGGACTAAGAATTACTGTTTAACACCCAGTATATTTTTTACACCTGTACCTGATTTGTGTAAAACTCGTTGCTGTTAACAATAATGAACCATGATAATGATTAACGAATTGTAATAAACATAAAGTCATATATTTATTCATTTGTGAACATGAAAGTATATTATTACAATAATATAAGAAGTGGTTAGGTTGATAAATTGAAAAAGTAAAGACAAGTCAACGTTGAAAAATCCAGCGGCACTAATGTTCCAAGGAAACGTCTCAATCTGGCGAAATAAAGCTGTACACTTTTCCCGAGCATCTTGATTTCTAAAACGCCTGGAAAGTATGCTTGTTGTAACTTGTAAAAGTATTTTTCTTTCAGTTATAATCCGTTGACATTCTAACATAATAACCAAAGCTTGAATCTAAAATTTAAATAAATTCAAAAATCGAATTCATTTTTAATATTAAATTACTGTTTGTGCGAAATATATACACTTGGTGTTACATAAAATTCAACAATTTTGACTGATTTCAATGGATTTAATTATTATCATTAACATTGGGGCGATTGAGACGGACTCAACGACTCAATAGTGATAATGATCAAACTACCTGACATGATAAATATTTTGTGGATAAGAAAACACTTAAGTGAGGCTTAGGAAAATACTTTAATGGTCACGATCAGCAGGGTCTGATAAAATTTGGTTAGTTACTTGAAACCAATAGCTTTCAGAAGTGCTATGATGGACACGCAATTTTTTTTATTCAGTGCGGTACTCCCAGGGCCGTGTGAAGAGAAAACTCCGCCCCGAGCGAAAGTAGAATTTGGCGCCCCCATCCCTAATATACTTTTGTTGCGGTTACTTATATTGCCGACTAAAAATATATTTTAATGCATTTATTTAAACAAATAAGTAATAATTACATGTACCACTATACAGGGTGTCCCAGACTACCCGTATCAGGCTTTTTTTGAGAATACGGCTAGTCCTAGAGAGTTGGGCCAAAAAATGTATTAATTCCCCTCATTAATGACCAGATCTACATAATGTATATTCCTCTTTTTGATGCTGTAATATAAAAGCAATGTACACATAATATTAGGCACTTAGTTTGATAATAACTAGCTTGTAATCGGAACTGTAGTCACTAAAAAGTAAAATAAAAGTGGTAAAACAAAGTTAAGTGTTTTAATTAAAATTGTTCGCATAAAATATGTTGCAATTTAAACGAGGAATCCAAAAAAATGACTAATATACAGGGTGCCCGTATTTCAACAGAATGTATGGCGATCTCGGTTATTTGAAGAGATAGAGAGTCGGTTAAATTGGCGCAAAGTTGCGTATTTTGGGGCCCAATAATAATTTAAAAACAAATTTGAAATATATTCTTTAGGTTTTGAGATATTGTCAAAAAAAACGATTTTTTAAATTTTGTTTTTATTTATTTATTCAACCAGTGTTGAATTCAGGCATTTACAACTTTGGCATTATATCTAGTAACATATTATATATATATTTGAAATAAAACAACGCAGTTGGGAGGGTTTCACTTTTATTGTTGAACACTGCAACATGTTTCACCACACAGTGGCTTCATCAGGCAGATGAAATAATGATTTTACAAACTACAGGTAAAAGCTTATATACTAATGCAATTAAATTAATAGAAAGGGGGGGGGGGGTAATGAGGTAATTAGGCTGAAACTAATACAAACAATTTTGAGCGACTAAATATTGATTAGGGGTGAATTGTTTACTTCTATTTGGTCATTTAATAGAATACCTTTTTTGTTATATTTATTAATTTCTAATTCTTCTAATAAGTTTAATTTACGACTTTTGTTACATTCGTGCAAAATTTTGAATTTAGGGTTAAAGTTATGTTGGTATTCGATTAAATGATTGGCGTAGGTTGAGGAGGTTTTCTTAAATTGAAAGCATTTTTGATGTTCTGAAATGCGATCTGGGAAGCTACGTCCAGTAAGGTATACGGCAATCCCCACACTCTAGCAAATACACGCCAGAGTTCGTAGTTTTATCAGATTTGTCTTTAGAATTATTAATGAATTTATTAAGTGAATTGACCGTTCTAAAAGAAGGAGTTAGGTTTATCGAAGGGAGACCGTTAAATGTTAATGAGCAATAGTTATTATTCTGATTTTGAAAATTGGTGGGATATACTAATTTCAGGGCTTGTTGTTTTTTTTTTATAAAGGATGTCTAAGATAAGCTTTTGACGAAAGCCGTTGTTATTAGCTATTATGAGAATTCTGTTGAGCTCATTATTAAAATTATTAATTGATAGGGGGATAGTGGTTAGCCTATGCAACATGGAATGGTAAGCTGCTAGTTTATGTTGCATAGGATGGAATGATGTGCTATGGATCATCAACATATCTAAATTAAATATTCTCACCTGTTTCACAGGAACGGAGAGACAGTTAGATCAACTTTTAAATTTCATTAATTCAATTCACAAGGATATTTCATTTACTAGGGAGATCGAATCTAATAAATCTATTAATTTTTTAGACTTAACAATTTCACATCCAGGTCAAAAACATGAATTCAATATTTTTCACAAGCCGACCCATACAGATACTACGATCCATAGCACATCATTCCATACTATGCAACATAAACTAGCAGCTTACCATTCCATGTTGCATAGGCTAACCACTACCCCCCTATCAATTAATAATTTTAATAATGAGCTCAACAGAATTCTCATAATAGCTAATAACAACGGCTTTCGTCAAAAGCTTATCTTAGACATCCTTTATAAAAAACAAAAACAACAAACCCTGAAATTAGTATATCCCACCAATTTTCAAAATCAGAATAATAAATATTGCTCATTAACATTTAACGGTCCCCCTTCGATTGCCATCAGCAAAAAACTCAAATCCTTAAACCTAACTCCTTCTTTTAGAACGGTTATTCACTTAATAAATTCATTAATAATTCTAAAGACAAATCTGATAAAACTACGAACTCTGGCGTATGTTTGCTAGAGTGTGGAGATTGCCCTAAGGTATACGTTGGACAAACTGGACGTAGCTTCCCAGATCGCATTTCAGAACATCAAAAATGCTTTCAATTTAAGAAAACCTCCTCAACCTACGCCAATCATTTAATCGAATACCAACATAACTTTAACACTAAATTCAAAATTTTGCACGAATGTAACAAAAGTCGTAAATTAAACTTATTAGAAGAATTAGAAATTAATAAATATAACAAAAAAGGTATTCTATTAAATGACCAAATAGAAGTAAACAATTCAACCCTAATCAATATTTAGTCGCTCAAAATTGTTTGTATTAGTTTCAGCCTAATTACCTCATTACCCCCCCCCCCCCCTTACTATTAACTTAATTGCATTAGTATATAAGCTTTTACCTGTACTTTGTAAAATCATTATTTCATCTGCCTGATGAAGCCACTGTGTGGTGAAACATGTTGCAGTGTTCAACAATAAAAGTGAAACCCTCCCAACTGCGTTGTTTTATTTCAGATAGTATTACGGAGTTTCATCATGTATCCGCCTGATCAATTAACCATATTATATTTTAAGATAACCATAACATTTACCCAGGGACCATGACCAACTTTTGTTTTTCTTATAGGCGGCATTTTGGATATTTATATTTTTCGGAAGAATATTTTTTTCTGAATTCAATAATGGATCACACTTATAGTTTATTGTACATTTGATATGAAACATTGTAATATTTTTTGTAAAGAGTGCCTTGGAAACAGTTGATTAATTACTGTACTGATAGAAAATGTATTTGCTTATAAACGAATTACTGGTGTGACCTTCTGAATCTTAATAAATTGCTTGACTGTCTTTGGACTATTATAGGATTTTGTCATATTATACCTTTATTGACCGTGTTTTGACTATTGTTTGACTATGCTAGGATTTTGTTTGATTATATCTCTCTATGGATTGTATTTCGGCTATTGTGATGTTATGATTGTACGCAGTAATGGGAATAATCGAGATATTGTATTAATCGATCACTTTGGACCGAGAGATTTTAGTAATCGATTATTATTACTACTACTTTTAGTGGCACCGAATAGTATATCGATATAAAAATCAATTATTTCTGCATCTTCCACCTACTCTAGTGATAGTATAATTACTGAGCGCTTTAGCAGGTTTAAAAATGAATAAACTAATACAACATTTTAAGGAAAACACTGTTGTTCTTCTCTGTTTGAACTATTGTGCTGCATACAAATTTGAAACAAAATGTCTTCACAATTAAATCGTTAATAAGAATTTAATCGAAAATTAACGAACGGTTCATTTGTTTTTTCTGGAACATTAATTTCTTCGTGATAATACACTCTGTCCTAAAAGACAGTCAAAGCAGAACTGTAATGATGTTCAGAATGCATCGATTTTGTTCGATCTGCATTCAAAACAAGTATTACTCATTTTAACCTAACCTAACTTAAACTAACGTTAGCTCAATATTGATAATTGAATAGCTACATTTTGAAAATTGGTTGGATCATGTGTAACTCCTATTAGGTGACGTTAGTTTTCAGTTTGTTAGGTTAAATTAGTCAGTTACTAATTAGATACTGAGGTTAATTTATAAGGGCGATAAATTTGAAATTCCTAACGAGTGTCTTCCACTCCTTGATTAAGCATGAAATAAAATTTCGCGTTTAGAATAGACCGAAAATTTTAATTTGCAAATCCAAATTTTCAGGCTTTCCTAAACTCGAAATTTTACTTCATGCGCCAGACTTACAAAATGATAATTTGATGTGAAGTTCAAAATATGCTTAGGTAGATACCCATAGAAAATTGATTCATGAATCACAGTTTAAGAATCGCTAATAGAAATGATCGAAATAATAATCGATACACACTAATCGATTATATCAAGATATTTTAATAATCGACTAACTCGCTTATCGTATCTCGATTATTCCCATCACTAATTGTAAGTCACTTAACTCACTATATTAAATACGGTAAATATAGTGATTTAATGACAAAATACTACTACAATACATATTTTAATAGTTGTGAAGTATTTTAAACTAAAGAGTGTCTTCCACTCCCAGACTAAGCATGAAGTAAAATTTCGAGGTTAGAAAAGCCCCGAGTACAAAATTTGTCGAGGGTCGCGACAAATGTTCACGGGGCTTTTCTAAACTACAAATTTTACTTCATGCGCCACGCGTATAAATCACTGATTTACAGTAAAGTTAAAAACATATAAAGCTTAGATGCAAAAATTCCTTTTTTTGTAACTAGTTTTGGAATAATAATAATAAAAGTAGAATAAATTTAGTGTGTGCAACTTTTCCATACTGTTCATATTTAAGTCATCATATCTTAAATGAGGAAAGTGCTAAGATGGACACAACACGAATTTTTTACTTTATATATTGATAATCGGTACTTATTATTATTATTATTACAAAAGATTGACAGTTATTAATTAATTTTGACTGCTAACAATGATTGACTTCTGTCAATATTTTATTGATTAATAGATATGACGTCATTGTTTCCAATGCACACTGTAAAAAAAAGAATTATCATTTTAAATATCAAATCTAAAATAAATTATGAGTGTGCTACATTACTGAGTTAAGAAAAAAATATTCTTTTGAAAATTTTGAAAATACAAATTGGCGCCCATAAGAAAAACAAAAGTTGGCTATGGTCCCAGGGTCAATGTTATAGTTATCTTAAAAAAATTATACTACTAGATTCCTCATTAAAAAGTGCCTGTATATTGTCAAAGTTCTAAAAGTCCAGATTCAGTCGTTTCTGGATAAAAAAATAAATACAATTTTTAAAATAAAACAGTTTTTGGTTGATATCTCGAAAACAAAAAAAGATATTTAACAATTGTTTTCAGATTATTGTTAGGCCCTAAAATACCCAACTTTGCTCCCAATTTAACCGACTCTCTATCTCTTTAAATAATTGAGATCCCCATACATTCTGTCGAAATACGGACACACTGTATAGGGTGTTCTATGTAAAATAACGAAATTGGTGCTATTTCCAGTGGAACCGGAAGTGATGAAAAGTTCCAATATTTTACAAGAGGAGAACTGATTCAACGGCGTGACGAAGATTTTTTTTTTAATTTTTAGTGCAACGGTTTAGCGTGGACACCCTGTATACCCTTTACAATACACAATAACAAATGTATTCTTTCAGAAAAATGTTAAGAATTACTCTAGATGTTGGAGCCTTTCACATTTAAATGCCTAAATGAGGGGGCAGTGAATTTAGCCTACACCCCGGGCGGTTGAAACCCACGCTACGCCACTGCCTAAGATAGGATAATTTTGAAGCAGTTTGTGTTGAACTTACCGAAATAGCATATTGGGGAAGTAGTGCCATTATTTCAACTTTATTATTTCGAATAATAAAAAATAAATCAGCTGTTTCCATTAATTTAAACAGCATCTGTATGATAATTAAAAAAATCGTCCATCCGAACATTTTATTAAAACCACACATGCAAGCACTTATATGCTTATGAACTTCAAATATTCCATTTAAACACTCATAATTTTCTAAAAGGTCAACATTGATTTTGCACAAAATTTCTCGTAAGGCATACATTCTATTCCGTAGCCCGCTCATTAACAAATATACAAGAAGTACAATCAAATTTATGAATAACGGTAGCATCATCGAGAAAATATACATTGGTAAAAACATGATTACATATTTAGGTGGTATTGGTTGAGAAGCGATAACAAGCATTGGTATAATAATAATAACTGGTAAACATAGTATAAAACATACGAGCTTATTAACCTTAATGTAATTTGAGTTATAATGTAATATCTCTCGTAAAATACTATCACAAATTGTTAAGGAATTTAAATAACTATCAAGCAAATATGCTGTAGTAAATTTATTTGCTGTTGCGTATATTAACGCACTTAAAATAATGGTGAAATTACTTATATTCACAACTTTATTAGCATAACACGATGCAACGACACATAATACAACGTGTATTCTGCAGAGCTTATAAATGCGCCCTGATGTGAATTTATTTAAATTATTTTTATATGTAGGAATAATTCCGAAATAACCCATTAATTTCAATAAAGGTTGTATATTTTCCATGACGTTGTTATTGCAATAAAATTAATACACTAAAGTGTTTTAATTTAATTAAGATGAGTGTTCGAATATATGTGTGCGTTTGGTAAACATTTATTTAAATATTTAAGTTACTCTAAAAAAATAAGTAAACAATATTCGATTATTGCAAGTACCTATAACTTCAATTATGACGGTTATATTAAGAGAATGGTTTCATTCATTCATCACATTGAATTTTATAAATTTCACATTTCTTCAATGAAATTTAATGTAATGAATGCGATGCAATTTATATTGATTAAATTGTACAGGTCAACATAATGAATAGAGAATAGAATAAATAAGTATTAACATTGAATTTGTGTTCAGTATTCCGGCACCAGATACCCACAGTCGCGTTTCGGACTTCAAGGTCCTCATCAGTGTGGTCCCGACCCAGTGCTGAGGAATATTCAACATTTCTAACAAGCCAATATGTGAAAACTATTAATGGATTCGATAGCTAACGCCATCTAATGCTCCATAGTAGCATCGTCAATGACATATGTCATTGATGATGCCACTATGGAGCATTAGGTGGCGTTAGCTATCGAATCCATAAATTAATAAGTTTTTATTGTTTTGCACCAAAAAGTATAATATTGTCAATAATACATAATTAAAAAATGATTAGAAATTATAGATAAGATAAGCACAAATAAAAAAAAATAATCACTATAAATTCAAATATAAATATATAATAATGTATGTGGTCTGTAGTCTACCTTCAATCACCAAATACAGAAATTAAAAAAGATAAAAATAAAACAAAACGACAATATGTTTCATTATTAATAGTAATAAGATAATTTAATATATATATATATATATATATATATATATATATATATATATATATATATATATATATATAAAATTAATTAATAATAAATAAATAAATAAGTGTAAACATAAAATTGAAAATGTTGTTTATCTTTTTGAAATTTTTTATACTTTTAAATTTTTACATTTTACATTTTTACATTCTTTTTAATAGTATATTACGTAACGAGAGTGGTATGCAGCAATGATATGAGCGGACATGTTGCGCACGAGCCGCGCAGCGGCGAGTGCAGTATTCCGCGAGTATGTAATTGCCATACCACTCGAGAAACGTACGATACTTTACCTACGCCCTAACAAAATAAGCAATGAGCATGAAAGAACAACTTATTTATTGTAATAATTTTTAATAGGACCATGACAATGATGATAACTAAATTACTACTTGATCAATGTACAAGGAATAAAGCTGTACATTTTCTGACATTCGTTGTTTTTTTAAAAGAGTTCAATTTGAAGCTTTAAACGAGTGTTTCCCACTTCCAGACGAGGGTTTTTCTGAGCTTTTCTAAACTCGAAATTTTACTTCATGCGCCACGCGTATATAACACTGATTTCAAGTGAGGTTCAAATATACATAGAGTTCACAATATTTTAGTGTTTTGTACGCGTGGCTCATGAAGTAAAATTTCTAGTTTAGAAAAGCCCAGAAAATTTGTCTCAGGCCGCCGCGCGACCCTCGAAAATTTTTCACGGGGCTTTTCTAAACTAGAAATTTTACTTCATGCTTAGTCTGGGAGTGGCAAACACTCGTTTAAAGCTTCAAATTGAACTCTTAAAAAAACAAATAAATAATAAAAATATAAATTAAGATGAATTTAGAATACGTATACTTTGAAGAAAAACTCCCTGTACATCAAAGAAATGCCATTTAGTTGCACGGTAAGCAATCAGCTGTTCAGCTATCAGCACGTAATATACTTGTCAAAGCTATTACGTGCATGTGTACGTAATGTCAATCATACTTGTCAAGATGGTAGTGTGGTATGATGCAGTTCCTAGAACCACTCCGCTGCTTGTAGCGGATTATCTATTATAGTAGTGCTATTATCTGCTAAGTTTTGTACAATGGTAGTGTCATCGGCGAACATATATGTCCTTGCGGTAATATTACTGTCAAGATCATTCACATAAATCAAGAACAGTAATGGTCCTAAAATGGAACCCTGCGGCGCCCCGTGGCACAGTGGTTCCGAATCCAGAAAAGCTGGCCATAATATAAGGACTTAAGGCGATTTGTCTGAAATTGCAAATATCGGGGTTTTTGAGCATGCTGACTCAGAATCTGATTTTGAAATATAAAAAAACATAATGGCGGACTATATATGACGGGCAAAAAATGTATTTTATTCCTTCTCTCCATTAAAAATAGTTCATCCGTGATTTTTGAGCATACTAATTCAGAATCTAATGTTAAAATTTAAAAAAATAATAAAATGGCGAACCAAATCTGACGGAAAAACATCCGTGATTTTTCAAATGAATTGTTTTGAATTCGGTCATTCACTTGAAATTGTTTTTATTTTAATTAATTTTTATTTACTTTACCCTATATGTATAGATTATTGTGTTAAAAGAATAAAGAGAAATTCGAATCGGTTAAATTTTTGTTTGTTGTGTTAAATTTCCATAAAACTTTTTGGAATTTCTAACTATACTCTGTACAATACACAATAACAAATGTATTCTTGCCGAAAAGATTTTTATAATTACTGAGAGGGGGCGGCGAATTTGGCCTACGCCCCGGGCGGCGGCTGAAATCCACGCTACGCGACTACTATAACGACAGTTGAAAATAAGTCGGCGAAAGACGACATTTAGTCCATCGTGTCAACTTGATATAAGACATTTGGACTATAATGACAGATGACATACAAGTCGGCGCTAGTCGACATTTGGACTATAATAAAAGTTGACACAAGTCGGCGGTAGCCGACATTTAAACTATAATGACAATTAACGTGAATTGGAGCAAGCCGACATTCAACCAATCGTGCCAATTGACGCGAGTTTGAATTGGACTGTAATGAAATCGCCAAGGTATTTTGTTTTTTTTTTTGTGACAGTTACGATACACATTTTAGCACTTGTGACACATTTTAAAGTAACGAGTGTCTTCCACTCCCAGACTAAGCATGAAGTAAAATTTCGAGTTTAGAAAAGCCCCGCGTAGAAAATTTGTCAAGGGTCGCGCAGCGACCAGAGACAAATTTTCACGGGGCTTTTCTAAACTCGAAATTTTACTTCATGCGCCACGCGTACAAACCACCGAATTACAATAAAGTTAAAAATATATAACGCTTAGATGTGATGGTGATGAATATTTTCCGAGTAGTAGCGAAAACATTTATTTTTTTGTGAATAGTTTTGGAATAATAATAAAAGTAGAATACATTTATTTAAGCAACTAACCAGATAGGACCCTTAATAAAAAAAGCTGTACTGCAAACGAAATGGCACCTAATGGCAGCTAGTTGTTTGCTGTTTATTTTCACAATAGCATTACAAAAAACGTAGCGTTAAACTTTCGACCGAACACGGCAGAACAAATAACTTTTTCCTTATTTAAAATAATATTTTAATTATTTTTTATGCAGATTTTTATTGGCAAAGATTGTTAATTATCAAAATAATAAATTATTTCGACAATTTTTATTATGCAGTCAATAATTCTACTTACTTTAAGGAAATGAATCGATTTCACAGATCTAAATTCCGTTAACTACACGCTTATCAATCCAGGAAACCAAAACTCGTAAAATCCCGCAATTGCGCTCGCCAGAAATGCACCGCTTCAGGGTTACTTTTGAAATTGGCACTACGGTTAGGTGTAAGATATAAACGGCAACTGCATAGAAAATGTAATAGAGCTAATACTAATTTATCAAAATAGTAACGACAAAATCCACAAATAGTAATTTTATTTTATTTACTTTTGGCCAGCTTTTCAGGATTTCTATCTACTGTGGGTGGGTCAATTCAGACTCCCGTGACCGCATCTCATTATATAAGACAACCTAATGTCTACCCGTTAGGTAACATTTAATAAATTCTAGGGTATAACTTCTAAAACCATAAAATTCTAGTTTGTTTGGTAGGCGACTGTGACAGTCGTTTCTCAGAGATGCTATGATATTTCCCACTTCAAAGCAAACTGTAGGCCGCATAAAGAAAGAGTGTTCAGTTCCCGTTTTAGGTTTTGCAGTAATATGATATAATTGCTTTGTGTTTGTTGCTTACAAACTATTTCTTCAACAATATCGACAACGTGATTTTAAAATGACTGAGCGATAATCTTAGTTGTGTTTCTATTTGAGTAATTTCATAATAATTTAGAGTTTTTCATAGTAGACAAAATTTTGTTATCAGCATAAGCCTTACCAGTTAAATCAATATTGTGTTTGTATTCGTTTTTAAGTTGGTTAATTAGTAACTCTGTTTCCTCGATGAAACCAGTTGGCACCAGCAATGGGGCCGACTGGTAGCTGCAGGCAGAGGCTACCGAGCGCGTCTCCAGGTGGTGGATAGGAGCGTGACCGAGCATTCGGCCAGTAGCTGGCATAGGGTCGGGCAGGTGGGATACCCCCGCATGACCGGCCTAAACCAGCTGCCGCGAACCAACTTTCCCCCAAGCTACGGTGTACAGATATCGTGCCAATAGCTGAATGGCACAGGGTTAAGTGTCGCGAACGATTCCGTTGGGATACCGGGCGACCTCCCAACGTAGTGAGCCTTCTGTGCGTATCGGGGCACTGCGCACAGCGACCGGTTATTTCCTCCGTACTCGTGGAACCAAAATGGAACCTAAAACAAAACCAACAACAACCATAGGGGGCCCAGAACCCTACCTTCACTGGTGCCGCCGCAGCCGAACCCGAACGCCCTAAACAGCCATCGGGGGCGACCAAGCGACGCCAGAGGAGAGAAAAGCTCGCCGTAAGGGCAGGGACGCCTAGGCGAAACCTACCTCAGGGAAAGCCGACGCTAGGGGGGGGGGACGCATCCGAGATACCCTGGACCAACGTCAGCACCCGGTTCGTCAGGGACGCCAAAGCGAAACCTGTCGAGCGACTGCACACCTCCGGGACTCCTCAAGAGACCGGCGAAAATCCCAAGGGAGGAGAAAGGGCCTCCGCCAAAGAGGACCTTCAGCGATATCCTTACGGGCATAGCACTCGCTATTATACCGAAGGGATATCCCGAGAATAGCATCAGTGCAGAGGAGGCCGAGGTTATTAAAACCTCGATCATCCAATGCATTGATGCCACGGCGAAAGGCGAAGCATCGCCGAGATTTCAGGAATGCACCCACAAAGGGGGATTCCTGAAAGTAATATGCACCGACATGCAAACCAGAGCATGGCTCGAGAGCATCTCCAAGGAGAAAAACCTCCTGGGGAACGGGAAGGAACTTCAGATCATTGATCTGAAGGACTTACCGGAACCCAGGAGAGTGCTAACCTGGGCTCCAGGACCACCCATAGAGGCGACCACCTTCCTCAACAGAATATCGGTGCAGAATAACCTGAGCACCGATACCTGGAGAGTGGTTAACGAGAAGCCGGACCCCAGGGGAACTCAGTACATCTTACTGATGGACAAGTTCTCTTGGGGGAAGGTCAGCGAGAGGAAGAAGCTGCACTTCGGTCTCTCGACGATCACCCTCAGGGTCCTGGCGGCAAAGACCGGCGCCAAACCTGAGGAGACCACAGAGGAAACAATGGAAGACATTCCATTGCCCGGAGAGGGAGCAATGGACAGCAGTCCGTTGCCCAAATCACCGAAGGGTAAGTAATGTTCAAATTACTTCAAATTAATATACACCACTGTAGGGCGGCATCCGCTGCCCTCAGTGCATATATCCTTAATGAGAATATTGACATTGCACTTGTACAAGAGCCATGGCTCTACAAGGGAATTGTAAAGGGGTTAAACATACAGGGCAGGCGACTGATAGTGGCCGAACCTATGTGTAACCCACGTACATGTATAATTGTAAAACATGAACTGAATCTAATGCCCCTATGGGACCTATGTTGCAGAGACCTAGTGGCAGCACGGCTGGAAGTAGTGGAAAGGGGAACACGGAGGGAGTTTATACTCGGATCCGGTTACCTTCCCTACGACCAACCAGGACCACCGCCGCCAGACATCGTCCAGCGGCTGATAAATCGCGGGAGCCACGATGGCATACCGCTGATCCTTGGATGCGATGCCAACGCACACCACATCATATGGGGGAGCACGGACATCAATCTAAGAGGTGAGAAACTATTAGATTTTATCTTAGAGAATGACATTGAAATAGCAAATATTGGAAATGTACCCACGTTCGTAAACGCGGTGCGAAGCGAAGTAATTGACATTACACTTGCCTCTCGCAAGGCAAGTGAATTGATAAAACTTTGGCATGTGTCTGATGAACCATCATTATCAGACCATAGATATATACGATTCGATATCGAATCAGAAAAACCAACGGAAACCCAAAACAGAAACCCGAGAAGAACTGACTGGGACCTGTACAATGAGGTACTAGCCAGCCGAATCGGGGACTGTCCAACAGGAGCGAGAACAACGCATGAGCTGGAGTTCATGGTGCAAAGCATCACGGACTCCATCAATACGGCGTTTGAAGCAAGCTGCCCAAGAACTACAAAACCCACTTCCACCAGGGTCACCTGGTGGAACAGGGATCTTGATAGGGCAAAAGCATGCACCAGAAGGCTATTCAACATAGCCAAGAGAAACGGTGAATGGGCGCAGTACAAAACGGCCCTCACGGCATATAACAATGCCATTAAAAAAGCCAAGAGAAACTCTTGGCAAAAATTCTGTGGGGACATAGAAAGTGAACCCACAAGCTCCCGTCTACTTAAGACGCTCAGCAAAGATCATGCTGGGAACATCGGCTCACTGCTGACCAAAGATGGAGAGTACACAGACTCGGTAGAAGGGACCCTGCAAGTATTACTGCAGACGCACTTCCCGGGTTCTGTAATACTTGAAAATCCTGTATCCGGGGACCTAAGCGAGCCCAACACATGGGCTCCAAAACAGGACTGGGACACAGCGAAAACAATTATCAAACCTGGTGACATTGAGTGGGGAATTAACACGTTCAAACCATTCAAATCACCAGGTCCTGACGGGATATATCCTGTCATGCTACAAAAGGGGATAGCAGCGCTGAGGGGACCACTATGTGATATCCTCAGAGCTAGCCTTGCCCTTTCATACATTCCAAGCAGCTGGCGGACTGTAAGGGTGGTATTTATACCCAAACCAGGGCGTGCTTCGTATGCCCTGGCCAAATCTTACAGACCGATCAGCTTGTCATCATTCATTTTAAAACTACTAGAAAAACTAGTAGACAGGCACATACGGGAAGGAGTCCTAAAGGACTCACCACTACACCGTCAACAAAATGCCTACCAAGCGGGAAAGTCATGCGAACTGGCAATCCACCAGCTAGTGAGCAGATGCGAAAGGACCATACAATGCAAAGACAGTGCGTTGGGGGCCTTTCTGGACATTGAAGGGGCGTTTGACAACACAACCTTCAACTCCATAGCAACAGCAATGGAGAAAAGAGGGATTTACCCGCAGGTCCGACACTGGGTGAACAAGATGCTCAGGAGCCGGACTGTAACAACTACCCTATACGGAAAGACAGCAGAAGCGGTGGTCGCTGGCGGGTGCCCCCAGGGAGGGGTTCTCTCGCCGCTCCTGTGGTGCCTCGTCATGGACGACCTTCTGCTGCTACTTGAAAACCAGGGCATTTATGCCCTGGGGTACGCAGATGATCTGACCATTCTAGTTAGCGGGAAGTTTGGGACCACTGTATCAAGCCTGATGCAGAGGGCACTAACTACCCTGGAAATATAGTGCAAGAACGAAGGGTTAGCTGTAATCCCGGCCAAAACGGCGATAGTCCCCTTTACCAGGAGACGAAAAACCGATGACATAACATCGCTACGCATGTATGAAATGGAAGTCCCAATCAAAAATGAAGTAAAATATCTAGGGGTCATACTTGATACCAGATTGAACTTCAACTTCCACCTGGAGAACATCAGCAAAAGAGCCATGAGAGGACTTTTTGCGACCAGGAAAATGGTAGGACGCACATGGGGACTGAGACCCAGTATGACCAAATGGCTATACACCGTGGTCATAAGACCCATAGTGACATACGCGGCGCTCGCTTGGGGAGAAAAAACCCAAACCAAGAGCGCAGCCGTAAAACTCGAAAGAGTGCAACGACAGGCGTGTCTGCTGATTACTGGGGCAATGAGAACAACGCCCACAGCAGCCATGGAACACATATTATCGCTTCCACCACTACATCTATATGTTATGATGGAAGCCAGACAGGCAGCCTACAGACTGCACATAAATGGACACACCTTAAATGTAGAGTCATCTAGACCGGAAACATTTAAAGTGCTACAAGAAGAAGAAATCCTAAAAATGAGGTCCGATTTCACTAAAATTGTACACCCATCCCGCAGATTCAAAATAATCATACCACAGCGGAGTGAATGGACAAATGGAACATACCCGGGAACGAGTAAAGGAACCATCTGGTACACAGACGGGTCCAAAAACACTAAAGGAACCGGGGCTGGTATCTATGGAGGCTGTAACAATTCACGGTTGCTCTGGGGAAACATGCCTCCATCTTCCAGGCTGAAGTGGCCGCCATTGACTGGTGTGCCCACCACATAATGGAGTCGGGACTCAACAAAGGACCAATTACCATTATGTCGGACAGCCAGGCAGCCCTAAAAGCGCTAGCCTCGCCGATAGTTCAGTCCAGACTGGTTATAGACTGCATAAACAGGCTGGACGCACTGGCGACAACAACAAAAACACAGCTAGTATGGATACCCAAGGACCAAGGAATTATTGGACACTTGGGGGCCGACTTGCTGGCCAAACAAGGGGCAACAGGTGAATTTATAGGACCTGAACCCGCTTTCGGAATACCACATGAAACCGGAAAGGAAATAATCCGACGCAAGTTAGCAGAGGAGCATACAAAGGCATGGCAGAACCAAATGGGAATGAGGCACACGAAACTCTTCCAAGATGGCCCGGTACCTGATAGCGCATTAGCGCTGTCAGGACTGAGCAGAATGAAACTAAGGAAAATCACAGGACTAGTTACTGGGCACTGTGACCTGAATAAGCACAAACATAGGATGGGTCTTGAGAAAAGCCCCCTATGCCGTGGGTGCTTGGAAGAAGAGAAAACTCCCCAACACCTACTGTGCACATGCGAAGCCTATAAACGGCAACGCACGGAGCAACTCGGGAAGCCCGTGCTTCCTGAAGAACAGCTCAAGAACATCCCCTGGCCCAAACTCCAGGACTTCTTAGAAGACACAGGAATATACAGGGAGTAAAATAACCAGAGGAGCACAAAAGGACCACGGAGACCGTAGTGCAGGGACGCTAAGCGATACCACCTCATGTGGAAAAAAAAAACTCTGTTTCAGATGTATTGTATATTTATTGTATACAGTCGCTCCTTTCAATGTTAATGTTGCTAATCTAATCCAGTTTTATAAAAGAGTTTTATTTTATTCGGCATTTGAATGCACACAGCTAAGTCGTTTTGTTTATAGAGGGGATTGTAAAGGAATAATAATAAGCTACCGAATAACACAATCTGACAATAATATCAGGTATGTGAAAAAACGTAAATTAAGCTGCTACATCACTTTTTCAGCTTTTTTTTATTTCCTGCTAGCAAAAAAGCAACGCCTTCTCGATAGCGTTTTTAAATAAACACCTGGTATTATATCAAATGCATTTAAATACAAGAAAAAAAAAAAATAAGTATTACGATTTGTAGTAAATACTTATTAACAAAAAGTGTAATGGAAATTTTTAAAAATGGTATACACAATTTAAACAAAAACTGAATAAATAAAACAAGTAATGTTTTAATTTTAATGAGAAACATGAGAGAGATTGGGAAATTTAGAAGAAGAGATGCGAGTGGCCTTGTCCTAATATCGTTAACATATGCCACGAAATACAACGTGGCTTACGTTAACGATATTAGGACAAGGCCACTCGCATCTCTTCTTCTATATTTCCCAATCTCTCTCGTTTCTTTGTTTTTATATTTACCATTGTTGAAAATCCTGACTCACAGAGGTAAGAAGTTGAAAATAATAATAATATATCTAAGGCTTTTTTGCAAGTGGAGGATATTCCTTATTAAGAGATAACCAAAAATCGTAAATCTCATTAAACTTCAGTTTTAATCCTTGATATAAAAAAAGGATGGTCATCTTCCTCGTTTAATGAAAAACTGGATATGTCGGATGCAACAAACGGGTTTCTGATCCAATCAAATTGTTCAGTTTTAATAAATGCACAATACTTTTCAAAATGTTCTTCGAGTTGCATTAAATGTTTAATTATTAAATTTATGGTGTCATCATTTGTAATCTGCATTGAAGGGAACATTTCTGTGTTTTTATCATTGACGTGCCTCTTCCAAAGCAAGAGTTTTTTTTGTCATTGCACATAATTTGTCAGTCGATGTAAGTAAGTTTTCATTGTATTCTTGCATACTTATGTTGACAGTATTAAAGTAAGCAGAAATATCAGCTAAATACGCCAAATGATTGCACTAGACATTATTTTTTAGGCATGCTGAAAATGGTTCATTTTTGTCGATAAATACAAGTCATTCTTTTTTTAGAAGCAAAACACGATTTAAAACTTTTCCGCGTGATAACCAACTAACTGCTGTGTGAAGAAATAAGCTATCGAAGTCTGCGTCCACACCTGAACAAATGTGCTTAAAAATTCGGCTTTTCATTGGTCTCATCTTAATATAATTAACTGTAACGTCGCTTCTGGGTTTTATCAATGTATCTATTGATAACAGATCGTCACGTGTTCTTATTTTTGTATTTTCCTCAATTTACCTGTGTAAATGACTGGGTACCACTGGAGAGACTGGAGTGAAACACGATGTATGTGCACAAACTGGCTTTATTGTACTTAAATCTTTGTATACATAAGCACTACAACCGCGAAACAACACTTAGGACACAGCAACCGCGAAACAACACTTAAAGCTATTTGTGAACCGACTTGACTTCTTACTCGAAGGGTCTTTTTGAGACTGACGCCAAGAAGTGATGTTGGTCTCCTCAACACCAGCACAACCCCACTTCATTCGTTCATAATAAATAGTATTAAAATCTAATTAAGGGCACGCATAACATTGGGGAACCAAAGACAATAATATTTACTTTATGATGATGTGTTTTTGACTAGAGCTTAATGGTATTTACTAACGATAAAATAGAAGATGTGAACAATGTTTAAGAGTTGAAGATAATGAGCTATTTGTTGATCCCAATGTTATCTGTGCGACAGCTTATCTATAATGCTAGAGAATAGCTAATGACAGAAAAGTAATGAAACGTTGAAAGCAAAATATATTTATGTCATTGAACAATATTTACTCCGCAACAATGAAGACGCCAATATGCACTAATAGTATTTACTTATGAAATTAAATGTGAACGATGTTTAGAATAGCGGTTGATAAGATATTTGTATCTCTAATGTGTTTCTTCGAATTAAATTATTCGTCTAGTGATTTAAAGGAAAAACAACTAATGCTAAATTAAATAATGTAATATAGAATCATAAATGGATATTAAAATATGTAATAATAATAATAATTATTATTATTATTAAATGTATTGGGATACATTACATAACCATAAACACTACTTGAGTAAATACTTCATTTAGCTTCTGAGGTATTGTTTTTATGACAAGAACTTTTTGATGTAAAAAACAATGATAAAATATTATATTATGAAGTTCCAAACCCTTTAATTGATCCCACCATCGCCGCTGCTCCATCGGTACAGATATCAACACAATGATTCCAGGATAAATGTAACGTATTTAAATATGACATTATATTGTCAAATATGACCTGATCAGGCACGTCCTGGAAGCTCTTTGCAGCATAAAAAATTGATAATTGATATATTGTTTTATCCTAAAAATAAACCGAACAAAGCCCAAGAGTTGCGCTTTGCCACTGATGTCAGTCGATTCGTCTACTTGTAATGCAAATACCAAGTCCTCAAGGTCACTGGCAACTGTCTTTTCAATGTCACAAGACATGTCATAAATTCTTCTTCTGATAGTGTCATCTGATGCTGGAATCTTTAAAATTACGTTTTTAGCTTTTTCTCCAAACATAATTGTTACTATTTCAGAGCAAGCTGGTATTATTAGAGATTCTGCTATCGTGTGGGGCTTTAATTTCTGAGCTATTTTGTACGAAGCAAGTTGAGCTTTATCACTAATTTTTACAATTTTCTCAAAGCGTTTGTTTGACTTGTGATTTCAAAAGAATTTTGAAGTAATCTTTGGTTTTGAATAATAATGTTTTATGCTCGCTTGAAAAATGTCGCATTAATTTAGCGGGCGCCATAGCACTATTTGCAAGTTTTCTTCCACATACAATGCAGAGGGGTGCCGGGCAATCTTCATTTCTAGTCCAAGTAAAACCGAATTGCAGGTAGTCTTCACAATACATGCAATTAACATTTCGTGTTGACTTAACCAGAATGCACTAACAAAAAAAAAACACGGCGGCGTGGTCAGTCAATTCAGCTTTGTTCGTTGTGTATTTCAGAAAATGGGCGGGGCAATCTTACGCGCAAACCAGAGAATTCTGTGATTCCCGGTAGGGATGGTACAAACTGTGATTTTTGCGGAACAGGTCGGAGCAGTGCCAAGTGCAGACATGAACCTGTTCCGAAAAACTGTGATTGCTCCGGAGCAGGAGTGGGGGGAATTATGACTGCGTTTATTTATTTAGGAATGTTATTATTGGATTAAAACTGTCTCAAAACAAAAGCGGAAGGAGTAATTATCAAAAATTGACATTACCAGTTTCATAAATGCTTGCACAACGTGTTCCATTTTAGCCGTTTTTATATCTCCTTAATTTACCGAATTTTTGCCTAAAAACCCTTCACTGTCCACTTGTATATATTATTTATATAATGAAAGAAATTAAAATAATGATTTAAATATTTAATTTAATTGGTACCTGTATTATAAATATTTTCTGCAACGAGATATTTGAGTAAATTTCTATTAAATTACTTGCAATTTTGGTCATTCATTGTAACAATGCAAAGGAAAACCCGTGACCGAAATGGAAGTCCGGAGCAGACGGAAAAGCCGCTACAGGTAGGAGCAGATAGAACAGGATAGAGCTGACCGGAACAGATTGGAGCAGACTAGGTGTGCTCAGGTTTATACCGGTAGGTGTGTACCTTACGAGCGTCCGTCTAAAAACAGGTGAATCACTGCCCGCCGGAGACCAACCCACGTGTGGACCGGAGGGGCGAGTAGGCACCCCTGGGCTTTTCAAGGCCCACCCCCGACTCTTCATTTAATGGCGACAAGCACCAGGGCTGAGTCAACCCCGCCGTGTGTAGGTTAGCCCTATGCAAGATAGGGACACGGAGGTTACCTCAAGAAGTCTACAACTCCGACTTGGACAATCGTCCCTTTCAGACATCCGCCGTCCGAAGACTTTGGTCTGCCCCCGCCGCCTCCTTAGGTTTTAGGTGCTATGACGAGACCCCCAACAGATTGGAGCAGACGGAACGGGTTGGACCAAACAGATATTGCGGAACAGACGAAACAGGTTGGAGCAATCGAGTCCGACTGTGACGGCTCCAATCCGCCGACAGTACATCCGTTTGTTCCGGATCAATCGGAATAGGCGGGAACGTATAAAGTAGGATAATTGATAAACAGACTCGAATTATAATATTTATAAACTGTTGCTTAATTTTATATGTAATTGGTTATATTTTTATAATAAAATGTATTTTATTAAGAAGTTGAGAAAAGGGAAATGTGTATACATACAGGGTGCGGCAAAACAAACAGTGCAGTTTGGAACGCCCAGTACATCCCGCCCAGTACCTCCCTACCTGGGAGGGATATCATTGTGTTGAGGGGGTGGTGCCATTTTTAGTCGATACCGTGGTTTAGTCTGGAGAATATCGGGGCTTCGCAGTCCGCACGTTTCTTGAAAATGGCCGTTCTGCCGTCGCCACCCAGAGGGCCTTCCGGCTGCATTACAATCTTGCGCGTCGTGATCCCGTCCCTCACTATAATTTAATCACGAGTTGGGTGCGTACATTAGAAAAAACTGGTTCCACACAAAGACGTAGGGGATTAGGATAACCCAGAATGGTAAGAACACCCGAAAATGTAGCAAGAGTAAGAGAAGCTGTCGAACGGTCACCTACGCGCTCTGCCCGGAAGCATGCAACTGCATTGGAGATTGCTGATCGCTCTCTAAGACGGATATTGCATGAAGATCATTCCACCCCTACAAGATGATGCTTGTTCAAAAGTTAATGCCCCCTGATAATGAAAACCGCATGAATCGCTCCCAAGAAATGTTGAACCAGATCCATGCGAGGTCAACTTTTTTCAGTAGTGACGAGGCCCACTTCCATCTCTGTGGAGGGGTGAATAAACAAAATTTTCGATACTGGGCTGTAAATTACCCAAGGCAACTTCACGAGAGACCACTTCACTCCCCAAAAGTCACCGTGTGGTGTGCGATTTCCAAATTTGGGGTGATTATACCTTATATTTTTGAAGAGGACGAACGAACCCTAACTGTCACTGCTCAACGTTATGCTTTCATGTCGGATTTTTTTTTCAACCTTGATTGGAAGAACTAATGGAGGTAGCAGATCTGGGAGACATCTGGTTTCAGCAGGGCGGGGCTACGGCCCACACTGCTTGAGTTTCAATGACAAAACTGTGACAGGTGTTCCCTGGGTGCCTTGTTTCTCCAAAAGGTGATGTGGAGTGGCCCGCACGCTCCCCTGATCTGAGCATTTGCGACTTCTTCCTGTGGGGCTACCTGAAGGAAAAGGTTTTTAGGCATCGACCTCGCACCTTGGAAGAACTCAGGGATCGAATTCGGGAGGAAATCGCCGCTATACCCACCGAGATGTGCCAAAATGCGGCCGAAAATTTCATAAATCGCCTTCATCAATGTATCGCTGCTGGAGGTCATCATCTTTCTGATGTCATCTTTAGGACTTAATGCATAAAACGGCATGATGTACCGATTAAGATAAAACAAACTCCATTTCTTTAAATTAAATAAATTTTTTTTAGTAGCCCTTCAAAACTGCACTGTCTGTTTTGCCGCACCCTGTATATATACAGGGTGTGCCAGGCCACGCGTATCAGCCTTTTTTCGAGAAAACGGTTAGTCCTAAAGAGTTGGGTGAAAAAAAAAAATATTACAAAAGCCGTATTAAAGAATCGAATAGTGATATTGTTTCTTCTCAAAAAGGTTGGCATCCCTGAAAGTTTGCTTAAAAATGTCAATAACTCTAGATTTTTAAACGGCACGAGAGGTCAAAACTAATATCATTGAAAAGATCTTTAAAAAATTAGCAACTTTTACACGAAACATAATTTTGTTACTGGCATCGACTTTGAGTAATATCTTAATAAAGTTATTAAATTTCATTTTTTCATAGCTAACTTATTTTGAAAGATTGAGTTTCAAATGTCAGTTAGACCTCTCAGATACATTCTAACCAAGGCCGCGAAGTCGCTAAAGAAATATTTGACTCCAACTCTGTCTCCGACTACTCTATTTTTCGAAAATCTTACGTCAACTGCTGCTTCGAATCACGTGAACATTTTAAAACTTCACGTATTAATGCAATTTTTTGCAATACAAATCAATATTTAATAGTGACTACATCTGCATAATTGCAATCTAATAAAAATACTCGAAATTTTGTTTTTCATATTCAAATTACATACATTTTCATTGTAATTAAAAACTCTATTTGGGTTCAAATTTTAGAAAAAAAAAAAAGAAAATATGTCTAGTACAATTATGTTTAAATAATTATAATGAAAATCGGAGTCGGAATTATACGAAATTTCCAACTTCACGGCTCCGATTTCGCCATCACAAAAATACTTAAATTCCGACTCGACAATTCTGACTCTAACTCCGACTCAAAGTTCATAGCAGGGGTTCAAACTGTTTTCCATTTACTTCTAAACACTGTTGAACTGTTCAGGTCTCAATACCAGTCGCCCTAAGTATCTACTTTTAAAATAAGGTAGCCATGAGATATTGATATTTGGTAACTTCAATCAAAAATTACTGAAAACAAACGTCAGTTACAAAAATATTTTTTCTGTATAAGTTGCTTATTTTTCGATGACCTTTTTAATGATACCACTTCTGACCTACGATGCCATTTAAAAATATTTAGTTTTTGACATTTTTAAGCAATCTCTCAGGGATGCCCACCTTACTGCGAAATAAATGTATTTCCCAACTCTATAGGACTAGCCGTTTCTAAAAAAGGGTGATACGGTTGGTATATTATATACAGGGTGTCCCACCCTGTATATATTATTCTCATTATTTTCGTATTTTATTAATAACATATTGGGCCAGTTGCATAAAGCTTCGTCAACATTGACGATATGCTGACATTACGTTAACGTAAGGTTCCTTGTGTTAAGTGTTTTATAAAAATATTTCTCAAGATTTGACGTATTGTTAGTTGACGTTACGTTAACATTGCGTCAAGTCCATATTTCTGTTTTATAGAGCCATTATTAATGTTAACATCGCGTCAACATTTGATTAAGTCCCTTGTCAGTTAATCAATGCTCAGCCAGTGATTAATGAATAAAGTAAAAGAGGTTATACAAAATATTTATACCAACTTTTCATTTATTATATTAATTCCCGGTATTATAAACGATTAATAAATCATTAGATAACTATTTGTGAATAAAATTATTTACCTAGTAAACTAATGGGCAAATAAAATTGCGTATTATAAAGCAAACCTACCAAATAAATAGCAATTCTAGAAATAAATAATTTAATTAGTAGATTACAGACCGAAATTATACATTTTCATTGTGGCCATAACTGGAACCACCCATTTCTTAAATTGAATTGTCAATATTTCAAATTAAATTGTCAATAAAGTTAGAAATGTAGTATAATTCCTTATAATTATGGAGAATAACCGTGAAATAGAACAGAATTACACAGAACAAGAAAAAAAAGCTTGTTAGAAATTATAAAAGACCTTAACGAGTGTTTCCACTCCCAGACTAAGCATGAAGTAAAATTTCGAGTTTAGAAAAGCCTGAAAATTTGGTTTGGTCGCGTAGCGCGAAGCGCGGAGCGGCTAAACCAAATTTTCAGGCTTTTGTAAACTCGAAATTTCACTTCATGCGCCACGCGTACATTGATTTCAAGTGATGTTCACTCGTTCACAATTTTTCAGTGTTTCAGTGTTTAATACGCGTGACGCATGAAGTTATATTTTCAGGCTTTTCTAAACTCGAAATTTTACTTCGTGCTTAGTCTGGGAGTGGAAAACACTCGTTTAAAACTTTAAATGGAACTAATTTAAAAAAAGCGTATGCATAAGTATAAAAATCCCTGGTTATGTCTGACTTGAAAAACTCAAGGTCTTCGACTCCTTAGAATGTCTTGTGGTTCGAATTAATCACTGTCAGGGAAGATACTATAAGCGAACTTAAATCTGACATGGATCATATGATAGACATGATAACCGTAATAAAATTAATAAATACAAGTAGTAGAATCTAAAATAATTATTAAAATATAATACACTTTTGACTTCTAACTGTCAAATTATTTAGAGAATAAAATTTACTTGGTAGAAAAACAAACAAATAATTTACTGAGAAGATTTATTAGCCAAATAAAGTTATTTTGTGTTTATAATACCGAAATCTTTGGAATAAATTAATTTATTCTTAAAGTAAATTTTATTTAGGGAATAAAACGTTTTACAATACCGGGCATAAAACTAATGTAAGAATTAAAAAAATCATTTTTATTTAAAATTAATGGTAAACATAATTATAGAAAATGTCCATATCGAGTTTATTTTCATTGAGTAGCGAAAGCGATGAACAGCCAAGACCACTTCGTCAACCGAGGCGTTTTCCCCCAAGGAGGGACCCATTTCAAATTTATTGTGAGGAAGACTTTAAAAAGAGGCACAGGATTAATAAAAATACTGTTAAAGAGTTGCTTTCATTAATTGGTAACAATATAAAATCATGCAATTCCAGCCAAACTAGAAATACTTATTACTATCCGTTTCTTCGCGACTGGATCATTTCAAGAGGTACTTGCTGATAATGTTGGAATCCATAAATCTTCAGTCAGCAGAATTATTATAAAAGTGAGTCGAATGTATGGGGCAGAATGTATGGGGATCTCAGTTATTTGAAGAGATAGAGAGTCGGTTAAATTGGGAAAAAGTTGCGTATTTTAGGGCCTACCAATAATCTGAAAGCAGTTTTAAAATATACTCAATGACATTAGAAGCGTAACACCAAGAAGGAGTTATTATTTTAACTTGATTTTTTGCCAGTATGGTAGTCTTATATCAGGAATAAAATGATTACATTTTCAAGAAATTTTATTAAAAAACAATCTAAAAAAAATTAATAATGTGTTTGGCGACCCCTTTGCTGTATACACTCCTGTAGACGTCTGGGCATCGACAAAATGAGATGGTCGATGTCTTCTTGAGGCATCTCGTTCCAAGCAACTTGAATTTCATCGATCAACTGTGCTAGAGTCTGTGGAGGATGGTGCAAAGAGAATATTCTTCTTCCCATGATAGCCCACACATGTTCAATGGGACTTAAATCCGGCGAACGGGGCGGCCACGCCAAAACATTAACACCAGCTTCATTAAGAAAGTTCATAGTTCGACGAGCAATATGGGGACGTGCGTTATCTTGTTGAAAAAGTACGTCTGGGCGGCCATCTAAATAAGGCAACAAAGTCGGTCGTATGGCGTCTTCAACATAACGCGCAGCTGTCATACTGCCTCGAATGAATACAAGAGGTGATCGACTACCATAAGCAATAGCCCCCCAAACCATTACTCCAGCAGTCCTGTGTACATGCCTCTCAATAGCAAACCTAAGATCAGGTCGTTCTCCACGGTAGCGTCGTACCCTTCTACGGCCATCATGCGTGCCTAGACAAAATCGTGATTCATCGCTGAATACGACATCGTGCCATTCTGCCTCCCAATACTGCCGTTCTCTGCACCAGTCCAACCTTTGGCGACAGTGTCTCGCTGTTAAAGGAAGTACTAATCTTGGACGGTACGAAAGAAGTCCAAAGGATTGAATGCGGCGATATAAGGTTCGCATACTAACGGGCCTACCTTCTTCTCCAATCCATTGATCACCGATTTGACGCGTAGTAGCGAAACGGTCTCGCAGGGCTATTTGTCTTAAGCGCCGATCTTGACGTTCTGTGGTCCGCCTTGGTTGACCAATTGGTCTTCTTCTTGCTCCTCTACCTTCTTCTGTCCATACCTGATACACACGTATTACAGTTGCTGCAGTGGAATCAATACGGCGGGCAATTTCGCGATAGGACATACCGACATCTCGATAAGGACCAACTCGACCCCGGTCAAAATCGCTCAAATGGTGATATTGTGGACGTCTTCGGACTCGAGGCATTTTATTTAAGCTTAACATACTCAACGGAAACACGAAAACTAAAAACATCTGTACTAAACAGCTCATATAAATAGTTTTATCAAAAAAGAAAAAGTGAAATATTCTTTTTTTTCACAATAAATATAAAAGGCACAAGGTTGAAATTGTTTTCAATGTATGCTTTAAATATAGTCACTCTGTTGCTAAAATATGAATTCAAAAAAATCATTCCTTCTTGGTGTTACGCTGCTAATGTCATTCAGTATATCTTCTGTTGTTTTCAAGAAATCAGCAAAAAAACTGATTTTTTGAAAAATTGTTTTTATTTTTTTATTCAAAAACTACTCAGTGTAGACATTTAAAACTTTGACATTATACAGGCACTTTATAATAAGGAATCTAGTAGTATATTTTGTTTTAAGGTAACTATAACATTTACCCGGGGACCATAGCCAACTTTTGTTTTTCTTATGGGCGCCATTTTGGATTTTTATATTTTTTGAAAGGATATTTTTTTTTAATTCAGTGATGTACCACACTTATGATTTGTTTTAGATTTGATATTTAAAATTATAATAGTTTCTTTTTTATAAAGACTACCTTGGAGATTAATCAACAAAATCTTGATAGCAGTCATTCAATGTTAGCAGGCAAAATGAATTAATAACTGTCAATATTTTGTAATCATAATAATAGGTATCAATTATAACAGTATAAAAAGTGTCTTGTTCAAATCAACGCTAAAAGTTTATTATTCATACAGGAAAGGACGAATTTCGATTGAAGTGTTATCTATGTGTCAGAACTATGTCAAATCTGATAATATTTGGTAAATAATTGTAAACCATTTTTGAATTTGTGGTTAATTTTTGGATATAAATTTGTGTCTAATTTTGAGATATATTTTACCAATCTAACTTATAAATTTTATTTCAAGAGAAATGAATTTCTTTAATTTTGTATTACTCTATTAAAAAATCTAGTTTTTTATAGTTATTAGTAACACTAACGCAAGCCTATTACCAGTATTTCGTTTATAAACAAATATATTTTCTAGCAGTGCAGTAATGAATCAGCTGGACACGCGTCCTCAGGGGTGCCATGTAAGAAAATTGTGGGCCCTAGGAGTTGTCAAATAAGTAAGTAACTCAACTGTTTCCAAAGCATTCTTTACAAAATACAAAAGATTAAAATTGTACATCGTAAATGTACAATAAATTATAAGTGTGATACATCATTAAATTTAGAAAAAAATACTCTTTCAAAAAATATGAAAATCCAAAATGGCGACCATAAGAAAAACAAAAGTTTGCTATGTTCCCCGGCTAAATGTTATAGTTATCTTAAAATAAAATATGTAACTCGATTTCTCGTTAAAAAGTCGTTGTAATGTCAAAGTTGTAAATGTCTAGATTCAATAGTTTATGAATACAAAAATAAAAACAAAATTTAAATAATAAAATATTTTGATTTTTTTTTTAGATTATTGTTGAGCAATAAAATACGCAACTTTGCCCCAATTTAACTGACTTTCTATCTCTTTAAATAACTGAGATCCCCATACATTCTGTTGAAATACGGACATCCTGTATATATGTCTACAGATGAAAATGAGAGTCGTGCCATTAAAAGTAATTTTTATAGGATCCGAGGATTTCCTAAATTTGTAGGTGCTATTGACAGCACACATATTAAAATATGATCCCCCGGTGGTGAAAATGTCGAGTTATTTAGAAAGCGAAAAGGTAATTTTTCTATAAACGTCCAGATGGTGTGCAATGGCAATTTATCTATTAATAATATTATCCCACATTGGCCGGGGTCAGTTCACGATTTAACAATTTTTAACTATTCACCACTGTGTGCGGATTTAATGGCTGGACTTTATGGAACAAATTATTCACTGGGTGATAATGGCTATGCTTGCAAAAGTTATTTAATATCACCGGTTTTAAATCCAAGAAATAGCAGAGAACAGGCATATAATGCAGCCCATAGAACAACCAGAAACTGCATTGAACGATGATTTGTTTGTCTAAGGGGTTGAATATCAAATTAGAAACATCACTGCATATAATTATTGCATGTGCAGTTTTGCACAACATATGTATCTTGAAAAAATATGAGTTGGGTGACAATCAAGAATATACTCTAGGAGAAGAAGATTCAGAACTGCCAGCTGAAAATAGTAATGAGCAATCAGCAGTACGCACTGCTCTAACAAATTCATTTTTTTAACCTTTAGGCTACAACGTGGGGAACTTTCGTTATTATCAATAGTTTACGAAATAAAAGGAAAACATGTTTTTTAGAATTTCTTTTATTATTATTTTAATTTTTATTAATTTATTCTAGTTTTTTATTTTTTTATTTAACGGATTAGACCATTTATACAACAATAATATATACATGTAAAATACAATACATTTGTGTATGATACTAAGTTAAAATACAGTAACAAAAAACACTTTGTAGCAAAAGCTAATAGTAAACAATAAAAATAAAAATTAAAAATAAAAATACCGCTATGGCTCACCACAGAATAGATCGCAGTTTGGATGGCTCAGTAGTGAGTTCGCCGTACGCATAAGGCGAGAGAGCGGGCTGTAAAACCCATAATTGGTATGGTGGAAAGGTATGTGAAAAAGCGGAGGGTTACGGCTTGTGCGACCATCAGACTTAAATGCAAAATTTATTTTGAAGAGCAATGGGGGACAATCGATACTTCCATTAACAATACCAAATAGTAACGACATATCTGCGAAATGAGGCCTGCAGCACAGATTATTAATGTTTGACAGAATATTTAAATTGTGATTAAAGTCTTAAATGTTTAATGAACTAATTTTGAACCGTCTCAACTTGCTTGATAAATGTTTGTTGATAAGGTGACCCTATACAAGATGCATATTCAAGATGGGAGCGAACATATGCAAAGTTTTTCTATTTTTTTCTTCAAATATTTAACTTCAAGATTGTGAAGTATTTTTTTGATTTTAATTCGAAACAAGCAGTTTCATATTTTTATTTTTATTACAATTGCTTGTAATTATTTATTTGGTTTATTTTTTTTTTATTTTTTCTTTATTTTTTCTTGGCGGAGCCGGATGCAGGGTGGGTGGTATAGGTTCAACAGCAGGTAAGGGGTCCTGTTCATTGTCACTGTCCATTGTGGGTGTAGGATCTAGGCCAGGATTAGGGTCCAGGATAATTTCTTCGATAACTACTGGTGCTAAAATAATCAATAATTATTAATATATGTTAATAACAATTGATGTGGCTCTTAACTTGCAATTTTATAGCGAAACAATTTATGTGAATTAAAAAAGCCTAAATAATAAATATTTATAATCAATCTTGTTGCAAGTTAGAAAAAGAATGTAGTGCTAAATAACATTACTATTTTTAAAGTAGTCATCGTACTCGTTAGTGAGTGGCTTTGCATGTTCCCCAAAGATGCTAAGTATTTGGGCCCCTATTTCCGATAACTGGGGTACATATTGCCCACCAGCAGTTTTATTAACCTGTATTTTATCTTCATCGGCAGTTGTCTTTGCTTTTAAATATTCTTGACGCTGTGAAATGATAAAATATTAAAAACAATTCTTAAGAAAGTTAACTTAGTTTACATGTTCCTCAGCTGTGTCTTTTCTCGTTTGTCTTTTTATATTGGTATAGAGCAGCTTTAAGAGGGCCGATTTTTGCTAGTTGTGTGTTTCTGGGAAACGAGATGGCGCAGAGATAGCAAAATTGCTGAAACTAGTTTTGACTATGTATTGGTTTATAGTGCCTACCGAATTTTATCACAACGAATAATAAAAATTATGAGCGCGGAGCGCGTTGTTTGTTTGTTTAGATAGCGCCGGGCGAATGAATGGGTATTGAATTACACTAGACAAGTAAACTGAATAAATAAATATTCACGATTTTAATTTCAATCGACATACATACAACTGTTTTTGCTTGGCTCATTTCCAATACCTATTTTTATTATATTATTATGAATTACAATCAATCTAAATATATATTACATATACACATTTATTTATGTGTATACAAAATAAGAAAATATAATTGATGTATATTAATACCGACGTCATTTAGACTCCAGTTCAAAGGCACAAATTAATGATTTGTGTTGAATCGAATTAAATTAAAAGATAGACTTAACCAAGGCCGTAGACAGAGGGAGGGAATATGGGGTTCAGCCAACCCCTCCCCCCTCCCAAAATTTTTAAAATGTTAAATTTCGGTAGGGACAGGTTGAACCCCACATCCCCCCCCCCCCCTCTAAACCTAAACAGAATAAGACTGCACTTACAATTTCTCATTTATTTTGAAAAAATGTAAAACCGTGTCCAGTTAATCTACAATTATTAGACCATTCAACATATGAAAAGAATGGGTATGTGAATAATGAACATAAAATATTATTTGAAGACTTCTTCTTTCTTACACTTAATGATTTGCTAATACATTTGTTAGTTTCTTCAGATTTCCTCTTTTCGTTTCAGCGATATGTTCATCGTTCACACAACCATTCTCCTCTAATTTCTGAACGATTGTAGTAATTGTTGATTGATACTAAATAAGTCAGGAATACTTAGCACGAGAAGAATGCCCAGCAAAAGTCCATTTTATGATCTGATATTTTTCTTTTGTGGTATGAACACATGTTGAATTCAATTAATGTTTTGTGTCTTAATAAATTTAGATGACACACTGACTATTCATAGCAATTACTATTTTGAGGATTCTATTCCAATATTTCTTCACAATTTTAAGCTATATTTCAAATAAATCAATAAAGAGAAAACAAAAATAAAACTTTGAAAATAATGCTAACAGGTAAGAAAAAGATTTTAATTTTATCCAGCTCATATTAGTTCAAGAATAAAGATACAAACTAAAATTCAAATGTTTGCTTGCGAATTCTCTATGATGCGTCTTGAAACGAGACATATTGTATAAACACATGTAGTTATGTGTGTGCTTCTTAATGCCAACAATTGTTATTTTTATAGAATCGTTTTTATATATTCTATATAATAACGTCAAATTCGTGACGATTTCACCGATATTATAACGTGTCGCTCGTTACTAGGTTTTTTAATACTTTTGATTTCTTGAATTCATTTATGAAGTCGTAGTTGCGTCAACTTAGGTCCGATTACGAGAAACTTTATACATTACTTCAAGACATTTTTGCAAGGACTTGGAATATGACATTTAACATTTTAAATACAATAACGGAATATGACTGATTCGTAGATCGATAATTTATATTCTGAAGAAGTGTTGGTAGTCACCTCGATACCAGAGCAAGAGTGGGGCTTTTCACTGATAACAATATTAAAATCGAAAAAACGAAAATAAGGTCTAGAAAGTGTAAAACAAATGTGTACTTCATAATAACAATATAAATATATGATACGATATAATAATAATTATTATTATTACATGAAGAGGTGTGTACACTACAAAACGAAGTAGATGCCTTCACCATTAATGATTGAAATTCCATATTTCTTATTATTATTTAAAATATTGTAGACAAACAGTTAAATTATAGCAACATAAAATATAAATTCAAGTTATTTGCATAGGTAATTTAAATGATTACTACCAAAAATCAAATATTAATTATTTCCGAGTGCCCTACATTCAACTTGGTAAATTATAAATAAAAAAGGAATTTTTCAGACTTAGCACTTAAATCAACATTTATTGGAATTCCACATGCCTTTTTGAAAACACGAATCCAGAAATGTAATTATATTTACAAAAAAATGTATTGGGAAATATTTCAACAACGTCTTCCTTTGTTCTGCATTAATAACATAATGAAAACGGCCCGCGTCAGAAAAAATGCAATCGCAATGCATGGTCGGGAGCCGGGAGCCAGGAGGAGCCCGCGCCGCGACTAATATCGTACACGAATTTTCATATGAAATCTTATTTCTTTTCACATGTTTTTAGGAATTATAGTATATTTTTAAAATATCACGAAAAGGGTACGATGCTATAAAGATATGAAATAATGTTTCCAATGGAAGTATTTCACGGATTTATGTGATCGATTGGCAGTGTTCCATTATTTAATTTATATTTAATTTAAGAACCACTTTTTTAGAAAAAAAAACTGTCAATTTATTCGCAAAGCTTCAATGTACAATATGTATAAGTTTCAAAAACTGAGAAGAAAGAAGCAAGTTGAAAGGAATTTCAAATTACATCTTATAATATTCGCCTTTCCTTTCCTGGAATGTATTTGTAAAACAAAGCCATAATAATACACAAGTTATAATTTTACATCAATATTCTAGTTCTCTTTTAACAACGGTTGTAAAGTGATTAGCTAACATCATGTCAAATACTTTTTATAAAACCAAATAAGATTTGTCATAATCTTAACATGTTGTTAAATCTGACAAGAAGTTAGCTAACAACGGACTTGACAAAGCATTATGCAACCGGGCCATTAAGTAATAAAATAACTGTAGATAAAATATACTTTTATAATATTATTAATATTAAATTATTGGTTAAAAGCGTAACAAAGATTAAAAATATTTACAAACATAAAACAAGTTAAGATAAATAATACATTTCTGACTATTTAAAAAATCGGTTTCAATTTTATCTTGACAACATATGAAAGGATAGTCAGAGTTAACATTTTTCACTAGATCCACATTTATCTAATGGTTTTCAAAATTTATTTAGTAAATATCAAAAAATGCAAATAAATACATACCTAATATATTTGACAACAGTATTAAATTTGTATATGTGGGATACATTTTACAACTGCAGAAACTCATGTAACACAATTAAATTCTGTAGAAAATATACAGTTTTTTAATTAACGTTTTTCACTTTGCGTGGAGCCTTGAACATATTTTACCCTGTCGAAAAACAAACGAAAAACTTTTTATTAATTAAATAGACTTTAAAGTGTTTTGCACTTTTTACTTTCATATTTTTTTGTTTCCTTTCATTTCGTTAGTATTAATTTTTTTAAACAAAACAATCAACATACCAATATAAATTAGAGATTATAGAAGTATAATTTAAAAAAATAGTATAATTACTGTTGAGAACAGCGTTCACGAAAACATAAATGTCATAATAATATGTTCATTACAAGTCCATAAATATTTATTTAAACATTTTTATTTAAAACAACCTAAAATGTCACCAGAATTAAAAGATATCACCAGAAGTAGAGTATTGGCGCTATTTATAGATTTATTTTTAAAACAACCTAAAATGTCACCAGAATTAAAAGATATCACCATAAGTAGAGTATTGGCGCTATTTATAGATTTATTTTTAAATTAAATATTGATATAAATCTCCACTTAATTACTATTTCAGCCAAACAGAATGGTGTTATAGAAACAACCCAATAACAGCTCGCAAATGGGAAGCAGGCGGAACAATCGAGTCCGACTGTGACAACTAGTTCACCCGGAGCAAGCGGAACGACCGAGTCCGACTAGAACAACTAGTCCGCCGGAGCAGGCGGAACAGGTCGGAACAACCGAGTCCGACTGGAACAACTAGTCCGCCCGGAGCAATCGAGTTCGACTGTCACATCTAGTCCGCCCGGAGCAGGCGGAACAGGTCGGAGCAGATGGAACAGGTATCAAAATCACTGGTCCACGGAGCAGCTACCTCGGACTTGTTCCGAAATCGCAGTTCCTGTTCCTTTGTACCATTCCTAATTCCCGATGATACACTTTCCACTTGTCGCGGTCGCGCAAACACGCGAAAGGCATGCGAAAAGATCCGAATCGCAGTTTAAATTTGATGGCGCGCAGAATTCGAATTAGATACATCTTTAATTTCAAATTATGTTACATAGTTAATTTCAAATTATGATTTATCGTTAATTTTAAATTATATACATGGTTTATTTTTTTCTCGAAAAACTTGAATCGGTAAAAAAATCGTCCATGGAAAAGAGCGAGTTCTCAAATTGTTCGCTTTGAGAATCACGGGTTTAGGCTGCGCGGTAAGAGACAGGCAGCGAGCTGATGGACATACATTTTTCAAAAATAATCTTAATCCACCCAGGAGAAAGTAAAAAGCGTTAAAGCATCAAGAGCAATATTATTATTGATAAACTGGCTATGGCCTTGGGTATATATTTTATAATTCAGTTCAATAAAGATCAAAAAAAAAACACAGTGTTTTACACCTAATCAATTAAATGCGGTCAATCCTTGTTAATCAACTTACTTATGTATTAATTGATATATTTAAAACAGCTAAAACAAGAAATTAACGCGATAATGAAAAATTGCACAATTCACTAAAAATCTTCAAATTTTAATATCTATATAAAAAAACTTTAATCAATGAAGTATTAATATTAATTCCACTTTGAGTGTGATAACTTTGTTATTATTAATAATAGAAATTCAGTTAAATGGGCAAAGTTGTGTAGTATGGGTTTACTTAGATTATAAATTATAAATTTTGATAAATTTGGAAAAAAATATATTTTATTGCAAATTCGTTGACACATTGCCAAACTACTAAAGCATTTACTTTGGAAATGTTGGAAACAGATTTACAATAAAATATTGTATTTCGTCTCAATAACTTTATCAAAATTTGTAATTGTATTAATAATATGTGATAGTAATAGATTTTTCAGAGTTTACGTTTTAATAAGCGATGAGAAGTTAGCCATGCATTTTTCAGCCATAAATGGTGGTAGCCCTATTAAATTTATAAATTGCAAAAACCGATATTTTACTCATACATAGCGCTAACCATTCGATTGCATTGTGTAATAGGAGTACATATTAACTATTTAAGACTTTACATTAGCACTTTTGATGTAAAAAGTGAAACTTGTATTGATATTTGATCAAGCGATCTCAGGCTGTTATAAAACGAAAAATCTCTGTCTTAGGCCTACCTATGGGGGTTGTTACTGAATTGTCCTATACTTAGGAAGGGGTGAAGAGCAATTTTAAGCAATAACATTTTAGTGGCTTAATACTGAAAAAATATTATTATATTATAACATAGTTGAGCGATGCCGATTACAGTATTTTCAAAGGTAAAATAAATGTATTAGGCCTACCTTTGGGGGTAGTGGCTAATTTGCTCTTTATTTAGGAAGGGTTGAAGAGCAATTTTAAGCAATAAAATTTTAGTGGCATCCTAAGACTGAAAAATTACGCTTATTTTATGAAATAGTGAAACAAAACCGATTACATTATTTTCAAAGTGAAAAATGAAAGTAATAGGCCTACTTTTGGGGGTGGTAGCTGCTTTGCCCTGTATTTAAGAAGGGTTGAAGAGCAATTTTAAGCAATAAAATTTTAGTGGCATCCTAAGACTGAAAAATTACGCTTATTTTATGAAATAGTGAAACGAAACCGATTACATTATTTTCAAAGTGAAAAATGAATGTAATAGGCCTACCTTTGGGGGTGGTGGCTGATTTGACCTGTATTTAGGAAGGGCTATAGAGCAATTTCAACCAATACAATTTTAGTGGCATCCTAAGACCGAAGAATTATGTTTATTTTATGAAATAGTGAAACGATGCCGATTGCATAAATTTCAAAGGGAAAAATGAATGTAATAGGCCTACCTTTGGGGGTGGTGGCTGATTTGCCCTGTATTTTGGAAGAGATGAAGAGCAATTTTAAGCAATAAAATTTTAGTGGCATCCTAACGCTGAAAAATTACGTGTATTTTATGAAATAGGTAAACGATGCCGATTACATTATTTTCAAAGTGAAAAATAAATGTAATAGGCCTACCTTTGGGGGTGGTGGCTAATTTGCCCTGTATTTAGGAAAGGTTGAAGAGCAATTTTAAGCAAAAAAAAATTAGTGGCATCCTAAAACCGAAGAATTACGTTTATTTTATGAAATAGTGAAACGATGCCGATTGCATAAATTTCAAAGGGAAAAATGAATGTGATAGGCCTACCTTTGGGGGTGGTGGCTTATTTTAGCTGTAATTAGAAAGGGCTGAAGAGCAATTTTAACCAAAACAATTTTAGTGGCATCCTAAGATTGAAAAATTTCGCTTATTTTATGAAATAGGTAAACGATGCCGATTACATTATTTTCAAAGTAAAAAATGAATGTAATAGGCCTACTTTTGGGGGTGGTGGCTGATTTTCCCTGTATTTAGGAAGGGCTGAAGAGCAATTTTAACCAATACAATTTTAGTGGCATCCTAAGACCGAAGAATTATGTTTATTTTATGAAATAGTGAAACGATGCCGCTTGCATACATTTCAAAGGGAAAAATGAATGTAATAGGCCTACCTTTGGGGGTAGTGGCTGATTTGCCCTGTATTTGATAAGGGATGAAGAGCAATTTTAACTAATTAAATTTTAGTGGCATCCTAAGACTGAAAAATTACGCTTATTTTATGAAATAGTAAAACGTTCCCGATTACATTATTTTCAAAGTGAAAAATGAATGTAATAGGCCTACCTTTGGGCGTGGTGGCTAATTTGCCCTGTATTTAGAAAGGGTTGAAGAGAAATTTTAAGCAATAAAATTTTAGTGGCATCCGAAGACTGAAAAATTACGCTTATTTTATGAAATAGTGAAACGATGCTGATTACATTATTTTCAAGGTGAAAAATGAATGTAATAGGCCTACCTTTCGGGGTGGTGGCTGATTTGCTATGTATTTAGGAAGGGTTGAAGAGCAATTTTAAGCAATACAATTTTAGTGGCATCCTAAGACCGAAGAATTACGTTTATTTTATGATATAGTGAAACGATGCTGATTGCATAAATTTTAAAGGGAAAAATGAATGTAATAGGCCTACCGTTGGGGGTGGTGGCTGATTTGCTCTGTATTTAGGAAGGGTTGAAGAGCACTTTTAAGCAATAAAATTTTAGTGGCATCCTAAAACCGAAGAATTATGTTTATTTTATGAAATAGGAAAACGATGCCGATTGCATAAATTTCAAAGGAAAAAATGAATGTAATAGGCCTACCTTTGGGGGTGGTGGCTGATTTACCCTGTATTTGGGAAGGGTTGAAGAGCAATTTTAAGCAAAAACATTTTAGTGGCATCCTAAGACTAAAAAATTACGCTTATTTTATGAAATAATGAAACGAACCCGATTACATTATTTTCAAAGTGAAAATTGAATGCAATAGGCCTACCTTTGGGGGTGGTGGCAGATTTGCCCTGTATTTCGGAAGGGTTGAAAAGCAATTTTAGGCAATAAAATTTTAGTGGCATCCTAAGACTAAAAATGTACGCTTATTTTATGAAATAGTGAAACGAAACCGATTACATTATTTTCAAACCGAAAATTGAATGTAATAGGCCTACCTTTGGGGGTGGTGGCTAATTTGCTCTGTGTTTAGGAAGGGTTGAAGAGCAATTTAAAGCAATAAAATATTAGTGGCATCCTACGACTGAAAAATTACGCTTATTTTATGAAATAGTGAAACGATGCCGATTACATTAATCCTTTGGGGGTGGTGGCTGATTTGCTCTATATTTAGCATTTATTGCTTAAAAGTGCTCTTAACCAGTCCTAAATATGGGGTAACTACCACCAAAGGTAGGCTCATAACATATTTTTCACTTTACAAATTATATAATGGGCATTGCTCAAACATGTTATAAAATAAGCATAATTTTTCAGTCTTATGAAGCCACTACAAATTTATTGCTAAAATTCACTCATAAACCCTTCCTAAATACAGGGCAGATCAGCCACAACCCGCCAAAATAGGCCTATTACATTCATTTTTGCCTTTGAAATTTATGCAATCGGCATCGTTTCACTATTTCAAAAAATAAACATAATTCTTCGGTCTTAGGATGCCACTAAAATTGTATTGGTTAAAATTGCTCTTCAGCCCTTCCTAAATACAGGGAAAATCAGCCACCACCCCCAAAGGTAGGCCTATTACATTCATTTTTCACTTTGAAAATAATGTAATCGGTTTTGTTTCACTATTTCATAAAATAAGCGTAATTTTTCCGTCTTAGGATGCCACTAAAATTTTATTGCTTCAAATTGCTCTTCAACCCTTCCCAAATACAGGGTAAATCAGCCACCACCCCCAAAGGTAGGCCTATTAAATTCATTTTTCCCTTTGAAATTTATGCAATCGGCATCGTTTCACTATTTCATAAAATAAACGTAATTCTTCGGTTTTAGGATGCCACTAAAATTTCTTTGCTCAAAATTGGTCTTCAACCTTTCCTAAATACAGGGCAAATCAGCCACCACCCCCAAACGTAGGCCTATTACATTCATTTTTCACATTGAAAATAATGTAATCGGTTTTGTTTCACTATTTCATAAAATAAGCGTAAATTTTCAGTCTTAAGATGCCACTAAAATTTTATTGCTTAAAATTGCTCTTCAACCTATCCTTAATACAGGGCAAATCAGCTACCACCCCCAAAGGTAGGCCTATTACATTCATTTTTTTCTTTGAAAATAATGTAATCGGTTTCGTTTCACTATTTCATAAAATAGGCGTAAATTTACAGTCTTAGGATGCCACTAAAATTTTATTGCCTAAAATTGCTCTTCAACCCTTCCTAAATACAGAGCAAAGCAGCTACCACCCCCAAAGGTAGGCCTATTACATTCATTTTTCACTTTGAAAATAATGTAATCGGTTTCGTTTCACTATTTCATAAAATAAGCGTAATTTTTCAGTCTTAGAATGCCACTAAAATGTTATTGCTTAAAATTGCTCATCAACCCTTCCTAAATACAGGGCAAAGCAGCCACCACCCCCAAAGGTAGGCCTATTACATTCATTTTTCACTTGGAAAATAATGTAATCGGTTTCGTTTCACTATTTCATAAAATAAGCGTAAATTTTCAGTCTTAAGATGCCACTAAAATTTTATTGCTTAAAATTGCTCTTCAACCCTTCCTTAATACAGGGCAAATTAGCTACCACCCCCAAAGGTAGGCCTATTACATTCATTTTTTTCTTTGAAAATAATGTAATCGGTTTCGTTTCACTATTTCATAAAATAAGCGTAAATTTTCAGTCTAAGGATGCCACTAAAATTTTATTGCCTAAAATTGCTCTTCAACCCTTCCTAAATACAGAGCAAAGCAGCTACCACCCCCAAAGGTAGGCCTATTACATTCATTTTTCACTTTGAAAATAATGTAATCGGTTTCGTTTCACTATTTCATCTAATAAGCGTAATTTTTCAGTCTTAGGATGCCACTAAAATGTTATTGCTTAAAATTGCTCATCAACCCTTCCTAAATACAGGGCAAAGCAGCCACCACCCCCAAAGGTAGGCCCATTACATTCATTTTTCACTTTGAAAATAATGTAATCGGTTTCGTTTACTATTTCATAAAATAAGCGTACATTTTCAGTCTTAGGATGCCACTAAAATTGTATTGCTTAAAATTGCTCTTCAACCCTTCCTAAATACAGAGCAAAGCAGATACCACCCCCAAAGGTAGGCCTATTACATTCATTTTTCACTTTGAAAATAATGTAATCGGTTTCGTTTCACTATTTCATAAAATAAGCGTAATTTTTTCGTCTTAGGATGCCACTAAAATTTTATTGCTTAAAATTGCTCTTCAACCCTTCCCAAATACAGGGTAAATCAGCCACCACCCCCAAAGGTAGGCCTATTACATTCATTTTTCTCTTTGAAATTTATGCAATCGGCATCGTTTCACTATTTCATAAAATAAACGTAATTCTTCGGTTTTAGGATGCCACTAAAATTTTTTTGCTCAAAATTGCTCTTCAACCTTTCCTAAATACAGGGCAAATCAGCCACCACCCCCAAAGGTAGGCCTATTACATTCATTTTTCACTTTGAAAATAATGTTATCGGCAACGTTTCACTATTTCATAAAATAAGCGTAATTTTTCAGTCTTAGGATGCCACTAAAATTTTATTGCTTAAAATTGCTCTTCAAGCCTTCCTAAATAAAGAGCAAATCAGCCACCACCCCCCAAAGGTAGGCCTAATACATTTATTTTTCACTTTGAAAATAATGTAATCGGCATCGCTCAACTATGTTATAATATAATCATATTTTTTCAGTATTAAGCCACTAAAATGTTATTGCTTAAAATTGCTTTTCAACCCTTCCTAAGTATAGGACAATTCAGTAACAACCCCCAAAGGTAGGCCTAAGACAGAGATTTTACGTTTTATAATAGCCTGAGATCGCTTGATCAAATATCAATACAAGTTTCACTTTTTACATCAAAAGTGCTAATGTAAAGTCTTAAATAGTTAATATGTACTCTTATTACACAATGCAATTCAATGGTTAGCGCTATGTATGAGTAAAATATCGGTTTTTGCAATTTATAAATTTTATAGGGTTACCACCATTTATGGCTGAAAAATTTATGGCTAACTTCTCATCGCTAAACACATCCATAGGATATCCACTGAATATACCCGCGCGAATATTTGAACATCCGCCGATATTTAGTGGATATGAAATGAAAATTCCATGAATGCGAAATGTCCGGACATTGCACGTCCTATACACATTCATACCATATTCAAACGATATTGACGGGACGTGAAATTCACATTTGCAGCATATTCAGCGGATATCTAGAGTATATTCATTTCATATCCATAGCATATACCATAATATCCATTAAATGTGAAATAAATTGTACTCCAATAAATAAATTTTCAGAACGGTAAGTTAAAGCTATTCAAGAACAACAACAACAATTGTAATGAAGTAATTTTATTTCCAAATTAAAAAAACGTTTATTTAAATTTTATAATGTTAGAAATAAATAATTATCTTAAAAGCATAACAAAACAAAAACTTAATTCAAGCTGGGCGCCAGGCTTACAATCTTAACAATTGGAAGTACTTTTCGATACCAACACAAAATGAAATTTATCGAGTACAGTTTCCAACTAGCTCAATTGTGGGTATTTAAGACATTAAATAAGATTGTGAATATTGGTTCGCATCACTAACAAGTTATGAAGCAAGGTGAACAGACCATTATCTCTTCTCAGCGCACATTACTTCAAATTTAACTGAACACACATAACTACTCGTCAATTTTGAGATTACACATATTAATTCGACAATTGCAGGTAGTAAATAATTATTTTAACAAACAATAGTGTCTGTTACAAAATAGGCAAATAAACACCTACACCCGTTATAAATTAAGGGTCCTAGCTCAGTCCGTCACCCCACCCATTCCCCAAATTGTAAGCTCCCAATCCACGGAATTAAACTAAAAGTTAGGGCAACTTACCTTGCTCGGGCACACAATTCAAACTTTAAGAAAGTATAAAGAATCTACCTTCGGCCTGCACCGGTCGATAATATTTCTTAAAGTGAATAAAGTGAGAATTAAGTGTATTCGGTTGATGAAAATCTCCTCTTCCACACTTAGTAGAATTTGGCGGCGATCAGCTGTTTCCTCCAAGCGTCTGACGTACACCCACACGAACAGCGGAGTCCTGACTCAACCAACTCAAAAGAAATCCACATCCTCCCCGGTACAGCAAACGATGGAAATGTAAATCCTATGCGGACGGCTCAGCAATTTTCCCTCGAAAACGCTTCACTGGTCGACTTTTAGGTTAGCGTGAACACTTTTCCTCCGATAAATCCACAATCACGGAACATAAAGCAATACGGCGACCTGACACCACTGGGCCTCTCCCAAAGGATGCAGTGAACGCAGCACACACGTATTCCGACTAATTTTAACTAATTATCGACAAGAACGTTACGAGACAGGTTTTCTTTCTACGCCATTCTCGCCCATAAAAATGGCTGCCACGCCGACTGGACGAAAACAAAAAAAAAACATTTGCGTTTCAGCGCCACCGGTATTGATTGTCACAAATAAATCCTGATTTATTTTAATATTTAAATCTTTTAAATCTTTTCCCTCGATAATAATTACCACACGGTACAAAATATTCACGTAATGTCCGGTATACTTAATGAATGTCAACTGAATGTGAAATGCATATCCTCTAGATGTAATATTCAATCGCGTATTTGTACAGGATTTGTCCTAAATATACTGTATCTCAAGATAAATTCAAATTCAAAACTATTTGAGTTCGAGAAAATAAGCTTACCCTTCTTATAGTTTGCACACTTTAAACATAATATATAAAATTATATAAAAATTATATAATCCGGCGGTGTATTTGCGGGGGAAGTAGTTGTTTAAATGGATATTTATCGTCTTGAGTTGTCTTATTAATTAAAACATTGTTTGCATTTTCACGAATAGTTTTTTCGTAATTTTATATATTATATACTGTATCTCTATTATTAATTGTACTAATTCCTTTCTTCACAAATTATTTTAATATGCTAGATGCACATTTTTAACAGTAGGTGTTCATTCTCAATAGCAATAAATTGACAATTGTATTTCATGAATTAATGAAAAAAATACAATTGTCAATTTTATTGCTATTGAGAATGAACACCTAGTGTGCGATATGTGCATCTAGCATAATAAAATAATTTGTAAAGAAAGGAATTAGTACAATTAATAATATAGAACACTTCACGTAACTAACTGAAGGATATTGAATACTGTATCTCCTTCTTTAAGATGTATCTAGATAAGTTACATGAATAATTGTTGGTTTTAAAAGAAAACCTAAGATTGTTCATGTAAATTCTTGTGCACTCAAAGAGATAGATACAGTATCCTAAGCCTAACCCATTTTTTGCTTTATCAGGAAAGTTTGTATTTTTGGGATAAATTAACAGTTGTAACGTCGAGTAGACAGAGATATCAGTAGAGACGCTCTCGAATACTTTATCTCTCGCACAGAGACTCGCCCGCACGGTACTAACCCAAGCAGCACCCCACCCGATTGACGATGCGCCCTCGCCCGGCCGCTCAAGTTTCTGGCCCAAGCATCCTTTATAACCAGGGACCGGACCTACCAACGTCAGTCTTGCACTGATTACAGTCTTACACTGATTACAGTCTTGGCCTAACCTTTAGCACTGAGTACAGTCTAAACGTCGCAGAATACCTTCTTGAGCACTGACTGCAGCCTCAAGCCTTCTCAAGCCCCGCTACAGTGTAGACAGCCTGCGTTATACCCTGGCCATCCGAACGCGCCGATCGTGGAACGTTTTACGTTAATCTGTTGTGAAAATAGTACTAAGTGTTTGTACATATTATCCGTTAATAAATATCTACTTGTTGCTGAAATCTACTCTACATTTTAACAAACCGTCCGAATAATCCTACAAGAGTGGCAGCCCAACGTTCGGCTTAAATTATTACGAGGAGTATCCTGCAATAAATGTTTTATTTGCATTGGATTCATATTTTAATATAATATAATAGGAAATTAATTTTTTTGTTATTTATACCGGGTGTGGCACTTAAGACGCCTCGGACCATAGCTCCTTTACGATAAAAGCTATCGAAAAAAATCTAAGAGTAAAGTGGTGCATAATTACCGTCGCTATGTTTCAAAAATATTTCTAATCATTAGTGGCGTGCCGTACTCCAGTGGCGTACCAAACTTATGTTTTTTTTTTTTAAATGGAATGCCCTATTTTTTATTGCAGATTTGGAAAGTGCTCGAAGAGTACTTATTTTTTTATCTAACATGTTATACCCTTCACTTTAGCGGTTTCGCTGTTATAACCTCTTCTTTCAAAATTGCGCCCCATTTTTGAGATTGTTTTGTAGAGAAACTAATTGACGCCGGCGCCTACATTTTGAATTGAGGTACAGGTTAAGACCTCGTATACCTTCACATAATTTTTTTTTTGGGTAATTTATGGAAAAAAAAAATTTTTGATTGAACTTCGCATGTTGTCATTTTTTTCGAAAATTTCAAATGGCACCCCCCTAAAAAAATTACGGCGTTGTACAGCCATAACTCTAAATTTTTCATTGGTACAAAAAAATTACACATTGCATAACAAAATTTCGGAGAAAAAAGGAATTTCATCGCAAATGTTGGGAAACGTTTTCCGTTCCCAAGAGTGCCATGAGAAAACAAAAGATTGGTAATTGTCAAAGTAAATTATTAGACGCCAGTAGCAGCCATAAGTCATTTTTGATAAACGTTCTAAAAATGTTCCGAACTCAAGAGAAAATGGTTGACATGATATTTATTCTTGGAGAATGTAACAAGAATTGTTTCTTGGCGTCACGAGTGTACGCTGCGAGATATCCGCACAGGGCACATCCAAATGAACGTGCGTTTCAAAAAGTGTTGGAGAGATTTACTACTACGGAAAGTGTGAAACGGCCAAGGAGAGTTAGAAAGAAGACAGTTTTTACCGAAAATAATGAACTGCAGGTTCTGGAGGCAGTTATTAAAGATCCTCATACCAGTATCCGTGATATTAGTACGAATCACGATATTTCAACGCGATCCGTACATCGTGTTCTTCAAAAGTACAAATTCCGTCCATTTAAGATTCATCTGCAACAAGAATTGCAACCTCAAGATTTTCATGCGAGGCAAGATTTCTGCTTGTGGGCTATCAACAAAATTGAGCAGGAGGAATCATTTCTTATGCGCGTATTATTTTCTGATGAAGCGACGTTCCATAGAAATGGGCATGTCAATCGCCCCCAACTACCATTATTACGCCGATGAAAACCCACACGCCATGCGAATGATAAACCACCAGCAAAGATGGTCGCTGAATGTTTGGGGAGGCATACTTGGAGAACACCTTTTGGGTCCTTATTTCATCGAGGGGCACCTGAACGGCAACAGTTATTTGAGGTTCTTTCGCGACGACTTGGACGATCTCTTGGAAAATGTCCCTCTAGCCGCTCTACGACAGATGGTTTTCCAGCACGATGGAGCTCCTGCACATAATAGCCGTGTTGGTCGGGAATTTCTCGATGAAACGTTTCCGGACTCCTGGATTGGTCGTGGGGGTCCTGTGAGGTGGCCGCCAAGATCACCAGACCTCACTCCCCTTGACTTCTTCCTTTGGGGCCATATCAAAGACGAGGTTTACAGGACGGTACCAACAACTACTGTCGAGGATATGAGGGAGAGAATCCGCGCGGCTTTCCGCGGTATATCACCAGAAGTCCTTAGGGCAGTGTCTAGAGCCTGTGAGTCGAAGTTGCGGTTATGCCTCCAGCAGGAAGGTCGTCATTTCGAACATTTAGTTTAAATTGTTAAATTTTCTTTATCTGCATTTTTCATATCATGTTGAATAAATAGGTACATACTATTATGTTGACCGTATTTGTGTTTTTGTTTTCTCATGGCACTCTTGGGAACGGAAAACGTTTCCCGACATTTGCGATGAAATTCCTTTTAAGAAAATTGAACTTCTATAACCATTTTAGTAGTCATATGTAATTTTCATATAAATTGACGATGTGAACGCCATTTGCTGCCAATTTTTGAGTAGTATCGTTACAGCTATTGACAGTAGACGGCGTTCACATCGTTAATTTAAATATAAATTACATATGAAACTATTAAAATGAATAAAGATGGTTAGATTTCTTCTGGATTTTAAATTGCACTATAAATTGACAATTTTAATAGTCATATGTAATTAACATTTAGGTTGACGACGTGAACGCCATCTACTGTCAATAGTCTTATCTGTTGTACTCACAGAATGACTATTATAAATGTCAATTGATTGTGCATTTTAAAATCCAGAGGAAAACTAAACATGTATAAACTAAACTTCTATAACCATTTTAGTAGTCATGTGTAATTAACATATAAATTGACGATGTGAACGCCATCTGCTGCCAATTTTTCAGTAGTATCGTTACTACTATCGACAGTAGATGGTGTTTACGTTGTTAATTTAAATGGAAATTACATATGAAACTATTAAAATGGATTAAGATGGTTAGTTTTCTTTAACTTTAAATTGCACTAAAAACTATAAGTGTAATACATCATTGAATTCAGAAAAAAATATTCTTCAAAAAAATATGAAAATCCAAAATGGCGCCCATAAGAAAAACAAAAGTTGGCTATGGTGTAATGTCAAAGTTGTAAATGTCTAAATTCAATAGTTTTTGAGTAAAAAAAAACGAAATTTCAAAAAATCCGTTATATGTCAATTTTTTTTTTAGATTATTATTGGGCCCTAAATTACGCTACTTTGCCCTAATTTAACCAACTCTCTATCTCTTCAAATAACCGAGATCCCCATACATTCTGTTCAAATATATAGAAAACGTAAATGGCAAGTTTATTTATAAATAAAAGTTGTTTTGTTTGATTTTTCGATTAGAATGCGAAGAGTTCAGTGAGTAATGCTTAATAATTATTTTGGATTAAACCTATATTTTTTGAGAAATTTGAGTTTATAAATGAGGATTTTCTAATTAAAAAAAAAATAATATCTCGAAAATGTTTGCTGATCTATTTTTTAAAGACCATCTAGAACCTCCCTGCCCCCCTCCTTCTGGGATCTTAATTTATATTAAAACACTCTTAGAACTAAGGTGCGCTCCTTTTGTTTTAAACCCGTTATAAGAATATAATAAAACGAAAAATTAACCAAAAGGGAAAAAAGGGAAACTACCTGCTATTCAGACAAGGTCATAAATTGTAACATCAACACCCCATAAATTGGGGTTTCTTTTCTTCCAATATACTTTCGCGCTTGTAGAGGATGTCTCTCTTTAAAATTTGCTGGTTTAGATACTTTGGAGAGGCCCTGGCAAGGGCCTCCACTTGTGGTGGATCGAGTAGCTGTTGATGAGGAACTTAGACTAAAAGTATACATTTGGTATTATATAATAATTTTACCCCTGACACTCATCCGAACATCTAAAGAATATGTTGAACATCAGCAATTGATATATGCTAGAATTAATTAAAAAAAACAAAGCATTAGTTTGTTGCTGAAACTTACATGTGCTAGTTTTACGGCACATGATTGGATCGCGCACCGCTCGCCACATCACGCGCCACACAGTGGTCGATTTTCAAATTTAACTGAACATTTCACCAATAATGAAGTGTTTAGAAAAACATTTATTCTTCTGAATTTCACTAGTAAAATGACCACAGAAGGTACACGTAAAATTATAATCCCCACAACCCGTATTCCCAGTAATTACAGGTACCTAAACATGTTGAATGCGCTGAGAAGGGTACGTTTTATATACTTATTTTTTTATTGTGTTGAGTGAATTTTTAAAAACAACAATGGTTTATATGTAAAAAAACACTTTTAGTAAATAACACACCTGGTTAAGATGTCACTGTTTATTATTTAACACTGCAACAATTGTTTCGCCACACAGTGGCTTCATCAGGCAGATGAATGATGAATTGTTGCAGTGTCAACTAATAAATAGTGAAATCTTAACCTATTACAGTTTATAAAAGTGTTGATATGGAATTTCACCAAGTAACAGCTTCAGCTATTAAATTTATATGCGAAAGTTGAAGGAAGTACGATTCCGATTGCTGTAATATTATAACAAAAACGAATCAAGATTATACCGCGCCTTCAAAGTTAAGAATAAAACAGTAGCCTTAATATTTATCTTTTTTATTGCAGAATTTTACTGAAGAAAATCTTAAGCAAATTAGGCAACATCAAGCAGTGTATCAAACAATCAGGAGTGTCTGAAGACGTCGTCGTTAAAACCGACAAAGATGAATTTGACGAAGATGAGAAATTATCGGACTATTTTTTCTGCTTATTCAAAAAACCTGGATTTATGAATGAAAAGGGGGAGTTTCATGCCGATACAATTAGTACCGTTTTATCCGATGTTTATGGAGAGAAAATTGCTCATAATTTGGCTGATGAGTGCACAAAAGATGTCAATGGAAGTGGATCCGAAAATGCAATTAATTTTGCCAAATGCGCTGCGCGTGTACTCAAAAATAAGCAGTAATGAGTTATTTTAAAGTTTAAGAATTTTTTGTATTCAGGGTGAAACAGGCCATACCTCATTACGGTTATTTTAAGAAATAAAAATTTAAAAAAATATAAAAATTATGTTTCATTTGTGAAATAAATATGTATTACTAAAACCATTGAACAATTCAATGAAACCAGTTTCAGTTTCCTAAATTTACCCGTGCTAGTATCTATACAGGGTGGCCGATTTGGAATTGTAAAGAATATTAAAGATATAAAAAGTTTAATATGAAACTTATCATGTGCAGCGAGATCTATACTAATAACTTTACCCGATAACGCGGTGATTGTCATAGACAATCCATCCTATCACAGTAAAAAACTTAAAAAGTTCCAACCACTTGCACAAGGAAGAGAGATATGCAGGATTGATTAAAATCCAAAAATATTCCATTTGAGGAAGAAATAGTAAAAATGAAATTAATACAAATTATTCGTAAGTACAGAAACAATTACGATAGGTATGTTGTTGACGAAATGGCTGAAAAATATAGCAACACCGTGTTAAGATTACCGCTATACCACTGTGAACTCAATCCAATAAAGTAGATTTGGGCTCAAATTAAAAATGAAGTAGCTTCAAGAAATAAAACATTTAAATTAGTAGATGTAAAAAAATTGATGTTTGAAGCAGTAGCAAATGTCACAATTGTTGTTGTTGTTGTTGAAAAAGTGTATTGGACATATTGTCAATGAGGAAGAGAAAATGTATACACTTGACGGAATCATAAATGAAATGTTAGAAACATTAACAATATCTTTAGGAGAATCCGACAGCGATGAAGATCATTCTGATGAGTAGCCTTGTGGTTGTAACCAGGGACTAAAAACAATTTTTTCGTTTTCGTTCTTTGCGTGCTTGCATAAAGCATAAATTTCGTTCTCGTTTTCGATAACCGAAATTAAATAACGATTAATTCCGGTTATATATACCGAACCGGCAAGAGCAGCGCGAGTTATGGTACCCCAAAAGTGCTGATCTCAACACTTTGCAGTCCTACATATAATCCACCCACGGGGATGCTCGTCAGTCTACACATCGACTCGGCTGCGGACGATTCAAAACGCGACGCAACAAATTTCATCAATTTCAATTTTAAATTAATAATACAAGTATATTATAAGTTTCATTTCATTAAAGTTTGTTCTTAAAAATATAAATCTTTTTAAAAACATACAAACCGGACCCGAAACCATAACTGGCGCAGCCGGTAGGATACCCGCGACGTATAAAAATCGACGGTTCGTTTTAACGATTTACGTGGAGTGTCTAAAGAACCCTAGTGACTAGAAACATTGTGAAAAGTGCATTTTGGATTATTGGACTATGAAAGGATTATTTGCAAGTTTGTAAGTACGAATTTCTCTTAGCCCAACAATTTATGTCCGAAATCGTTCGTCTTACCCAATTAGTCGAATTCCTAAATTTAAACTCAGAAGACATAATGCCTTATACAGTGAAAGATATTACGGTTGTGTACCAAGACACTATACCCGTCTTCGACGGCGATTGCAACATTCTAAATGCATACATCGCCGCATGCGACTTCTTAATCAAAACATTTTTGGCAACTCCTGACGCCAACATACAAGCCTTGTTGTTGAGGATTTTCCAAGGAAAGCTGCGAGGAAAAGCATTGCAAGCCGTGAGCAGTAACGAAGAAGTAAGTACTTGGACGGAATTAAAAGAATTACTTTTGAATAGCTTCGGAGACCAAAGAAGTGAACAGTGTTTGTTCGCCGACCTTGCCGCCCTACGTCCACACAAAAACGAGGGACCGTACGATTACGGTAAACGTGTGAAAAACACATTACAAATTTTACTCACACAAGTAAAATTAAGAGATAACGACAATAACAGCAGAGCGCTGAAAAGCGTCAACTACAAAAACACTGCGTTGCAGATTTACCTACAAGGACTTCTGGAAATTGATAACATCACCGGAATAATGGTGCAAGTGAAACAGCCAGCTGATCTGGAAGCCGCTATGGGACACGTCATCGAGGCAGAAAACTTCAACTACCGCGCCGGCAGATCGAATAACTTACAGCGTATTACACCAAGAAGCTCCGTGACCGATAAGGCTAAACAACAGATAAGACCGCAAATGATACGACCGGTAATCATGCCCCAGTTTTATCCTCTCAGCAATAATAATAATGAACATCAACAGCCACGCCCGAATGTTTATCAACAAAATAACCCATCGACCTCGCGTTGGCCTAATGCTCAGCAATATTTTGGAAGACCATATCGTCAATCCCTTTCAAAACCAACACCTATGGAAGTGGAGTCAAGCGCATTAAAGAGACCAGCCTCTACACTAGTAAGACCATTAAAAAAGCCGAACTGGACTCCTGGTCCTCAATTATATTATCAAGAAGACGAACAAGAAGAAATTGAGTACTATCAGCCCGAAGAAAACAACGAAATAACAACACTTGAGCCCGAACAAGAAACACAGAATGAAACCGAAGAGGAAAATTTTCACTTTACCCGCCTCTACACTATGAAAAAATAGCCACCAACAGATTATGTACTCCGAATGTAAAATCTTGTACGATTGCATTAAATAACATTAACTGTAATTTGCCATTTATAAAATTTAACGGACTGAAATTTCTCATTGACACTGGTTCAACTAAAACACTAATAAACTCTAAATTATTTAACCGACTAAAAGAATTTGCTGTAAAAATACCATTCAAAATCAAAACAGCTCATGCTCTTACTAAACATGACGATGCAGTAATTACAACCATTCCTGAAATTTTTAACGATGATTTAGAACATACCTTTTTTAAATTCGACTTTAGTAAAACATTTGACGGATTAATAGGTATTGACTTGCTAAATAAACTTGAAGCCGTTTTAGATATTCGAAACAGATTACTGAAAACAAAAAACGCCGAAATTATTATTGAGTTCGATTCAAACAAAGTAAAATTTGAACCTCTTCAAGCCAAACCAATTAGGATACCTGGAAATATTCAAGAAGGAATAGTCTATATACCCGAGATCAAATTTTGTCCTGGAATCAAAGTCAAAGAATCAATTGCCAATGTTGTAAATAATGAAGCAATTGTTATTGCCACCAACTACACACAGGAGGAAAAAATAATTAATTTTTGTGACACACTGGAAACAGAAGTGGTGGAAAACATTGAAGAAGTTTATTATACTGAAAATTTAGAATTTCAAGAAGACCTCGATCTGAATAAAATGCAACAAGAAAATATAAAAAACAACTTAAACACAACAGGAATGAATATAGAAGAGGAAGCATTAATAAGAGCTTTTGTAGCCAAATACAAGCATGTCTTTCATATCGACGGACAAAAATTAACTTTCACCCATTGCGTTAAACATAAATTGAATCTAAAAGATGAATCTCCTATACATGTCAGAATGTATAGACAACCTACAGAAACAAAGAAGGAAATAAAAAACAAGTATTAGAACTTCTCGATCAAGACATAATTCAAGACAGCATTTCCCCTTGGAGCTGCCCAGTAAATATAGTTACAAGAACACTAAATGGTAAGGTAAAAAAACGAATGGTTATTGATTATCGCAGGCTTAACGACCAGATGATTGCCGATAAATACCCAATACCGAACATTTCGGATATTCTGGACAAGCTAGGTAGATGCCACTATTTCAGCTGTATTGATCTCGCATCCGGATACCATCAAGTAGAAATGGAGCCAGCTGATTGCGAAAAAACGGCATTTTCTACAGAACAAGGTCATTTCGAGTTTAAGCGAATGCCCTTCGGACTTAAGAACGCCCCGGCTACGTTCCAACGTTTAATGGACAATATTCTAAAGGGATTGTTGGAAGACACGTGCATGGTATATTTGGACGACATTGTGATTTATTCAGTGTCTCTTCAAGAACACATGGTGAAATTAAACAACGTATTTCAAAGACTAGAAAAGGCCAATTTCAAGGTAAAGCTCGAAAAATGCGAATTCTTGCGAAAGGAAATTAAATATCTAGGTCACCTTATAACTGAGAACGGAGTCCGGCCGAATCCCGAAAAAATCGAAGCCATTAATAGATACCCGTTGCCTAAAACTCAAAAAGAAATCAAAGCGTTCCTAGGACTAGTAGGATATTACCGAAAGTTTATTAGAGACTTCGCTGGATTAACAAAACCATTTACGAAATGTTTAAAGAAGGGAGCTAAAATAGAAATAAATGATGAATATCTACATGCTTTCGAAAAATGTAAAAGCTTATTAATGAATGAGCCGATACTACAATTTCCTGATTTTAATAAAGAATTCATAATAACAACAGACGCTTCTGCAACTGCAATTGGTGCTGTACTCTCCCAAGGGATCGTAGGACAAGATAAACCGATATGCTACGCATCGAGAACACTCAGCCCAACAGAGCAAAAATATTCAACCATCGACCGAGAATTACTTGGCATAGTATGGGCCCTAAAGTATTTCAGACCGTATGTTTATGGAAGACATTTCAAAATTTACACCGATCACCGACCCCTCGTCTGGTTGTGTAAAATGAAAGATCAAAACTCCAAATATGCGAGATGGAAAATCAAACTCGATGAATTTGATTTCGAAGTAATTTATAAAAAAGGCAAATACAACTCTAACGCCGATGCCCTTTCAAGAATTGAATTAAACCAACTTGTAAACGCAATTGAAGACGATAATGTATCAATGATACCGCAAGTAGATCCAGATGATATACTAGAAGAACTAATCAGAGAGCTAGGAATTACACCGATGCAAGAGAATCTACCTAATACGACATTCTCTGCAGATGAACAGCCTACGCACAGCGGGAAGAATTTATCAATGCTCCGACAAGAACTTCAAGAGCAGGCTCCCAACCAACCAATGCCCCTACCTGGAGACAGTGATAACACGATTCACTCTAATCGAGAGATAGAACCCGTTAAAGGAATAGAGATTTTAGAAGAAGCGGTAGATACAAAGAAAAGGCAATACATTATCAAATCAACAGCTGGAGATGTACACGTTACAACTGACAACAAATGCGGAAATCATATTGTCACTGCGAAAATACCAACAGTAGATAACGAAAGAAAAATTTTAGAATTTATGAAAGAATATATGATAGAGGAAGGAAATCATTATATATATTTCGAAAGTGAAAAATTATACGAAGATTTCAGCAGAGTGTACATTATGAATTTTAACAATAATGGACCTAAACTAATTCGATGTACTAAACGAATCCAAGTCATCGAAACAGAGGAAGATCAATTGGAATTGATAGGCATACACCACGAAGGAAAAACCGCTCACAGAGGTATTGAGGAAACCTTGACATACCTAAAACGAAAATATTGGTGGAAGAACATGAAAAACACAGTAACAAATTACATCAAGGGATGTGAAGTATGCAATAAAACCAAGTATGATAGACATCCAACCAAACCACGATTACAGCTGACCGAAACACCTGACCAGCCGTTTAAGAAATTATTTATTGATACATTTACAATCGGTGGAGTAAAATTCTTAACGATTGTCGATGCATTTTCTCGGCTAGGACAAGCTATTCCCATAACTGCAACTAACGCTGTAGATGTAGCGGATGCTCTACTAGAATATTTTCAATATTATGGCACACCAGTAGAAATATACTGTGACAGCGGAAAGGAATTTAAAAACGACATCATAAAACGACTCCTGGAAGGTCACCAAATTCAAATCCACTTTGGAACACCTGGTAATCCATGCTCCCAAGGTAGCATCGAGAGATTCCATTCTACTCTAATTGAACTAATAAGATGTCTACAGGAAAAGAAAAAGGAACCAATTAAAATACAGATGAAACTCGCCGTAATAGCCTATAACAACCGTATCTCGCGTCCAACTGGTCACACGCCACTGGAAGTCGTCTTCGGACACACCGCAATTAAAGATCCTATGGAATTCCTCTATTCAAAAGATTACTACCATCACTACTTAAATGAACACAAAGAGCGATTGAAACATCTATACAAAGTCATACAGGATAAAAACACAATCGAAAAGGAGAACTATGTTAGAAAATCTGGCGAAAATGCAAGAGTCACACCTTTCAAAATTAATGAATTAGTTTATGTACGAAACAACGGACGCAATAAACTCGCTAATCCATTTATGGGACCATTTAAAATAACTAAAATCAATGACGACGAAACGGTATGCGTCAAGACGAAAACTGGTGAGAAAAAATTCCACACCCGAAGACTGAAACACTCAATTGTTGCAGATTCATCGGATGCTGTCTCCACTACGTCATCGGAGACGCCACAATTAAACGATTAACCGGAACTACGGGTCTCCTCCCGATAACACTAGGCAATGCCGAAGTTATAAATAATAATTGGAAAGTAACAACAATCTACAAATTAGAACCACTAATTGACGAAATCAGGAAACTAAAAAATAATGGAGAAACCTGGATTGCAACTTTTAATAATACACAATACGGAGAACTTTATCAGAAAGAAATGCACAACTATCTTCGCATAATCGAAGCAAGACAAAACCGGATGAAGAAGGTATTATATCAGGTACTACCTATATTTCAAGAAAATCGTCTCAAAACTAGGAGAGGTGCTGTAAATTTTATGGGTAGCATAATAAAAGCCATTACTGGAAACTTGGACAATGAAGATGCTAGAATGTATGACGAAGCCATACAACAATTGACACAAAACCAAAACGAATTGAAAATATTGGAAGAAAAACAAATTTCTCTCTCACTAAAGACTATTTCAGAATTTAATAAAACTATAAATAGCTTGAAAAGTAATCAACTGATATTAACTTCTAGAATGATGCAAATTAATCAATACCTTCAAAATGTTACGTTCTACAAACTGGAAGAGACTAAACAAATTATGATCTATGCAATCTTCAATCAGATTATATTCATGATGGATAATGTCATCGCAATTCTGACTACTTTAACGAATGCTGTTACCTTCGCTAAACTAAATATTTATCACCCCTCAATAATTGAGCCAGAAGTGTTACTTCACGAATTAGAAAAACTGCGACCATTCCTGAAGAACGAAAAATTATTAATAAACCACGAGTCGAAGGAACTAAATTTACTAGAAGATTTAATCTCTGTTAAGGCATATGTTAAACAAACTGACCTTGCATTCATCCTTACAATTCCTTTAGTAGAAATAAAACCTTTTACATATTATCAAATATTTCCATTACCGATTCCTGATAACGAAAATAATTATCATTTCATAATCCCTGATCATACTTACCTGGCTATAAACAACGAGAAATTCGTAACAATACCATCAGCTTGCAAACAAATTGGTTCTACAAGATACTTTTGCCAACATACTGTGAGTGCAAAAATCTCTAAAGACTCACCGTGTGAAGTTCAACTGCTAACCCATTCCGGGAATTACCACAGCTGTGTACATCATTATAAGAAATTGACCGCCCTATGGATCAATAAAATAGCCGAGAATCAATGGATTGTCGCAACCCCTTCACCACAGAAGATAACCAAAATCTGCAAGCAAACCGAAGAAATGGACATCATCAACGGAACCTATATGATTCAGCTAACTCAAACCTGCTCAATCAGGCTGCCCGACATTACGATCACAAGTTACGAGAAAGAAGATATCGTAAAAATACCTTCTATACCCCAACTGGACTTTTCATCAAAGACCTCTAAACCCACAAAATGGAATTTAGAGTTCGGACAAATAAAACAAATTCACGAAGACAATCTTGGCCAAATCAGCTACGACATGAAGAAACTCCAAGAAGATCTACACCAAATGAAGAATCCTAGACTTCAAGATAGATCACTATCAATATGGACGTTATTACTATATATTACTTTATTTTGTATTATAATAATATTTACTTTAAGATACTACTTGCGTCGCAGAAATGCAAGATCCAAGTCTCCTAGTAAACAGGAAGACATCAGAGAAACTTCCGAGAACCAACCCTGGGTTCCCTAAAGCATCACCAGGATATGTTCTCCTCTTGGGCCGGAGGAGTTATGGTACCCCAAAAGTGCTGATCTCAACACTTTGCAGTCCTACATATAATCCACCCACGGGGATGCTCGTCAGTCTACACATCGACTCGGCTGCGGACGATTCAAAACGCGACGCAACAAATTTCATCAATTTCAATTTTAAATTAATAATACAAGTATATTATAAGTTTCATTTCATTAAAGTTTGTTCTTAAAAATATAAATCTTTTTAAAAACATACAAACCGGACCCGAAACCATAACTCGCGGTATAAATACTCGCAATACAATTCTTTTACCTTCAGTCTCCAACATGAACCATGAGATGTTTGTGTTTAATGGATACATCTTTAAAATGATAAGAACGGTAAAAACCGGTAATAGGGCATAATTTATTTTGTTTTCGATCTTGAACGAAAATTATAAATTCCGTTTTCGTTTCCGTTTTCGTTCTTAGATATATTTTGTTATTTCGTTTTCGTTCTATTTTCAGTCCCTGGCTTGTAACCCTTTAATTTTTATTGTTTAATGTATGTAGTATATATAGGTAGTTTCGTAGTTAATTTAATTAAAAACAATTATTCTCGTGGGCCTGCATATATTTTCGAAACTCCCTGTACATAACAATTTCATTGGGTGCAATAATATACATTACTATTAGTGTTAATATACAGAGAGTTTTATGTAACACCGAACATACTAAAATGTACTCAATGTTAATTTTCCTATGTTCGATGTGTACTGGGACGGATGTGATTGGCTAGGATTTCTAATTGTAATATAGTCAACCCAATTTACACTCTTCCCTTCAAAAATAAAAGAAATCTGTTAGTTATCGTAAGCAAGTGATATTTGGTGTTCTAGCATTTGAAGCAGACGTAGACGAAGAACGGAGAGTTAAACATATCAATAATGTATACAGAGGAGGAAAAGATTATTCTAGTAAACTTATACCATGGAGAAAACAGTTGAAGAAATTCCCATGATTTATTTTCTGAAAAATGTTCTGTTCAACCAGACTACCATTTATTTCAATCATTTCGAACCTTCTAGAACAGTTTGTCTGGATAAATTTCACAAGCGAAGAGTTAGAAGTCCGTCGATATTATCGGAAGAGATAAAATTAAACAATTTCTGTTATGTCGAAGAGTGTCTAATAATATCCTTACTATTGCAAAATCTTTTAATATTTAAAAATCCTTTGTACGTAGGAGTTCTACAAGAATTTAAGTTTGGATCCTACAAATTCCAACATTACTAGTCGCTGTTTAAATATTTAATACAATTTTACAATAATGTTATCGCTTAATGTTGTAAGCGATAACATTATTGTAAAATTGTATTAAATATGTTAAATTAAACAACGAAATGTTGCGAAAAATTGTGTTTACTGATAAAGCGTTTATATGTTCTTACCTTCTTTAACTAGTATTTTACTGATTAAAAATATAACAAAAGTTGATAACCATTCCGTTGTACTAAAATATTCATAATACAATAGATTGTGGTTGACGTAATAATTGACAAATTTAATTTATTTTTGACGTGAAGAGTGTACATTGGATTGACTCGTACTCAATGCTTTGATGCGTCCCCATATGAGAACATAGGAAAATTAACATTAAGTATATTTTAGTATGTTCGGTGTTACATAAAACTCTCTGTATGTTATTAAATGGCAAATTTACATAATTCAATAAAATTCTGCTTGTCGACAATCTAGTATTTACATTTCAATTTTTTTACAAAATTATATATATTTTTACTTTCTTCGTTACGAAGTATGAGATAGTATAATTATTTTAAATTATATTTTAGTATTTCATACTAAATATAATGAAGAAAGTTTGCCTAGAATAAATATATTGATTGATATAATTTTTGAAGGTATGTTATGGGTAAAATACCTCCGAGGCCAGTCGGCTCAGAAAGATACTATCGGGAAACTCAGCTATCCCGGGTTTTCTCATGAAGCAGGGTGGTGACTGGACCACTTCATGCGAGGAAACCCTAATGGCGCTGATGGATATCTACTTTACCTCCGACTCTGACGGGAAAGCGGTCTCCCGACACCCAGGAGGAGCTGCCCTATACATGATATCTTGAGTGAACACAAATTGGCTTGGAGTGTGAAAACCTTCAAGCCTTTTAAAGCTGCAGGCCCTGACGGGATCATTTTTGCTGAATTACAGATAGCTTCAGATATTATAAATCACTGGTTGGAAGTAATATTTGAATCCTGCTTAACTCGATCTCACATCCCTCAGAGATGGAAAGAGACAAATGTGGTGTTCATACCCAAATCGGGGAAAATAACCCACTCAACATCGAAAGACTATAGGCCAATCAGCTTATCGTCGTTCTTACTCAAGACGTTGTCTCTCCAAGGTCTTGTTGAAGCGTACATAAAGGAACGCATCAATCTAAACCTTTGGTCAACTAGCCAACACGCTTATACTAAGGGCAGATCAGTAGACACGGCGCTGCACGCCCTCATTAGCCAGGTTGAGAAGTCCATGTGCAATGAGGAACCTTCAGCTTTGTGCAGCCAGAAGCGATTCTGTCTGCCCTCAGAAACCTGCACATGGACAAGTCGATATGCCTCTTCATAGGGGAGCTGTTGATGAGGAGGCACGTTGGTTCCTCGCTGGGTGGCTCACACACAAGAAGAGAGGTTAATAGGGGCACCCCTCTAGGGGTGGGGGTCCTCTTTCTGCTACTATAGAACATAGTCATAAATGACCTACTAAAAGAACTAGAACCTGTAGGGTGTAGGGCAATTGCCTACGCTGACGATGTGACCCTTACGGTCTCTGGCAAACACTTAAGTATCCTATCCGAACCTATGGAGCAGGCACTCCGCAAGGTAACCCGCTGGTATGAGAAGTGTGGACTAGGGGTAAACCCCCTCAAAACTGAGCTTGTACCCTTCACCAGAATGCAGAAAGTACCGAACCTTAAAGTTTCTACTCTTCACGGTATGGAACTGGTGGTAAAGGAGCAAGCTAAATATGTGGGCATTCTAATTGACAGGAAGCTTAGTTGGAAGCGCAATATTCAGGAGAGAGCTCGTCGCGCTGTACTCCTGTAAAAGAGCAGTGGGTAAAGGAACCAACCGTTGTTTACTGGATGTACACAGCTGTGGTAAGGCTCATTATGTTCTACGGAGCCGCAGTCAGTTGGGATATGGAGCACTAGCAAACAGGGCCATGGAAGGATCCTGAATGAGCTTGTCGATATCCCCCTGAAGACTAACAGCTGCACTCCAGAACTTAATTTTGAAAATAAGTTCTCTACTTTCATCCCGGACAAAACCAAATGGTTAGAGGGCAAGATAGCTCAAGGCAAGGACGTTTGGCTTTTTACGGATGGTTCCAAGTCTGAAAACAGAGTAGGGGGAGGAATCTTCTTACAAGATTTCAACCTCAAAAAGTCTTTTGGAGTCTAAAACCACTGTAACATTCTTCAGGCAGAGGTCATGGCCACCCCAGTGGCAGTGGACTGGATCCACAAAAATGACCTTCAGGGGAACCGCGTCAGGTTCATTACTGATAGCCAAGCCGCCAATAAGATACTGAATAGTCCGTACTGCACCTCAAAGGTGGTCAGCGACTGTAAAAATCGTTAAATAGGCTTGCAAATAACTGTGACGTGGGACTCATATGGGTACCTAGTCACAGTGATATTAGAGGGAATTCAATTGCCAACGACCTTGCAAGGAAGGGAGCAAGAATGAAGGACCTGTCTACCTCTCCGCCCACATTCCTCTTGTGGAATGCAAGAGACTACTTAGGGACTAAATGATAGCATCGGTCAACCATAGGTGGAGAAAAGAAGATACGTGTCTCGTAACAATGCAGCTATGGCCTATATGGGATATTATAAACAGCAACAGATTAATTGCACTTGCAGAATCGACATAAAGAAGGTGGTTGCATCCTCATGGGCCACTGCCTCCTAGGCAGACATGCACAAAAGATGGCCTTGAGCAGAACGACTTTTGCAGAGGATGCCTGGATGTGGAGGAGGAAGAGACGGTGCTCCACTATCTGGGACAATGCCCTGCTCTTAAAGGGAAAAGAATCAAGAATATCACCTTGATATGCACTACGCGAATGAACTAGCGGACCTCAAACATCTAGAGGTGAGAAATCTGATGGGGTTCATTGGGTGCTCGGATTGGTTTGTATAGGTAGGGAGGGAGGGGAGATCTGACTCCTTTTTAACCTTATGGTATCTAAGTGAGCCTAACCTAACCTAACCTATGAGTAAAATAATTTCAAATGAATCGATTTTTACCGCCAAAATATTTCTGGTTACTTTTCTGGTGACTTTTTATAGTGTAAATGTGACTTTCGCCTTTAGTCCGCCTGGTTATTAAATAGACTATAACAATATCTCCTTCCCAAGGTCTTCACCAAGGATCACCAGTATCGCCTCTACTATTTAATATATTTTGCTATGATATATATAATGCTGACCCACATTTCCTTAATAACTCTGCTTACATGTTACAATTCGCTGACGATAATTGCCTAATTTCACACGGAAAAAATCTCCCGATCGCAGTGCAAAATCTCCAAGCACTAATAAATTTATTAAGCGGATAGTACAAAAAGTAGCGCTTAAAACTAAACTCTGTTTTTTTCCTCCCGTACCACAGAATCAATAACAACTCTACTACAATAACAATAAAAAACCATGTAATTAGACCTTCAAGCACACTAAAATTTCTTGGAATAAAATTCGACAATAGACTATCTTTCAGACAGTACTGCCGAGAAATGAAACGTAATGCCATCAAAAGAGCAAAATGTTTTAGATTACTAACATACACCAAAAAAGACATTAATAAAATAACCGCTACAACTATACAGGGTTATTGGTAATTCGACGTATATCCGTCAGGAGCTGGGGGGGCCAAAATGCAACAAATTGTACCCTACATAATATGGCCGAAATTCAATAGTTTTCGAGATATTTGAATTTTGAGGGTTTTTCGATAGTTACCCAAAATTCGACATTTAATTCCAAATTTAAAAAGAACTACATAATGAATGAATACCATTAAAAAATTATACTGTAGCTGGAATTAAGCTATAAACATAATTTAAAGTACTTAATTTAAGAAAATAAATAAAATGATGAGCGATTCAAAAATAATATAATATAAATAAAATGATGTCTCGTTAAAAAAATTACTATAACATTAATCGTACAAATAACAAAAAAACTTGCCTATTCCATAAGCTTTCCAAAAATGTATAAAAGTCAATTTTAACATAAGTAATTCGTGGCAAAGCATGTGTTTGAATCGGCGCGCTGAGATAAATCATCTGTATTTTTAGTTTAGGAACCTCGCTAAAACAACCGATTCTACTGGCGAAGTTCTTTGTGACACACACATCCATGGAACCGGAAACGAGTATTTCCCGATAGAAATTACTCGCCTTCTCTGGGGATCGAACCCAGATCACCGCCGTGACCGATTGGCGAAACCAGCGGCTCAACCGCTGGGCTACGGCACAGCGGGCCCTGATAATTATTGTTAGTTCTTGTTTCTGTTGTTATTTTTTTGTTATTTCTTGTTATTCTTTTTGTGTTATTTTGTGATAACATGGCTTCGTACTCTAATAACGAATACCCCGATATAATGTTTTGTTACGGTTTTGCCGATGGAAACGCGGCTGCGACTCGGCGAGAATACCAACGTCGCTTTCCCGATCGTCGACTTCCCCCACGTTACTGTTTTTGGAAGCACCTATTGACGATTGTCTAAAACTGGCAGTGTTCAAAGAAAACAATTAGACGCTGGCAGACCTCAACGGTACACGGCTGACAAAGAGGACACCATTCTTCAGTGTTTGATTGATGACCCAAACACCTCAAGGAACATTGTTGCAACACAGTTTGGTATAACCCAGTGGAAAGTGTAGTTGGTGGTACATCTATCAAGTAGACACCCGTTCCATTATCAACTTGTCCAAACATTGCACGAGGGAAATCCTGCCAGGCGATTTGAATTTTGTCGGTTTATATTAAATGCTGACGCTGACGAGGAACGTTTCCTACGAAATATTTTGTGGACTGACGAGTCAAAGTTTGACCGGGATGGTGTAACGAATTACTATAACTTGCATTTTTTGGCACCTAAAGCGGACAGGAATCCAGAAAAACTTAATGAAACTGCGTCGTAAATGAGATTTTCCCTGAATGTTTGGATGAGCCCCAAAATTTGAACGGCGAAAATTACGAGGAGTTTTTAAGAAACTATATTCCCGAGGAAATAAAAAAACAACCTCATGTTTCAACATGATGGCTGCCCAGCACATTACCGGATTACTGTCCGGCAGTGGCTAGACGAGAGTTATCCAAATCGATGGATCGGGAGGGGCGGGCCAATTCCGTAGCCAGCACGAAGCCCTGACATCACACCTCTTGATTTTTACGTATGGGGACACATGAAGGAATTAGTTTATGTGACCCCAATAAATTCTGTCGAAGAACTTCGACAGCGAATAATAAACGCGGCGCAACAGATGAGAACAACGTTTATATCAAGAGTGACGAAAACCGAAGTTAAGAAGAGGATTCGAACCTGCATTCGTAATCGAGGAGCTCATTTTGAACAAGATGTCTAAAATTTGTAATAAACTTTGACGTACATTGATCAATGCATTATATTTCATACAAATACAAATGACCCTTTCTTTCCCCGCGCCGATTTAAACACATGCCATGCCACGAATTACGTATCTTAAAATTGACTTTTATACCTTTTTGGAAAGCTTGCAGAATAGGCAAGTTGTTTTAGTTATTTGTACGATTAATGTCATAGTATATTTTTCAACGAGACAACATGTTTAGAAGCGTAAATGAAAATATTGGTAAGATATTATTCTTAAATCGCTCATCATGTTCATTATTTTGTTGAATTAAGTACTTTTAATTATGTTCATAGCTTAATTGAAGTGCCAGCTACAGTATAATCTTTTAATGGCACGCATTCAATATGTAGTTTTTTTTTATTTGGAATTAAATGTCAAGTTTTGGGTAAATATCGAAAAACCCTAAACATTCAAATATCTCGAAAACTATTGAATTTCGGCTATACATATGTAGTGTTCAATTTGTTGCATTTTGACCCCCCTATCAGCTCCTAACGGATATACGTCGAATTACCAATAACCCTGTATACAAAATGCTATGGAGGCCCATGCTGGATTATGGTCATGTACTTCTTTTAACCTCTTAGCTACTATTAAAGCCCATCTTCAAATAGCAGAAACTTCCTGTCTACGCATCCCGACCTGAATCCGACATCTAAACAATCCAACACATAACCCTCCTAATACCCTTCTCTACAAAGAGACAAATATCCCAGAATATCCTATAAGAGCAACAAAATGTATCACAAATTCGCCTCAAACAGCAATATGGAAAACATTTAACAATTAAACGTGACAGAATCATACCAAGAGTTATCATGAATCCCGAAAAAACAATAATAAAATTGATAACGGATAGTAGAAGACAATAAAGCACGTCATCTGGTTCATAAGTTCGATTATAATTTAAGATGTATAAATGATTTAGTTCTAAGTTTATATACACTAGAATGTAATACGTCGTAATATATAATAAAATGTAATAACAATATAGTAACTATAATATGAAATGATATATAATATGTTTATGTTATTAGTTTTTTGTAAAAATATGTTTATATTATAAAGCGGCTGAAAGACGATGGCCTTTTGTAACTCTTTTGGGTTCAATAAATAGATTATTAATTAATTAATTGTAATGACTTGAAAGAGCAATTACAGAGCAGTATAATCAACAAATACACTTTAGTTAATTGTAGCAGAAAATATATAATGAACACGTTAAAAGGAATACATGCTTAAGTATGTATCAGTTAATTAAAAAACTATATACATTAATTACGAGTAGTACAAACTTGGGATATTAGGCCCAACTTCTCTAAAATATAATTGTATAGATAGTTATCTGCGTGATATTCCGGGCACAAGACTAAAAGCGCGAATGCTAAATAAAATATTTCAACATTAATATATGAAAACTATTATGAAAACGGATGATGTGATCTATAAAAATAAAGGGTGGCATGTTTAAAAGATAACTTAGCGTTTTTTAAAGATAGACGATGTTTTTTTATAAAAGTTACTTGATTTTAAAACCACTGTAACTTAAACATATTTTGAAATACACAGAATACTTGATATAAAAACTATAATAATAATCCTTTTAATCTCAACCTGTATTTGTACGGGCCCCATAAGCTCAACAACTTGCTTATTTTTCGAGTAATCCATGAATTGCTTTTTTTTGACAGTATTGGACTCCTCATAAAGTTCAGTGAAAAACTCTCACTTAATTTCTAATAGTTTTACTTTATTACTATTTCATATGGTTTAAAAGTCGTTCAAATTGGAGCAGCGATATTGGGTATTTAACCGATTTTACATCTCTTCAAATAAGCGATAGTGCAGATGAAAAATCGGGCACCCTGTTTTACAAATAGGTGCACTTCTTAACAGGGCTGTGGACTACCAGAATCGTAAAGTCGAGTTTAAGCATTTTGGCCGGAGTCGGAGTCGAGGATTTGAAACTCTGTGTCGTGGAGTCGGAGTCGTGGAGTCGAACATTTTATATAACTCTGAGTCCAATTCATTTATATACAGGGTGGCGCATTTGGATCTGATGTATTTCAAATTTGACAGCTATTTGAAATACAACAGATCCAAGTATTGGAGGTAGAAGCAACAAACAAATTTTATAATTAAGAGTGATAATGGAAATTTATTTTATAAATGTGGTACAGGTTACTTATTGAAAACACTTCTGTCAAATGCCGTCCTTGTTGGTTGACGCATCCTTGGAGCCGGTGATGAAAGTTTCGCATAGTTTGCTGAAGCATATCAATTGGAACAGCAGCAATTTCATGCTGGATTGTATCTTTAATTTGCGAATGGTGTTTTTTTAAACGCTAATTAATTTTTTCGAGATATTGTGGATTACTACCCAAATGCAAAATTTTATCACAATCTATCTATCTGTGTTCGCTGAAATTGTTACACAAGCACAGGCCAGCGGCTAGCAGTCTTGGCGCCCTTGTGCAATATTTTATATGGCCCCCTAAATATTCAATAACCCTAGGGATGGCTGATAGTGCATGGGGAATAAGGGCGAATGGACATACAAGGGATTATGCACAATTAAACATGTCTTTGTAAATATATGTTTTTAATTTTTTTTCACATAAATATACATAAACTCCAAAGATATGAACAAGCATATAACGTATAATATAATAATTAGTTGACCATTTAGCAACCACAAAAAATCCAAAGCAAGACTAATTAAATCTGACTTCTCTTAAACTTATACAGGGTGATTCAAATTCGACCCTCACCATGGGGATCTCGCTTATTATAGGAGATAGAGGGTAGGTTTAAATTCTGCACTATTGCAGAATTTTTTGCTAAGTAATAATCAGCTGAAAAAATATACTTAAATTATTTTGTTTTCGAGTAAAGTTAAAAAAACTGAAAAAACTGTTTTTCTTTATTTAATTATATTTTCGTTATTTGAGACAATATTAAAACACTGTAAAGACCTTCTTATAGCGCTTTTTATTATCTAACAGATGGCGTAATTTATTTCTTTATAACATGTTTCAGATCATCATCAACTTTCTTGTTTCTTATGGACGTCATATTTATTTTTTTATCACATCTCATTGCTTTATTTTTTGTGATGACAACGATATAGTACAACATACATCTAATTTCATAATCCAATATACTATCGTTAAAAATGTTTTTGCTGGCAGTCTGTTATTGTGCTAACTAAAAAATAAAAAATTTAAAAATTAAAAAAAAAAATAAAAATTAAGTTCGGTGATTCAGAAAAACGAGATATATTACGTTTTTTTTTATTGATTAAACAGAAATACAGAATTGGTTTGTCAAAAATATTCACAAATGTATCCAGAAAGACGGCAATAGCATGAAACAATGTTTATGCAAATGAACAATAATTTTAGAAAATATAACAAGTAAAATAATATAAAAAATAATAATAACTAAAATGGTGAAATTTTTAACATTAAAAATTATAATTTGTGTTTAAACAAAAAACCGTTTTCATTAATACATTATTTTTTACATTATTTACAGCCCTATAAACACTTCTTCTGGGTATCGTATTAAATGCAATATTAATCCCGCTCTGAGTTCTGCAATGTTGTCATAATTATGACGATAAACTTAATTCTTAACCCCCATCAAAAATAATCTTTAACGCTCAGATCTGGCGAACCAGCTGGCCAAGCTACGATCTTGCTGCCACCAGAAGTTTTGGTGTTAACCTAGAGGAACATTATTCAAATAATTAGTAATGTTTGTACGAAAAAGGTGTAAATATCGTTTAATGTGTAGAGACTCTTCGTATATAATTATCCCTATTAAATTGTCAATAGTAATATATTAAGTGCATTAAAAATGATCGAAAATTTTGCACGAAAAGCCGTTGCCTAGAAACTGCATGAGTCCATTTTGATTGTGATTTGACAAAAAGTGCCCGAGACGCGAAGCGTCGAGGGCACTTTTTCAGTCAAATCACAATCAAAATGAACGAATGTAGTTTCTTAAAGGCAACGAGCTTTGAGTACTAAATTTTCAGAGCATTTTTAATGCACGAAATGTATTTAATAGACTATTTCCTGAAAAATACGATTTTTAATCAAGTTGACGTATTATTTAAAATATTAATTATCAATCAGTGTCACTTAATGTGTCAACATGAATCGCTTCGGAAGTTTTTCTTCGAAAGATATATCGAAAAATATCGAGAAAACTTCATCCGAAAATACAAGAAAGAGTAAAGAGTTCGTTTGGAGACAATTTATGACATTCTGTGATGAAAGAAAATACGAGTTAGATAAAAAAACTTTAATTTTGAAAGATTGAGCGAAATTGATTGATACCTGACATGTGACGTCACAACAGTGCAATTTTTGCTGTAATTTTTCGTAGAATTTTCACCTACTATGCAATTTTCGCTGAAATTTAATTGTGATTGGGCAATGAAAATGAATTCTCGTAATATGATTGGTAGACATTTTTTGAAGGAAATTGTCTTCATAATTTCCTGCCCAAACATGTATCCCAAATCGATGCTGTGGCCTAACGCTACGGACTTGTCTTGGATTTGAATTCTCATTATTTCTATTAAAATTGCCACTATTTGTGAATTTGCATTCATCTGTCCAAATAATGTTATTAATAAATATATCATCTTCATAGCACTTTTGCAGCAACCAATTGCAAAATGTAATAAGTCTAATATTGTCACCAGGCAATAGAGTTTGGCATAAATGAATTTTGTATGGTTTGTAATTGAATTTATTTAAAATTCGCTATACTTCGCTATACTGATGGCAAATTTATCAGCTGCTACTGCACAGCATGCGGGTGATGGGATTTGATGTATCTAAATTATTGTATGTAAGTACACCCATAATAAAATAACCAAGATAAATTTAATATTACTATTTACAAAATATTATTACTCTTCTTGAACATTCTTATTTCCGCGTGCTTTGCGGCGTTGATTGAATAATCCATACTCTCCCAAATTTCTGTCAATCTATAGAAAAATTGTTTAATGCCATTGCTTTCTTTCTGGAAACATTTGTAAATATTTTTGACTATAATTCTTTATTTTTGTTAAATGAATAAAAAATACGTAACATATCACGCTATTCTGAATAACTGAACAGCATTTTTATTGATAAACAATAATAATGTTTGATAAACAACGAGTACTTCATGTTTCTTATTGTTCTTAATTGCATGGCAAAGATGATTTTTAGTTAGCGTAATAATAGACTCGTAGCAAAAACATTTTTAACGATAGTATGTTGGTTTATAAAATTAGATGTATGTTGTAATATATCACCATCACATCACATCATCACAAAATACAATGCAATTAGATGCGATGGAAAATAAATATGGCGTCCTTAAGAAATAAGAAAGTTGATGATGGTTTAAAAGAAACGAAACATGTTATAAAGAAATCAATTACCCTAACTGTTAGAAAATAAAAAAGTGCTATAAGAAGGACTTTACCGTTTTTAAATATTGCCTCAAATAACGAAAATATAAATAAAAAGAGAAAAACAGTTTATTTCAGTTTTTTTCGACTTTACTCAAAAACAAAGGAATTTAATTACATTTGTTCGGATTATTAATCAGCATCGAATTTTTCAAAAGTGCCGAATTAAAACATACTCTCTATCTCAAATAATAAGCGAGATCCCCATGGAAAGGGTCAAGTTTGAAACACCCTGTATAAAATAAAAGAAAAACATATTTAAAAAAAATTAAACCTTTCGCGATTTAATTTTTGAAAATTTCTTAATTAACTCTTCAGTATCTAATTCTTTTAATACCTTGGATTCTATAGATATGATAGCAAGGTTAATCGATTTTGCCCAATAGTTGTTTTCAAATAATTCTTTATTATTTTTAGCCTTAGTGTTAAACTATCTACTATTTTGGGGTTGTTTATGTGCTCATATTCCATAACCTTTTTTAAGCGATAATTCGAATAAAACGTAATAAAAATGCTCGCTAAAATGTTGATTTTACTAAATTATTGAATGGTTGATGATTGACTCCAAAAAGTCAGTGAATGAAAACACAATTACAAACAGTAACAATTTTCAACAGATTTCCTATTTATGTTAATAAGAATTAAATTAAAAGGTACACTGGTTTATTTGATTTACCCAAAGACTAACTTCACTGACTATTTCTTGTTTATAGAATCAGACCATTTAAAATTTCAAAAAAAAAATGCTTGAGCACATCGTTGGACATACATAAAACGTTATCTGATGAAAATATAATAAACGTTTTGAGAACAAAAAAAACTTCTACGAAATGTTGATCTGTGGATGGTCGATTATTCGAAACCTTGTCTCGGTTTTCAAAATGAAAATAAATAAATCGGCCATAGAGCACTCATATTACATTCAATGAACCTTAGGTGGTTATAATAAATGTAAATGACGTGTACTGATTTTTCATAGTAACTATTTTGAAGATTTATTCGATATGTTTTTAATTTTTTTTTTCATAATTTTTAAGCGATAATTCGATTAAAACTTTATAAAAACAAAAATAAATATGTTTATGAATTTTAGTAATTAAATAAGACAGTGATTCTAATTTGATTTTGATAATTTAAGTCCAATAATATATAGATATAGAAAGTAGCATTTTAAGTTTGACATGAATCCCTATGATGCGTCTTGGAACGAGACATAAGGTATTATAATAGTAGTACGTGTAGTAATCTCTATTCAAAGCAATAGTGCAAAGTACAGTTACCGCAGCATTGGTTTAAATTTTGAGTTTAAAACCACGGCCAGTACATCCATTCAAATTTATTTTGAAATGATTATTTGGATTCAGTAATACTCAAATGTAGCTGCAATTATCCTTATTGTAATAAGAAAATTCCCATGCAACAACACAAAACAGGATTGTGTGTATAAATTATTATCTTTTTTTATATTCTTGATAGTAAAAAAACACGTTCCAAACCGTAATACATGTGGCTGTCAAGGACGGTGTGGCGGATTTAAAGGGGAAAGAGGGCGCCGGAGCATAGACCGCTGCCACCTCCTTACCATATTGGCTGGGAAAACTCCTATATTTTCACACTTAGTGTAGTTTATTTTAAAGATTATGATAGTGCCACCCCCTATGAGGTTTTTCTAAATATACTACTGATCCAATACTCGTCTTTTCTGGTTCCACTGCACATTAGTACGGCGCACACCACGCATAGCGTTCAAATTAAAATCAAGAGAATGGCATATTATGTATCCTATTTTTGGAGTTTCGTGCCAACAGACGGACCGACGTCATTAGGATAACAATTTATATTCTTGGAACCCAAAAGTAAGAATGCAATTCCTTTATTACTCCCAGGGCTTCGAAATGGTATTTTTTGCGTTTTGGTATTTGTTCCGGTTTAATTAATAAAATATACAAGGTGCGGTAGGGAAACTTGCTGATTTGAATTGGGCGCCAATGAGCAAGACGTGGTCAGAAAGGGGTAGGGAGGGTCTCATTCGATAGAGGGGGTCTTGAAGTTTTGTTACCGTTCAAGCCAATTGTCGTCATGCGTTGGATAAGGGGGGAGCGTGCTTTCGCCGTCGAGGCCTACTTTTCCAATGGCTGTTCGGTGGTTGCCACCTAAAGTGCCTTCCGAACTCGATTCAATATTTATTCCACAGGTCCCGTTCTTGGCCAGCAATCAATCGTTTCGTGGGTGGACGCATTCAGGGAAAGTGGCAGTGAGGCAAAAAAAGGGCCTGGAGGTCAACGGAATATCAGAACACCAGAAAACGTCGAGGGGGTGAGGCTGTCGTTTTTGCGCTCGCCCGGCGTTCGGCGCGCAAACAGGCAGGTGCTCTGGAGGAGTCGTATGCATCCGGCCGACACTTTCAGTAAACATGGAGTCGCAGCCCATCCCCACTCAATTTCCAAATAATTTCAAAAGGAAGAGTGCGGGCCAATGATTATAACGCCAAGAGGTCCAGGTAGTCAGCCATTTTCAGTAAGGGTGACTTTTTTCATTTCATTCATAATTTCTAAAAGTAACTAAATCTTTCCGGATTATTTTACAAATTATTGATATTTTATTTAGAATAATAATAATTTTAACCGACGACGAAAACAGGACCGCAATAATCTATTTTGAGGCCCTATACATTTCATTCCTGTTTTGTATGGTACATTTTTGGGTACCATACAAAAATAGACTCCCAAAAAATTAGACAACAAGAAATGAAATTAAAAAAGGAAAAATATTCATGTAGTAATAAAAAAATTATTACCTATTTACATTTTTTATTAAAATATTAGATTTTCGCTAATTTCCAATAGAGTGGTCATTAGAATCAGTAGATAATACAATTAAATAAACAAATTCACTTGGACAACAAAAACCTAAAAAATGAGAACAATTATAAATAATACCTACAGGGAAATTTTCTTTTAAGTATACATCTCCCGATTTGTAAACTTTTAGAAATTCGAAGATTTTCAAAAGCGTTCAATTTGAAGCTTCTAATGAAACTTGAAAATTTAGTTTGGTCGCTTAGCGAAGCGAGGCGACCAAACCAAATGTTCAGACTTTTCTAAACTCCAAATTTTAGTTCATGCGCCACGCAAGTGTAGTTTAAAATATACTGGCATAATTTCTTAAAGTAACTAGGTACCCAAAAATGTATCATACAAAAATACACTCCCTAACTAAATTATGATTTAACTAAAGTAATCACTTTGTAATTTCGTTTTAAATGTGTGATGTTTACGCTCTTTTAATATGAGAAAAAACGATATTAATCGAATTACGAAGGTTTAAAATTTAGAATGAATCGTGAGATTTTGATTAAATCAACAGAAAATATTGAGAAATAAATGAACTATTTCTTGTTTAGAGAGAAATCAAATCGCTTGAAATAAAATTGTAAGTTATTGAAATTTTCAATTCTTCCACATTTAATCTTTAAAAGTGTTTTAAAAGGGAAAGTGCCCAAATGTCTAAGAAAATAAGTTCGTAATTTATTTGACTTCGTGAAAACATAAAAGTAAATTACAAATACATTGAAATGTATAATTTTATTTCATTGGGGAGCCCGTATTATATTTAACCTCTTATACTTTTACTTAATTGTGAAATATAATAAATCTTTCATATCTTTTGCGTTTTTAAAAATGGACGGTTTGATTGGGCCCCACAGAAAAACGGGCCCTAGACATTTATCTCATTTGTCTACATTTCGCTTACAGAATCAGCTCACTTATTTCTAAAATTCCACTTGGTATTTGTTATTTAAACAAAACCCACTTGTAATATGATGCTTAAGGAATAATGGTTATTTAATTTTGAATGCTTTAACTTAATTATAGTTATAGTAATTTATAATATAATTTAAAAAAAATACAAAAACAAATAAAAAACAGCAGATTTGAACCCCTGACCTTGACATTGACAACCATAGAGATTACCAATTACACCACCGAGAAGACATAAAACTTTTCAAATGTGTTCGTATACATAGACTCTTTGAGAAAGTTATGGAATATAAATATTTTATAATATATAAAATATGAATTGCTCCCTAATGCCCATTTTAGCATACCTTAAGGCGACATAGCGCGGGGGCTTCTTAAACCCTCCCCCGCATTGCGGGTTCTTGCACCCCTAGTTACGCTGTTAGTACTGTAATAATTTTACTTTTGGGTAGTGATGGGCAAGATCGAGTATCTCAAGGATCGATCAATCACTGATCGATTAGTTGAAGTATCGAGCAGATCGATCAAAAGATCGAGCTGTTCAAAAAGATCGAGCCACTCATGAAGATCGAGCCGATCAAAAAGATCGAGCAGATGGAGCAGTCAATCTTATTTGATCATGATCCGCCACAATTTACATTCTAAATTGAATTATTGCTTGAAGTTAAAAATATATTTATATATTTGCACATACAGTTGAGGCATTAAAATTGTGCACGCTTCTGAGTTACAAAAAAACTGACACTGACAGTGTCATACGTAATGAAAGTCACATTTACACATTACAAATTTGCTTTCCTAATTATTAGAAAAAAAAATAGTGCAAATTTGCATAAAATAGTGCATATTTTGATAATTTTGTCCATATTAATGTCATATTTTAAATAAATTTTATGCATAAAATTCCGGTCCCTAGTTATGAGTAACACAAAGTTATATTTTATACATATTACATTAAAAAATAATGAGTTGATACATATTATTTACAAAAACAAGCAGCATTTACATTCATTTAATCTATTAATTACATTTTTATTTAAAAATGTTGATATCTTTTAACTTCTTGTAGTATTTAGAAAGCTGTTTAGTAAGATAGTTAAAATAATAATAATAAAGATAAGTAAAGTAGGTGTGAAAACTTTGAGGGTTACTTTATAATAACTATGAGAATATTAAATACATTTATTATTTATCGACAGACACAAATTGTTGTTTATTATATAAATAGTTTATTAGATAAAAATTAAAATGAACAAAAAACTATAAAACATGAATTGATATAGTAGAAGGTAAGTATTTTAAAATTGTGTGTACTTGATAGCGTACATTGCCAAGATCTTCGCGCATCATCCAGGCAACCTGTGTTCGATCCTACATTCCGGCCACTTTTTATTTTTGTTTATATTACTTTTCATTTTTGCTTATATTACTTTTTGTTTATCATTTATTACAAAATCAGAGTATTCCATTATATAAATATTTATATTTATTTTATACATTGATATTACTATTATTAATATTTTGTCCGGTTGTTGGCGTTAGGGTTTTCCAGAGAAATATTGTATTCGCAATCCGCGGTAAGTTTAAAATATTAATAGAAAATTGATTAAAACACTTGGTTTGTATTACTGATATTTTTATTAAATAACATAGTTCTATACTGGTTTTGAAAATTAAATTCTTAAGAAGATCCAAGGTCCAAACTAGTTGTAGCTAAAATAAAAATCAGTAAAACAAAGTATTTTAATCAATTTTTCTCGCATTTTATCCACATTTTAGCTAGTATTTTTATTTCTCCTCTGCAATTTTTATTGTTCTTACAAAAAATGAGCTTAATTTTTATATGAAATCCTCATCATTTACTAATTTCTAATATATAATTTTAAAACAACATACCATGTTATTCATTTAAATGATATAACAACTCTTACTTCATTCCGATTAATTCAACGTAATGTACGAGATAAAAATTAACATCAAAAATTGTACATGTAAATTCCCTATGATACGCCCTCAACGCCGACATACGGTATATTTTGATTAATCAAAATGTTTGATATTTAACATTTTGATTCATAAAAATACACAACGCCCTCAACGCCGACATACGGTATATTTTGATTAATCAAAATGTTTGATATTTAACATTTTGATTCATAAAAATACACAACGCCCTCAACGCCGACATACGGTATATTTTGATTAATCAAAATGTTTGATATTTAACATTTTGATTCATAAAAATACACAATTAATGACAAAAGTTATTAACTATCTGTTTTTTTTAATTATTATTAAACACAAATTTCAAACGCTCAAACAGTTGGGAATTTAGTCATTCCGGGCGGCGAGTGTGCCGCCGCGGGCCCGCAGACAAATGAAAATTCGGTTCATCTGTCGTGCGCGCACAGACAAATGCACGCAACGCTGCCCCGGGTTACGCTCGCATTGTACACGGATGTGGTGTTTGGAATGCAAAAGTAAACTGAAACCGGCGGTCCGCTCCGAGCCAGCTACAAAAAGTACCTGCCAGAGTATCTTCACTCTGATTGGTAGAGAAAAGGGTCTGAGTTGGGACCCTGAAGAAATGCAACCCCCTTACGGCGGACAGGGGTACAAAATAAGTGTCGGCCAGATGACACGCACCCCTCTGGAGATTTCTGATCGCAGTGTGAGACGAATTCTTCACAACGAACTCAAGTTTCATCCCTGTTGTTTTTCAGTGATGGGGCCCATTTCCACCTTTCCGGCTGCGTAAACAAACAAAACATGCGTTATTGGAGTGGTGCCAATCCCCGTGAACTTCATGAGAAGCCACTTCATTGTGAACGTGTTACTGTGTGGTGTGCATTGTCGAGAGTTGGGATAATTGGCCCTTACTTTTTCGAGGAAGAAGAACACAATGTTACTGTGAATGCAGTTCTCTACAGAGAAATGATTGAGACATTTTTTCTCCCAGAACTCGAAGAAATGGAACTTGGAGATGTATGGTTCTAGCAGGATGGAGCCACGGCACACACAGTGAGAACTTCAATGAAACTTTTGAGGGAACACTTCCACGAGCGCCTAATCTCCTTGAGGGGTGACGTACTGGCTCACTGTGACTTCTTTTTATGGGGATATCTCAAATCTATTGTTTACAATAACAAACCACGGACCCCGCAACACCTGAAGGACAACATTCGCCAAGCCATCGCCAACATTCCCGTCGATATGCTCGAAAGAGTGGAGCGAAACTTCAAAAAGCGGGTGGATCAGTGTATCGGTAATGAGGGCCGCCAGTTGTCCGATGTCATTTTTAAAACCACTTGAAACAAAAATTCAGGATGTGAATACGATAAAAAAAGAATTAAATTGATATGTGAAATACTTTTTCTTTCATTGACCTTTCAAATCAGCAAGTTTCCCTGCCGCACCCTGTATATATCGGCTTGGTTCCGGTTTTCGTTCTAGAAAAAATAACGTTCGTTTGCGGTTTTCAGTTCAGCTCCAAGTGATAGTTTTAATTTTTGAAATGCTTTAATTTCATATTAAAAAAAATGTTGATGTGTCAATCATAACACTGTCCTTGGTATAGATATGATGATTTAAATATTAAGAATTTGGAAAAGTGTCTCAAATTATCACATTTACAAAATAATCACAAAATAAGAGTTTTGCATTTTTTGCGCTATATCTTGGTAAATATCTGTCACATCTCTGCACTATATATTTTTAACTTTACTTTAAATCAGTGGTTTGTACGCGTGGTTAGTCTGGGAGTGGAGGACACTCGTTACTTTAAAATATGTAACAACTATCACAATGTGTGTGCAAGTATCACTAAGAAAAACATTAACATGACCATCTAATCATATATTTCAAATAATAGTTGTCTTAAATTGATAATAGTCGGCTGACGCTAATTTATGTCCAGTTTGATAATTGGACTTAATGTCATTTCCAGTTGACACGATAAACTAATATCGGCTGACGGCGATTCATGTCAAGTTGACACAATGAACTAAACGTCGACTATCGTCGTCTCAAGTCAAGTTGACACGATAGACTAATGTCAATCAATATAGTGACTTATAATCATAAACTCACAGTAGTGAAAATACAGTCGATATAGTGAATTAATGACAAAATCATATCATAATTAAAAGACATAAACCAAGTGACTTACAGTCATAATACAACAATAGTCGAAATACAGTCGATAAAGACATAAAATGACAAAATCCTAGCATAGTCAAAAGATAGTCAACCAAGATACTTACACTTATAATGTTATAGTAGTCAAAATACAATTGATAAAGACATTTTATGATAAAATCCTAGCATAGACAAAAAACAGCCAAAACAGCTAAATAATAAGTGACAAGAGAGCCATTACGGATATAATGTCACAATAGAAAAAAAAACAATCAATAGAAAGGTTTAATGATATAATACAATCATAGTCAAAAGACAATCAACCAAGTCACTTACAGTCATAATGTCAGAATAATCAAAAGACAGTCAACCAAGTCAATTACAGTCATAATGTCAGAATAGCCAAAATACAGTCCATAAGATATAATATGACAAAATCCTATAATGGCCTAAAGTCGGCCGACTTTAGGCCATTATAGGATTTTGTCATATTATATCTTATCGACTGTATTTTGGCTATTGGCTGTAACCAATTGACTTACAAATAAAATGTCACAAATGTGAAGCAACCACCTTAAGACCACTTGATATGGATTGACCCAATTAATCGATAATGTTGACCACATGCTGATTGTTGACTACTATTTAATATTGATTATCATTTAACAAAATTATATCTATTATAAAATACCCACAGAGAACACCTTATAAAGTTTAGCCAGTATAAGGTTAAAATAAACAAGTTGCATCTGCTATTGGTGTTATGGAGCATCTTGTATGTATTAACATATTTTTAGGTTATGGAGCCCTTGAAGTCAAGCAACTTTAGTGAAGGCACTGTTATCTAACCTGAAGGAGAGCTGAAATATCCCCCAAAAACACACTTATGGATGCGCTTATTGAGACTCCCTGTATATTACTACAATCTATAATGAACACTCCAAAACAAAATCACATTATTTCTAATGTACGATGAATAATATTAATAGTTTATTATATATATTATTATATAATATATTATTATTACATTTATATTTATATTATTATATAATATATTATATATTATTATATAATATTAATAGTTTATATAGACATTATGTATGTCCCAAAATAATGTTTGTTCAACTATTACTAAACGATGCTTACACATAAACAACGTAAATTTCAAGTTTGTGTAATTTGTCACGACTTGGGAAAATTGCAGCTCCGCCAGTTGATCGAATAATTCACCCTCATTCACATCCATCGAGAGAGCAATAATTTCAAATTACTTCAACTAAAAAACTAAAATGAAATAATCGAATTGAAAATAGCCCAATTGAAAAAAGAAAACGAATCCGAAACAGCGCGTGATTAATGTCGACCGCAACCGTGGCAATTTATCATCCGGTTTGGACATTGGGCGACGCATTAAAACCGGACGATTTGCTCATGTTTGCTTATTACAATTAGTCCGGCTATGTTTGCAATACTAATGCTAATAGCGATTTACAAAGTTTGGACTTGCACGTATCTGAATTTACGGCGAGCTGGTTTAATTTGGGCACGAACTACAAGATTCCTTATAAAAATAATTTTCAGTATTAAACTAATATTTACGTTATACATTTCAAATATTTACAAGAATTAGAAGCGTTGGATTCAACTTTATCGAGCAAACAGGTCTTAAATGACAAACAGCGTAACTTATTGACAACCAACGAATCAATTTCGCTTGAAGGTACATTTGAAATATTGTGGAGATACGGTATGGCTAAAATAATCGTTTTTATGCGGGGAGAAATTTATGCGTGGGAACCAACTTTGGGCGGTTGCGTTAATTTTTCAGCAAGCATCACGCAGAACGAGTGTGAATTGATCGCGCAAACACCGCAAAATTGCGCTTTGAAGGTGAGGACTTCGATTTGGCCACCGTTTGTTAATCCAGTGGATGAGTATGGAGAGCGGTCTGGTTTGTATGTGAATTTAATCAACACCATCGCTAAGGGTTTAAAGGTAAACGATGACAACAAAGTTAGTATTAAATTCGCTGGGTATTATAAAATGAATAGTGGATCAGACATTGCATTTCCCTGGTGGCTCATTTATCATTGTTTTGCTTATTACTGCTAAAATATTTTAAGGATGAAAAAATGTTGAAAAGAATTTATCGTACGCAGTGGCGGCTGCTGCAGGGAGGGCAACTGCCCTCCCGTGACAAACTATGAATTCCGTTACTAACATACTCGAACTGATAAACAATAACACACTAAGTCATGACATTATGATCTAGCCCCCCCCCCCCCCCTTCGACAAGATTTATTCATTAAACAAGTAGTGCACAATTCAAAAACTAATAAAACCGTGTGGAGAAAATTCAACCGAATCTCTTATTGTTTATCAGACTGGTTGTGTGGGTGTATTGTGAAAAATGTGTTTTTTTGTTTTGTATGCTTAATTAAGAATTCTCCACAAAGCGACCCGGCCTAGACTTCTACAGGTATTAGTGATTTAAAACACCTTAGGGAAACAGTAAAAAGACATAAAATAAGTGAAAAACCATACTCGCGAGAGAGCCCGTCAAGACCCAGTGGTAAAAATACAACCAAATTAAATACAAGGGTTATAACCCCAACATGGAAGCTAAGGAAGAAAGCAGCATTGAAAGTAGCGGTGAATTTATTGAACCGTCTTCAAGGAAACGGGGACGACCGCGAAAAATTGGAATTCCAACATCTCTGAAACGACGCCCGCCGATACCGGTAAATATACCAAAAACCACCAACAAAGTATTGCAATCGGTATTGAAACATTTTAATCAACAATTACGGCCTGCAACTCTATCTCAAACAACACTGAACAAAAAAAACACTACCTCTCAATCAACACCACCTTCTTTGTCTTCACAATCACTCACATACACTAATTACCTATCAAAATCAAAACAACCACATTCAAACATTACATCAGCTGCACTAAAACCTACACCAATTAATAAAATACAAAACTATCGCCACACATTTTCTTTCACTACCACGCAAGAGCTAAGCCGCATTCAAATGGCACAAATATGGTTAAAACACAAATTTGAAAACACGTCAATCATAATTAAAACAAAATTAGGCTTCATAATTAAATCAAACGCAGAAAGACAACTCATACTGAATAATTTAAATACACTGCAAACAGAAAAAGTAATAGACAAATACAATGCAGCGACCTGGACCGCGCCTGCGACAGGACAAAAACGCGAGACATCGGCATCATACAGCTGTATCATTAAATCGGTCGAATTCAAAATCGATGATAATACAATCAGCCAAGAATTAAATTCAAGTGAAATAGAACATAGATACTGTAAAAGAATAATAGCTAAGGCCACAAATGAAAAAACACGTCTTATTCGAATAATTACAGCATCTAATGAATCATACAAGAAACTATTACACCACCAATTTCCATTTATGAATACTATTTATTCGGTCATTGAAAGTTTCGCTCCGGAACCACTTCCAGTTCCATGCCACGGAAATTAACAGGCCTTCGCCACAGATTCGTTGAATCATTCGAAATCGATTCTCATGCATAATTTTCAGGCAACCATATGTTTATTGTTATGTTCGAGCTTAAATTCCCACTCAAACATAAATTCCACCCACAATAAATCCCATCTTATTTCACACTACCTATTCAATAATCCTGTACATGTTAACCTTCTTGTTGAAACAAAAACAAGATCCCCTTTTAAATTTAATAATTGAAAAAACATCAAAATTCCAGCCTCCATTACAAACGAAAATCTCCGAGGGGAATCAATTGCAGCTTTCCATCCTTCCATAACTTACGGCAAAGCTAACCCTCCCCGCATAAATAATCCTTTATATGAATGTCTCCATTTTACTATTTCCTATCATCGCTCCATTTTACATGTATTTCTTGTATATATATACACCCCCATGCTTCTATTGACGATACCATTTTTACAAAGGCCTCGCTGTATGAAAACGCAATAATAATCAGCGATTTTAATGTTAACAGAATCAAAACCTGACACATTTCTTCTTCTTGTAATAATTCCAATTTTGTAACAATTCCTACTCCCCCCACCTTTATTATGATCCAAAACTAGCGGACCACTCTTGATATTTTTTTATGTACCTCCAATATTCGTCACCTTATTCACTCCGTTCAATTGATTCCTGATCTTTGATCCGACCCTTTATCCATACAGTTTGACTACAACACTTCGCAACAACCCCTTAACCCCCCTCCTGAGTTCATTTACCAATACCAGAAATGCAATCTAGACAACGTAACAGACGACTTAAAATCCTTTATCCACAACACCCCTGACTTAGACCAAAACACAATATCCATTTTCAATTTCTATATTTTCGAAACAATACTAACTACATCCTTAGACTGATTAAATTCAAACTTGAACAATTCACTTAAAGAAAAATTTAACAAACTATAAAGAGACATTAAACAACTAATTTTAGAATACAAGACGTTTACATGGACAGAGACCTGTCAAAATATAAATAAAGCAAAAGGGAAAACCTACTGGAAGGAAATCAAAACACTTGCCAAATATAAAAAGACAGACTATACTGACAATCTAACAGACAGTACCGACGGCTCCATAATGACTGACGATTTATCAATCGCTAATGCATTTGCACGACATTTCAAAAAAACGTATGAGATAACAGACAACATTCATTTTGACAATAACTTTTACAACACCGTAATAAACTCGACCTTAACAGTAGACTCCTTCCTGACGATGATACATTGGATGAAATGGACTATCACACGATATTGCATTCTGCTAAAAACTCCAACCATGGTGCCGATAACATCCCCCGAGCTATCCTTAAAAAAATACCTAATGAAATCCATTTATTTATCCTACAATTATTTAATTACTGTTATAAACACCAATCTTTCCCGCCAGAATGGAAAAACGGTGTAATAATTTGTATTCCCAAAACAGGTAATGATTCTTCACTTATCTCCAACTATCGTCCTATCACACTCCTACCTGTGATTGGGAAACTTTTTGAATCCTTGATCAAAGAAAAAATCCTAAAATCCTGCAAAACCTCTATCCCGGAATATCAATTTTAATTTTCCCTCCAAAAATCAACCACACTCCCCCTTTCGATCCTGACGTCCAATATTCAAACATCCCACCTTGATGTAGAAAAGACCTCTGATTCAGTATGGCATCAAGGTCTGCTTTACAAATGTTTCCTTTTAAACCTACCCCATAACCTGATAATATTATTAAATAACATAATACCAGCGAGATCATCCCAAATTAAAATCCGGCAATCATATTAATTTCCATTTCCCCTCCCACAAGGTGTCCCTCAAGGTTCTCCCTTATCCCCTATATTATACAATTTATATTGCTAAGATATATACAATCCTGACCCAACATACTTTAACCCTTCGCGATATTTCCTCCTTTTAGCTGATGATACAGCCCTCATTTCCCATGCTCCAACCCTAAAAAATGCATAATATCCCTCCAAAAATCCTTGAATTCAATACAAAAATGGTGCTCAAAGTGGCGAATTTTGATAATCCCATTAAAATCCCAACTCATTTTTCCCTACTATAAAATCACTCCCAGATCACCATATGTATCCCTCAATAACACTCCAATTCTCCCCGTTTATTCCTGTAAATACCTTGGTGTCCTATTCGACACAAAATTATCCTTTAAATCACACATTCTCTCCCAAAAACATCTCGAATAAAGACGAGGGCGCGGCACTTCAGAGGATTAACATACAGAAATCATGGCATTTCTATTAAATACTTCAATATGTCGCCCCTTGTTAGACTATGGGTGCATCCTCTTCAACCAGTCCACTCCACTCTGTATCACATCCAAGAAGCCGAAAGGTCAGTAGTCAGAACCATCACTAAACTAAGACATCCTAACAATACCCTTTATAACCCTTCAAACGAACTCCTCTACGAAACCACAAATCTACCCCCAATCGAGCAGCGTATACTTACCCTAAGTACCAAATTCTCCACTAACCCAAAAAATGTTGAAATCAAAATCCTAACATCACGTCTAAATACAAATTTCCAACAGAAACTCTTCACCAATACATTAGCTCGTTTCATTCAGACAGTTAAACAAGCTACTGACTATTAAATTTTAAATAGCAAATAGTAGATTCAAACAGGGCAAAAAGACCGTTGGTCGATAGCCCAGACAGACTAACTATTTATTTATATGTATATAAAAGTGTTATAAATGTAATTATAATTGTTGTCTGAATAAAGATGTACTATATGTATATATCTATATATATACAGCGTGTAAACGAACTACTGTACAGGCTCTCTACCACATAAGGGGCAGCGTTTCAATAAACAATACCTGCATTTGAAATTACCATACCTTTAGTAGATAGCTCACAAATAATTATTAGAAATAATTAATAATAATAGGCCACATGTTTGTGGTATCTGGTATACGCGCACATTGCGTATTTTAAGAGAGATTCCACATAGACTGGTAGTTTTTAAACGATTTGGATATCGAATTACACCATCCAGAGAAAAGTGGGTCAGATTGTGAAGAATTATGTCTATGTTATCGTTTTCATAAGTACCCATTGCTGACAAAATTCCGAATATTTTCTAAACGTGTTAATGAAATTCAATATTTTTCCTTATTAGGTTCACACTTCACTTTATCTCCACTCTTATTGAAATGTTTAGATAAGAGCGGCGAGGGTGGATGATTTTTAAACATAAAAATAGTTTGCTGTTTAGTCTATGGTGAAACTTATTCCATGAAACATCTACATTTTGTAACATGGCGCGATACGTTTATTCAAACATTGAATTGGCAGACATGTTTCTTATTTCCGGTGAAACTCGGTGTAATTCCGCGGAAGCTGTAAGAATTTATCAAGAGCGATTTGCTGAACGACACTTACCACCGCCAAACCGATTTAGAAATTTATTACAAAGAGCACGCGACACTGGGAGTTTGCAGCCCGTCGCCGGAGCCGTCGGAGGTGGTGACCGTCCAATGCGATATTTGTGAGCGGAAGATGACATTCCTGGTTTAAGTACCCGTATTATCGCCGCTCAGCTAAATGTATCGCACACATTTGTCAGCAGTGTTATACGAGACAATTATTTTTATCCGTATCACTACCAGCGTGTACAACATCTTCAACCCCATGATTTTCCCAAAAGAATTGCATTTTGTCAATGGATTTTGGCACAAAATGTTCAAAATCCTAACTTTACCAAAGACATTTTAGTGACCGACGAATCGTGCTTTACGCGCAATGGAAGTTTTAATTTCCTTAATATGCATGTTTATGCAATAGAAAATCCTCGTGTTACGCGTAGAACTTATTTCCAGCATCGCTTCTCCCTTAATATCTGGGCAGGTATTTTAAATGATCAATTAATTGGGCCATTTATGTTCCCATTTAATTTGAATGGAGAACGATATTTCCGATTTTTGCAAGATGACTTTTTAGATCTTCTAGAAAACGTACCTTTAGCGGTTCTTAGAAGAATGTGGAATTTGCAAGATTAGATTTTTTTCTTTGGGGATACTTTAAAAGTGAAGTCTACACTACGGAAATTGACAATGCTGAAATGCTGATACAACGAGTAAACGCCGCAGCTAATACCATTCGTGAAAAACCTCGTGAAATGTTTGCCAAATGTGCATTAAGTGCGGCGAACGTCAATTTGAACACGTATAGTGATTTTTCTTATACGTGACCCAGTTTCATCTAGTAATTCTAGACAGTGTGTGTGTGTATAGTGCGTGCTAAGTGATTTATACGTCTCGCAGTAGTAACAGTAAATAAACAATACCACAAATGAGTGACCTAGTTTCATCTAGTCATTCGAGACAGCGTGCGTGCGAAGTGATTTATGCGCCTCGCAGTAGTAAAAGTAAATAAAAAATACAACAACTTACGTATCCACGAAAAATATCATGAACACAGGTAACCAGAAGTTCTCAAAAAGTAAAAAATGCATGAAAAATTATGAAAAATCCAATATTTTTTTCCGATTTTATTTTTGCTGCAATTGGTGTCAAAATATTTTGTGTATACGCCCTTAAGAGGATGTACATTAGTTATATATATATATATATATATATATATATATATATATATATATAGCCAGCGTACAATGTGACTTCCGTACAAATGTGTTACATGTTGACAACCGAGGATATACATGGAGTATATTAAAGTACAATTGGCGGTGTGGCGTGCAACCATCGTATTTTGTGCAACTTGACAGCTGTATATAGTTAATTTGGTATGAAATGGTATCTTTGCAATGTTGCCGCACTTGATTTAACATATTGCATTGATTCAAGACTCATCATAGGGGAATCCCATGTAAATATTTTAATGTTAGTTTTTATTTCTATTACAGGACTTAAATTATCAGAATACATAATTTAGATCATTTTATCATTTAGCAACAACATTTTGAAAGCATTAATTACGTATTTTATTACGTTTTATTCGAATTGTAGCTTCAAAATATTTATTATTAATTTTAAAAAAAGGACTTACGCCGACACAGCAAGAATACTAAGTAACTATTAGTTCTTAAATATTTTTATCACAGTAAATATATTAAAATAAAATTAATATTGATATGTACAAAAAACAAAACAAAAACATATAAAAGTCACGGTAAAATAAATAATAAAATTTAATAAATAATAACGATAACGGATACCTTACAAATAAACACAATAAGTAAAACGTTGTGATTGACCCAAAGAAGTCCACTTATTATTTTTTATTTGGTATACAATTTGAAACCCATAATATTTCAAACAGACCATTAAAACAAAATAAAATGTTGCGAACGTATTGACAAAATAATAAAAAGTTCTTTCACGAAATCAATTAGAGATGGTAGATTTGCCTAAGCTACTATTGACGGTTTTAAAAATGAGGAACAAAGATTATCCACTAAAAATTCATTATATACCGTGTGTCCCGTTTCAATACGCATCATAGGGAATTCCCTTGTTAATTTTTCATTTTGCATTTCTGTCTCTATTATGGAACTTAAACGGTCAGAATCAAATCAAAATCGTTCTCTTATTTATTGACAATATTTCAGAAGCAGGTTGTTTTTTTTTATTCAGTTTTAATCGAATTATCGCTTAAAAATGATGAAGAAAAATGGACATAAAAAATCATAAAAATAGTAGTTCCTTTGAGAAGTCAGTGCTGACGTCTAAAATTGCAGACGGAAATTCAACGCACATTCATTATTTATGTTAAAACGAATTAACTTAACAGAATAAGACTCCATTTACTATTTCTCATTTATTTTATGATTTTAATTTGTTCATTTGTAATAAACCACTAATTGTGAGCTGAATTAATGTTTTGTGCCTTTATAAATTTAGATTTCAAACTGACTTTTTATTGCAACTACTATATTGACGATTTTATTTTCGAATATTTCTTCACCATTTTTAGCGATATTTCAAATGAAAGAGAAAACAAAAATTAAACTTAGAAGTTAATGCTGGTAGGCAGAGGAATGATTCTAATTTTATTCTGATCATTTTCGTTTAATACTAGAGATACAAACTGAAATTGAAATGTTTACATGGGAATTCCCTCTGATGCGTCTTGAACGGGACGCACGGTATGTAATCACATTAACTTTGATTAGTCGTATAAACACTGACGTTGAATTCAATACATATTTGCTGTCTTTTTAATACACTGACTTTTCATGCCAACTACTATTTTGAGGATTTAATTTTACATTTTTGTTTAATTTATTTCATAGTTTTTAAGCGATAATTCGATTAGAACTGAATAAAAAAAATGAAATAGGTTTCAACATGGGATTCCATATGATGTGTCTTGAAATGGGCGGTATATGCGGAAAGCAACTAGGAAAAAAATATAATTTATATTTCATTGCCAATAAACAAAAACATGAAAAATCTATAAAAGTACAAAATTACTTGGTTTGAATGTAATAAAAAATATACTTTAACACATCGTTCGAGGATTATTGCGTTAGGGATTTGTTTAATTAAACTAATAAATTCGATGCTGAAAGACTTCACGGTCGATGGCCTGTTAGGCTTAGCCTAATTAATACAATCACTACTCGATTCAACATTTTTATTAGTAAATAAGTAAACATGAGTAAGAAATGTGATTAGTACAAACAAAGTAACATAAAATATATACAAGGTGTTTCAACAAGAATGTTTTAAATACTAGGTGCAAGGAATCATTTGTTTCATAATATATAATTATTTTCGAATATACATATGGGTATGCCATATTTACTGGATGCCATACAACTTTGTTATTTTAAATGGGATACCACATATTTCATTAACTTTTTGGATTCTTTGTTAAAAATTAATACTGGTTTGTTAATAAACAAACTGGCCCTGATTTTTAAGAAGGAATTAAAAAAGTTAATATCATATGGGATGTTCCATTTAAAATAATAGAGTTGTATGACGTCCAGTAATTAAGGGACACTCTCTATACGCGAAAATAATTTTATGTTGTGAAGAAAATGATTTCATGCAACCTCACTGAATACCCTATATATCGTATCGTAAACTTAGACGACACATTACATTTAATGCAATAAGGTATTTATTTATTTTTATATTTGTTATGCACATATACTTTTATAACTGGCCAGGATTTATTATGAAATATGTTTGGATGTTTACTTATTAATGCCATTACTTCGTGTTTCTTAGGAGCTATCTTCTTTTGAATGTGATTTTTAAAAAAATCTTCAGTAAGACGCTTTTGATCTTCTGTCCAGGAAACTAAGGTACGTTTGGGTCCTTTTTTAAATTGAATTATTGGTTTGCTAGTAGAGGGTTGATCAAGAACATCTGGGTTGTTATCCTGAATTGGCTCTGGTACATCAGCTTCATCGTCAGATATATTTTCATGTTCCATTATCTCATCATTGATGTTTAATTGTGTTAATGATTTTCCTTTAAATTCTTCTATTGATCCATGTTTTGCTAATAAAAGTAATTTGCTAACTTTTGCTGTTTGATACACATCATCAGGTAAGCGATAAAATTCGGAATGTGTTTTTTCGGTGTGGCCCATAAAAGTTGCCAATTGCTCTAATTCATTTTTATCCATGTTTAATATTTGAACAATTGTTGCTAATTGTTTTCTTAATTTGGTAGAAGTTAACAATGAAGCCTTATTGGCATCTTTAAGGGCAATTTTTGCATGCTTTCGCATCACTGAGTTTCCAGTAATGGGGTTTTCTGATCCTGGCAACCCAAAAAGATAAGGGTTTGCCAAAAGATTAAAATTATTGCGAAGACTAATTGCAAACTCTATTGAATCTATCATCTGTCTCTCAAAAAGCACAGGAACACCACGTCCTCGTTTTCCACGAATTACAATTCGTTTTAAAGATTTGTATAATATTTTTTCACTTTCCGTTAGGGTTTTTTCAAATTCCGATGATATTACATGGGGTCGATTATATTCCTGGAATGATGACAGTAGAATTCGCTGCAACTCGCCAACTCGCCTTTTGTTAAAAATTAACAGAGAACAAAAAATGCTTTCTTGCAACACTTGATAATTTTTTTTACATTTAGGGTTTTCAACAAGCAGATGTTTGCTACTGACTATTGCTTCCTTCAAATATTTTTCAAATTTCTAAAATAAAAATTCAAATTATTAAATTAAAGAATTAATAAACAGTACGTTGGGACGAAAAACATAAATAACAGGGAAGAGTTGGAATGCTGCATTTTACCAATGTACAACCATCTCAATCTAATAGACGAGTTGAGTGTCGCGCACGAAAACTGCCTAACCGGTCGACTTTCCTATTCAAAATAAAGCTTCTAACGAGTGTATACACTCCTTGATTAAGCAAGGTTAGAAAATCCGGAAAAAGCATTTTTGGTGGGTAGTGTATCTGCGCGACACTCGACTCATCGGTCAGATTGAGATGGTTGAGAAATATACAATATAAATGTAAATTATTTACCGCAACATCTTCTGCCAGTGGTATCAAGGTGGGTTTATTAAATTTATTTATCGCTAAATTTTGTCCAGCTTCGCTAGAAATTTCATGTGCCCAATCTGTTTCTATTAGTGTAATTAAGTGTTTGAAATTATTTGTTTTATTTACGTCTTCAGTAGGTTTCTGAATTTCTACAGAATATGCAGTATTTATAGCATTCTTAATTAATGTGCCCATTTGCAAAGCTAACGAAGGCGATTGATATGTTCTCGTCGATTCATTATAATTTGCTATTTCTTTTGTTGCTAAAATAATATTTTTGAACATTGTAGGTTTTAAAACATCTAACAGTTGGAGAGTATTGTTTTTGGTTTGCTGTCTTATGTTTATTAATAAACGAGCAAGTCTACGCATATAACGTTTTGCAACATTTAGCAAATGTTTTTCTTTGTGCCTATGTATATATCGTCGAGCAACTTCACAAATAATACCATCTTTTTTAGCCACCAATGATATGTCATCTGCTCGCATCATATTTAAAAGTCCAGATTTCCTTAAAATGTCATTAGGGCCAAATCTTCCACACATTAGGGTTTGTCCTTCAATTTGAGCATAGAGTCGTTTCGAAGGATCCGGATTGAAGTAACATTTTTTTGCATGCCTCCGTAAATTTCGAGGAGCATAATATCCAAAACAAAATTTACATGGAATAAATTTGTTTAGAAGCTAAAATTTTCCTTTCATTACAGGTACTATATTAGATGTCTGAAAATCACCTTCTCGTCGCAATTTGTCTAGTAGTTTTTTTCGCTTTTGTGACCGTTTTTCTAAAGACATGATTTCGGCAACTCTAATTTCGTCTTTATGATGACGTTCTAAATGACGTACAAAGTTGGTAACGGATTCATCGCAAAAAGTACATGTGTGACTTCGTCTTTGGCCGCGTGTTTTGTTTGATGTGGTCGCATGAGTTGAGCAGGCCTGATCAGTATCGCATGACAATCGAGTCGACTGACAATTTTCTATTGATTTTAAAATTTGACTAAATGAAGAATTTGAGTTTTCGGCCAATGGAAAGATATCACTAATTCCTGATAAATTAACATGTTTACTAGATGAAAAACTTTCACATTCGGTCGGGGGTACGTAATTCAAACTTGATATATCTGGACTATCAGCCAAATGTTTGTTGTCCCGTTGGTTTCGACTATTATCTAATCTGGATTCTAACCGATTACCAAGCAATGGTAAAACACCGCTAAATTCTGATGAACTTCTAGAGGTACTAGATGCAAAAGTATCATAATCGGTCGAGGGTACGTAATCTGAACCTGATATATCTGGACTATCAGTATCAACTTCGATATTTGATTCATCTGCAATATTAATACAAATTCATATTAAATATTATTACAATAATTACTAGACACCATTCAACTATGTCAATTTAAATTTTACATATATTATAAAGAATATCAAGACAAGATATGCCGTTAATAAATGAAATGAAATGAAAAGACATTGCTTTCAGTTGTTATTCTTTTTTCGATTAAGTTTACGTGCCTTTATAAATTTTGAATATTTGTTAGCAAAAACGAGTAAAATAGTGAAACGAATGTAAGAAAAATAGGCTTACTGTTGCAGTTGCTGCGCCAAAGTTACTGCGCTTACTTTGGGGCAGCAACTGCCAGAGTAAACCCATGTTTCTTACATTTGTTTCACAAACAAATGTAAGAAAAATGGGCTTACTCTGGCAGCAAGCAACTTTCACAAACAAATGTAAGAAAAATGGGCTTACTCTGGCAGTTGCTGCGCAGCAACTTTGACGCACCAACTGCCACAGTAAGCCTATTTTTCTTACATTCGTTTCACTATTTTACTCGTTTTTGTTAATAAATATTTAAAATTTATAAAGGCACGTAAACTTAATCGAAAAAAGAATTTATAAATGTTTATGCATATCGTTAAGCTCTATTTTACGTAGCATCTGTAATATTTGTTTTTAATAGCACTGTAAACGTTACTAAACAATGCCGAATTATTCCAAAACTATACGACTTTGACGAAATGTTGTATTTACTTATAATGCAGTATTTATTTTCATCAAGTAATACATTTAATAATATATGGGGTAATCGCATTTATTGATAATGTTTCATTTGAAACATTTGTTGGTATTTTTAATACAAATTTAACTATTATTGATACAGATTTAAATTAAATTACACTTGGTTTGTTGTGCCATTCAATAAATACAAATTTAAGCTGAAAAATACTACAGATATTGAAAGCAATTTTATATGAAAATCGAGGTTCTTAATATTTAGGAAAATCAGTATTGGGTGGTCAAAAAAGCGTTACGTTTCGCAATTTATTAATTAATATTGAGTATAAAAAAGTATTTTTTTTAAAAACAACAAATAAATGTATTTTTTTAGGAAATACATTATAAATACAACGAAATTATTATTAATATTCTAAATATAATATGTGAGTATGTTTTATATTTTCTGTAAAATTATTACTATTAACTATCCAATATTCAGAATGCACATTTAATTTGTAATATTTAGATGGTTGTCAATAGAAATGATTTTAATCAAAATATTTTAAAAATATTATTGATACAAAATATTCTTCATTTAGGCTCACGAATCCATTAATCGTGAGCCTAAATGAAGAATATTTTGTATTTTGGGTGTTTTCTTGAAAATTAACGAATCGCCAATTTGAAAATTAACGAATTCCACTTGTATATGATACAACAAATAAATTTATTTTCTTCTAATTAAAATTAACTGTCAAATCGCTTTACATAACTTGTTTTACAAGGTGCTTTCGACCATAATATATGCGACAAACTTTAAGCGCTGATTCCTGGGATTATTTTGATTATAAAAGTTCATATGAATAAATCTCCAAACAGCGTACTTACAATAAACTTAATAAAACACTAACACTTTCTTCACTAAAAACATGTATTTACTCTAATGTACATTTCGAACATACGTGCTCATTATCAATAAATTACTTAGTGAAGAATGTGTTTTATTAAGTTTATTGTATTCAACTCTTCACGTGACTCAAACCAAATAACTTTAATTTTAACTTTAATTTTAACACTGTTAACATTTCTTCACAATTTGTATTATATACCAGATCTATATTTCGGTCACAAGGTAACCATTATCAATGGATTGAAATGTACATCTGTTATATAATAAAAATTGTGAAGATAGGTTAAAAGTGTTTTAATTAAAGTTATTATAATCTTCACGTAATTCACCCAAATTCATTCAAACCAAATGCATAAGATTAGTAACATTTAAATCACTAGTTTATGAATCTCTCATTGAAAATTTGTATAAAGTTAGAAATTCCATTTTTGCGTTATTGAATACAATTCGAAGCACCACTGATATCTTGCAGGTAACATCGTATAACTTTAAAACTAAAATGTTTTGGACATTCATTCATATGAATTTTTTAGGATCAAAATAACCCTGGGAATCAGTCCTTACAATTTGTCACACATATTAAGAAACACCCTGTATGAAGAAAATAATGCAGTGTCGATTTTTACATTAATTTGCAAATTTTCAATTAAAAGTATTTTTTATGATGCAATATTACGACATATTCGATTGTTCTATTTATTTTTCTAGTCACAAATAACCAAAACATAATATAATCGAAATGTGCTTTTGCTTTCTATGTACGATTCTTATGATCTAAGTTTTCACAAAACCCTTACTTATCATGAACAAAATCGAAAAATCACTCCGAATGCACACTAAAAATGATAGAAAACATAAATGCTACCACCGCGTGCACCAACGTGCGCTTTTTTATGCATAATAAATCAACGTACCTGTAACTCGATTATGTTCCATTTTCACACACACTAATGATGGTGTTTTATATTATGAAACACGTTCAATTCACTAAAACTATAAGTGCGCTGTTGTCGGTTTAAGGGTTGCCACTAACAGCGTTGAGTGGATGTACGCGATTTTTTTTTTAATATACACGAAATTGACGAGGACGCCACCTATAATATATACACTATAACTATAGTGTCTGGAAATATAGATCTAACGCTCCGATTGGCATCCTCTTTATAATTGGTTTATAGGTTGCTAACACCAACTGCTACGAAATAACAATTTTAAACACCAAAAGCAAAGTGGCATCCGTATATCGGACGCCACTTTGCCGCGGATGCCATTTCAACCGAAATTTTTACATAGGTGGATGCCAAAGTGTACCCATTCTATATATATATATATATATATATATATATAGGCAGAGTTCGGAAGATTTCCTAACAGGGCATTCGACCAATAATACGGCAGGAGAGATGTGTGTAATCTACTTTATTGTAATACCAAGCTTTCGGGACTCATTTTGTCCCTTCCTCAGGGTTAACACTAAAAAACAATGAGCAAAAAAACAAACAATTACTGATCTGAATTAAACTATTAGTTAATGACGAATTCTTAAAAAAAAAATAGCGAATAAATTTTGAGATTACATTTGTGATTATTTGAACAAACTATTGTTAAACTTACGCTGCATTTGTTTGATTATTCTATCGATACTCATGGTGGTTGTTGAATTTAAAATACGAGGTTATGGTGTACAAAAAATCGTAACTGCGTGGTTACGGAAAAAGTGAAATTTTAAAACAAACGGCACATTCACATGTTAAAACTGTGGAAATTATCACTGTGTTGCACTGTCTCTTGGATAACCCGGGGTGGTATCACCGCGATTGTTTAAATTTAATTAACTGGTATTCACGTGGCCGCATCGTAGTGCGAAACGACGCACGTGTTTTCACACAAACAACAACAATGGCTGGTGCCTGTCCACAGGTGCCGTTCGGCTCTCTCCGTCTCTGTCACCGACGGAGGGAGGCGCACGTCACTCGTTTCTAGGAGCGTCACGCCAGCCAGCGCGCGGAAATTCGAATTCTCGTGCTTGAGCTCGAGGGATTCAAAAATCGACGCTGGAGGCCCATTTACCTGCCCTGTTGTTGCCGTTTAGGAGTTTATTGCTGAGAAATGACTGTTATGCATATAAGTAATGTTATTGACGCCGGGCTTAGGTTAGGTGCACGAAATAGATTTAACTTGGTGCGCTCACATGTTTCAAAAGAAAGGTTTGGAAGAGTAATTTTTTTTCATTTATATCTATTAACCTAAACCCGGCATCAACCTAAACCCGGCATCAATAACATTACAGATGGGGTTTTATCAAACGATGCGGGACCGTTTCGGCGCCGAAACAGTCCACATGATGACACAATGGACAGACAACACCAACAGACTGGCGATTAAACTGAATCAACGCTACTTCCTACTCCGCTGCAGACAAGCTGACATCCTACCGAAACACATAACCCAACGCCCACACGGTTTCTTGGCAAACATCACTACAGATAACCCCAGGATTAACAATCGATTAACGAAGCTTAATAACAGGTTAGGGGCACAGACTCTTGGAGTCGAAATAGATTTAATTTGTACCGAAATTAACAAAGTAGAGACTAACCTAACTCGTTTGACTGATTTCTGTCGTACTAACCTCCCGTTTAACATATTTAGCAATTACCTTGACCGCATGAAACACAAATTTCAGATCTACCACAGAACGAGGCGAACACTAATCAGTAAATTCAATAACCTCAAAGCTAATGCTCACGTTCCAAAATATTTTTCAGACAATAGTAAGTGGATCCCCAACTGCACAGATGTTGTCATTCCTCAGGAGGTAAACACGCTCCTCTCCTTAGGACCCAAATTTTGCCTACTACCCTCACACAGGAATCTGCCGATGGGAAGAGTGCTAGGTGAGGTTGAGGCGGCCTTGGAGGCAGTGCCTCATAACCAACAGAACACGAAGAGAGCCCAAATAGCTCATTTGTTAACAAGTTACGTGCATAAGTTGCGGAAGCCTTCCTTAGTTGACGCTATCCCCAAACTCCTCGCCTTCAAAAAAGATAACCCGAATATTATTATCACACGAGCCGACAAAGGTGCGGTCACTGTTGTAATGAATAAACAGGAGTACATAGACAAATCTCTAGCCCTGTTCGACGTTAACAACACCTATAAAAAGTTACAACGTGACCCCACTGCGGCAACACAAACGAAATTAAACAAGTTAATCAAAAACCTAAAAAATAAAGGTTACATCAATGATATCACTTATAGACGTTTGTGTATTCACAACGCAGTGGCACCGAAATATTACGGGTTACCTAAAATTCATAAACCTGACATCCCTCTCCGCCCTATAATCTCCTCCATCGACTCACCAACCTATAACCTCTCCAGCTTCCTAGCGGAGATTTTAAGTAAGGCTTTCGCAACTAGAACACAGTACAATATCATCGATTCATTCCACTTCGCCGAGGAGTTTAACGACTTCCAACTACCTGATGGTCATGAGGTCGCCTCTCTGGATGTGGTCTCGCTTTTCACAAATATCCCTATGGATCTGGCGCTGGGGATCGTGGAATCGGGTTTCGACAGGGTGGCACCCCACACCGACCTGACGAAGCCTGATTTCATGTCCCTGCTCAGATTCGTAGGAGATAACGCCTTTTTCACTTTCAATAACATATTTTTCAAACAAACCTTTGGCACCCCTATGGGCTCACCCATTAGTCCGGTGTTGGCTCTCATCGTCATGGATGAGCTGTTAGATAACGTCATTCCCAAACTGCCCTTCAGGCCATCATTTGTCAAAAAATATGTAGACGATCTGCTACTTGGATTGCCTACAGGCTCTACGCAGACGGTATGTGATATTTTCAATAGCTACAACACACACATTCAGTTCGCAACCGAACAGGAGGTGAATAGATCTATTCCCTACCTGGATACAAGAGTTATCCGCACAGCCTGTAACAAGATCATACTGGATTGGTATCAGAAACCAACCAACTCCGGCAGATACATCAATTATCACTCATATGCCCCCATGACGATGAAAGCCAACACCATCATAGCACTGAAAAATAGAATAACCCGCATATCACACCCTACCTTATTACAACAAAACCTACACAGACTAAAAATAATAGTACTTAACAACGGCTACCCCAGACCGATTGTCAACAAAAAAATCTTCTCAACGGCACCCACCCCTGATAGAAACGCACCCAATTCACCACAACCATTACACAACTCCACTGCAATAGAAGCTGACCCCATCCCCAACCCCGAACCTAAACCAACCTACTATAGAAAGCTCCCCTATTTAGAAAAAATTACAGGGCACATAGCCAGAATCCTGAGGAACGACAACAGTGACATTAAGATAGCAAAATACGGTGTGGCTCCACTAAAAAGATCCAGTGCCCACGACTCAAATGTCTAATGTAATTTACAGCATCCCTTGCACTGAATGCCCCCTCCGATATGTAGGTCAAACTTCTCAATGGATAAAAAGCAGAATAATTCCACATAAAAGTGACATAAGACTGAATAAGAAGTCATGTGCATTGTCTATACACTGTAACAGTGAGGACCATACACCTGACTTCACAAACGTCGAAATTATAGATAAGTCAATGTTTTATAAAAGTCGTTTATTCCTTGAGATGTTCCACATAAAAAGAGCAGGCGTTACAACGATGAATTTCAAAGCAGACACGGAGGGCCTTAGTTGCATTTATTCCTATTTAATAGACATGGACAGATCATAGCCGTTGGCACCAGTCTCCTTCAGCTTAACAGGTTAATAACATTCAGCAATAATTTAGATAGTGGTAGTTTGTCTGAAATTTGACTCATGAATCGTCGATTAAACACATTAAGGTAATTTATTTATCAATTCATATTTAGCTAGATAAGGCCCAGCAATTTCTTGGTCTTTTAGAAATGGGTAAACTGACGGCAGAGTCGTCGAGTGAGTCTCAGGTTGGGGTGACACTCTACGGAGTTAATTTGATTGCACTCAAAATTAGAATTACATTTTTAGTTGGATTTTTTCATTTATATCTTTTACTCTTCCAAACCTTTCTTTTGAAACATGTGAGGGCACCAAGTTAAATCTATTTCGTGCACCTAACCTAAACCCGGCATCAATAACATTACTTATATGCATAACAGTCATTTCTCAGCAATAAACTCCTAAACGGCAACAACAGGGCAGGTAAATGGGCCTCCAGCGTCGATTTTTGAATCCCTCGAGCTCAAGCACGAGAATTCGAATTTCCGCGCGCTGGCTGGCGTGACGCTCCTAGAAACGAGTGACGTGCGCCTCCCTCCGTCAGTGACAGAGACGGAGAGAGCCGAACGGCACCTGTGGGCAGGCACCAGCCATTGTTGTTGTTTGTGTGAAAACACGTGCGTCGTTTCGCACTACGATGCGGCCACGTGAATACCAGTTAATTAAATTTAAACAATCGCGGTGATACCACCACGGGTTATCCAAGAGACAGTGCAACACAGTGATAATTTCCACAGTTTTAACATGTGAATGTGCCGTTTGTTTTAAAATTTCACTTTTTCCGTAACCACGCAGTTACGATTTTTTGTACACCATAACCTCGCATTTTAAATTCAACAACCACCATGAGTATCGATAGAATAATCAATCAAATGCAGCGTCAGTTTAACAATAGTTTGTTCAAATAATCACAAATGTAAACTCAAAATTTATTCGCAAATTTTTTTTTTTTAGAATTCGTCATTAACTAATAGTTTAATTCAGATCAGTAATTGCTTGTTTTTTTGCTCATTGTTTTTTAGTGTTACCCCTGAGGAAGGGACAAAATGAGTCCCGAGTAGAGAGAGTTAGCGGGTACGGAGCCATTTCATACCCAAGGTTTCATACCCAAGGTCATCCCCAATGTCATCCCCAAGGTCAAGGTCAAGGTCAAGGTCAAGGTCAAGGTCATCCCCAAGGTCACCCCAAGGTCATCCCAAGGTCATCCCAAGGTCATCCCAAGGTCATCCCAAGGTCATTCCCAAGCTATTTCATTCCCAAGCTATTTCATTCCCAAGCTATTTCATTCCCGTTTCCGGTCGGACGTTGATAAGAGGAAAAGTGGTGGGGAAAAGTGGTGGGGAAAAGTGGTGGGGAAAAAGTGGTGTAAGGTGTGAGCATTCAAGATACATTGTTGCAATAATGCAGTTTACAAATACGGAACGAGAGCCTCTAATGGATCGCATTAACAGTGCCATAGAAGCATACCACGAATGTAAATTAAACTCTGGTCATATAAAATATTTACCAGAATATTACTTGAAGAGGGTGGAAGGTCTGGAGCTTTTAAATATCTGGCCATTTCTACCGCCAAGCTTGAAGCATTACTGCAAGGAAAGACTACCCTGTTTCGAACACTACAATACGGGGAGGACCCACATCGATGGACCACCCACACCAAAATATAAGTGTCATCAGTGTTTGAACTAAAATTTCATTCCCAAGCAGTGAGAAGGCCACTAATTTCATTCCCAGGTGGCGACAACTTATCAGCAGTTAAAATGAATTATACATCGTTTATATTATCATCTGGATTTGTGCTATTTATTGTAATAGCTGTATGTGTTATTTGTGGGGGTATTAAGGTTCCTGTAATGAATATAAAATTTAAATAAAATAAATATTTAATTAAAAACTGTTTATTATTTAACATTCTTTACATAATTAAACAATTTTTCTACATTAACAATGCTACACACACTAAACCTATTACTATGTGATTGACAAGCATACAGAGTTTTACTAAAATTAGGACATTGATCATCGAATTCTAAATTTACAACATTATCATAAAATTGCTTCAAGTAAGCGCACTTTTGTGAACCTTTAACGTAAACAATATCCGCAGATAATTTTTTAAACAGTTTCGGTAATTCATTCAGGTCACTTCCATCACTATTGTATGTAATTCCATGGTAATTGTTTTCCAACCACCTAACTTGTTTCTTTGAATCCGAACTGAGATTACGAAATGGTGTAGGAGGCTTAAAAACGTAAACGATGAGGTGTTTTCCATCATAGGTGGCAGCAAGTTCCTTCGGAGTAAAGTCAGGTACGTTGAATCCCTGGATGTCGATGAACAACATCTTAAGTGGCGGTGGAGGTGGCGGTGGCGACGTAATTCTTGTCAAGATAGCTGGACTTAATAATGTTTCGGTTTCTCGGATGCGCTTCTTAAATCTAAGTCTGTCAAGAGCTTCTTGCATCCAATTTATTCCATCATTCTCTTCCTCTTCTAGCTCATACATGAACGTAGTTGGGATGGAATTGAAACAAAGTTTTCTGACCATTTTAAATAATCTTTTTAACAACTCCCGAAATAGGTGTGTACTCAAGAATAGAATCACTCAAAATGAGGCAGTATGCTCGGGTATTATCTTTAAAATTTTCAGAGGCCTCCATCTCAATGCGCAGGTCCACCGCTGATGATTTTACGCTCTCGTTTTGCTTGGACACGTCAAATACAAATATTGCGCAATTATTGAAATCAGTGAACGATAGATAGGGCTTGTTTATTTGATTATAATAACTCTGCTGGAATTGACAGTACATGTTGTATGCAGTCAAGTAATCATTACTATCAAAGTTCAAATTGAGATAAACTCGTATGTTCCTTATATTGTTGTGATCAAACATGGTTGCATCTTCACTAGCTACACCTCTTTTATTTGTTTGAAAGGCTACAATTACATATCGGGGTTTTTCTAAACTGCTGGAGGTTTTTACGGCCCATATATCATCTCGAGAATTTTTCAAGGTTGGTAATTCATGTAATTCCCATTTTCGGAATGGAATTAAAATATTTGGATCTTTTTTAATTTGTTCCATCATTTTCAGTTTTAAATCATCATTCAGTTGAATATGCGGTACTCTCCATTCAATTTTATTCAGTTTAAATTTAATTTGTGAAACAACTTGAGTACTATCATCACACACAAAACAGTTTACATCACTAAAGGAGCGAAGTAAAATCAAGTCCTGTTTAACATTAATAATCAGCTTTTGATAATCCTCTGCAAATCCCATTAAACATTTAAGAGGTATCAGCGCATAAAATTTTTTGTCAGGAAAATATGTTTTTATATGTCCGGTTTTAGCCCATCCAGCTATTCCCATTTCTTTCATATCCTCAAAATCATTATAGGATAATAATCCTTTTAAAGTACTCGCGATCCCTAAGTCTCGAGTTCGATCGATTTCCACACCATTTAACTCATACCTTATCTCTTCAAATAGGAAAGCAAATGCGTTTGTAACCAACTGAAACTTTTTACCTGCAGTGAGATTGTGTTCAACCTCACCACTCAAGTAAATATAACTGTTACCAGGTAGAGTGTAAATGTCTTGATTTTGAATTGTTATTCGAATTTCATCATTATTTTCAAAGTTTGTAGTTCTAGGCTGATACGTGTGGTATTGATATTTACTGATGCGATCATCATACTGCACTTGCTCAAAAACGTTTTCCATAGTTTTTAATTTTATAGCCGAGAGAGGTTAACCTTGAGAGATTAATACGTGTTATCTTGTTGGGTGATGAACTCTTAATAACGGGATTGACAAATGTCTTATCGTTTTTATCAAAAACTATCCCCATGTTTTTAATTCGAGTCTAATCAAAATATTTTCTCCTCTGAAATTAATCAATTGACCTTCTTGATCGATAATTCTAAGAGTAATATTATCAATCCTGTCACGAGTATTTAACGGTAGATATAATATATTTTTTGGTTCTATATTTATTGCAAAGCCTGGATCAACCAAGGGGCTGAATTCAAACAACGTATGTGATAATTTTTCGTCGTAATAGGCACCTGAAGTAATATTACACTCAATTCGTACACTATCTACTTTAATTATTTGAACTGGTAAGTCTGATGTATGTAGTCGACCAGCCTTCAGTAGCTTTCCCGAAAACCCCAATAATTTTCCAATAGTTTTATCAGATGTAAAATCTATATCGAGGGTACTTTTTATTTCACACTGTAAGGTGTTATTATTGGGTTTAAGCGAAAAGAGTTTATCAACTTCCTCTTTTTTCTTATCGCCAAACAGCTGTTTTTGCAAATAAGTTTCAATGTCTGTAACCTCGTATGAACCCGTAGGTATATTAACTGTTTTATCACCGTAAATAAATTTATTATTAACACCCTCTTCAATATTTGGTATTGAATTATAGGTATGAAGCCCAATTAATCCCAAACAGTACTGACGGTTAGGATTGAGCTCAATAGGGGGGTAATAGTTTGTGGAGAGTATGCTGCTTGCACCTTGTAAGGTAAAGGTCTGAGACATGACTAAGGTGTCTAAAATAAATGTTCTTTATTTATACAAAAATTCTATACACAAGTGTCCACAGTTGTATGTATTAAAGTTCTGATATTGATCATGATTATATCTAATTTCACAATTTTTGAAATATTTAAGCACTTCCATAGGTGGCGATAAATTTCCAAAACTATCAAAGTACTGAACAATATTCCCCATTTTTTTATAAGCCACCCAATGCGTTCCTAACCCATCCTTGGAATCCAAGTTAATAATACCAGCTTCTCTATAAAGAGGTTTAGATGGCAGTGAATCACGCATAAACACTCCTCTGAAATTTTTCACGTTTCGAGCCCCTTTTAGCAAATCTATATTGGTTAGTGCGCGGTTGGGTAGCGAGTTTATCAGTTTTTTGACTTTTTCAGAAAGAGTCCCATACCTTTACGGTATGGTTTTAAATATAGTCCTTTTCCCTGTTTGCCAAGAGCTATAGCTTCCATCGTTTTGTTATGCCGCTGTGATTCATCTAGTTTTGATCGAGCGTCCTTTGCACTGTTTATCGCCTTGGCAATGCCAGATACTCCACCAGTCAGGGCTCCGAGAGCGCTGAGTCCGGCAAATATTGGGATAAGTGGCAAAATACCCCCCTGCTTTGGAATAGGTATTATTCGAGGAGTTCGAATTTTTTCTCTTCCTCCAGCAGCCCTCACAGCAATCTTTGCTGCTGATAACGCAATCTTACTGCTTTCTTTAACACCTCCGGGCTTATCTATTTTTCGTTTAAATTTTTGTATAGCTTTCCGAGCTTTCATAACTACTCCACTCCTTAAAGGCGTAATGCCCATCCCAGTTTTTCTCTTAATCCTCATCGCGTTGACTACTACCCACGCTGCGGCCTTTTCGCCGAATTTAGAGTTTTTGGCCTTCACTCTACTCCACGCCGCCTCTTCCAAGATTTTATCCGCTTTATGTCTTTCACTTATATCCTTATTCTCAGAGTAAGCAATGTCGTGTTGTTTGCAGGCCGCGTCCAATGGATTAATGCCAGGGTCACCTCTTTTTAACCGTTGTTATAACTTTGTACCCGGACCGCAGTACTGATATCCGGGGAGGTGTAATTCAATTGGTAACTTGTTGATTATGGAATTGATGAATCCTCTACCGCTGTACACAATCATTTGAGAATCAAACAACTATGCACAGGTATATATAGCTCTGAAAGATATCGCCTATAACAGTACAATGAAAGTTGTTAAACAGAAACAATCTCTTACGGTAACAAATTTTGACAAAGTAGTCGGGGATGGGTTAAAACATAATATGAAAAAACATGGCGATCTATTACCAAATTCAATTAGAGCAGTTATTTGTGGTCCGTCTAACTGCGGTAAATCGAATGCAATGTTAACACTCTTGTTTAATGTAAACGGATTGAAATTTGAAAACATTTACATTTATTCAAAGTCTCTTTATCAACCAAAATATAAATACTTGCAAGAGATTATTAGTGGAATACCAGAGATTGAATATTTTCCGTATAGAGAGAATGCAGAAATAATTAGCCCTGAAGAAGCTAAGGAAAACTCAATTTTTATTTTTGACGATGTAGCATGTGATAAGCAGGATAAAATCCGCGAATATTTCAGTATGGGTAGACACAATAATATTGATTCGTTCTACCTTTGCCAAACATATACTCGCATACCTAAACACTTGATTCGCGATAATGCTAATTTAATTATATTATTTAAACAGGATGATCTTAACCTAAAACACGTTTACACTGATCACGTGAGTAGTGATATGACTTTTGAACAATTCAAGTCTTTGTGTGCAGAGTGCTGGAAAGAAAAATATGGTTTTATTACAATTGATAAAGATTCTGATAAGGGAAGGTATCGCAATGGATTCGATAAGTATATAATCATAGACTAAGCAACCACCCTCACCATAATAATAACAGACGGTGTGCGTGTTACATCGCTGATTCATAAAAGAGTTTCATTCATAAAGAGGAAAACAGGTTGATTAGGAAAACAGGCTGATTAGGAAAACAGGCTGATTAGGAAAACAGGCTGATTAGGAAAACAGGCTGATTAGGAAAACAGGCTGATTAGGAAAACAGGCTGATTAGGAAAACAGGCTGATTAGGAAAACAGGTTGATTAGGAAAACAGGCTGATTAGGAAAACAGGTTGATTAGGAAAACAGACTGATTAGGAAAACAGGCTGATTAGGAAAACAGGCTGATTAAGATGAGTGACATTCAAAAGAAACTAATACAAGTTCAAAAGGATATCAGAAAAAAAGTGTTGGCTTTAAAATTAAATCGTAGTGAAGATGATGAAAGATTGCAAAATTTTTTTCAACCAATTACGGAGCCTTTACAAAGCTTAGTTAAGTCTAACGAAGAAATAATTAAGACTAATGAAGATATAAAACGAGAAAATAAAGAATTAAAACAAGAAATAAAACAAGAAAATGATAAAATCCGGGAAAAATATGATCTCAGTAATATTATTCAGGGTGATAAGATTGCTCATTCATCTCCGTTTTCACAATACAAACAAAGGCCAAAAAGGTTGGACTTTATAGATGATGGAGAAGTTTTTACACATGAACCGTCGGAACAAAATCTACCTACAAATTCTAAACCTGATTCTAAACCTGATTCTAAGATTATTCAGGAATATTTGGATCAATTTCCTACATTACCAAGAAAATATGTTGAAAAATTAATGAACGAAGGGGGTGATGACTTTGACACTATTCATGGTATAAAGTTCAATCAGGATACAGCTAAATTTAAAATTGGCAATACAGACATTTATTTGAAAGAAAATGATTTAATCATTAACGGAATTACATACATCGGCACTCCTGGTCTATATGAATTACTATTCAGAAAAGAACCTGTAACATACAACGAAGCAGATCGAAAAAATTATGTGGATATTCTTAAAAGCACAAATTCATTACATCGACATTTTGATCCTGAGCAACAACTTCAGGGTAATCGGTCATACAAATATAGAAATATTATTAAGCCCTTGTTGCCACATTCACAACACAGATCAAAGTCTGAATCAAACATGCGAAAAGGGGGTCTCGGATTCGATTCAAAATTAATAGTAGAAAATAAAACTCACAGATATACATATTGGGATGATCCTAATGAATTAATTGAAAGATTATGGTTATTACATGCCTCACGACGCGCTGGAAATAATTCTCACGACAATGAAATTGTATCGATCGAGGAAGAACTGAGAGAAGCTAATATAATTTATTAATTTAATTGTTGCACATCATTCACATAATGTCTGTCGACAAGTTTGGACGTCATTCCAACAAGACTCCAACCGCGAGTAGAGGACCCCCCGGCAACGGATTTTCTTTAACAGTGGATGGACATTACGATCTGCAGAAAATGCGTCTAAAACATGCTCTAGAACCTGATGAATTGGATGATGTTGCAACTAAAGTATACGTTGATAATAATTATGAAAAGATTTCTAAAATTTTAACTCGAATCGAGGATAAAACGAACTCTAAGGAAATTGAAAAAAAACTTAACTTAATTTTTAAAGATCTGGATAACATTCTAAAAGCTAAATGTATGTGGTTAAAAACGGAATTTAATGAGTCGATAAATAATAAAACAAATATTATAAAGGATGAATTAGAGACAATCATTATTAATAAAATTAAAACGATAAATTCATTAATGCTCGCCACGGCCATTGATTTAAAAAATTTGAAATCGATCATTGAAGCTTTTAAAAAATCAAATATTACTGCATATACGAACATTCAAGAGAAATTGGATATGTTTGATAAGGTATTAAATAATGTGAACCAGAACCTGGAGAGAGCTAGTGCAAACCAAAACCTGAGGAGAGCTAGTGTAAACTAGAATAGTAAATAGTGTAAACCAGAACCTGGTAAAAGTTGATTCCAATGAGTAAGATAAAAGCTGATATTGTCAAAGAACTACACAAACCTGCAAGAAAAAAATTCCCCCGACGGCGGACAATTGTCAAAGGATTAGACGATTTGTGGCAAGCAGATTTAGCAGAATTTGGTCTTTATGCTAGAGAAAACAAGGGTTTTAAATTCATATTAGTAGTGATTGATTGTTTCTCAAAATATCTATGGACTGTCCCGTTAAAAGATAAATCTGGTGTAAATGTGGCTAATGCCTTTAAAAATGTTTTAAATGATGGACGAATGCCTGCAAACTTGCAAACCGATCAAGGAAAAGAATTCTACAACTCACATTTTAGGAAAGTAATGCACAGCAGCGGAATTAATCACTATTCCACATATACAGTTATGAAAGCTTCTATGGCAGAGCGTGTGATAAGAACTTTAAAAGAGCATCTTTATCGCACATTCAGTTTGCGTGGGAAGTATCAATGGATAGACATTTTAAGTGAAACTACGTCCAATTACAATAAGCGGAAACACAGTACAACTGGATTGCGACCCTGTGACGTCACTCAATATAAGGAGAAGCAGTTGTTAAATACAATTTACTCACATATCAAAATAGCAGGAAAGAAGATTTTTAAAGTGGGTGATATCGTCCGTATTAGTAAACAAAAAGCATTATTTAATAAGGGTTATACACCGAATTGGACAACTGAATTATTTAAAATAGCACATGTAAAAGTTTCAAATCCTACCGTTTACCTATTAGAAGATAGTTCGGGGGATCCAATCCGGGGAGCGTTTTATGCTGAAGAACTTTTAAAAACTAAACACAAGGATGTTTACCTAGTGGAAAAAGTGTTGAGGAAAAAGGGAAATAAAGTGTACGTCAAGTGGTTAGGATTAGATAAATCGCAAAATAGTTGGATAGATAAGTCAAACGTATTATAACTGCATAAATGTAAATGTAAATGAATTTTCAAAGAGAGTTTAAAAGACAGACAAGTTTGAACAAGTTTGAACAAGTTTAACCTTGTTTGGATCTGTGGTTAGAGGAGGGGTCTAATGTCATAAGTCTGTCGCTATAAAAGCAAACATTTTTCAATAATATATTAGTCGTCCAGAGTCACTCAACGAAAGCAAACATTTTTCAATAAAATATAAGTCATCCAGAATCATTCAACGATGTCTACCACAAATCAAGAAAGTACTTTCAATGATCTCATTGACAAGCAAATTTCAAATTACGATGATGCGTTCAAGATTGAATTAACACTTTTGGGGCAATCAACTTATCCTTTAAACAAATCCGCAACGAAGACCGTGAGCATCGGAATAAGCCCATCCCTAGGATTTATTCCAGTTGTGAAAGTCTGGGGCGCTCATTCATGCATCTACTTCACTGAGGAGGAATGGCTACAATTTATGAACATCAACCCGAATAATTTACAAAGGTCCATCACCATCGGAGATCACAAGGTTACCAAGAATGAATATAAAAATATTATGGCTATATGGATTGAACAGAGGGAGTTGAGTGTTATTATATCGGAAGAAACATTTTGTAATTTGATGTGTTTGAAACAACTTATTACATGCAAATTGAATAATTTAAAAGCGTTACAATTTTATTCATATTATTGTTCAATTTTATTATCTTGTACAAAGGATTCAAATAGTAATGAATTATATAAAAATGTGTTAAAATGGATTTCTATTTATAAGCATAAACAAAATTCATTTTTGATGTTGGAATGTTTGCATATACATTTTAATAAAATTTGTATTGATTTTGAAATTAAGAAACTTACTCAATAAAATATTTTAAAATACTCTACTGTTATTATTTAGTATTACTCACATCTCCCCTAATAGTTAAAAAATAATGTTAGTGATTAAAACTAATACGTAGACCGATGGCTTACAATGTAAATATGTTTCATAAATAAATTGTTGGTCCTGAAAAGGACCGTTATTAAAAATGATGATGATGTCTACCAACTTTCATCATCATCATCATCATTCGTCGGCACCACAGGAACCGTTGACGTTGCAGGGGTGGTTGCTTCCTCATCAGAAATTTCAATTTCCGTGTCTGCATCAAAGATCCCTTCATCGTCCAAAATTTCAATCTCCGTGTCATTATCGGATATGTAGGGATCTTCGGATATGTACGGTTCCATCTCTAAGTATCCCATCCTCCAATCTAACCATCTTTGTCTTTGACTTATCCACTCTTCCCTCCACTCTTCCCATCTTTGTCTTTGTATTAGCCTCCTCCACTCTGCCACTCTTCGCTCCCTTCGCCTCCTCCCCAACCTATACAATTCCCAGTTCTGGAAATTCTGGTTTTGTGGAGTTCTTGGCGTGGTAGCAAAAGATGTTGAGGCGAGCGGAGTTGTTAGTGTGGCTTCGATTGATGTGGAGTCGATCGGAGTTGTTGATGTTGAGGTGATCGTAGTTGATGTCGAGGTAATTGAAGTTGTTGTTGAGGGAACGATTGTATTCGTTGATGATATCCTTTGATCATAATAAATCCTTATAGGTTTTATTATTTTCGCTCGGCACATCGCGCAGCGTCTCATCCTCTTTATACAGCTCCCGCACAACAAATGTCCACACTGCAATGCGAACTTTATCCAATTTGTATAACAAATTGTACATTCGCCAAAATTTGTGCCCGCACTATATTCTTCGTCACTCATTATGAAAATTTGCTTGATTATACACGACAACTAAACAAACTGATTAATTTTTAAGTTGGAATCACATTATATGTTATATGGTGTGAGAATAGGTGGTGGTGGTGTGTTTGCATATACATTTTAATAAAATTTGTATTGATTTTGAAATAAAAAAACTTACTCAATAAAATATTCTTATTATTTCTTATTACTCACAGCTCCCAAAAAGGTTAAAAAATAGATTTGCAGCATCAGCGTCTAGTATATTTCCATCGATTTACTGAATAATCATAATGCAAATAAGCAGAAATTGGAAACCAAGCAAATGCGAACCACCCATCGCGCGTGCAGATTTGTAGCGTCAGCGTCTAGTATATTTCCGTCGATTTACTGAATAATCGTAATGCAAATAAGCAGAAATTGGAAACCAAGAAAATGCGAATCGAACATCGCGCGTGCAGATTTGTAGCGTCAGCGTCTAGTATATTTCCGTCGATTTACTGAATAATCGTAATGCAAATAAGCAGAAATTGGAAACCAAGCAAATGCGAATCGAACATCGAGCGTGCAAATTTGTAGCATCAGCGTCTCGTATATTTCCCTCGATTTACTAAATAATCGTAATGCAAATAAGCAGAAATTGGAAACCAAGCAAATGTGAATCGAACCACCCATCGCGCGTGCAAATTTGTAGCGTCAGCGTCTAGTATATTTCCGTCGATTTACTGAATAATCGTAATGCAAATAAGCAGAAATTGGAAACCAAGCAAATGTGAATCGAACATCGCGCGGGCAAATTTGTAGCGTCAGCGTCTAGTATATTTCCTTCGATTTACTGAATAATCGTAATTCCTCTATTTAATAAACAATTCGACTTGAAAGTTATTCAGTTCGTCCAGAACAGTTTTACGATTCATTTCCTCCAGATAAGTATTACTAAAATGTTTCCGTGTGAGTTTTGTTCCGCAACGTTCGGCCAAAATTATAGTCGGGTGAAACATGTTAAAAAATATCACCCACAAGCACCACTACCTCAGCCAATTAAAAGAGGTCCCAAAAATCGACCCTCTACTAGTGCTCCTCCACCAAAGAGGAAGAATGGGCCATCTACTAGTGCTCCTCCAACAAAGATGAAGAAGGTGAATCCTAATCTACGATGTGATGAGTGTCAAGAGGAATTTGTTACGGCTCAACTACTTGCGGGGCACTTGAGGTCGCAAAAACACCTAAACATCATTTCCCGGGAATTTTTCGACATCGGGGTAAAGAAAATTTCAAGTGCTTTCCGTGGACGAATTGCTTCTTATGGGATTCAATCTGCGGGTAGCATCGATATCCCCAAATTCCTGGAAGAGTGTCAAGAGAAGTTTGTGCGTTTAGTAACTCATCATTTACAATCGCCTCAGAAAATCAACATTGAGCTGTTTGGTAGATATATCAAACCAGGAGTTGAGGACCAACCAGATCTCAAATCTTTCAACACCCGCTTTGTGGTTGTGACACCTGCAGATGATCTGGAGGAAATTTATAAACAGTTGTGTAATGTTGTGCAAACGAAGAGCGAGGAATTTCAAGTAAGTAATTTTTGTTATAGTGAAATTAAAAACACATGCTAATGAGTGTATTATTATCCCTTGCAGGAGCGAGATAGTGGATGGGCCCTTTTACAAATTTCTCATCTGGAAGTTAATATAAATAAATACACTGCAATTCGCGGCTCTTCGTATTTGGATCTTCCACCATCAATCAAGAAAAAACAAGCATGTATCAACGTGCAGAACCAAGATAATGCCTGCTTTGCATGGGCAGTAGTGTCAGCTCTTCACCCCGTAGATCATATAAATCATCCACATCGCACTTCTTCATACCCACACTACAGCACCATTCTCAATTTAACAGGTATGAAGCTACCACTAAAATTACAAAAAATCCCCATATTCGAAAATTTAAACAACATTAGTATTAATGTGTATGGGCTAGAATTTAATTCCGACAAACATTTATATGAAGTGGTAGGGCCGATTTATTTTACAAAGTCTAAGCGCGACAGACATGTTAACCTCCTATACATCGAGGAGGGAATTACCGGGCACTATGTTTGGATCAAAGATATATCTAGATTAGTAGCATCTCAAGTGTCCACCCATAAATCTAAAAAATTCTTATGTGATGGGTGTTTGACTTTCTTCTCCACAGAAGTCGCTTTGCATGATCATTGTCAGCATGATTGTAACAAAGTCTATACAGTCATGCCTACCGCTGATTTAATTAAAAATAAAAACGGTGATATGGTGCCCGACAATTTATTATCGTTTAACAACTTTAATTCAAAAATGCGGGTACCTTTTGTTGTCTATGCCGACTTTGAATCGCTCCTCATCCCGATTCAGACATGTCAGCCGGATCCAAGCACATCTTATACTTATTCGACGCATATCCACACCCCATATTCCTTCGCGTATTATATTAAATGTGCTTATAATACAAATTTAAATAAATTTGTAACATATACTGGTATGGATTGTCCTAAGGTGTTTATGCAGAAATTAAGTGAAGATGCTAAATTTATTTATAAAAAATTTTTAAAACCAATTATCCCCATGTTCAAATTAACGTCGGGCGAGCAATATTTATTTGATTCCGCCAAAGAGTGTCACATTTGTTTGAAATTTTTGAATTCTTGCGATAAAGTAGCCGATCATTGTCATTTAACGGGAAAATTTGTCGGTGCAGCTCATTCAAAGTGTAACTTGAATTATCAAATCCCTAAATTCTTTCCTATTTTCTTTCATAATTTGAGCGGTTATGATTCGCATTTATTTATTAAAGAGTTTGGTGTAGATACTGATAAAATTGATATAATTCCACAAAACAAAGAAAAATACATTTCCTTTACAAAATCCATTAAAGTTGACAGGTATACGGACAAGAATGGTGTTGATCGGGACATTTACTTCAAATTAAGATTTTTGGATTCGTTTAGATTTATGGCCTCAAGCTTAGAAAAATTGGCAAAGAATTTAAATGCGAATCAACTGAGTACTGTTCGAAAAAATTTCCCAGACGATCAACAGTTCAATTTAGTCACAAAAAAAGGAGTCTTTCCATATCAGTATATGAATAATTTTTCAAAATTAAGCGAAACAAAATTACCTCCCAAGAAATTATTTTTTAACTCGTTAACAAACGCAGATATTACTGTTGCGGAGTATGAGCATGCTGAAAATGTATGGAACACTTTTAATTGTCAAAATTTACAACAATATTCGGATTTGTATTTGAAAACAGATGTTTTACTATTGACTGATGTATTTGAGAATTTCCGCAATGTGTGTTTGAAAGCGTATAATTTGGATCCGGCTCACTATTATACGGCCCCTGGATTGTCGTGGGATGCCATGCTGAAATTGACTGACATTAAATTAGAATTACTAACAGACATCGATATGCACCACTTCATACGGAGAGGTATAAGAGGTGGTATAAGTCAATGTTCTTTGCGACATGCTGAAGCCAACAATAAATACATGTCCACTTTTAACAGTTCACGACCTTCATCATTTCTAACATATTGGGATGCAAACAATTTGTATGGATGGGCTATGTCGCAATTGTTGCCGTATGCGGATTTTAAATGGTTAAGCGAAATTGAAATTGAAAATTTAAATGTATTAAACATGTCCGATGATTCATCAACGGGATACATTTTGGAAGTGGATATTGAGTATCCAGAAAATGTTCATAATTTACACAACGATTTACCTTTTCTCGCAGAAAATATAGTACCACCAAATTCAATTTTCACACAAACTAAATTAATTCCAAATTTATTAAATAAATCAAAGTACATAATTCATTATAGAAATTTAAAGCAAGCTTTAGGAAACGGTTTGAAATTAATAAAAATTCATCGAGTAATTTCTTTTAAACAGTCACATTGGCTAAAAAAATATATTGATTTAAACACCAGCATGCGTCAGCAAGCCAAAAATGATTTTGAGAAAGATTTTTTTAAACTAATGAACAATTCAGTGTTTGGCAAGACCATGGAAAATGTGGATAAACGTGTAAATGTAAAGTTGTTGAATCATTGGGAAGATATCGGTCACCGTAAAGGCGCGGAAAGTTTAATAGCTAAATTAAATTTCAATTGTTGTTCCGTTTTTACAGACAATTTAGTAGCTATTCAATTGGATCGTTTGCGGGCTGTTTATAACAAACCGATTTACGTTGGGTTTTCCGTATTAGACCTTAGCAAATTACTAATGTATGAATTTTATTACAACCATTTAAAGTCTAAATACGGTGATAAAGTTGTGTTATGTTACATGGACACGGACAGTTTAACACTACAAATTGAGACTGATGACGTTTTTGCTGTCATGAAAGACGATTTACCACACTTTGACACTAGCAATTTTGATTCTAATAATCAGTATGGCATCCCATTACAAAACAAAGCTGTATTGGGTCTGATGAAGGATGGGAATGGTGGTAGGATTATGCGAGAATTTGTTGGGTTAAGGGCAAAAATGTATGCGAATAATGTGGAGGGGGAATGGTCTAAAAAGGCTAAAGGTGTTAAGAAAAATGTTGTGTCGAATGATTTGAGTGGGTCAGATTACTTGAAGTGTTTGAACGAGTCGGTTACAATCATTAAACAACAGAGCCTTTTTAGATCAATCAAACATACCATTTATTCAAACAATCAAAATAAATTGGCTCTATCACCATTTGATGACAAAAGGTATATTTGTTCCAACAACGTCGAGACTCTAGCCTGGGGACACAAAGATATTGCAACCATTGTGTAATGGGCATGTTTAGTGGTAGCTCCATCTGATGTGAAAATATGTAATTGATAAATGTATGTACAAAAATAAGTTACAAAATTTGTATTCAGTATATGTTTAATAGTTTAGCGATCCACACTTAAAATAATTAATAATGTGTACCGTAGCGTGTATACTTATTTGTTTCTCGCTCTTATTCTGCTTCTTAACATTAATATTTGAAGTAATATATATGGTCCTAGATCCTTTTGGTGAAAACAGTGTGATAAAAAATGTTACGCAATTTATAAATAACACCAATGTTGCGCCATTAATTAATAGCACTATTATAAAAATGTTACGAAGTAAACAATGAATATATATTATTGTTGTTTTACGATTTAATTATGTAATTAATAAACTTTTTTATTTCGGTAAATGGTTTTTTATTTAAATTTTATATTCATTACAGGAACCTTGTCGGAGTATGCTTCTATGGCACTGTTAATGCGATCCATTAGAGGCTCTCGTTCCGTATTTGTAAACTGCATTATTGCAACAATGTATCTTGAATGCTCACACCTTACACCACTTTTTCCCCACCACTTTTCCCCACCACTTTTCCTCTTATCAACGTCCGACCGGAAACGGGAATGAAATAGCTTGGGAATGAAATAGCTCGGGAATGAAATAGCTTGGGATGACCTTGGGATGACCTTGGGATGACCTTGGGATGACCTTGGGGTGACCTTGGGGATGACCTTGACCTTGACCTTGACCTTGACCTTGGGGATGACCTTGGGTATGAAACCTTGGGTATGAAATGGCTCCGTACCCGCTAACTCTCTCTACTGTCCCGAAAGCTTGGTATTACAATAAAGTAGATTACACACATCTCTCCTGCCGTATTATTGGTCGAATGCCCTGTTAGGAAATTGCCTCCAACGTAGTACGACCGTTACTTCTTGTGCTATATATATATATATATATATATATATATATATATATATATATATACACATATATATATATATGAATATATATATATATATATATATACACATATATATATATGAATATATATATATATATATATATATATATATATATATATATATATATATATATATATATATATATATATATATATATATATATATATATATATATATATATATACTCAATGACATTAGAAGCGTAACACCCAGAAGGAGTTATTATTTTAACTTGATTTTTTGCCAGTATGATAGTCTTACATCAAGAATAAAATGATTACATTTTCAAGAAATTTTATTAAAAAACAATCTAAAAAAAAATAATAATGTGTTTGGCGACCCCTTTGCTGTATACACTCCTATAGACGTCTGGGCATCGACAAAATGAGATGGTCGATGTCTTCTTGAGGCATCTGGTTCCAAGCAACTTGAATTTCATCGATCAACTATGCTAGAGTCTGTGGAGGATGGTGCAAAGAGAATATTCTTCTTTCCATGATATCCCACACATGTTCAATGGGATTTAAATCCGGCGAACGGGGCGGCCACGCCAAAACATTAACACCAGCTTCATTAAGAAAGTTCATAGTTCGACGAGCAATATGTGGACGTGCGTTATCTTGTTGAAAAAGTACGTCTGGGCGGCCATCTAAATAAGGCAACAAAGTCGGTCGTATGACGTCTTCAACATAACGCGCAGCTGTCATACTGCCTCGAATGAATACAAGAGGTGATCGACTACCATAAGCAATAGTCCCCCAAACCATTACTCCAGCAGACCTGTGTACATGCCTCTCAATAGCAAACCTAAGATCAGGTCGTTCTCCACGGTAGCGCCGTACCCTTCTACGGCCATCATGCGTGCCTAGACAAAATCGTGATTCATCGCTGAATACGACATCGTGCCATTCTGCCTCCCAATGCTGCCGTTCTCTGCACCAGTCCAACCTTTGGCGACAGTGTCTCGCTGTTAAAGGAAGCACTAATCTTGGACGGTACGAAAGAAGCCCAAAGGATTGAATGCGGCGATACAAGGTTCGCATACTAACGGCCTACCTTCTTCTCCAATCCATTGATCACCGATTTGACGCGTAGTAGCGAAACGGTCTCGCAGGGCTATTTGTCTTAAGAGCCGATCTTGACGTTCTGTGGTACGCCTTGGTTGACCAATTGGTCTTCTTCTTGCTCCTCTACCTTTTTCTGTCCATACCTGATACACACGTATTACAGTTGCTGCAATGGAATCAATTATTTCAATTTCGCGATAGGACATACCGACATCTCGATAAGCAACAACTCGACCCCGGTCAAAATCGCTCAAATGGTGATATTGTGGACGTCTTCGGACTCGAGGCATTTTATTTAAGCTTAACACACTCAACGGAAACACGAAAACTAAAAAACATCTGTACTAAACAGCTCATATAAATAGTTTTATCAAAAATGAAAAAGTGAAATATATTTTTTTTTTCACAATAAATATAAAAGGCACAAGGTTGAAATCGTTATCAATGTATGCTTTAAATATAGTCACTCTGTTGCTAAAATATGAATTCAAAAAAATCATTCCTTCTTGGTGTTACGCTTCTAATGTCATTGAGTATATATATATATATATATATAAATATATATATGTATATATATATATATATATATATATATATATATATATATATATATATATATACATATGTATATATATATATACATATGTATATATATATATATATACATATATATGTATATATATATATATATATATATATATATATATATATATATATATATATATATATATATATATATATATATATACCAGCACAAGAAGTAACGGTCGTACTACGTTAGAGGCAGAGTTCGGAAAATTTCCTAACAGGGCATTCGACCAATAATACGACAGGAGAGATGTGTGCAATCTACTTTATTGTAATACCAAGCTTTCGGGACTCATTTTGTCCCTTCCTCAGGGTTAACACTAAAAACAATGAGCAAAAACAAACAATTACTTATCTGAATTAAACTATTAGTTAATGACGAATTCTTAAAAAAATAAATTAGCGAATACATTTTGAGCTTACATTTGTGATTATTTGAACAAACTATTGTTAAACTGACGCTGCATTTGTTTGATTATTCTATCGTTACTCATGGCGGTTGTTGAATTTAAAATGTAAGGTGATGGTGTACAAAAAATCGTAACTGCGTGGTTTCGGAAAAGTAAGATTTAAAAAACAAACGCCACATTCACATGTTAAAACTATAAAAATTATCACTGTGTTATATATATATATATATATATATATATATATATATATATATATATATATATATATATATATATATATATATATATATATATATATATATATATATATATATATATATATATATATATATATATATATATATATATATATATATATATATATATATATATATATATACTAGCACAAGAAGTAACGGTCGTACTACGTTAGAGGCAGAGTTCGGAAAATTTGCTAACAGGGCATTCGACCAATAATACGGCAGGAGAGATGTGTGCAATCTACTTTATTGTAGTACCAAGCTTTCGGGACTCATTTTGTCCCTTCCTCAGGGTTAACACTAAAAACAATGAGCAAAAACGAACAATTACTGATCTGAATTAAACAATTAGTTAATGACGAATTCTTAAAAAAATAAATTAGCGAATACATTTTGAGCTTACATTTGTGATTATTTGAACAAACTATTGTTAAACTGACGCTGCATTTGTTTGATTATGTTTGTTTGATCGATACGATCGAAAAGATCGATCCGATCGAAAAAATCGATCCGATCGAAAAGATTGATCCGATCGAAAAGATCGATCCGATCGAAAAGATCGAGCCGCTCGATCTCTTTGATTAACTTGTATTCACGTGGCCGCATCGTAGTGCGAAACGACGCACGTGTTTTCACACAAACAACAACAATGGCTGATGCCTGTCCACAGGTGCCGTTCGGCTCTCTCCGTCTCTGTCACCGACGGAGGGAGGCGCACGTCACTCGTTTCTAGGAGCGTCACGCCGGCCAGCGCGCGGAATTTGAAATCTCGTGCTTGAGCTCGAGGGATTCAAAAATCGACGCTGGAGGCCTATTTACCTGCCCTGTTGTTGCCGTTTAGGAGTTTATTGCCGTGAAATGACTATTATGCTGCGACGCACTTTTTTTCTTTTTTTTTTATGGCCTACACACCCTTTTGGTCCTCCGTTTGTCCCGGTCACTCCCTTTTCTATCCTTGACAACCTCTGCTTGTCACCCGACACCAACTATGCTTCAGTGAAGAAAGGGGTGGGAAAAAATAAAGAGCGCCACGAGTTTAAAAAAACAAGTAACAAGTAGGGTGTCCACGGTAAACTCGAACCCTAGATTTAAAATAAAACAAATGGAAGTTCCCTTTAACAAACGAATTTAATCCTCAAATAATGTGTAACATAAATGTCTCTCTCAAGGAAAATCTATTGGCGAAACAATACTTTAAAGTAAATAAATTATTGAAAGGTAAACATGTCAATCGAAGAAAAATATCGTATACTATTCTGCAGAATTATTTCAACCTCAACTTGAACCACGCTAAATAAGTACAACATTCAAAAATACAAATAAATAACACATTCCTAATAAAAAAATACTTGGTAAGCAAAAAAAAAATCAATTACTGAATTAAAACACTAACCGAAACTTAAGTACGCACACCGTTATAACGATTAGGCCCAACGCAATATCGAGTGTTTCAATTTAGAATAAAATACACCCGAAAACATCAACTAACGGTCGGAATGTGTAATCCTCACACTTAAATTCACAAATACTGATGTAATTAATACTTCATGTGGTAAAATCCAAGTTAAATCATTTTCTGTATTCACTGTAGATGAATCAAACTGAATGATAACGATTGATTGTAAAACTCTACTTTTACTTGGGCCGGTACGCCACTGCCCTAACTCAAAATGACAAACACCAATCATTCAGATTTGACCCACCACAATAAACCCATAATCAAATATGCGGGTAATAGTATACATAGCTTAAACTTCCTCCAGCGATGAAATATGGCTCTTCACCGAACTCAACAATGACTTCACTCCTCAACTCCCTCCGTACTTAGCCACTGTCCGCTTCCTGCTTTCTACTTCTCCGATTAACTCTTCTTAACCGACTGCTGCCTACGCCTATACAACTCCTCACTTCCCTCCTCTCTGCGACTCCTTCAGAACAACCTTGGTCGGCCCTCCATGCCCTCTTAACCAGGTTAAATCTGAACTCGTGGATTTAATCCTCCACTAAAAAAACGATCAGGTCCAAGACCTTAATCGGAAACAAAACGAATAAAACACTGACCAACACAATTGTTAAGAGAATTAGAATGAATTAGCAAAACCTCTGACTAAAACAATTAGCTTGGATAACAATTTTTACCTCGATCGTTTTTAATAAAAATGCCCCGTGCACGGTGTGCTTGGCTCCGTCTTTCGACGCTTAATTGTCGGCTTCCAAACTTATTCCTCCCTCTGAGTAAGCTTCACCACCAAACAACTAACTTGTAAAGCAAATAGAGAATCCGTAACCACGTTTGCACACTATCACTGCAATCTATCAGCTTCGTTTTTTTTTTTTCACACCGCCACTCTTTGCAACAACCAACGTAAAAATGTCCTCAAAATGGAGATCCCTCCTTACGGAAAGATATAAAAAAGTTAGAACGGAAATTATCAAATTGAAATTTAAAGTTTGCACCAATCAAATGAGAGTATTCACGCGCCCTCATTTAAGCATGAACCCAGTGGCGTCGTTGAATTACGAGTCACACTCACACACTTAATACAGCAAATAGAACTACGAAAATCGCCATGCATACCTAAATTACTCATGGAAATTACTGAAAATAGAAAACAGCTCATAAAATCACTACATAAACCCTCCACTAAGCGAAAAAATTCACCGACACACAGTTGGCAGCATCTACTCTGCGACAACTTCTCTCGGTGGGCATCACGCTGTCAAATGTAAATGTCAACGCTCCGAACAAAACAGTAAACAATAATATGGTGGATGAAAAATGTTAATTTCCCTTACAGAATAATCTACAACGATGTTAAAAGAAATGTGCAGCCGTGTACAATAATGTGACCTTCGTACAGTGTGTGTGTGTGTGTGTGTGTAAAACTCAGCTGGCCTGAGTTATGCGGCTCCTAACCTCTTCACACACTTATTTGCTTATTTCCCAAACAGTAAATCCCGACATAACAATCCCTCGGTTTGCAATAGAATAACAAATAGTCGTTTTTTTGTGCAGTCAGTCAATTTTAACCCGTTACAACTCCCCCGTTACCTCTCGAGAAAAACGTGTTTTTCGAAGGCAAACAGAAAGCTACACTTAAACATAAACTACCAAACCTCAACAATCAACTCATAACAACAACAACACTAACGATTCCGGTGCACAACCCCTTCTAGCACTGCCAGAAGGTTTTGTCACCCCAATCTCTATGACAAAAAGGAATACCATCTAAATATCAGCAGTTATACTCTTTTAGGTCTTTAGCATGAAAAACACCTGCCTCTTTACCCTTTAAATCCTCCAACAAATATGTATACAATGAAAGTTTCTTCTTTACTTTGAAGGGACCCACATACTTCGGTGCTAACTTCGCAGTGTAGTAATTTGCGGCATCAGAAAGTGCAAAATTCTTCCTCCAAACCATGTCTCCAACATGATACTCAATATCCCTTCTGCGTAAATTATAATACGTTCGGTTTCGTTCATAAGCCTCTCTTAATTTCTTCCGTACTTTCTCATACAATTTAGGCAAATGTCCAAGTGTCTCAATGTGTTCAGTCCTACTCAATTCTATCTCCTCTGGATTATCCTTCAGCAGGTGGTCCTCACCTCTCACTACTTGATTGCACCCAAAATTCAGGAAATATGGGGTATAACCTGTCACCTCGTGGCGTGCAGTTCTAACGGCGCAACCTACTTGTGGTAAATACTTGTCCCACTCTCTCTGGTTATCTGACACATAGGCTCTCAACATGGACTTTAAAACACGGTTAACCCGTTCCACAGGATTAGCCTGGGGGTGATAATTAGGATTATAGCGAGGTTTTACTGCGTACGACTCACATAGTTCCTTAAATTTTGAACTCTGAAATTGTTTTCCGTTATCCACAAGGACTAATTTAGGCACACCGAACACCATGAACACTTCATTTTCGATCTTCTCCACAACATTCTTTGCTGTTGCGGTCCTCAATGGGAAAAATAATGCAAACTTGCTAAAATAGTCACCGACTGACAAAATGTAAATGTGACCGGATTTTGTTTTAGGTAAAGGTCCAACAAGATCAATACTAATCATCTGCCATGGACGGCTCACCACAGGTTGTGAGAGCATTAGCCCAATAGGCTTTTGCTGTTCTACCTTTGTCTGCTGACAAACCTGACATTTCCTGATGTACCTAGCGATATCCTGTCGCATCTTCGGCCAGTAATATTTTTCCTTAATTCTATTGAATGTCTTATATATTCCAAAGTGTCCTGCTGTCGGATGGTCATGAAACCGGTAACACAAACTAGCTCTATCTCCTTTTCCAACAACCATTTTCCAGTTAGCCCTACCATCATCTTCATCTTCACTTTTCGCCAACTTGAAAACTTTGGACCCTTCTAACCTCCAATCTGGGAACTTACGGGGATTGGCAATGATACGCTTTTTCATCTTATCCAGCCAAGCATCTTCATGTTCATCCCCACCAATTTTAATCTCATCAACAACTGGAACTGACCTAGACAACATGTCAGGGACAACATGTTCCTTTCCCTTACGATGGATAACCACATAGTCATACTGCTGTAGACGCACAGCCCATCTTGCTAAACGTCCAGTAGGGTCTTTAAGATTATTAAGCCACACTAGCGAATGGTGATCTGTAACCACCTCAAATCGAACACCTTCCAGATAAGGTCTAAGTTTCTCCACTGCCCACAACACTGCCAAACACTCTCTCTCAGTGGTAGAATAGTTACGTTCCGTCCTGCTCAATGACCTGCTAAGGTAACTAACAACCTTCTCCTGCCCCTCAATTTTCTGGGTGAGCACGGCACCTAGTCCGTACGCTGATGCATCTGTCTGAACCACGAATGGCACACTAAAATCTGGGCATGCTAGTATCGGTGCAGAAACCAAAGCCTCTTTCAGTGTCTGGAACGCTTGATCGCACACTGATGTCCAATTGAACTTGGCATTCTTCCTTACAAGTGCTTGAATTGGAGCCATGATACTCGAAAAATGTGGTACAAATCGGCGATACCACGAAGCAAAGCCAATTAAGCTGCGAACCTCCTTCACGGTCTTTGGTGTCGGAATCTTTAGCAAGGCTGAAATTTTCTCTGGGTCTACATGAAGACCTTCATTATTGACTACATACCCGAGATATCTCAGTTCTGAACGGCATACCTGACATTTATCTCGTCCCAATGTCAAGCCAGCTTCCTTCAAAAGACTTAGCACCTCCGATAAAACTTCCATGTGCTTCTCGAACGTAGGTGTAACTATAATTATGTCATCGAGATAAACAAACACATATGGCTCTAACTTAACTCCTATAGCGTTGTCAATGAATCTTTGCCACGTGGCTGGGGCATTATGCAGCCCAAACGGCATCCTTCGAAATTGAAACAACCCTCGCCCTGGTATGGTAAAAGCTGTGTACTTTTTGGATCCCTCAGCCAGTGGAATCTGCCAATACGCTGACTTAATGTCTAGTGTCGATAAGTATCTAGCATCTCTCAGTTTGTCTAAGGTGTTGTTCACGAACGGGAGTGGGTAGGCATCCCTTTCTGATACTTTATTTACCTTCCTGAAGTCCACGCAGAACCTGTAAGTTCCATCTTTCTTCCTGACCAAAAGAATAGGTGATGACCAAGCACTCATCGAAGGCTCGACAACACCCAACCTCAACATTTCGTCCAGCTCATCATTAATACGTTCTTGCAAATAAGGAGACACAGGAAAATAACGCTGTTTAATGGGCTCTGACGAGGTACGGATGACATGCTCCACTCTCGAAGTACAGCCTAACTCCGCAGTGACTGATGAAAAATGTTTGTCCAGTAGTTGTGCAACGACCTCAGCCTGTTTCTTTGTTAACCCTGTTGCAAGAGCTGCTTGATTCATATCTCCAGTCGTTATTGAATTTATTACTCCACTAGTACTAGAGAGAAATTTCCAACTACCCGATCTCAAATCTGGTATTATCCCCATAATTTTCCAAAAATCAACACCAAGCATTACCCTGTGAGGCAACTCCGGCACGACCAAAAATTTGATTAATTTAGTCTTGTCCTTTAGCTGTACTGGTGCTTCAAATTCACCAATAACTTGGCAAGATTCCCCATTTGCTACTGTACATGACTGTACTTGCTGTGAATTTAATCCAACTCCAATGCCATGTAAGGAACTCCACCCTGGGCCTCCTATAATAGACCTACTCGCCCCTGAGTCCAGTAATCCCAGAAACTCTCGACCAAAAATCTTGACATTTAAATACGGACGTTCATCCCCCTGTACATGTGAGAAAATAAAATTTAACACTATCCGGGTTGACTCGGACAAACCAGACGCTAGGCAACCCTCTAACGCTGGCTTTTCTCGTTTCCCTGCTTGCACGCAGGACAGTTGGCTCGTATAAAATCTTCTTTGCCACAACCGTAGCACCTTCTCTTGAATTTCTCCTTACACTGCGCTCTGCGATGCCCCTTCTTACTACAATTAAAACATGTCACCTCCCTGGGAGTGGTTGTCTGCACGTCACAAATCTCCTTCGTGCCTACAAAAGCAAGATCTGGCTCTAAATCAGAGGATCGAGGCCTAGGTGGAACAAAGTTGTCAATCGCTCTCTTCCTGTCCTCGATACATCGTCCTATTTTCAGCAATTCCTCAATGCTATTAATCTTCTGTAGCCCTAGGTGAATCTGGTAACACGGCGCCAAATTCCGCAACATAATCTCCAACTGAGCCTCTTCTCGTAATGGTACGCTGAGTCGTGAGAACAAGTTCTGCAGTGCCACCACATATGTGCTAATCGCCTCACTAGGATCTTGTGTTCGACGTTTAATTTCTTGCAGCAGTTTCTCGTCATAGTCACTAGGAAGGTATTCTTCCCGTAACATCTTCACCAGAGAGTCCCAACTTCTGCTAAGGTGTCCTCTTGCTCGGTACCATAACAAAGCTTGCCCTGAAAATAAGTCCAACGCTGACATGAATAACTGTGCCTTCGTCACGTTTCTCGCCCTCCGCAATTCATCTACTTGCTGTAAGAATAGGTTCAATGAGCATTTTGAATCTCGACCGGAAAATTTAAGTCCCCAATTCATAACTGGAACCGACTTGACTACTATGCCTGAAGCATTCGACCCAATAAATGAAGATGATGCTACTGGGCCTTCTGTCCCGATATCTTCGCCATCTGATTTCACTAAGTCGTCCATAGCTCCTAGAACTGTGGCATAAATCCTACTTTGAGTCTTCTTTTCCTCCGGCGTCGGTGCCACCATTGCATTCGCCCGCCTCAATGCATAGGTTAACTTCGATTGGATTTTCCTAAGCTGCTGTCCGGTACGCTGTTCCTCTGGGACTTCCGTTAGGCGTTTAATTTCTTCTAACTTGGATAAAAGCGCTGTCTCATCTTCCGTGAAGGTGAAGGGATATGGTGGAATTGTAATACTCTCATCCTTTACCTCCAGTCTCAATAACTGCCTCAAGGATTTCCTCATTTCCTCAACCGTCGATGGTTGCAAACCTCTGACCGTAACTTCATAAGATAACTCGTCCGATGACAACCTGGCAATGTCAACCTTAACCATGATGAACAATCCCACAACAAATCAACAAACACAATCTAAAACAACAACAACAACTCGTCCAACAGGAGTGTAGAGAGCTGTAATATAACAAGTACAAACAGGTGGAGAAAAACTAACTATAGGCCCTTCGATCAGCCGGCCCTTCCTTAACGTAATAAATCGCCAAATACACACCAATAGCACCCAGAAAGATACAAGCCTGCAAAAAAATAGGGTCCTTCCGTTGAAGTATAGCCCTTACTGAATCAGGCCCCACGTTGGGCGCCAAATTTGCGACGCACTTTTTTTCTTTTTTTTTATGGCCTACACACCCTTTTGGTCCTCCGTTTGTCCCGGTCACTCCCTTTTCTATCCTTGACAACCTCTGCTTGTCACCCGACACCAACTATGCTTCAGTGAAGAAAGGGGTGGGAAAAAATAAAGAGCGCCACGAGTTTAAAAAAACAAGTAACAAGTAGGGTGTCCACGGTAAACTCGAACCCTAGATTTAAAATAAAACAAATGGAAGTTCCCTTTAACAAACGAATTTAATCCTCAAATAATGTGTAACATAAATGTCTCTCTCAAGGAAAATCTATTGGCGAAACAATACTTTAAAGTAAATAAATTATTGAAAGGTAAACATGTCAATCGAAGAAAAATATCGTATACTATTCTGCAGAATTATTTCAACCTCAACTTGAACCACGCTAAATAAGTACAACATTCAAAAATACAAATAAATAACACATTCCTAATAAAAAAATACTTGGTAAGCAAAAAAAAAATCAATTACTGAATTAAAACACTAACCGAAACTTAAGTACGCACACCGTTATAACGATTAGGCCCAACGCAATATCGAGTGTTTCAATTTAGAATAAAATACACCCGAAAACATCAACTAACGGTCGGAATGTGTAATCCTCACACTTAAATTCACAAATACTGATGTAATTAATACTTCATGTGGTAAAATCCAAGTTAAATCATTTTCTGTATTCACTGTAGATGAATCAAACTGAATGATAACGATTGATTGTAAAACTCTACTTTTACTTGGGCCGGTACGCCACTGCCCTAACTCAAAATGACAAACACCAATCATTCAGATTTGACCCACCACAATAAACCCATAATCAAATATGCAGGTAATAGTATACATAGCTTAAACTTCCTCCAGCGATGAAATATGGCTCTTCACCGAACTCAACAATGACTTCACTCCTCAACTCCCTCCGTACTTAGCCACTGTCCGCTTCCTGCTTTCTACTTCTCCGATTAACTCTTCTTAACCGACTGCTGCCTACGCCTATACAACTCCTCACTTCCCTCCTCTCTGCGACTCCTTCAGAACAACCTTGGTCGGCCCTCCATGCCCTCTTAACCAGGTTAAATCTGAACTCGTGGATTTAATCCTCCACTAAAAAAACGATCAGGTCCAAGACCTTAATCGGAAACAAAACGAATAAAACACTGACCAACACAATTGTTAAGAGAATTAGAATGAATTAGCAAAACCTCTGACTAAAACAATTAGCTTGGATAACAATTTTTACCTCGATCGTTTTTAATAAAAATGCCCCGTGCACGGTGTGCTTGGCTCCGTCTTTCGACGCTTAATTGTCGGCTTCCAAACTTATTCCTCCCTCTGAGTAAGCTTCACCACCAAACAACTAACTTGTAAAGCAAATAGAGAATCCGTAACCACGTTTGCACACTATCACTGCAATCTATCAGCTTCGTTTTTTTTTTTCACACCGCCACTCTTTGCAACAACCAACGTAAAAATGTCCTCAAAATGGAGATCCCTCCTTACGGAAAGATATAAAAAAGTTAGAACGGAAATTATCAAATTGAAATTTAAAGTTTGCACCAATCAAATGAGAGTATTCACGCGCCCTCATTTAAGCATGAACCCAGTGGCGTCGTTGAATTACGAGTCACACTCACACACTTAATACAGCAAATAGAACTACGAAAATCGCCATGCATACCTAAATTACTCATGGAAATTACTGAAAATAGAAAACAGCTCATAAAATCACTACATAAACCCTCCACTAAGCGAAAAAATTCACCGACACACAGTTGGCAGCATCTACTCTGCGACAACTTCTCTCGGTGGGCATCACGCTGTCAAATGTAAATGTCAACGCTCCGAACAAAACAGTAAACAATAATATGGTGGATGAAAAATGTTAATTTCCCTTACAGAATAATCTACAACGATGTTAAAAGAAATGTGCAGCCGTGTACAATAATGTGACCTTCGTACAGTGTGTGTGTGTGTGTGTGTGTAAAACTCAGCTGGCCTGAGTTATGCGGCTCCTAACCTCTTCACACACTTATTTGCTTATTTCCCAAACAGTAAATCCCGACATAACAATCCCTCGGTTTGCAATAGAATAACAAATAGTCGTTTTTTTGTGCAGTCAGTCAATTTTAACCCGTTACAATGCATATAGGTAATGTTATTGATAGTGATGGGCAAGATCGATCATTGCAAAGATCGATCAAGCAATTATAGATCAGTTGAAGTATCGAGCCGCTCGATCCGATCGATCTGATCAGAAAGAACGAGCCGATCGAAAAGATCGATCCGATCGAAAAGATCGATCCGATCGAAAAGATCGATCCGATCGAAAAGATCGATCCGATCGAAAAAATCGATCCGATCGAAAAGATTGATCCGATCGAAAAGATCGATCCGATCGAAAAGATCGAGCCGCTCGATCTCTTTGAGCGGCTCGATCTTTTCGAACTTGCAAGGATCGATCAGTCGATCTTCTTTGATCGATCTTGCCCATCCCTATTTCAATTTTTTTTGAATATTTAGTCACTAAATATTTAAAAAATTGACATAAATATTTTGAATAATAATGCTGAAATTACATCTTGTTATGTACTGTGCAGTGTGATGTGCTAAGTGACGCAACCTTATTCCTTGCGTAATTTCAAGACTTTACTCTATTAGGTATTTTATGCTATTATTAATACGATTAATTGTTTAGACTATAATATCGTATATTGTACTTTTATTGCATTTCATACTTATTGTTAGTTATAACTTCATTCATTCGCACAGGTATTTATGCCAGGTACAGGACTCGCTTTATCTGTATTCTTAATCTTTTATCCCCGTACCTGCATATTTTCTATTATAATGAACCACACATACGCAAGATATTCTCACGCACCCTCATAGTTGTTCACCCCCATAGAGGACCATAACTCGTAGTAAAAGTCACTCCTGGGATGAGAAAATCTTACGTTATTTCTACATGTGCATTTTATTACTCAAGTTGGGTGGCATTTTAAGCGTCGGTTCCCACATTCATGTTATAAATAGGAGGAACCCCCCAAATATGAGTTAGTTTTAGATTCATGCGCGAACTGTAACGTATACTACGCTAGTTCCTATAATTGTTTGAACTCCGATAGTTATAATATTGAAATAAATAAGTATTAAGTCAACTATCGTATAATTGTTCTACTGTGAGGTAGAACTGGTGTCAGGTGACAAACATCAATTCCATAACAATCTATTTAAACATATAAAGAAAGTAGTAAGACCGCAAAAATGTGGATGCCGACAAATCACTCAACGAAAATGCATCGACAAACACTCTTGTGGAAATGAATGAAGTGTTTATTTAAAAAAAAATAAGACCATTACATTGTAATATTTTGTATGTATTTCGTTTTTATTAAATTGCAAGTGTATTTAGTAAATAGTATAATTAGTGATGGGCAAGATCGATCAAAAAAGATCGACGGCTGGATCCTTGCAAGTGATCGAGCCGCTCGATCTCATTGATCGTCTCGATCTTTTTGATCGGCTCGAGCGGCTCGATCTCTTGATTGGCTCGATCATTTCAGACTGCTCGATCGGCTTGATCTTTTGAATTGGGGAAGGTTTTTTTTCCTCAAGATACCGGATGTGATTCGTGCGATGGAAGAATTTATGACCTGTTCATATTTGTTTGCTGCAAAACTAGTGTTCGATTTCATGCCGGCTCTTCGGATGCGCCTTTGTTAAGCCGACGCGGACGTTCAGACGACACCACGGATCACTTTAATTCTTTCTTTAGATAATTTAATTCTCACGTCATTAGCTTATCGGCGAAAAGTTTATTTTATCATTATTTATGTACCACTTACACAAGTATCCAAACATCTTAGTATCATGTTTCTATAATATGATAGACAATAATACATTTTGCTACGCTAATGTTTACAGTAAAAATGTTGACGCTTAAACTGCTTTACACTTAAAATTTGAAACGTGCTCTCCTGAGTAACAGTGGTAGGCCCTTAATAAGAAATGATGATGAATATTTATCCATTTATTTATGTTATCAATTCCGATGAGATTATTTCGTTTTAAAATAAACATAACACATGAGTATCTAAATGAAAGAAGTGCTTTATTTTTTCTTTCTTAATAAAATAAGTCGATTGGAATTAAAACAGTAAATGCATACTTATTTATCTTAGTCAGTAACTCGTCCTCTACAAACTCGGGCACACATAATTTAATATTGTTCGTTGCGACAAAATCCGGAAATTGCAGCAATCTAGTTGTTTATAATAAACAAAATAATGGGGCGTACAGTGCATCGTTCGTCGGTATGGGACTTCTTTAAAAAAAAAATCTGAAAGTGAAGTGATGTGCGAAATTTGTAAAACCGTATTTAAATTTTGTCAAAATACAACCAACATGAGAAGGCATTTGATGACTAGACACCCAGGTCATCTAAACCAGAACAAAGCAAATTCTGAGAAACGTGCATCATCACCTCACCCTTCAACATCACGCGAGATTGAAGAAGATAACTCCCCATCTGAAAGACAGCCTACTGCAGTAACACCAGCAGCCAGGCCAAAGCCACGACCAAGCCAAATGAAGCTTTTCTTGACCAGTAGAAAGACTGAATTATCCACAGAAGAAATAAAGTAGATAGACAAAAGACTTTTAAAAATGATAGTTTTTGATTTGCAGCCACTTTCAGTAGTGGAAAATGTTGGGTTTCGAGAATTCACGCAGCAGTTACAACCACTGTATAATTTACCAAGCAGGAAGAAATCTCAACTAAATTATTACCAGAAGCATACAACGCCATAAAGGAAAAACTTATAAAATGCTGGATTCTGTGAAATACGTAGCAGTGACTACTGATGTTTGGACTTCTGATTCAAATCGAGCATTTATTTCATTAACGGGTCACTTTATTATGGAGGATAAACTGCAAAGTAGTGTTTTAGCGACCACACAAATTTTCAGAAGTCATACCGGTGCAAATTTATCTTTTGCAATAAACAATATTTTTACAGACTACAATTTGAATAATAAAATTAGTGCTGTTGTTTCGGATAATGCTGCAAATATAAAAAATGCTATTTGTGAATATTTAAATAAATCGCATCATCCCTGTGTAGTCCATACATTTAACTTATGTGTGACAGATTCTTTGAACGCGGCCATGTCAGTACAATATTTAATAAAGAAGTGTAAATCAATAGTTGGACACTTCAAGCACAGTGTTGCAGCATCAGAAAAATTAACAACAATGCAAAATATAATGAATCTCCAAGTGTTGAAAGTGAAGCAGGATATACCAACAAGGTGGAATTCCACTTTACTGATGATGGAACGATTAATTCTCATCAAGGACCCTCTATCTGCAGTAATTTCTTCACTGAAAAAAGCTCCGGATTTTCTATCGTCATCAGAATGGGAAACAATGGCAGAATTGGTTTTTCTTATAAAACCTGTAGAACGTTTGACCACAGAATTGGGAGGTGAAAAATATATTTCTATTAGTATGATTATACCACTCGTAAGAGGTCTACATTATTCTCTTGAACAAAAAAAGCCAGTAACATCTGCTAGAATTGAAATTCCAAAGTCATTACTAGAAGCCATCAATAAGAGACTTTTAAAATTAGAAAAAACTCCCCTTTGTGCAATGGCAACATATCTAGATCCCCGATTTAAGAAAGAGGCATTTGGCGATTCAAGCAACGCGGAAGCAGCAGAAAATGAAATTAAAAGTATGCTTTCCAAGTTATTGGAATCTAAAGTAACGGCCGTAGATTTGGTTACACTTACCGATCATCCTGAAATTGACAGTGACGATATTTAGGCACACTTTGATAAGAAAAAATCGGAATCTAAAGTAATAAAAACGCCATATTCGGAATCAAGTGTACAAATAGAACATTATTAAAATTTGCCACTCATTGATAGATTTAAAAATACATTCGATTTCTGGAACAAAAACAAAAATATATGTCCAGAACTGTTTGAACCCTTTTTAAAATATTTATATATACCAGCTACATCTGTACCTTCAGAACGTGTTTTTTCTAAGGTAGGCCAAATTATTAATGATCGCAGAAATAGATTATTGGGCAAACATTTAAATTATATCATGTTTTTAAATAACAACATAGATTTATTATAATATTGTGTAGGTATATGTTTAATCTATGCTATTTCAGTTAGTTACTAGTAAATACAATTTATGTTATTTTAAATAACAAGAAGTTTATTATTCTTGTTATTTAAATTGTAACTAATAATCTTATTTATTTAATTTATCCTCTCCTATTTTATTTAGGGTATATGACTCTGTTATTTGAAAGAGTATTTTTTTTAATTTGGCAAGGGTAAGTATGCATTATGGTTAATAAAAATCATGATTAAACAAAATCAAAATAATCGTTTTTTTCAAATGGTATTTTTGTTGAATTTTTATGATTTTTATGTAAGATAACTTCTTTACTTATAAGTTTTTTTTATTAATTACAATTTTGTCATACAATGTACTTTGTCTAAAATTAAAAACCACGAAAGGTTGACTCAATTTGGGATCACACACTAGATAGAAATTTATAAAAAAACTATTAGGACGTGTACTTTCATTATTCTTAATAATTATTTTAATTCAAACTTGAATTAAATCAGTAAAAATTAAAATTAATTCAATCAAATTATAAATTTTTATGATGATTTATTAATCAATTGGTAATTACACCAAAACATATGAATATTCGCTTTCATATTTCACATAATCAATAATCAGCTCTGGAATAATTATCACATTCGGTATTTCTACCGACTTCTCGTATTTTTTTACTTTCCCCGTAAGGGAAAGTATTGTTTTCGTGGAAATTTTCAAATTGAAAATTTTAGCGGAAATATCCGTTTTCAGGTCCCCTGAGTCGATTAAGACCGTCCGTCCGTCCGTTCGTCCGTCGAGTGCTATGACAAAAAGTGAATAAACAATATATCTTTATTTTGTTATTATCTACAACTTTTATTTGAAAAGATTTTTTGTTTGATGAACATTTAATAAAAAAATCAGAAAAAACTGAAAAACGCTAAGAGTAAAGTACCACTTTCACCAAAAGCTTTTCAGTTTTTCCGATGGTGACAAAAAGCTTAAGTATTAAGTTTATTCTCGATATCTTTAGCGGTTTTTGCGGTACAGCGCACACAGACACACAAATTGAAAATTTTAGCGGAAATATCCGTTTTCAGGTCCCCTGAGTCGATTAAGACCGTCCATCCGTCCGTCCGTCCGTCCGTCCGTCCGTCCGTCCGTCCGTCCGTCCGTCCGTCCGTCCGTCCGTCCGGTCTGAAAGGCTTGTTTTTGAAATCGGAAAACCGGAAGTGGTACTTTGCTCTTAGCGTTTTTCAGTTCTTTCTGGATATTTTGTTAAATATTCACAAAACTAAAATATGTTTCAAATAAAAGTTGTAGAGAATAAAAAAATAAAGATTTATTGTATATACTTTAGCACCCTTGATTAGCGAAATATAAAATAAATAGTGTTTTTTTTTAATTATTGTCAATTCAAATATTGATAATATTGAGAAGTGTTTCAAGTAAAAGTTCTAGATACTAGAAAAATGAAGATATATTGTATATTCACTTTTCATCATAACACTCTTAGTTTACCAGTTATTTGAAAAATGTGTACTCCCTCCGTTCCAAAATAAGTGTCCGATTTTAGTTTTATCATGTATTATTGAAATAATAAAACTATATGTATCAGTGGTTATTTATTTATATTAAGTATGGAAAAAGTGAATCTGGTAGCAGCCTAAACTTCAGGCTGCTACTAGATTCACTTTTCCATGCTTAATATAAATAAATAATTACTGATACATATAATTTGATTATTTCAATAATACCTTAAAAAATGGTGATGTGTCCATCATACTTTCCCCCGTAAATTGCGTACTAAATCACTTTTAAAATATTTGAAGCGTTATTATTTTCAAAATGTCTTACACTTTTTATTGACTACAACTTTTATTTGAAACATTTTTCAATTTAATCAACACATACTGACACAAACCAATGACTAGATAAAAAAACACTATTTATTGAATATCTCAAAAACTAAGAGTGCTATGACAAAAAGTGAATTCACAAAATACCTCTAATTCTTTATTACCTACAACTTTTATTTGAAATATTTTTTAATTGCATCAACACATACACTGAGACACACCAATGATTAGATAAAAGAACATTATTTATTAAATATCTCAAAAACTAAGTGCTATGACAAATAGTTAATATATAAAAAATCTTTAATATTTTATTACCTACAGCTTTTATTTGAAACATTTTTCAATTGTATCAACACAAACACTGACACAAATCAATGACTAGATAAAGAACACTATTTATTAAATATCTCAAAAACTAAGATAGCTATGACAAAAACTGAATCTACAAAAAATCTTCAGTTTTTTATTGCCTACAACTTTTATTTGAAACATTTTTCAATTGTATCGACACATACACTGGCACACACCAATAACTAGATAAAACACACAACTTTTGAAATATCTCAAAAACTAAGAATGCTATGACAAAAAGTGAATAAACAATATATCTTTATTTTGTTATTATCTACAACTTTTATTTGAAAAGATTTTTTGTTTGATGAACATTTAATAAAAAAATCTGAAAAAACTGAAAAACGCTAAGAGTAAAGTACCACTTCCGGTTTTCCGATTTTCACCAAAAGCTTTTCAGTTCTTCCGATGGTGACAAAAAGCTTAAGTATTAAGTTTATTCTCGATATCTTTAGCGGTTTTTGCGGTACAGCGCACACAGACACACAGACACAGACAGACAGACAGACATTTTTCAAAAATGGTCTTATTTGACTCAGGGGACCTCAAAACGGATATTTCCACTAAAATTTTAGATTTGAAAATTTTCACGAAAACAATACTTTCCCTTTGTATTACATACGGGGGAAAGTAAAAACTAAAATCGGACACTTATTTTGGAACGGAGGGAGTATTACATAATTCAAGAATGCTGTGTCCACTTGTGGACAAGAATATTTCAGCTAAATGGGATTGACCCGAAAAGAACGGAAACAAAGTTTAAGAAGGTACAGACATAATAACACACTCATCATTAATACCTATATTCCGAAAATAGGCGCTTAAGCAAAACGAGGCAGAATAATCATAAAGAAGCACTAACCGACATTCCAGACACCAATAAAAAAAAAAAAAAAAATGCAAACGCAAGTGGTTCAAAAATCAAAACAAACGTGTTGGTATTTCAAGTTCAATCGCTGGCCTACTTTTTATAAAATAAACACACTAAAAAAGGAAGAATAACAAAAAAAATTATTAGGATAGAAATGCAGGAATGCACAAAGCGCGCATAATAAATTCACAAAAAAGACAAGGAAAAACATTCTAAATTCGGTAATGCTAGTTAGCAACACTTAGGTAAAAATAATAAAATAAACAATCAAAAATAGGTACATGAAAAAACACGGGTAAACACCAAATATATGGTAAACCAAGACTAAATATATTTTCGTTCATTCAACAAAACTAATCACTAAAAGAATATGAAAAGAAATAAATACTTGCAAAATGCACAGAAATAATGACTAAAAAAAAAATTATAAAAAAATAAATTGAAACTAAATATTAACGGAAAAAAAAAATCATAAGTTTGGAATGATGACGAATTCATTTTCAAGAGCGAGCCATAACTTACTCATGAAATAAATAAACATCTGTATCCAGAAATTCTAGTAAGCATAAAATGAAAGGTACAGACGTTTAGCGTTCAAGAGAGCGCAAAGACGTATATGCCAGCAGAAAAGCCAAAATTATTAGCATGTGATACTCATAATAAACGAAAACAGAAATAGGTTTCGAAAAAATAAAATCAAATAAATAGATATATAATGTTGGATCGAATATTATAACACCGATAAGGCATTATTTAAATCAAGTGTCGTAGCGCAGGCAGTAGCGCACCGGACTCTTATTTGAGAAGTGCGGGTTCGATTCCATTCCCCGGTTGCTGTGTTAATATTTCTAATTAATTTATTTTAAATTATATTCAGTTTTATAATTAAACGGGGAAAGTACTATGATAAACACATCACCATTTTTGTTCTTTAGTATACACTAAAGATGAGAGAAGCAGTTAATTTTCAATAATGGTGATAACTAGTTATTTTTAACGTTATTTAACAGCTGTTACTAAATAGTATTAATTTTAATAAAGATTTATAATATTTCATTTCATAATAGCTATTTATGTATTTACTAAATATATAAATAGCTAATATGAAATGATATATTATAAATTTTTATTAAAATCTCTATAATATAATAGCACGCTCAGATATAAAGTGTGAGACTAGCCCGCAAAAAAGAACCGGCTCATTAGTAATTTTTTCTCGGCCCTGCCAAGACCCTGCCTATATCCTTTTTTTAATAAATGCTGTCTCACTTTGCGCAAAATAGATTACAAAAATAGTGTGATCGTTCAATGATCGATCCGCTCAAAAATATCATTGCTCGAGCCGCACAACCTGATCAATCCACTTGTGCCGATCGATATGACCAATCTGATCGAGCCGATTGATCACATCGATCAGCACGACCCGTTCGCACAGATCGAACCGCCCCCAAGATCGAGTCGCTCGAAAAGATAGAGCCGTCCGAAAAGATCGAGTCGTCGAAAAGATCAAGCCGATCGAGCGGTCTGAAATGATCGATCCGATCGAAACAGATCGATCCGATCGAACAGATTGATCCGATCGAAAAGATCGATCCGATCGTAAAGATCGATCCGATCGAAAAGATCGATCCGATCGAAAAGATCGATCCGATCGAAAAGATCGATCCGCTCAAAGAGATCGAGCGGATCGATCACTTGCAAGGATCGATCAGTCGATCTTTTTTGATCGATCTTGCCCATCACTATGTGAAATGCACATACGAGTGATAATTCGGTAATCATATAGGAGATGAAGTGGATCATTTAAGAAATTATTCGAGCAATCTTTTGAGATATCTCGTGAAGCCTCAAGATGTTTAAATATTTTTGTAATCAAAGTAAATAAAAAAGGTTTTACACAAAAAACAATTTGGAGCTGTGATGAATGATAAGAAAAGAAAATGTAAAACGTAGTTACAATACAACAGCGTAGATTTATCGAACATGCTCTAATAATCACGGGAAGGTTTTCTTGTTGAGAAATGATTTGAGAGATCATTTGATTAATTTACAGTTGTTATAATTTTAATCTTAGACTAAAAGTCTATTCACTTTTTGAAATATTAAACATGTTCACAAAGTTTAATTTATTTACTTTAAACAAATAGATTTTAAACTCTGCATTAACACTATTAAACAACTTAATTACTCGAGTAAATATTCCAATAATCATATCTTATGAAACAACTGATCTTTCTTTCTCGGAGAGTACTTGAAATATTCAAATGTTTTTATAATTCATTATTATTAGAGTCTTAGTTTACCGTATCAGATGGTACGACAATAACGTCTTTCAATAACGGATGTAAACTTTTACGGAAAAGTGAATTTACACTTTTAGTTCAACGTTTGTTCAATATCCCGTTTGTTCTACATAATGATAGTTGCTTCTCAAAAACCCTTCAAAAATAAATTTCAATTTAATAAAATTAGTAAGTTTGTATAGCTTAATAAATTAGATTAAATAATACAAATAAATGTATTTATGATTTAAAAAATTATAAATACATTAATTTGTGTTTTTGTAAATATCATCAAATTTTTTGGACTATTGTTGTATCTACACTAAAGTTGCTTGTCGCCTGATAATCGAGACATTAGCATGTACTATCGTTTCAAAATACGATAAACCTAAACATCGTAATAACACATTAACTTCGACATATTTTTTGCACATGCATTTGTTTTAGGATACACAAATATTCCCGCTGACACGTACCGCAATTAACATGTTATTTGTCCCACAATTCTGCAGTAATTTAAGTTTATCCCTGTTTCGCTAGTTTTAATGCTCCTGTGATTATAATTTGTCACAGCTTCAACATAAACACACCCTTGGCAATTTTCCTGTGTAGTACAATAAAGACTCACAATCACAACAATTTGTAAGCCAAAAAATCTCAGAGATTATAATTATGTTTCACTTGTATTGAAATCGTGTACAGTTTGAAATTGTCAACAAAACCAGAAAATGTAATCGATTTGACAGACGGCGAAATTAAACGACAAAGAGCCTTGAAGTTAGAAAGAGAAGGATGAGAGGGATCGCCGTTTGGCTGGTTTGAAAATATAATTTTATCGAGAATACGAATAAATGCGTACCCATTCTACTCCCCCCAACCCGCGCTGCCAGTGACAAATCCTGACCAATCAGATTCAATGAAATATTTTGTGATGTACAACTTAAAATGTAAAATTCAGTCGAAATAATGCACAAAATAATCCGCCAGGGAGAGCTGATTCAATTTCGTCAAGGTCAAAAAGTGGAAAATACCCTTAATTTTACCACGTGTCGCTTTGGAGGCTAGGAAGAGGTCATGTGACAGGAAGTCAAGAATAAAAAAACCATGCTGTCGTATGCGTTAGGAAAAGAAATTAATTTTGATATTAGGTAATTAAATATTGAGCACGTTTAGATTTTCATATTTCAAATTTTTACATTTCATATTTAACTTTTCACTTTTTAATTTAAAATGTGAGAACAATTAATTTGATATTTGATTGTGATTTAATGATTAATTTTGATTATATGTGAATGATGTGCTTGCTCATTTTTGGTTGATTTTCATCAGTAAATAAGTAAATAAATGTAGGGAAGGGACAGTTTATATTTTAATAATTTGAGATAGATTTTAGTTTACTACTCATGGCACTGTTTATGTGGATTGGTTAATGTAATGTTTTAGATTTTCTTTATCATATTACTTCGTGGAGTCGGGATAATGTTACCAGCGATTCAACCGAAGTCATTGGTATGTGATTTTTAGTTTTATGTTTACCTCTACATAATTGACATGCGGTAGTACGGATACTATTATCTGATTATCATTTATTAAGTTTAATATTACATGTATTTCTTATTTCTTACTGGTGAGAGAGAACTGAATTGAATGTCAAATGAAGGTTCTTTAGTTAGCAATGTAACTTAAATTCCGTTAACATGCAACGTTATTAATTTACTTATTTATTTAATTAAATTTATATTTCATTATTGCAAAAGGGGTTTAGTTGTACTAAGGGATATTTAGGATTTTCGGTGGATTTAAATAATAAATGTTTACGTGAGGTCAGCTATTTAAATTTTCATTAGTTGTAATTTTTTTTTATTTATTTTTTTTTTTTTCTCAAGAAGCGAATTAAAGCATTTGTCATCTATTTTTAACTAAGGGCGTATTTCTTTAACCGTAAATATTTTCCCAACTTGGTTTTCGAATTTCTATTAATGTAAGTCAAAGACGGACTGAAGGATTTTAATTATCAATTTGGTGGCGCTCTTTTACATCGTTGGAACCCAGCCACTTTATCGGCTGACAGCGGGGTGATTATCATTGACTCGTATGCATCCGGCCGACACTTTCAGTAAACATGGAGTCGCAGCCCATCCCCACTCAATTTCCAAATAATTTCAAAAGGAAGAGTGCGGGCCAATGATTATAACGCCAAGAGGTCCAGGTAGTCAGCCATTTTCAGTAAGGGTGACTTTTTTCATTTCATTCATAATTTCTAAAAGTAACTAAATCTTTCCGGATTATTTTACAAATTATTGATATTTTATTTAGAATAATAATAATTTTAACCGACGACGAAAACAGGACCGCAATAATCTATTTTGAGGCCCTATACATTTCTTTCCTGTTTTGTATGGTACATTTTTGGGTACCATACAAAAAAAGACTCCCAAAAAATTAGACAACAAGAAATGAAATTAAAAAAGGAAAAATATTCATGTAGTAATAAAAAAATTATTACCTATTTACATTTTTTATTAAAATATTAGATTTTCGCTAATTTCCAATAGAGTGGTCATTAGAATCAGTAGATAATACAATTAAATAAACAAATTCACTTGGACAACAAAAACTTAAAAAATGAGAACAATTATAAATAATACCTACAGGGATATTTTCTTTTAAGTATACATCTCCCGATTTGTAAACTTTTAGAAATTCGAAGTTTTTCAAAAGCGTTCAATTTGAAGCTTCTAATGAAACTTGAAAATTTAGTTTGGTCGCTTAGCGAAGCGAGGCGACCAAACCAAATGTTCAGACTTTTCTAAACTCCAAATTTTAGTTCATGCGCCACGCAAGTGTAGTTTAAAATATACTGGCATAATTTCTTAAAGTAACTAGATCTTTTCGGATGTTAAATAAATCTTGTATATCTTTTTACAAGTTATTGTATTCAGAATAATAATTATAATTGAATTCAATTACGAAAATAATAGATTCTGTTGTTTATTAATTCACATAGTTTAATATAATTAACGTACATCAATCCTTTTGTGTTTACCCTTTCACGTTTTAAGGTCCCCTAATCGATCATTAAATAAAATAAACCAACGACAAAAACAGGACCCGATTAATCTATTTTGAGGCACTTGACATTTCTTTTCTGCCAGACCCTCACAAAAAAAATATCATACAAAAATACACTCCCTAAAAAATTAGGCAACAATAAATAAAATTAAATAAATACAAAAATTCATGTCGTAATTAAAAAAGTAATGAGTATTTCATTTAAAATGAAACACTGTTAGTAGCTTCAAATTGCACGCTTTTCAAAAGAACGAATGCCTGAAAATGTATAATGTATATATCGAAAATAAAAACGAAAAGAAAAATTCTCTGTATGTGCCCATAGAGTAAAATGTTTGTAATTAAATTTGTACCGATATATTGTATGAGATTTTGAAATAACAAACATTTTTTATGTACTATTAACTAAAGTAATCACTTTGTAATTTCGTTTTAAATGTGTGATGTATACGCTCTTTTAATATGAGAAAAAACGATATTAATCGAATTACGAAGGTTTAAAATTTAGAATGAATCGTGAGATTTTGATTAAATCAACAGAAAATATTGAGAAATAAATGAACTATTTCTTGTTTAGAGAGAAATCAAATCGCTTGAAATAAAATTGTAAGTTATTGAAATTTTCAATTCTTCCACATTTAATCTTTAAAAGTGTTTTAAAAGGGAAAGTGCCCAAATGTCTAAGAAAATAAGTTCGTAATTTATTTGACTTCGTGAAAACATAAAAGTAAATTACAAATACATTGAAATGTACAATTTTATTTTATTGGGGAGCGCGTATTTTATTTAACCTCTTATACTTTTACTTATATTGTGAAATATAATAAATCTTTCATATCTTTTGCGTTTTTAAAAATGGACGGTTTGATTGGGCCCCACAAAAAAACGGGCCCTAGACATTTATCTCATTTGTCTACGCCGTGATCCGGCCCTGGGCGAAAATAAAATATTTTGTTGTTTATTCATTCATATACTTTAATATAGACTTACAAACCAATTACTTTTGTAATAACATATTTTCTAAAATTATAATTAGAGGTATTTTTCTGTAATCATACTGATTTTTAATTTTTGAGCTCCCTTTATTGAAAATTTAAGATTTAATACTGAAAATGGTGTTTTCAAGTCAAGCATAACTTTTTGTCGAAAAATTGATAATAAAGAGTTTTCTTCGGGCGGACACTGTAAGCGAAATGTTAAAATTAACGTATATGTTATTTTTAACAGTTCAATCTAAGTACACACATCAATTACCAAACCCGCTTAGATTGTGATGATAATGAATAACATGTACGATAATCACTTATATCACTAATAGTTTAATTGAGTTATGTGGAGTATATAATCACAATGAAACATTTTTTTATTCCTTACTTCACTTTTATTTTTATTCCGTTAGATGTATGTTTCGAGTTATAAGCACTCATTATCAATAACTATTCCAGTTATTAATAATGAGTGCTTAGCACTCGAAATGTACATCTAACGGAATAAAAATAAAAGTAAAGTAAGGAATAAAAAAGCGTTTAAATGTACGTTAAATTTAACATTTCGCTTACAGAATCAGCTCACTTATTTCTAAAATTCCACTTGGTATTTGTTATTTAAACAAAACCCACTTGTCAGTGTAAGCTTTTATTTTCTTCCAGAATTGAATTGTTGAGATATTCTGCAGTAATGAAACTTTTTAAACTTAAAATATAACTTATTTAATTTTGAATGTTTTAACTTAATTATAGTTATAGTAATTTATAATATAATTAAAAAAAATACAAAAACAAATAAAAAAACAGCAGATTTGAACCCCTGACCTTGACATTGACAACCGTAGAAATTACCAATTACACCACCGAGAAGACAAAACTTTTCAAATGTGTTCGTATACATAGACTCTTTGAGAAAGTTATGGAATATAAATATTTTATAATATATAAAATATGAATTGTTCGCTAATGCCCATTTTAGCATACCTTAAGGCGACATAGCGCGGGGGCTTCTTAAACCCTCCCCCGCATTGCGGGTTCTTGCACCCCTAGTTACGCTGTTAGTACTGTAATAATTTTACTTTTGGGTAGTGATGGGCAAGATCGAGTATCTCAAGGATCGATCAATCACTGATCGATTAGTTGAAGTATCGAGCAGATCGATCAAAAGATCGAGCTGTTCAAAAAGATCGAGCCACTCACAAAGATCGAGCCGATCAAAAAGATCGAGCAGATGGAGCAGTCAATCTTATTTGATCATCACAAAAAATAACTCATTATGTACACTATAATTCTCCCGATCCGCCACAATTTACATTCTAAATTGAATTATTGCTTGAAGTTAAAAATATATTTATATATTTGCACATACAGTTGAGGCATTAAAATTGTGCACGCTTCTGAGTTACAAAACAACTGACACTGACAGTGTCATACTTAATGAAAGTCACATTTACACATTACAAATTTCCTTTCCTAATTATTAGAAAAAAAAAATAGTGTAAATTTGCATAAAATAGTGCATATTTTGATAATTTTGTCCATATTAATGTCATATTTTAAATAAATTTTATGCATAAAATTCCGGTCCCTAGTTATGAGTAACACAAAGTTATATTTTATACATATTACATTAAAAAATAATGAGTAGATACATATTATTTACAAAAACAAGCAGCATTTACATTCATTTAATCTATTAATTACAATTTTATTTAAAAATGTTGATATCTTTTAACTTCTTGTAGTATTTAGAAAGCTGTTTAGTAAGATAGTTAAAATAATAATAATAAAGGTAAGGAAAGTAGATGTGAAAACTTTGAGGGTTACTTTATAATAACCATGAGAATATTAAATACAATTATTATTTATCGACAGACACAAATTGTTGTTTATTATATAAATAGTTTACTAGATAAAAATTAAAATGAACAAAAAACTATAAAACATGAATCGATATAGTAGAAGGTTAAGTATTTAAAAATTGTGTGTACTCGATAGCGTACAGGCCAAGATCTTCGCGCATCATCCAGGCAACCTGTGTTCGATCCTACAGTCGGGCAATTTTTTATTTTTGTTTATATTACTTTTCATTTTTGCTTATATTACTTTTTGTTTATCATTTATTACAAAATCAGAGTATTCCATTATATAAATATTTATATTTATTTTATACATTGATATTACTATTATTAATATTTTGTCCGGTTGTTGGCGTTAGGATTTTCCAGAGAAATATTGTCGCACCTCTTTTACCTAGTTCTTAAAAAGGGCTCGAGTATAGTAATTATTGCTAATTTTACAGGCCATGTTTTATTTTTCGATTTCTTTTTTCATTAGTTTGTAAAGTGTAAATAAATTATATGCTAACAAATAATATTATAATACATATACATTTTATAATTCTTTGGATTCATTTTTGTATAATTATACGCTGGTAGTTATTGTTTCTCCCTTCCCCCTTTAACTCCTTAACGAGTGACCATTGCGGAATAAATACTCATTTTACTTAAAAATTATGTTTTACAACAGTTATTTTAATGACAATTCATGGTAGCTAGTTTTTCACTTTAAATAATCCTTATTAAATGATATAATAACTCTTACCTCATTCCGATTAATTCAACGTAATGTACGAGATAAAAATTAACATCAAAAATTGTACATGTAAATTCCCTATGATACGCCCTCAACGCCGACATACGGTATATTTTGATTAATCAAAATGTTTTATTTAACATTTTGATTCATAAAAATACACAATTAATGACAAAAGTTATTAACTATCTGTTTTTTTTTAAATTATTATTAACACAATTTCAAACGCTGAAAAGTTGGGGAATTTAGTCATTCCCGGCGGCGAGTGTGCCGCCGCGGCCCGCAGACAAATGAAAATTCGGTTCATCTGTCGTGCGCGCACAGACAAATGCACGCAACGCTGCCCCGGGTTACGCTCGCATTGTACACGGATGTGGTGTTTGGAATGCAAAAGTAAACTGAAACCGGCGGTCCGCTCCGAGCCAGCTACAAAAAGTACCTGCCAGAGTATCTTCACTCTGATTGGTAGAGAAAAGGGTCTGAGTTGGGACCCTGAAGAAATGCACCCCCCTTACGGCGGACAGGGGTACAAAATAAGTGTCGGCCAGATGACACGCACCCGCTCGGAGCGGACCGCCGGTTTCAGTTTACTTTTGCATTCCAAACACCACATCCGTGTACAATGCGAGCGTAACCCGGGGTCAGCGTTGCGTGCATTTGTCTGTGCGCGCACGACAGATGAACCGAATTTTCATTTGTCTGCGGGCCCGCGGCGGCACACTCGCCGCCGGGAATGACTAAATTCCCAACTTTTTCAGCGTTTGAAATTTGTGTTTAATAATAATTTAAAAAAAAACAGATAGTTAATAACTTTTGTCATTAATTGTGTATTTTTATGAATCAAAATGTTAAATATCAAACATTTTGATTAATCAAAATATACCGTATGTCGGCGTTGAGGGCGTTGTGTATTTGTATGAATCAAAATGTTAAATATCAAACATTTTGATTAATCAAAATATACCGTATGTCGGCGTTGAGGGCGTATCATAGGAAATTTACATGTACAATTTTTGATGTTAATTTTTATCTCGTACATTACGTTGAATTAATCGGAATGAAGTAAGAGTTGTTATATCATTTAATAAGGATTATTTAAAGTGAAAAACTAGCTACCATGAATTGTCATTAAAATAACTGCTGTAAAACATAATTTTTAAGTAAAATGAGTATTTATTCCGCAATGGTCACTCGTTAAGGAGTCAAAGGGGGAAGGGAGAAACAATAACTACCAGCGTATAATTATACAAAAATGAAACCAAATAATTATAAAATGTATATGTATTATAATATTATTTGTTAGCATATAATTTATTTACACTTTACAAAATAATGAAAAAAGAAATCGAAAAATAAAACATGGCCTGTAAAATTAGCAATAATTACTATGCTCGAGCCCTTTTTAAGAACTAGGTAAAAGAGGTGCGACAATATTTCTCTGGAAAACCCTAACGCCAACAACCGGACAAAATATTAATAATAGTAATATCAATGTATAAAATAAATATAAATATTTATATAATGGAATACTCTGATTTTGTAATAAATGATAAACAAAATGTAATATAAGCAAAAATGAAAAGTAATATAAACAAAAATAAAAAGTGGCCTGACTGTAGGATCGAACACAGGTTGCCTGGATGATGCGCGAAGATCTTGGCCTGTACGCTAACGAGTACACACAACTTTAAAATACTTACCTTCTACTATATCGATTCAAATTGTATAGTTTTTTGTTCATTTTAATTTTTATCTAGTAAACTATTTATATAATAAACAACAATTTGTGTCTGTCGATAAATAATAAATGTATTTAATATTCTCATAGTTATTATAAAGTAACCCTCAAAGTTTTCACATCTACTTTACTTACCTTTATTATTATTATTTTAACTATCTTACTAAACAGCTTTCTAAATACTACAAGAAGTTAAAAGATATCAACATTTTTAAATAAAAATGTAATTAATAGATTAAATGAATGTAAATGCTGCTTGTTTTTGTAAATAATATGTATCAACTCATTATTTTTTCATGTAATATGTATAAAATATACTCATAACTAGGGACCGGAATTTTATGCATAAAATTTATTTAAAATATGACATTAATATGGACAAAATTATCAAAATATGCACTATTTAATGCAAATTTGCACTATTTTTTTTTTCTAATAATTAGGAAAGCAAATTTGTAATGTGTAAATGTGACTTTCATTAAGTATGACACTGTCAGTGTCAGTTTTTTTGTAACTCAGAAGCGTGCACAATTTTAATGCCTCAACTGTAGGTGCAAATATATAAATATATTTTTAACTTCAAGCACTAATTCAATTTAGAATGTAAATTGTGGCGGATCGGGAGAATTATAGTGTACAATTTATTTATTAATCCACACTTTTTCGTATTTGCAGGATTTTCAAATTACAAATTCAAAATTAATTATAATTATACTGAAAAGCATACTTTCAATTTATTATATTTATTCATTTAGTTAAATAGCGAGTATTTAAATAATGAGTTATTTTTTGTGATGATCAAATAAGATTGACTGCTCCATCTGCTCGATCTTTTTGATCGGCTCGATCTTTATGAGTGGCTCGATCTTTTTGAACAGCTCGATCTTTTGATCGATCTGCTCGATACTTCAACTAATCGATCAGTGATTGATCGATCCTTGAGATACTCGATCTTGCCCATCACTACCCAAAAGTAAAATTATTACAGTACTAACAGCGTAACTAGGGGTGCAAGAACCCGCAATGCAGGGGAGGGTTTAAGAAGCCCCCGCGCTATGTCGCCTTAAGGTATGCTAAAATGGGCATTAGCGAGCAATTCATATTTTATATATTATAAAATATTTATATTCCATAACTTTCGCAAAGAGTCTATGTATACGAACACATTTGAAAAGTTTAATGTCTTCTCGGTGGTGTAATTGGTAATCTCTATGGTAGTCAATGTCAAGGTCAGGGGTTCAAGTCTGCTGTTTTTTATTTGTTTTTGTATTTTTTTTTAATTATATTATAAATTACTATAACTATAATTAAGTTAAAGCATTCAAAATTAAATAAGTTATATTTTAAGTTTAAAAAGTTTCATTACTGCTGAATATCTCAACAATTCAATTCTGGAAGAAAATAAAAGCTTACACTGTTTTACTTTTTATTTCAATACTCTTGCTTCGCTCAATTCACTCAGAACGGATTAATTTATTTCCTACATCATTAATGACTTTAATTTGGCGGATTTGCAATTAAATTTGCTTTTTAAGCCTCGCACAGTATGTTAAAATTCGAGATTCTGCCCAGCGGTAGGTAAGGTAAGGAAAATGAAAAAGAATATAGGATAACATTTAACATCCGAAAAGATCTAGTTACTTTAAGAAATTATGCCAGTATATTTTAAACTACACTCAAAATAGATTATTGCGGTCCTGTTTTCGTCGTCGGTTAAAATTATTATTATTCTAAATAAAATATCAATAATTTGTAAAATAATCCGGAAAGATTTAGTTACTTTTAGAAATTATGAATGAAATGAAAAAAGTCACCCTTACTGAAAATGGCTGACTACCTGGACCTCTTGGCGTTATAATCATTGGCCCGCACTCTTCCTTTTGAAATTATTTGGAAATTGAGTGGGGATGGGCTGCGACTCCATGATTACTGGCCGTGTCGGCCGTGTGCATACGACTCAATTGTTTGTTTATTGAAGTTGTTTATTTATACACTTCCATTATTATCTAACCAAATTTAAATTCAGGACAAATAGGATAGAGGAGGGGCGGCACTGTCAGTTTCGCACACGGGCGCCGAAGCGGCTAGCGGCGGGCCTGCCTTTGAGATAATCTCCCTTCTTCTTAATGACCGAGTCTAAACGTCTGGGAAGCTTTAAAACACCATCTAATACGCCATTTTTCTTCATCTGACGAAGGAATCGGGTACCGGCAACAGAAAGCTCTTTTAGAGATGAATAGCGACATCGTCGCATAGGTTGTTTCAAGTTTGGGACTAAGTAAAAGTCTAGTTGACTTATGTCAAGACTGTAGGGTGAATGAAGTAACACTTTCAGTTAGAATGATTGGCTTCAAGGACAAAACCATCTACGACGCTGTGATTGTCCAACCACCGCACAGTATACGATTTAACCGATCTAGCGGGACAAAATTCAAATTATTGAATTAAGAAAATTGCAAATGAATCGCAATTAATTGTTCATATACATCAGAATAAGATTTCTGATAGAGAATTATTTCAGTTTACTATCTATCAATCCTTTACGATATCTACTAGCAAAATTGTAATAAAAAAACTTAATTAATTAATTATTTCAATTATTTCAAAATTGCATTGGTTGATCAAAGCTGAAAATTATTTTCTCTTTGGTGTTATTTTATGCATAAGTGTACCTACAATATCGTATATAATTTGTGTAAAAATAATGTTGTTTAACAAAAATATAATAGGTAATAAAATTTAAAAAAAAATAAATAAACATGTGTTATAAACATTCATATGTTTTGTATCATACATCGTCATAATTTACTACCTGTTTTTGAATGCTCCTTAAGATATCTTATTGACGATAAATCCTAATAAATCGTGCATTTTTTGCGATTTCTAAGATATTTAACATTTTTACTAGATACAAAATTAAGTGAAAACCTCTTATTTATTGTCAATATTTTTAAAAATACTGTAAATATTAAAAAAATATTTAAATAAAAGTTATAGATCTCATTAAAATACACAACATTTTTCTATTATATTTTTGTGCAGATCTAATAGTTACAAAGATGTGCCGTTTATAAAAGTTAGAAATATGTATGTTTGTTCATATCAACTATCCGATAATATTGTGAATAACTCAAATAATATTTTCTTTACTTTCTATGAGTTTTATATAAAAAAAAAGTTTTATAAATGCCAATCGCTTGTGATTAGTGTAAAAATATATAGAGTAATATTATGGCTAAGAAAAACCCAACAACATGAGTTAAGTGACATTGATAATGTTAAATTTATGTAAATGTAACTACAAGAAAAACTCTTTTTTTGTTAATAATACATCTAAATTGAATTTAATTATTGACACATTAACATCGGTACTTGTAAAACTATCTACTATTATATCAAATTTAATCCAAAATAAGCTATAGAATCATGCCCATAAATTTTGTCCCGCTAGAATGACCAAATCGTATATTGTGCACCGCGACGACTCCTGAGAGTGTCAACATTGAGCGATGCGGAATTCGCAAAAGTTCTCAACACATCTGAAACATCGTACAAACCAAGATATAACTTCAAATGTAAAAAATCGCCTATGTTTACTTTTTCATAAAGGAAATAAAGATAAAGCGTTTGGAAGAAATGTCGGTATCGGTGATTGATTCGCCTGGTCGGCGCTGGTCTACAACCTTCATAATTTATGTTGATTGATCGAGTTACGTGAAAATCAAATTAATTTGATTTAACGAATTGCTTCTGGCCTCTGGCCTCTCTTTACACGTTTATTCGAATTACCAAATGTACCGGGTGTTTGATTAAGCGTGGCCATCGGCTGTAACTCAGAAAGTATACATCGTAGCGTGTTGCGGTAAAACAAATTATTGCAAAGTGGCCAAGAGAAATCGCTCAAAGTTATATTTAAGTTCATAGCTTCGCCGCAAGAGGGCGCTATCTCTATAGTAAGAGATTAAAACCATTTTTATCAAATAAATGCCAAATTAAGCGATGTAAAAAATATGAAAATCCTAATCTACGGTAAACTTTACCTAATTTTAACTATCTTGTCCATTTTTGATGTCTCATACAGTATGTATCAGCTAAATGGAATAAATTCGATAATGAATAAATAGGGGCGTGTTCGAAAAAACGCTCGGACATGTTGATTGGTATTTTTAGTTGCGCATTTTTTTCAACAAAAACTTTTTATGCAGGGTGTGTCATGTGACAGTGGCCAATACCAACTTTCTTATTTTAAATCCAACACCCTGTATATTATTCAATTTTTGGATTCTTCAGATAATTGTATACATATTTCATGTACAATATCTTATATCTATCTTCAACTCTTTCGGAAATATTAATGTTTTCGGATTTTTTAGAGCATTTTGAACATCTTCATTGACATTATTGGTTTTTTTGTTTTTTACATTATCGAAAAATAAACAGTATTACTTATTAGTTTTTGAGTGTGTTGTAGCGAATTTCTGTAATCAAATATATTAGGATATTAGGATAAGGTTTTCACCACTTTTCTCAGTATTCCTTTCTGTAATTAACTAGCGTAAAAGAACTATAGCTTGTAATTTGATTTTTTTCAGAAAATCTAGAAAATATGGCAGTTGTTCCAAAAACTCCCTCTGATACTTTCCATAAGAACTAAAGTAAGCCAGAGTAAATAATGATTTAAAGTGCTTTCAATTACCTATTAAACTAATACCAACAAAAGTTACACGCAGTTTAATAATCACACTCTTCCTCTCTGGTCTGCTTCATATTTATAAGAAAAAGAATCAAGTGACTAGTTAAAAATAAGTAAAACTCAGCATAGATTACGATTTGTATATTTTTACCCTAGGTCATTTTAGCAGTTTTTTGATAAAAATCTATTTTTGTATTTGGCGATAGATGTTACGCCCACTAGCGGCGGAGGTAGGGACTTAAAAATAATTTCTGATGATTTCTTTTGGCCACTTTGACTCTGCAATTTCTTACCCGAACATGCTACGCTACATAGTTTCTGAGATACAGCCGGTGGCCACGCTTAATTAAACGCCCGGTACATACATTTCGGACACAAAGTGACCAATATCAATGGATTAACACAGTGTTAATCCATTGATAATGGTCACTTTGTGTCCGAAATGTATGTACATTTGGTAATTCAAATAAACGCGTGAAGAAGGGTTATTAGTGCTTTTATTCGTCACATCAAATTCATAACGTATGTCCCCTGCTTAATGCCATTTCTCTGCTTCAGTGACAGTTTATGCCGCTATCTGTACTATGGGACTGGGCCACTGGTATTCAGTGAATGAAACGTCAAGATCAATGCCGTTAGTTACAAACAGCAAGTTTTTCGATTTCCACTTCTGCCAAGAAAGGTATACCCTTAAGTAAGACTACGTTGTCACATTCGGCCAATTCAACAATCGCCGTCTGTAAAAAGCTGTTTCCAGAAATCTGAAGTAAAGACCTTTGGCCACCTAACTTGCCATTGATTTTTTGATTTGTTCAATCTTGTAAGAAAAAGCCTCAGGAAGAAGATACGCTACCCTGGAAGTACCAAATGCAGCTTAGAAGCGTGCCCGGAACCGATTGCTGTAGAAAAGTATGCGATCATACTTGGCTTTTTTTTAAAACGAGTGTGTACATTAGGGCGAATTGTAACGAAGTTTTTTTTCAAAGAGTGAGTCTAATTTCTGAATTTATGTTCAATTCTAAGAAAAAATGTTAAGCCGCACTAATTTTTTGATTGAAGATTTTACTGCAGCCGGTTGTAATATTTATTTGGATTTCAGTTCTAATTTGTAATATTTCCTATTTTTATTTATATGTTAGGATTCATAGGGGTTTTGAGTGTGATGAATTCAATGTTGATATTTATTTTTATCTTAGGTATCCGCAAGGTGGCGCTGCAATCTTTTTTCCGTCATTTTTAAGCGTTAATGATCTTAGTAACATGTTTAAAAACTGTACATATTTGTTTTTTTGGAGACGATCTTAAACTATACAAACATGTATTGTCTGCCAGGAAGATCAGATTGTAATGCAACATAATGTTAACACATTGATTGCTTAGTGTAAACAATTTAGGGCGGACCGATTTGTGTAACATTTTGTTTTTCAAAGACTGAATTTTTTATGATTCTGCGTTCAATTCTAAGAAAAACTGTCCATGGGATTATAGGTCCACGGTGAATTTCGAGCCAAAACAATTTTAATTGAAGATTTTACTGCAGCTCTTCTTCTTCGTTTTTAGAAGATTTTTATAATAATTAAAATAATGAATTAATGTATTTGAAACGATTGTATGAATTTATTCCTTAAAAATGGTCGAAATAAATGAAACAAAGTTTGTAGCGCCCCACAGTATACGATTTAACCAATTTAGCGGGACAAAAATCATGGACTAGTTTTTATGGTCCATTTTGGATCACAAATTAACAAATTTTGGATTAATACAAAAATGGATAGTTTTTCAAAAACATTATTTAAATTGGTCAATAATTAAATTCAGTAATAGAGTAATATCAACAAAACAAATATTTTTTCTTGTAGTGTTACGGTCCCAGTTCCCTACTGGGCAGCACTCCCTTATATCAGATAATACTCTAAATTAAAAACGAAAAATTTTACAACAAATGTTACTATTTAATTAACCGTTATGGCAAGTGAGTCCCGAACTGAATGATAATGAGTCGTATGCATCCGGCCGACACTTTCAGTAAACATGGAGTCGCAGCCCATCCCCACTCAATTTCCAAATAATTTCAAAAGGAAGAGTGCGGGCCAATGATTATAACGCCAAGAGGTCCAGGTAGTCAGCCATTTTCAGTAAGGGTGACTTTTTTCATTTCATTCATAATTTCTAAAAGTAACTAAATCTTTCCGGATTATTTTACAAATTATTGATATTTTATTTAGAATAATAATAATTTTAACCGACGACGAAAACAGGACCGCAATAATCTATTTTGAGGTCCTATACATTTCTTTCCTGTTTTGTATGGTACATTTTTGGGTACCATACAAAAAAAGACTCCCAAAAAATTAGACAACAAGAAATGAAATTCATGTAGTAATAAAAAAATTATTACCTATTTACATTTTTTATTAAAATATTAGATTTTCGCTAATTTCCAATAGAGTGGTCATTAGAATCAGTAGATAATACAATTAAATAAACAAATTCACTTGGACAACAAAAACTTAAAAAATGAGAACAATTATAAATAATACCTACAGGGATATTTTCTTTTAAGTATACATCTCCCGATTTGTAAACTTTTAGAAATTCGAAGTTTTTCAAAAGCGTTCAATTTGAAGCTTCTAATGAAACTTGAAAATTTAGTTTGGTCGCTTAGCGAAGCGAGGCGACCAAACCAAATGTTCAGACTTTTCTAAACTCCAAATTTTAGTTCATGCGCCACGCAAGTGTAGTTTAAAATATACTGGCATAATTTCTTAAAGTAACTAGATCTTTTCGGATGTTAAATAAATCTTGTATATCTTTTTACAAGTTATTGTATTCAGAATAATAATTATAATTGAATTCAATTACGAAAATAATAGATTCTGTTGTTTATTAATTCACATAGTTTAATATAATTAACGTACATCAATCCTTTTGTGTTTACCCTTTCACGTTTTAAGGTCCCCTAATCGATCATTAAATAAAATAAACCAACGACAAAAACAGGACCCGATTAATCTATTTTGAGGCACTTGACATTTCAGTTCTGCCAGACCCTCACAAAAAAAATATCATACAAAAATACACTCCCTAAAAAATTAGGCAACAATAAATAAAATTAAATAAATACAAAAATTCATGTCGTAATTAAAAAAGTAATGAGTATTTCATTTAAAATGAAACACTGTTAGTAGCTTCAAATTGCACGCTTTTCAAAAGAACGAATGCCTGAAAATGTATAATGTATATATCGAAAATAAAAACGAAAAGAAAAATTCTCTGTATGTGCCCATAGAGTAAAATGTTTGTAATTAAATTTGTACCGATATATTCTATGAGATTTTGAAATAACAAACATTTTTTATGTACTATTAACTAAAGTAATCACTTTGTAATTTCGTTTTAAATGTGTGATGTATACGCTCTTTTAATATGAGAAAAAACGATATTAATCGAATTACGAAGGTTTAAAATTTAGAATGAATCGTGAGATTTTGATTAAATCAACAGAAAATATTGAGAAATAAATGAACTATTTCTTGTTTAGAGAGAAATCAAATCGCTTGCAATAAAATTGTAAGTTATTGAAATTTTCAATTCTTCCACATTTAATCTTTAAAAGTGTTTTAAAAGGGAAAGTGCCCAAATGTCTAAGAAAATAAGTTCGTAATTTATTTGACTTCGTGAAAACATAAAAGTAAATTACAAATACATTGAAATGTATAATTTTATTTTATTGGGGAGCGCGTATTTTATTTAACCTCTTATACTTTTACTTATATTGTGAAATATAATAAATCTTTCATATCTTTTGCGTTTTTAAAAATGGACGGTTTGATTGGGCCCCACAAAAAAACGGGCCCTAGACATTTATCTCATTTGTCTACGCCGTGATCCGGCCCTGGGCGAAAATACAATATTTTGTTGTTTATTCATTCATATACTTTAATATAATAAGGGAAATCCTTTTGTGCTTTTTCTTTTACATTTTAAGGTCCTCTAATCGACCATTTAATAAAAGAAACAGTAGATTAATAATCCGTGAATTACCCACAATTAGCAGCGTCGTTTATGGTCAAAGGCCCGCACAGTACCTGGCGGTCGATTGGAGTTTTGAACACCTTTTATGGGATTAAGCGGAAAATCCAAAGTGGATTTATTTGTGATTTAAGTATTTTATAATCTTCAGTTAGCAATTGTACTCGGTGTAGGTCTAGAACACGTGAGGTGATCGGATTAGGTGGAAAACCCAACGAATGAATAATTCAACAATATTAAATAATTCAACATTATTCAACCAATTATTTATATTGTAATATCAGTACTATAAATCGTTAAAAAATAAATAATAAAACAGCCCCAATTAAGCTCAAATTTTACATGTAGACTTACAAACCAATGTACTTTTGTAATAACATATTTTCTAAAATTATAATTAGAGGTACTTTTCTGTAATCATACTGATTTTTAATTTTTGAGCTCCCTTTATTGAAAATTTAAGATTTAATACTGAAAATGGTGTTTTCAAGTCAAGCATAACTTTTTGTCGAAAAATTGATAATAAAGAGTTTTCTTCGGGCGGACACTGTAAGCGAAATGTTAAAATTAACGTATATGTTATTTTTAACAGTTCAATCTAAGTACATACATCAATTACCAAACCCGCTTAGACTGTGATGATAATGAATAACATGTACGATAAATCACTAATAGTTTAATTGAGTTATGTGGAGTATTTAATCACAATGAAACACTTTTTTATTCCTTACTTCACTTTTATTTTTATTCCGTTAGATGTATGTTTCGAGTTCTAAGCACTCATTATCAATAACTATTCCAGTTATTAATAATGAGTGCTTAGCACTCGAAATGTACATCTAACGGAATAAAAATAAAAGTAAAGTAAAGAATAAAAAAGCATTTAAGTGTACGTTAAATTTAACATTTCGCTTACAGAATCAGCTCACTTATTTCTAAAATTCCACTTGGTATTTGTTATTTAAACAAAACCCACTTGTAATATGATGCTTAAGGAATAATGGTTATGATTTTTTAATGTTGTGCTTATAGAATAGGTGCAAAGTTCATATTAAGACTAATTATTTTATTTGAAAAACTAGCATTATAACTTTAATGATCTGGCGAGAAAAGTTAAAATCGATGAAATGTTATTCTGACAAAAAGAAAATTATTCCGATGTTAACTTTTTAATTCTAGATGAAATGCATAATATATTGTTACATTTTGAGGTCCGACAATAAACCGTGAAATACCCACAATTAGCGCAATTGGTCAAAGGCCGTCAAGGTACCTGGATTTTTTAACACCCTTACTCGGATTAGGGGGAAACTCCAAAGTAGATTGTTTGAGATTAAGATTCCTTGAGTCTTCATTGTAAATATCGGTCACGTATTTCGCAGATGATGAATACCGACAAAGTACCTTATTTTCATTATTTACGATCCATAATTATGCAGTAAATTAGAGGTCGGTCCGTGTTTTGAATACCTTTGCTCGGATTAGACGGAAATTCCAAAGTGTAATTTTTGTTTGAATCCAATAAAATGTAATTAAAATATTTTTACCGTCAGTATTTTTCGATATGATCAATATTTCAATCAATTATAAAATTAAACGTTTTCAAAAAAGTTGAATCTTAGCAAATGTTTATCGTTGAGCGTTTCTACATAACTAAATGTTTAACTCACAAAAATGTAACGAGGCCCACAGTGTGTTAAAATTCGAGATTCTGTCCAGCGGTAAGTAAGGTAAGGAAAATGAAAATGAATATGAATATAGGACATTTTTTAAGACAATTCCTTATTGTGCATTTAATTTCTAAAGTTGAACGTTTTCATTTAGTAAGCGAAGCGGGAATAAATGCACATTTTATAATAATTAATTATTACGTTCTCGTTTCATCAAATACTTTGGTTTTTATATATATATTATTAATATTGTATTGAGGTTTTATTTGGTGTTGATTTTATTTTAATAGGAGTATTAGACAAAAAAAATACGATTATTTTAAAATAATACATTTGTATTTACAATTTTTAACTTTAACCAGACTCAAATTAAGTATATTAAAACGTAACATATATCAAAATGGTAGCATTCGATAAAATAATGACAAAGTAATAAATGTAATAATATGTGAAGCGCGAAATGGCTAGGCCCGCGATGAGATTTGGACTGACTCGCGGAACTAAATAAATCATAGCTCTCTTAACTGGTTGGAAACAATAGTTGATATTAACAGAGTGGATAAAGGACACTTAGCAATTTTTTTGGTGTGTCCATTTTTTGTTACGTTTTAATATACTTAATTTAAGTCTGGTTAAAGTAAATAAAAATCTATTATTTTAAAATAATCGTATTTTTCTTTCTAATACTCCTATTAAAATAAAATCTACACCAAATAAAACCAATACAATGTTAATATATACCGGGTGTAACACAAAACAGGATGACCCCCTTTAGTTTTTTTTATTAATTGAGATATCAATTTGAAATTTTCTACCTTTATATTAAAAACCATTTCGAGTTCAGTGGTGATTATGAAACTTTAATAGCATTTCCGGTTTCACCGGAAGTGACTACAATTTTAACATTTTAAATGGAACACCCTATATATATTTTTTTTAATTGCAGAATCAGGAATTGTCTTCAAAATGTAATTTACCAAAATTCTGAAGGTTTGGAGTTTTTAAAACGTGGTGGTTATTTTAATGTTATCCTATATTCTTTTTCATTTTCCTTACCTTACCTACCGCTGGGCAGAATCTTGAATTTTAACATACTGTGCGAGGCTTAAAAAGCAAATTTAATTGCAAATCCGCCAAATTAAAGTCATTAATGATGTAGGAAATAAATTAATCCGTTCTGAGTGAATTGAGCGAAGCAAGAGTATTGAAATAAAAAGTAAAACAGTGTATGCTTTTATTTTCTTCCAGAATTGAATTGTTGAGATATTCAGCAGTAATGAAACTTTTTAAACTTAAAATATATAATATATATATATATAAATATAACTTATTTAATTTTGAATGCTTTAACTTAATTATAGTTATAGTAATTTATAATATAATTTTTAAAAAATACAAAAACAAATAAAAAACAGCAGATTTGAACCCCTGACCTTGACATTGACAACCATAGACATTACCAATTACACCACCGAGAAGACATAATTTCAAATGTGTTCGTATACATACAGGCTTTGAGAAAGTTATGGAATATAAATATTTTATAATATATAAAATATGAATTGCTCGCTAATGCCCATTTTAGCATACCTTAAGGCGACATAGCGCGGGGGCTTCTTAAACCCTCCCCCGCATTGCGGGTTCTTGCACCCCTAGTTACGCTGTTAGTACTGTAATAATTTTACTTTTGCGTAGTGATGGGCAAGATCGAGTATCTCAAGGATCGATCAATCACTTATCGATCAGTTGAAGTATCGAGCAGATCGATCAAAAGTTTGCTTATATTTATAATTATTTAACCTTGTTATTTATTTTTGCAGGCTATAAGTGAAGCATACTGTATTTCCCAATGGCTAGTACTTTCGCGTAATTGACTTAAATTATTTGGTTACATTTTTATAATTATTTAGTTTCATTTTTTTATAATTATTTAGTTTCATTTTTTTATAATTTTTTAGTTTCTTTTTTTTATATTCATTTTTGTATAATTATACGCTGGTAGTTATTGTTTCTCCCTTCCCCCTTTAACTCCTTAACGAGTGACCATTGCGGAATAAATACTCATTTTACTTAAAAATTATGTTTTACAACAGTTATTTTAATGACAATTCATGGTAGCTAGTTTTTCACTTTAAATAGTCCTTATTAAATGATATAACAACTCTTACTTCATTCCGATTAATTCAACGTAATGTACGAGATAAAAATTAACATCAAAAATTGTACATGTAAATTCCCTATGATACGCCCTCGACGCCGACATACGGTATATTTTGATTAATCAAAATGTTTGATATTTAACATTTTGATTCATAAAAATACACAACGCCCTCAACGATGACATACGGTATATTTTGATTAATCAAAATGTTTGATATTTAACATTTTGATTCATAAAAATACACAACGCCCTCAACGCCGACATACGGTATATTTTGATTAATCAAAATGTTTGATATTTAACATTTTGATTCATAAAAATACACAATTAATGACAAAAGTTATTAACTATCTGTTTTTTTAAATTATTATTAAACACAAATTTCAAACGCTAAAAAAGTTGGGAATTTAGTCATTCCCGGCGGCGAGTGTGCCGCCGCGGGCCCGCAGACAAATGAAAATTCGGTTCATCTGTCGTGCGCGCACAGACAAATGCACGCAACGCTGCCCCGGGTTACGCTCGCATTGTACACGGATGTGGTGTTTGGAATGCAAAAGTAAACTGAAACCGGCGGTCCGCTCCGAGCCAGCTACAAAAAGTACCTGCACTCTGATTGGTAGAGAAAAGGGTCTGAGTTGGGACCCTGAAGAAATGCACCCCCCTTACGGCGGACAGGGGTACAAAATAAGTGTCGGCCAGATGACACGCACCCGGCACACTCGCCGCCGGGAATGACTAAATTCCCAACTTTTTCAGCGTTTGACATTTGTGTTTAATAATAATTAAAAAAAAACAGATAGTTAATAACTTTTGTCATTAATTGTACGGACGAGAAGTTACCCATAGATTTTAGCCATAGATTACAAAAATATTTTTAAGCAAAACTAAAAGAGATATGGATTTGAAATTTTCAGAAAAAGCCTATGAAGACTGTCTTTTAATAGATGATATAACACCATACCCAAACATTTCACCCCTCTTTAAATTAGAACCACCCCTATAAAATAATTCAAATTGCGCCAATTCTGCAACAATTTGCAAAAAAGATATTGGTAGCATTGGATTCAGCATACACAAATTAGTATAAACAAATAATAAAATAAACCCCCGCGCCCTTATAAAACACTCAAAATATAGGGACAAACTACCCCTCCTGACTTTTTCGAATTCAATTTTCCCAACTTCTAAAGAACATAGAAAAAATCTGATGAAATCATCGGATTCAGCATAGATCAATTAACAAGTCCAACTTATAACATGTTTGTTTTCACCCCTATACCAACGTTAAACAACCCCTGTTAAAAAAACTAGACATTGTTACATTAAAGCGATAATTACACCAATTCTGCGACGTTGCATAAACAATTTCTTGACAGATTCAGTTTCTCCATACTCGAATTGACTTATTTCATAAAAAAAATTAACCCCCTCGACTATGGAACAGGGTTAAAAACCCCCATTCCAAGAAATATAACTATCCGATTCAATCGAAATTTGCACCAATTCTGCAACGTTGCATGCAAAAATTCTTGACGGATTCGGATTCTCCATACTAAAATTGAGAAATTTCATCAAAAATAAACCCCCTCGACTATGGAACGGGGTTAAACAACCCCTATTTCAAGAAATATAATATTATCCGATTCAATCAAAATATTTTGACCGATTCTGCAACGTTGCATAAAAAAGTTCTTGACGGATTCGGATTCGCCATACTCGAATTGACAAATTTCATCAATAAAAGAAACCCCCTCGACTATGGAAAGGGGTTAAACAACCCCCATTCCAAGAAATATAACATTATCCGATTCAATCATAATTTGCACCAATTCTGCAACGGTGCATAAAAAAGTTCTTGACGGATTCGGATTCGCCATACTCGAATTGACAAATTTCATCAATAAAAGAAACTCCCTCGACTATGGAAAGGGGTTAAACAACCCCCATTCCAATAAATTTAACATTATCCGATTCAATCATAATTTGCACCAATTCTGCAACATTTTAATAAAAAATGTAAATAGGTAATAATTTTGTTATTACTACATGAATATTTTTCCTTTTTTAATTTCATTTCTTGTTGTCTAATTTTTTGGGAGTCTTTTTTTGTATGGTACCCAAAAATGTACCATACAAAACAGGAAAGAAATGTATAGGGCCTCAAAATAGATTATTGCGGTCCTGTTTTCGTCGTCGGTTAAAATTATTATTATTCTAAATAAAATATCAATAATTTGTAAAATAATCCGGAAAGATTTAGTTACTTTTAGAAATTATGAATGAAATGAAAAAAGTCACCCTTACTGAAAATGGCTGACTACCTGGACCTCTTGGCGTTATAATCATTGGCCCGCACTCTTCCTTTTGAAATTATTTGGAAATTGAGTGGGGATGGGCTGCGACTCCATGTTTACTGAAAGTGTCGGCCGGATGCATACGACTCTGCGGGCCAATGATTATAACGCCAAGAGGTCCAGGTAGTCAGCCATTTTCAGTAAGGGTGACTTTTTTCATTTCATTCATAATTTCTAAAAGTAACTAAATCTTTCCGGATTATTTTACAAATTATTGATATTTTATTTAGAATAATAATAATTTTAACCGACGACGAAAACAGGACCGCAATAATCTATTTTGAGGCCCTATACATTTCTTTCCTGTTTTGTATAGTACATTTTTGGGTACCATACAAAAAAAGACTCCCAAAAAATTAGACAACAAGAAATGAAATTAAAAAAGGAAAAATATTCATGTAGTAATAAAAAAATTATTACCTATTTACATTTTTTATTAAAATATTAGATTTTCGCTAATTTCCAATAGAGTGGTCATTAGAATCAGTAGATAATACAATTAAATAAACAAATTCACTTGGACAACAAAAACTTAAAAAATGAGAACAATTATAAATAATACCTACAGGGAAATTTTCTTTTAAGTATACATCTCCCGATTTGTAAACTTTTAGAAATTCGAAGTTTTTCAAAAGCGTTCAATTTGAAGCTTCTAATGAAACTTAAAAATTTAGTTTGGTCGCTTAGCGAAGCGAGGCGACCAAACCAAATGTTCAGACTTTTCTAAACTCCCAATTTTAGTTCATGCGCCACGCAAGTGTAGTTTAAAATATACTGGCATAATTTCTTAAAGTAACTAGGTACCCAAAAATGTATCATACAAAAATACACTCCCTAACTTATCAACGGGGGATTTTAAGAACGTTGACTTGTGAGTCGCAATTCCCGATCAAAACGTAAACTTGTTGGCCAAACGTTTTAATCGGTTTCCCGTGATTACTCGATTAACTCAGGGTAGAGGTTACACACAATAAAAAAATAATAAAGAAGTTTATCTTACCTGGTTTTTCGTGAAGACGGAATAGCTTACACAGGAACAGATTAAATTGTTTATTTCACTTATGAAAATAAATTCTTATGTTTAATTGACTCTGAATAATTCTGTCAGGTAACGTGAATTAAAAATTCTTGTTAAAAAAAAAATAACAAGTAAAGAATTTATTTACAGAAAAATTAAAATTGAAAAAGAAATATACAAGAAAATAACATATAACGAAAAAGAGCAATAAAAAAATATACAAGTGAAAACAAAATTAAGTGAAATAACAATTTAAAAATAAAATAACATAACTTACAACAATAACAATAACGCGGACTTAAGACGGCACTTGGTGAGAACTGGTTGGTGAACTGGTTGATTCGACACTTGGTGTGAACTGCTTGATTTTGCTTAGGGCGCTGGGCTTTTATGCCAAACGCCGAAAAACCTTCCCCCTCTACGTTTTTGGGGGGTAAGAGCACCATTTCTCTCCTGGCTTTCGCTGGAGCCATTTCGGGGTGGCCCGAAAGAAAAAAATTAAACAAATGAAAAAAAATACGTATGAATAATATTTCCCCATGATATGTATACCAAAATACGGGGAAAATTATTTTCTACATATACATATTTAATTTGAAATGATTCTAGGCGAAAAATGGTGTCTTATTGAATTAATATTGCATAGCGGTTGATTGTTATGAAATTTGTAAATTAAATTTATACCAAAAGATGCAGCATGACAATGCGCATCTTTTGATATAGTCAACAACAACTATACATAAACAATTGCCGTTGAATGTTAAAATGAACCACAAACAAAGGGGGGTCATAAATCATTATGCCTGGGCTATAAGTAAATATGAAATAATAGCTAAAATATTTAAGAATTAAATATTTTAACCTTTCCCAGACATAAAGGGAGGTGATGCAATTGTTATGTATAGTTGTTTTCCCGTGGAAACTCGTCGTGAACGCATTTTCCACATTGTGACAGCTCGAAGTTTTATAGGCTTCTACTATGAAGCTCTTATTAGTGTGTGTACTCAAATTGATGGTCTTTCTCTCAGCTATTGAATGGTGGTTGTGGTGTTCTGGTGTGATTCGCGGTTTTGCTATAAACCGCGAATAAAGCATATCCCTTTGGCTTCTATTGTGACGTCATCGCAAACTTCGGGTTTTCCCGAGTTAAACGTGCGCTTTGCAAACACGCGCTTTCCAATCGGTCGTGTCCCAACGCAGGTAGAAGAGGGTTCGTGCGGCTAAGTTATTCCGTGCCCAAAATGCTGTGACACGGATAGTAGGATGTTTTACAGGATTCTTCCTGGTTTCAGGTAGCTGTGGAGAAATGTGTGTGGGGGCGCGAACTTTACTTATTTGAATTAAAGTGAAGCAACATTTTGGAATTGAGAATGGGACCGTTGTTACAATGAATTTGAAAAATGTTGAGTTAACGACGCTTAGAGTAAAGCGCCGGTAACAATTCGGCCCCGTCAAATAAGCAAAGTTCGTGTGAATACACCACTGAAGAAAAAAAATATATACAATTAATAAAAGTGCCGTCAAAAGTAAAAATGTACATGTGAAATATGAAAACCAATATTGTCCAAGTTGGTTTTCTTTTATTGGGCGCCACAATGGGTATCGGTGAAAAAGACTGCCCATTGTCAGTCTGCTGTTGAGTCGTCTCAGGAAAGCGGTGTTGGAAAAGGGGGTAATCCTTTTTGTAGCACATATTATCGCCCGAGGTCGTCGTATATCTGTGGTACCGATTGTACTCACAGTTTCGCGAACTTGCGACGTCGAAAAAACTATTTACAAATATTTACACTTACACTATCTTAAATCGTCCTTGGGTGGGGTAATAGTTTCTGTATTTTCGGGAGAGCGTCTTTATCGCGGAAATTAGGCACTAGTCTAGGCTGTGCTGGATGGTCCTGGAAGAGGGTTATCGGCGACGTCGAGAGGTTCTGGTGTTCCGGGTGTTAGGGTCTGTTGAGGTGCTGGCCGCATGTCATCAGCGTGTATTCGTACAATACGTCCATTCCGATCGATTAAGTACACGCGTCCTTCGAAATGATTCTGCACCGTGTGGGGTCCTAACCATTTGGGGGCGAATCCTGCAGGATTTTCAGCATCACTTAACGCGTGATTTCGGATAACGACCTGCTGTCCTCTTGCGAATTGTGCAGGTTCGTTTCGGGAATCGTAACGACGGACATACTGGCGTTGTTGTTCTCGGATGTCCTCCAATATCTCCTCTCTCTCTTCACTCGGTCGGGCTGTTGGGATTAGGCGTTCTGCTGGGCGGGGTAGGTCGTATCCTAGAACAGCGCGGGCGGGTGTGAATCCTGTTGCGGCGTTTGTACGGGAACGCAACTCAAATAGAATGGGCTGGAGGTGATCTGCCCACTTATTTCCGGCCTGTCCTTGCATCCGTATCCGCAAGCATTTCTTCAACTCTTGGTTTCTCCGCTCTGTCGGATTCGCCTGAGGGTGATAAACTGGAGTGTAATACGCTTCTACTCCCCATTTATGAAGTTGGTCACGCCATTTTTTCGAGTTAAACTGCGGGCCATTGTCGCTGATCACAACTCTCGGGTAACCAAATCTGTGGAACACTTGTTCCTCTAGCAATTTTAAAATATTGCTTGATCGGGCTTGACCAATCGGGAACGCCTCAACCCATTTGGTGAATAGATCAGTTACTACGAGAATTGATCTTTTCTTGGTGTTTGTAGCAGGATACGGTCCCATTAAATCCACTGCTACTGTATCGAATGGTGAGACGGGAATGCGCGCTTTCATGGGAGCTTTCTTCTGATTCTTTCCACGCTTCGTGGCAATGCAGATGAGGCACTTCTTCACGTAGTTTCGTACATCCGTTGGCAGTGTGGGCCAGTAGTAACGGCTACGAATACTTCGCAAAGTTTCTTCGCGACCTGGGTGAATGGCCTCGTCGTGCATTGCGTGGAGAACTCGAGGAATTGCTGCGGCGGGGACATACAATGTTCTGTCACGATCTTCAATGGGTCGATAGTACAGGCATCCGTCTAGTGTTTCCCAACATTGGCTATGTTTCTCCCATTCGGCGTGAGTTTGATCGGCCAGCAGTTGGAGTTTACGCTGCACGTCTTCATTGAGCTGCTGCGCTTCCATCACCGAATGAATGAGAGGGACGCCTACCATATTTAACTGTGGTGGTAAAATTTCCTCCAATTCCGCTAGGTCTCCAACGGGCTGATCTTCTGGATCTCGGCTGAGTAAATCAGGCAGTTGATTAGCTTCTCCCGCGCAGTGGCTAATCTCGAAGTCAAAACTTTGTAGCAAAAGAGCCCATTGTGTTAGTTTTGACTTCTGATCTTTAAACTTAGCTAGCCAAGTTAAAGCTTTGCTGTCCGTTATGACATGAAAATGACGTCCTTCGAGAAGAGGGCGATACCTTCTAAGAGCCCATATGAGCGCTAGACACTCTTGCTCATTGATGTGGTATCTTCTCTGCGCATCATTTAATTTCGCGGAATCAAATGATATGATCCTCTTTGCTCCTGCTGGGGTGGTCTGGAACAGTACTGCCGAGATTCCTAACTGCGACGCATCTGTTTGCACAGTATATGGCAGATCTGGTAAGGGCCGGTGGAGTTGAAGTGGCTGTTGAACACGTTGTCGGAGGATTTCCATTGCTGATGTTGCAGCTGGTGTCCATTTAAATGGGCGTGTTGTGGCAGTTAATGTATTGAGCGGGGCGACGATGTTCGCAAAGCCCTGAACATATTGTCTAATCCAGTTGCAAAGTCCCAGGAATTTGCGTAGCTGTCGGCGGGTTTTCGGGATCGGATGATTCACTATTTGCTGCAGGTGCTTCTTTAGTGGTACGGTTCGGTCGGCATCGACCATATGTCCTAAATATTCCAACGCCGTTTTTCCGAAAGAACATTTTTCCACACCAAGCCGAAGATCGAACTGGTCTAAGCGTTCGAAAACCAGTGCCAGGTGCCTGAGATGATCTTCGGGTGTCTTTGAAAATACGATGATGTCGTCTAAGTACACCATCGTAAAATCGTGAATCATACCGGCGAGGACTTCCTGCGACATTAACCTCTGAAACGTGGCAGGGGCATTTTTGAGTCCGAATGGCATTACTTTAAATTGATAATGCCCACCGTCTGGAGTTGAGAAGGCTGTATACAATTTGGAGGACTCCTCCATGGGAATCTGCCAATACCCACTTTTCAGGTCGAGAGTTGAAAAGATTTTGGCATCCCCGAGGTCGCGAAGGGCTTCTTGAATGACCGGCATGGGAGTCGGCTCTGAGACGGTGACTTCATTTAACTTTCTATAGTCGATACAGAAGCGACTGGTTCCGTCTTTCTTGTTCACCAAAACGATGGGAGATGCGTATGGGCTGGTACTCGGTTCGATTATTCCTTGGGCTAGGAGGTCCTCTACTTGTTTATCAATTTCTTGTTTCCGAGCTGGATTAACTCGGTAAGGTCGGATGCGAATTGGTTTTGTAGTGGTGAGCTGGATTTTATGTTCTGTAGTGCGTGTGCGGTGAGCGAACTGGTCTTTTGGTGTGAATGTTCGTATAAATCTATTAACTAATTCATCGAAATGTTGGGTGGCAGCTCCGATGAAGTCGTTATCCAGCTTGGGCGGAGATTCATCGTCTGCATGGTTGCGCTGTTCGGTCCATCGAATTGTTTGTCGTAGGCCGGTACCGAGGTGTATGCAACACTTGCTGCAATCGATAACAGCGTCGTGTTTGATGAAAAATCCAATTCCGAGAATTGCTTCGTAGCGGAGTCCTGGCATTACCAAAAATTCTTCGGAGAAGAGCTGCGTGCCGAGTTGAAATTTCAACGTGGTCACTCCTGTGACGTCTGCTGTGATGTTTTCCCCAGCTAAGTTCGTTTTAGCTCGGAGTGGTCGGGTACAAGTTGAAATTCCTGGGCGAATATAATTTTGGTTTGCTCCGAGGTCGAGAAGGCATGTTATTGTCTGTTCGCGCACAATTAACGGCAGGAGCACAAGCTGCGAGATGCGGATTGAACACGTGGATACACGATTAACAGTGTCTATTTGGCGGGCACTTTCTCGCGAGCACGTATTGTTGTTCGCCCGTTCGTCCCGGGTCTCGCCGATGTCCTGGTGGATGAGCCGGGTCTCGCCGACGTCCTGGTGAAGGAGCCGGGTCTCGCCGATGTCCTGGTGGAGGAGCCGGGTCTCGCCAACGTCCTGGTGGAGGAGCTGGTTCTCGCCGATGTCCTGGTGGAGGAGCCGGTTCTCGCCGACGTCCTGGTGGAGGAGCCGGGTGGATAGCTTCCTAAAACGTGGGGGCGTTGTCCGAGTCGAATTGCGGTGGCGGTATTTAGTGGCGGCAGGTGAGCTTAATAAATTGTTCAGCTCTACTCCTGCCGCTGTTGAGCGTTTCCCGAATGTTGTGGGCAATCACTGTGCCAATGATAGCCTTTCTTGCACTTCTGGCAAAACGGTGGGTCTTGGTGGTTCGGCTTTGAAACACTTTGCTTCTTCGTTTGAGGCGGCTCTGTGGCATTCTGATTTTGGGTGAGTGTTCTCTTCTCGGGATATTTTCCTTTTTGTCCGTGCTTATAGTGTGGTGAGCGGGGGCGGTTCATGAAGTTTGTGCTGCGGTTATCTTTTGGCGAATAATTTGTGTGTTTGTTGGTGTTCACTTGTGTCGGCTTCTCCTGGGAATGATACTTTGTATTATTCGGCGGAGATTTGTTTTGACTGCATTGCATAACAGGCATTAAGTCCAGTTGAGAACATGATAACGCTGCTGCCTGGTCCACGAAGTCTGCTACGGTGGTCGGTTTGAAAAAGAGTGCCTGTCGCAGAGAGGGAGATGCCAAACGCCACATAATTGTTGTTTTTAACTCTTCGCTCGACGATATCAGATTTCGATTGAAGAGTGACATTTTCCGAACGGCAAAAGGACCTGGGGGCGAGTCTCCTTGAGGTTTCGTCGTCAATTCTATCAGCTCGTCGTGGGCAACTGCAGCAGGGTTGATTGATTTGATAAATAACAACTTTGCTTGTTCCCAAGTTACGTCTTTTGTAAAATATCCCCCATATTTCCGTATGTCCTCCGTGTCCATTCTGCTCAGTGCGTGCTGGTGTTTTATTTCGTCCGTCAAGTTAAGGCCCCTGAAGTCGACTTCCAGCTCCGAAATGAACTTCCTTGGATCGCGGCCGTCGAATTTTGGTTTTTCCGTCGGTTTGGAGAGGATTGATTGTCGCAGGAGGTCCAGGAAATTATTGCTTGGGTCGGGATGTGATTTTGGGTGGGTGAGTGGTGTAGTTGTTTGAGCGGTGGGAAGGGAGTTATTTTTTGTTGGAATGTAATTTTCCGGGTGGATTACTGCATGCGTCACGATCTGGTGGGGCTGCTCCGGATAGTTGGGTGGCGGTGTCGGCAGATCACGTCTAGCTGCCGAGTTTTGATTTCGGAACTCCATTTCCGCTTGAGTCATTCTCAGCTGTTCGCGGAGCGCGGCTATTTCTCTCGCAGAATTGTATTCCTGTTTCTGCAGCCTATCCTTCCAAAATTCCGCACTATTCTCCTCTTCCTCTCGTTGTTTTTGCAACAGGGCATCCCGTTGTTGTTGTAATAGCCGTTTTGTGGCCTCGTAATCCCGATCCACCTTCTCCATGAGGCCGTAGACTTCCTCGAGGGCTGTAGAACTTCGAGTCGAACTACGCGAAGGAGGTCGTTCTGTGGTGCTGTCTTGTGTTTTCTGCGCGCCTGTTGTGGATTGGTCGATCCTGGATTCGGCACCGGTGAGGATGGCATCCAGGTTCACCGTATCTAGCGCTCCGGTCGCGCTGAGACTGGCGTCTAGGTGTGCTTGTTTGGGAGCTGAACGAAGGGTCATGTCGTGTGTACTCATCTTTAACACTGGTTTTTCGTGACAAAAAAAAGATTAATAACACAAAATATGAAGTACGGCCCCGTTGAGTTTCTAACTGCACCTAAACTTATTGAAATAACAACAGAAAAAACACAAATTTAAATTTGCCTGATCAGCTACTCCTGGGCTGGTGTGTTTCTAAATAAAAAATGTAATTATCTAGTGACTGTTTGTTTAAAAATTTGATTATTACTGTTCTGTGTGAAAATAAAATAATACGTCTTGAGTATTTACAAACGACAAGAATCAGGCCAAAATATTAACGAAATTATTTGAGTTTCTTGAATATAAAACTAAAGCAAAAAAAAATTAATTGGAAGTACGATATATTAATTGATAAACAATGACTCAAATAAATTGTTTTCAGGGTCGTGAGTCTGAATTTACTCAAAAGTAATGAATTTATCACAAAGTAAACTCAAAGGTACGTGATAATAAAAATGATGGGTGTTAATTATTTAACAGAATAATTCGCTAACAACAAAACTATTACACTTTGGGTGCACTATATGAAGTTTTCAAACAAAAGTCATTGGTGTTAGGCGATATTCACAAATGAGAAACAAAAAAATCAACACACGTGTGATATTTATCAACGATAAATGGTAAATGAGAAATAAAATCTCAAAGCACGGGTAGCATTTATCAAGGATAAATGGTAGATAAAAAATTAAAGCACGTTGGCGCTATTTATCAAGGATAAATGGTAAATTAAAACACGTTGGGCGCCATTTATCAACGGGGGATTTTAAGAACGTTGACTTGTGAGTCGCAATTCCCGATCAAAACGTAAACTTGTTGGCCAAACGTTTTAATCGGTTTCCCGTGATTACTCGATTAACTCAGGGTAGAGGTTACACACAATAAAAAAATAATAAAGAAGTTTATCTTACCTGGTTTTTCGTGAAGACGGAATAGCTTACACAGGAACAGATTAAATTGTTTATTTCACTTATGAAAATAAATTCTTATGTTTAATTGACTCTGAATAATTCTGTCAGGTAACGTGAATTAAAAATTCTTGTTAAAAAAAAAATAACAAGTAAAGAATTTATTTACAGAAAAATTAAAATTGAAAAAGAAATATACAAGAAAATAACATATAACGAAAAAGAGCAATAAAAAAATATACAAGTGAAAACAAAATTAAGTGAAATAACAATTTAAAAATAAAATAACATAACTTACAACAATAACAATAACGCGGACTTAAGACGGCACTTGGTGAGAACTGGTTGGTGAACTGGTTGATTCGACACTTGGTGTGAACTGCTTGATTTTGCTTAGGGCGCTGGGCTTTTATGCCAAACGCCGAAAAACCTTCCCCCTCTACGTTTTTGGGGGGTAAGAGCACCATTTCTCTCCTGGCTTCCGCTGGAGCCATTTCGGGGTGGCCCGAAAGAAAAAAATTAAACAAATGAAAAAAAATACGTATGAATAATATTTCCCCATGATATGTATACCAAAATACGGGGAAAATTATTTTCTACATATACATATTTAATTTGAAATGATTCTAGGCGAAAAATGGTGTCTTATTGAATTAATATTGCATAGCGGTTGATTGTTATGAAATTTGTAAATTAAATTTATACCAAAAGATGCAGCATGACAATGCGCATCTTTTGATATAGTCAACAACAACTATACATAAACAATTGCCGTTGAATGTTAAAATGAACCACAAACAAAGGGGGGTCATAAATCATTATGCCTGGGCTATAAGTAAATATGAAATAATAGCTAAAATATTTAAGAATTAAATATTTTAACCTTTCCCAGACATAAAGGGAGGTGATGCAATTGTTATGTATAGTTGTTTTCCCGTGGAAACTCGTCGTGAACGCATTTTCCACATTGTGACAGCTCGAAGTTTTATAGGCTTCTACTATGAAGCTCTTATTAGTGTGTGTACTCAAATTGATGGTCTTTCTCTCAGCTATTGAATGGTGGTTGTGGTGTTCTGGTGTGATTCGCGGTTTTGCTATAAACCGCGAATAAAGCATATCCCTTTGGCTTCTATTGTGACGTCATCGCAAACTTCGGTTTTTCCCGAGTTAAACGTGCGCTTTGCAAACACGCGCTTTCCAATCGGTCGTGTCCCAACGCAGGTAGAAGAGGGTTCGTGCGGCTAAGTTATTCCGTGCCCAAAATGCTGTGACACGGATAGTAGGATGTTTTACAGGATTCTTCCTGGTTTCAGGTAGCTGTGGAGAAATGTGTGTGGGGGCGCGAACTTTACTTATTTGAATTAAAGTGAAGCAACATTTTGGAATTGAGAATGGGACCGTTGTTACAATGAATTTGAAAAATGTTGAGTTAACGACGCTTAGAGTAAAGCGCCGGTAACAAACTAAATTATGATTTAACAAAAGTAATCACTTTGTAATTTCGTTTTAAATGTGTGATGTTTACGCTCTTTTAATATGAGAAAAAACGATATTAATCGTATTACGAAGGTTTAAAATTTAGAATGAATCGTGAGATTTTGATTAAATCAACAGAAAATATTGAGAAATAAATGAACTATTTCTTGTTTAGAGAGAAATCAAATCGCTTGAAATAAAATTGTAAGTTATTGAAATTTTCAATTCTTCCACATTTAATCTTTAAAAGTGTTTTAAAAGGGAAAGTGCCCAAATGTCTAAGAAAATAAGTTCGTAATTTATTTGACTTCGTGAAAACATAAAAGTAAATTACAAATACATTGAAATGTATAATTTTATTTCATTGGGGAGCGCGTATTTTATTTAACCTCTTATACTTTTACTTATATTGTGAAATATAATAAATCTTTCATATCTTTTGCGTTTTTAAAAATGGACGGTTTGATTGGGCCCCACAAAAAAACGGGCCCTAGACATTTATCTCATTTGTCTACATTTCGCTTACAGAATCAGCTCACTTATTTCTAAAATTCCACTTGGTATTTGTTATTTAAACAAAACCCACTTGTAATATGATGCTTAAGGAATAATGGTTATTTAATTTTGAATGCTTTAACTTAATTATAGTTATAGTAATTTATAATATAATTTTAAAAAAATACAAAAACAAATAAAAAACAGACGATTTGAACCCCTGACCTTGACAACCATAGGGATTACCAATTACACCACCGAGAAGACATAAAACTTTTCAAATGTGTTCGTATACATAGACTCTTTGAGAGAGTTATGGAATATAAATATTTTATAATATATAAAATATGAATTGCTCGCTAATGCCCATTTTAGCATACCTTAAGGCGACATAGCGCGGGGGCTTCTTAAACCCTCCCCCGCATTGCGGGTTCTTGCACCCCTAGTTACGCTGTTAGTACTGTAATAATTTTACTTTTGGGTAGTGATGGGCAAGATCGAGTATCTCAAGGATCGATCAATCACTGATCGATTAGTTGAAGTATCGAGCAGATCGATCAAAAGATCGTGCTGTTCAAAAAGATCGAGCCACTCATGAAGATCGAGCCGATCAAAAAGATCGAGCAGATGGAGCAGTCAATCTTATTTGATCATGATCCGCCACAATTTACATTCTAAATTGAATTATTGCTTGAAGTTAAAAATATATTTATATATTTGCACATACAGTTGAGGCATTAAAATTGTGCACGCTTCTGAGTTACAAAAAAACTGACACTGACAGTGTCATACTTAATGAAAGTCACATTTACACATTACAAATTTGCTTTCCTAATTATTAGAAAAAAAAAATAGTGCAAATTTGCATAAAATAGTGCATATTTTGATAATTTTGTCCATATTAATGTCATATTTTAAATAAATTTTATGCATAAAATTCCGGTCCCTAGTTATGAGTAACACAAAGTTATATTTTATACATATTACATTAAAAAATAATGAGTTGATACATATTATTTACAAAAACAAGAAGCATTTACATTCATTTAATCTATTAATTACATTTTTATTTAAAAATGTTGATATCTTTTAACTTCTTGTAGTATTTAGAAAGCTGTTTAGTAAGATAGTTAAAATAATAATAATAAAGCTAAGTAAAGTAGGTGTGAAAACTTTGAGGGTTACTTTATAATAACTATGATAATATTAAATACATTTATTATTTATCGACAGACACAAATTGTTGTTTATTATATAAATAGTTTACTAGATAAAAATTAAAATGAACAAAAAACTATATAACATGATTTGATATAGTAGAAGGTAAGTATATTAAAATAGTGTGTACTCGATAGCGTACATGCCAAGATCTTCGCGCATCATCCAGGCAATCTGTGTTCGATCCCACATTCCGGCCACTTTTTATTTTTGTTTATATTACTTTTCATTTTTGCTTATATTACTTTTTGTTTATCATTTATTACAAAATCAGAGTATTCCATTATATAAATATTTATATTTATTTTATACATTGATATTACTATTATTAATATTTTGTCCGGTTGTTGGCGTTAGGGTTTTCCAGAGAAATATTGTATTCGCAATCCGCGGTAAGTTTAAAATATTAATAGAAAATTGATTAAAACACTTGGTTTGTATTACTGATATTTTTATTAAATAACATAGTTCTATACTGGTTTTGAAAATTAAATTCACTTGGATTTGTTTCTCTTTTAAGCCGAAACTAATAGAAAATTAAAATACTATATAAGTGAAACAAAACAAGGTGAATTTAGTTTACAAAATCAATATCTATTTAATTGATGAGGCGGATACATGATGAAACTCCATAATACTATTTGAAATAAAACAACGCAGTTGGGAGGGTTTCACTTTTATTGTTGAACACTGCAGTGTTCAACAATAAAAGTGAAACCTTCCCAACTGCGTTGTTTTATTTCAAATCAATATCTTTTCGAAAATGTTTTAAAAAGTGTTTAATTAGGAAAAGGTGTCCAACAAACTAGTTCTTGTTTATAATTCTTAAGAAGATCCAAGGTCCAAACTAGTTGTAGCTAAAATAAAAATCAGTAAAACAAAGTATTGTAATCAATTTTTCTCGCATTTTATCCACATTTTAGCTAGTATTATTATTTCTCCTCTGCAATTTTTATTGTTCTTACAAAAAATGAGCTTAATTTTTATATGAAATCCTCATCATTTACTAATTTCTAATATATAATTTTAAAACAACATACCATGTTATTCATTTAAATGATATAACAACTCTTACTTCATTCCGATTAATTCAACGTAATGTACGAGATAAAAATTAACATCAAAAATTGTACATGTAAATTCCCTATGATACGCCCTCAACGCCGACATACGGTATATTTTGATTAATCAAAATGTTTGATATTTAACATTTTGATTCATAAAAATACACAATTAATGACAAAAGTTATTAACTATCTGTTTTTTTAAAAATTATTATTAAACACAAATTTCAAACGCTCAAAAAGTTGGGAATTTAGTCATTCCCGGCGGCGAGTGTGCCGCCGCGGGCCCGCAGACAAATGAAAATTCGGTTCATCTGTCGTGCGCGCACAGACAAATGCACGCAACGCTGCCCCGGGTTACGCTCGCATTGTACACGGATGTGGTGTTTGGAATGCAAAAGTAAACTGAAACCGGCGGTCCGCTCCGAGCCAGCTACAAAAAGTACCTGCCAGAGTATCTTCACTCTGATTGGTAGAGAAAAGGGTCTGAGTTGGGACCCTGAAGAAATGCACCCCCCTTACGGCGGACAGGGGTACAAAATAAGTGTCGGCCAGATGACACGCACCCCGATCGAGTTACTCAGGTGACACATATGTATACATATGTGTATAAGGTATACTTCACCACAGTCTCCCATATTTTCAGCAGCCACCTCACCCCGCCGGTCCTGTGACGTATTTTATGTGGCTCCTTGTGTATTAATAACGCGTCATAGGACCAGAGAAACCGCCACTATTCTATCGCATACTAATCCAGCGATCCTTATATACACTATGTGCTCGATCGTCCTTGAGGGCCGAGTACCAACACAAGAAATATTTGTGCTGCCACCTGCTTGGAGAATGAATAATTTAATAGTCGCGCGGATTATGAAAATTTGAATACTTGTTTTATATCCATATAATATATTTTATTAAGACATTATACAAGGCCGTAGCCATATTGGGATATTGGGATTCAAACCCCTCGACCGAAATTTTCAAAATGTTAAATTTTTGTAAACATCGGCGCTGTAAGAGCAAAAATAATATTTTTACCGTCAAACTCTGGCTCCAAAATGCATTTAGAAAATTCTAGTAAAATAATGCCGTACAACTAAATATATTTACAATAATTAATGTTAATAAATATATTTTACTGTTCAACAGCAATATTATAGACATTAAAAACACAAGTAACACTAATACGCGTCAATATTTACAATTTAAATCTAGAATTAGGCGATATACATACTGGAATATTCTATGGATATTCAATGGCTATTGTAAATCGAATAACCATATTAAGTTCAAGAAAGTATTGCACATTGGGTTATACCATGAATATCCTATGGATATATTGTGCTATATGGGATGTAATCAATTATCAAAACTCATTCACTTTTCGCGTGTTGTTCGCGATCTGAAATTGATCAACTTCAAACATTAATTGCACAAAAAGAGTGTGTCCAAAAAATCGGAAACTTGAAATTTTATGAGGTTTGGAGTATCTACAATATATTGATATTTTCTTTATTCGTCAATTTTGACTTATATCACAGAGGAAAGAATAACCAGAGTAATCACGCCGGTAACTCGGAATCCACAGTTTGCATAGTGTAGCCATCTCTGAGGCAATTATCAAAACATCCACCTATTAAAACCTTCAACCAAAACAGTTTCCTGTAATTTTGATGGCGATTTAAGGCACAAAAACATATGTTAAAGGATGATTCGTTCATTGGAATGTTAATGTAAACATAAATATACTCATATTTCAATAGACCCATACACCAAATTACTGCTGACTGTCAGATGTGAAATAAAAACATTATTGTTTTAATGCGTTCAGTTTATAGATAATTTGATCTTTTATATCTCCACTAATATATAGCCACAGAGTAAACAATAATATTGTTTCCTCTGCGATTAAGCAAAGTTCTCCGCCACCGCCGAGGTATTACCTGAGAACTAATTATGTCAATCAGGCACGGATCCACGGGGGAGGGGGTAACTGGGGGAGCTTATAATATAATATTTGAAAAATAAAAACGGGTATTTTGAACGGTTTATTTTATTATTATCGGTGTTCATGAGGGAGTGATTAAAAAGAATACGTTTTTTAAACATCTCATTAAATCAGTGTTTTTACGCGTGGCGCATGAAGTAAAATCGAGTTTAGAAACGCCTGAAAATTTGAATATTTTGTTTATTGCATAATCAAATTTAATAAATAAAATTGATGATTATTTAATACATATATTGTCTTTGGAATAAACGCCTACAATTTATTGTTCCTATATAAATATTCTTGTAATGAAAAATAGTAAAATTAAGTAAGTATGTAATATTTAAGTACACATTTTCCTACTTTTTATTGTTTATAGAAGTTTAATTTGAGGCTATAAACAAGTGTTTTCCACTACCTGGTTAAGCATGAAGTAAAATTTCGAGTTTAGAAAAGCGTGAACATTTGGATTTGCCGGGAGGCAAACACTGAAATGCTTTTTGTAATATTTTCAAGTTCAAAATTGACATTTAAACAAATTCCATGAAGGTTTACTAAATTAAAAAAAAGAAACGCTATCCAAAGACGCTTGTGAAGTTAGCCATAAAGTTTCCAGCCATAAAGTATATTTCGTAATGTTTGTTCGTCGATAACTCCATAATTACTTAGCAGATGTTAATGAAAATACACACACTAATAGAAAAAGGGTTGCGCTTTAGATTAGTGCTAACCACAAATTGATACAATGTATACTTTATGAGTAAATCGCATAATTCGATTTTTTTATTTCTCTTAATTACAGGTTAATTACAACTCGGATTTTCATGAAACTTATACATTCCATGTAGAATTTAACGCTCTATTCAAATATGTAAAAACTATTCGCTGGCAAGTTAAACTGCAAAAGTTATTAACAAAAAACCACAAAACAATGGATTTTTAAATGTAGTCCGATTTAGATGAAATTAACATATTAAACTCGAAATTTTATGCTTATTACGAAAATATTATTTTTCGCTGGCAAGTATTTTTCGATCAGTTATAGCACATTCATTGGCGCTAGATAAACACTTTTACCCCTGGAAATGGTCAGAAATCCAACGAACAAAAGCGTACCGCTGACAGATTTATGACCGACCCTTCTGAAAGGCTCTTCTAATTGGAAAGTACCTTCAATTTATTGTCTCTACGTAATCTAAATAATTGTTACTCAATTTATTTAACAAATATACACACAACAAATATTTCAGAAATGCATCCGTCAAATAATTCATTAATAGTAACGGACATAAAACGATGAATGAATTGATTTTTTTTTAATTATCTCATCATTTATTTTCTAGTTTTACTCAGAATTTTATGAAATTTGGCTAGCTTATACTGTTGCATACGCTGATCATAAATATCAAAAAAGTTTTCACAGATATGTAAAATTCCAATAATTATTAACGTTTTAATCGCAGAAACAAACTTTTAAAATTTTTTATTTTTACTCGGATTTTAATAAAATTTGGTCACGTTGTAGCCCGGAGCACATTGATTACAGAAGTCTAAAAAGCTTTCGCTGGCAAGTGAAATTGCAACAATTATTAAGCCAGCCATAAATTTTAAACTATTTTTATTTTTACTTGAATTTTAATAAAATTTGGTAATGTTGTAGTCCAGAGCACACTGATTACAAAAATCAAAAAAAGTGTTCGCTGGCAAGTGAAATTGCAATAATTATTAACATTTTAATCGCTGCAACAATCTTTCAAAATTGTTTATTTATACTCCGATTGTAATAAAATTTGGCAATGTCATAGTCCGGAGCACACTGATTATAAAAATCAAAAAAGTTTTCGCTAGCAAGTAAAATTGCAACAATTATTAAGCCAGCCATAAAGTTTAAACAATTTTTATTTTTACTTGTATTTTAACAAAATTTAGCAATATCGTAGTCCGAAGCATACTGATTACAAAAATCTAAAAAATTTTCGCTGGCAAGTAAAATTGCAATAATTATTGACATTTTAATCGCTGCAACAATCGTTCAACATTGCTTATTTCCGAAGCACACTGATAACAAAAATCAAAATAGATTTCGCTGGCAAGTAAAATTGCAATAATTATTAACACTTTAATTGCAGCAACAAATTTTAAATATTTTTTATTTATTCTCGGATTTTAATGAAATTTGGTAATATTGTAGCCCGGATCGCACTGAAAAAAATTTTCGCTAGCAAGTAAAATTGCAACAATTATTAAGCCAGCCATAAAGTTTAAACAAATTTAATTTTTACTTGTATTTTAACGAAATTTGGCAATATCGTAGTCCGAAGCACACTGATTACAAAAATCCAAAAAATGTTCGCTGGCAAGTAAAATTGCAATAATTATTAACATTTTAATCGCTGCAACAATCGTTCAACATTGTTTATTTATACTCCGATTTTAATGAAATTTTGCAATGTCGTAGTCCGGAGCACACTGGTAACAAAAATCGAAATAGATTTCGCTGGCAAGTAAAATCGCAATAATTATCAACATTTTAATTGCAGCAACAAACTTTCAATATTTTTTATTTATTCTCCGATTTTAATAAAATTTGGTAATATTGTAGCCCGGGTCACACTGATTACAAAAATCAAAAAAGTTTTCGCTGGCAAGTAAAATTGCAACAATTATTAAGCCAGCCATAAAGTTTAAACAATTATTATTATTACTTGTATTTTAACGAAATTTGGCAATGTCGTAGTCCAAAGCACACTGATTACAAAAGTCGAAAAAGTTTTTGCTGGCAAGTAAAATTGCAATAATTATTAACATTTTAATCGCTGCAACAATCGTTCAACATTGTTTATTTATACACCGATTTTAATGAAATTTGGCAATGTCGTAGTCCGAAGCACACTGATAACAAAAATTAAAATAGATTTCGCTGGCAAATAAAGTTGCAATAATAATTAACACGTTAATTGCAGCAACAAATTTTAAATATTTTTTATTTATTCTCGGATTTTAATGAAATTTGGTAATATTGTAGCCCGGATCGCACTGATTACAAACATTGAAAATTTTTTCGCTGGCAAGTAAAATTGCAACAATTATTAAGCCAGCCATAAAGTTTAAACAATTTTAATTTTTACTTCTATTTTAACGAAATTTGGCAATGTCGTAGTCCGAAGCACACTGATTACAAAAATCCAAAAAATGTTCGCTGGCAAGTAAAATTGCAATAATTATTAACATTTTAATCGCTGCAACAATCGTTCAACATTGTTTATTTATACTCCGATTTTAATGAAATTTTGCAATGTCGTAGTCCGAAGCACACTGATAACAAATATCAAAATAGATTTCGCTGGCAAGTAAAATTGCAATAATTATTAACATTTTAATTGCAGCAACAAACTTTCAATATTTTTTATTTATTCTCCGATTTTAATAAAATTTGAATTTTTTTTTGATTTTTGTAATCAGTGTGACCCGGGCTACAATATTACCAAATTTTATTAAAATCGGAGAACAAATAAAAAATATTGAAAATTTGTTGCTGCAATTAAAATGTTAGTAATTATTGCAATTTTACTTGCCAGCGAAATCTATTTTGATTTTTGTAATTAGTGTGCTCCGGACTATGACATTGCCAAATTTTATTACAATCGGAGTATAAATAAACAATTTTGAAAGATTGTTGCAGCGATTAAAATGTTAATAATTATTGCAATTTCACTTGCCAGCGAACACTTTTTTGATTTTTGTAATCAGTGTGCTCTGGACTACAACATTACCAAATTTTATTAAAATTCAAGTAAAAATAAAAATAGTTTAAAGTTTATGGCTGGCTTAATAATTGTTGCAATTTCACTTGCCAGCGAAAGCTTTTTAGACTTCTGTAATCAATGTGCTCCGGGCTACAACGTGACCAAATTTTATTCAAATCCGAGTAAAAATAAAAAATATTAAAAGTTTGTTTCTGCGATTAAAACGTTAATAATTATTGCAATTTTACATGTCAGTGAAAACTTTTTTGATATTTATTATCAGCGTATGGAACAGTATAAGCTAGCCAAATTTCATAAAATTCTGAGTAAAACTAGAAAATAAATGATGAGATAATTAAAAAAAAAATCAATTCATTCATCGTTTTATGTCCGTTAATATTAATGAATTATTTGACGGATGCATTTCTGAAATATTTGTTGTGTGTATATTTGTTAAATAAATTGAGTAACAATTATTTAGATTACGTAGAGACAATAAATTGAAGGTACTTTCCAATTAGAAGAGCCTTTCAGAAGGGTCGGTCATAAATCTGTCAGCGGTACGCTTTTGTTCGTTGGATTTCTGACCATTTCCAGGGGTAAAAGTGTTTATCTAGCGCCAATGAATGTGCTATAACTGATCGAAAAATACTTGCCAGCGAAAAATAATAATATTTTTGTAATCAGCATAAAATTTCGAGTTTAATATGTTAATTTCATCTAAATCGGACTACATTTAAAAATCCATTGTTTTGTGGTTTTTTGTTAATAACTTTTGCAGTTTAACTTGCCAGCGAATAGTTTTTACATATTTGAATAGAGCGTTAAATTCTACATGGAATGTATAAGTTTCATGAAAATTGGAGTTGTAATTAACCTGTAATTAAGAGTAATAAAAAAATCGAATTATGCGATTTACTCATAAAGTATACATTGTATCAAATTGTGGTTAGCACTAATCTAAAGCGCAACCCTTTTTCTATTAGTGTGTGTATTTTCATCAACATCTGATAAGTAATTATGGAGATATCGACGAACAAACATTACGAAATATACTTTATGGCTGGAAACTTTATGGCTAACTTCACAAGGGTTCCGACAGCGATGAAGATCATTCTGATGAGTAGCCTTGTGGTTGTAACCAGGGACTAAAAACAATTTTTTCGTTTTCGTTCTTTGCGTGCTTGCATAAAGCATAAATTTCGTTCTCGTTTTCGATAACCGAAATTAAATAACGATTAATACCGGTTATATATACCGAACCGACAAGAGCTGCGCGGTATAAATACTCGCAATACAATTCTTTTACCTTCAGTTTCCAACATGAACCATGAGGTGTTTGTGTTTAATGGATACATCTTTAAAATGATAAGAACGGTAAAAACCGGTAATAGGGCATAATTTATTTTGTTTTCGATCTTGAACGATAATTATAAATTCCGTTTTCGTTTTCGTTTTCGTTCTTAGATTTATTTTGTTATTTCGTTTTCGTTCTATTTTCAGTCCCTGGCTTGTATCCCTTTAATATTTATTGTTTAATGTATGTAGTATATATAGGTAGTTTCGTAGTTAATTTAATTAAAAACAATTAATCTCGTGGGCCTGCATATATTTACGAAACTCCCTGTACATAACAATTTCTTTGCGTGCAATAATATACATTACTATTAGTGTTAATATATGTTATTAAATGGCAAATTTACATAATTCAATAAAATTCTGCTTGTCGACAATCTAGTATTTACATTTTAATTTTTTTACACAATTATATATATTTTTACTTTCTTCGTTACGAAGTATGAGATAGTATAATTATTTTAAATAATATTTTAGTATTTCATACTAAATATAATGAAGAAAGTTTGCCTAGAATAAATATATTGGTTGATATAATTTTTAAAGGTATGTTATGGATAAAATACCTCCGAGGCCAGTCGGCTCAGAAAGATACTATCGGGAAACTCAGTTATCCCGGGTTTTCTCATGAAGCAGGGTGGTGACTGGACCACTTCATGCGAGGAAACCCTAATGGCGCTGATGAATATCTACTTTTCCTCCGACTCTGACGGGAAAGGGGTCGCCCGGCACCCAGGAGGAGCTGCCCTATACAGGATACCTAGAGTGAACACAAATTGGCTTGGAGTGTGAAAAGCTTCAAGCCTTTTAAAGCTGCAGGCCCTGACGGGATTATTTTTGCTGAATTACAGATAGCCTCAGATATTATAAATCACTGGTTGGAAGTAATATTTGAAGCCTGCCTAACTCGATTTCACATCCCTCAGAGATGGAAAGAGACAAATGTGGTGTTCATACCCAAATCGGGGAAAATAACCCACTCAACATCGAATGACTATAGGCCAATCAGCTTATCGTCGTTCTTACTCAAGACGTTGTCTCTCCAACGTCTTGTTGAAGCATACATAAAGGAACGCATCAATCTAAACCTTTGGTCAACTAGCCAACACGCTTATACTAAGGGCAGATCAGTAGAGACGGCGCTGCACGCCCTCATTACCCAGGTTGAGAAGTCCATGTGCAATGAGGAACCTTCAGCTTTGTGCAGCCAAAAGCAATTCTGTCTGCCCTCAGAAACCTGCACATGGACAAGTCGATATGCCTCTTCATAGGGGAGCTGTTGATGAGGAGGCACGTTGGTTCCTCGCTGGGTGGCTCTCACTCAAGAAGAGAGGTTAATAGGGGCACCCCTCTAGGGGTGGGGGTCCTCTTTCTGCTACTATAGAACATAGTTATAAATGACCTACTAAAAGAACTAGAGTCTGTAGGGTGTAGGGCAATTGCCTACGCTGACGATGTGACCCTTACGGTCTCTGGCAAACACTTAAGTATCCTATCCGAACCTATGGAGCAGGCACTCCGCAAGGTAACCCGCTGATGTGAGAAGTGTGGACTAGGGGTAAACCCCCTCAAAACTGAGCTTGTACTCTTCACCAGAATGCAGAAAGTACCGAACCTTAAGTTTCTACTCTTCACGGCATGGAACTGGTGGTAAAGGAGCAAGCTAAATATGTGGGCATTCTAATTGACAGGAAGCTCAGTTGGAAGCGCAATATTCAGGAGAAAGCTCGTCGCGCTGTACTCCTGTAAAAGAGCAGTGGGTAAAGGAACCAACCGTTGTTTACTGGATGTACACAGCCGTGGTAAGGCCCATTATGTTCTACGGAGCCGCAGTCAGTTGGGATATGGAGCACTAGCAAACATGGCCATGGAAGGATCCTGAATGAGCTTGTCGATATCCCCCTGAAGACTAACAGCTGCCCTCCAGAACTTAATTTTGAAAATAAGTTCTCCACTTTCATCCCGGATAAAACCAAATGGTTAGAGGGCAAGATAGCTCAAGGCAAGGACGTCTGGCTTTTTACGGATGGTTCCAGTCTGAAAACAGAGTAGGGGGAGGAATCTTCTTACAAGATTTCAACCTCAAAAAGTCTTTTGGAGTCTAAAACCACTGTAACATTCTTCAGGCAGAGGTCATGGCCACCCGAGTGGCAGTGGACTGGATCCACAAAAATGACCTTCAGAGGAACCGCATCAGGTTCATTACTGATAGCCAAGCCGCCATTAAGATACTGAATAATCCGTACTGCACCTCAAAGGTGGTCAGAGACTGTAAAAATCGTTAAATAGGCTTGCAAATAACTGTGACGTGGGACTCATATGGGTACCTAGTCACAGTGATATTAGAGGGAATTCAATTGCCAACGACCTTGCAAGGAAGGGAGCAAGAATGAAGGACCTGTCTACCTCTCCGCCCACATTCCTCTTGTGGAATGCAAGAGACTACTTAGGGACTAAATGATAGCATCGGTCAACCATAGGTGGAGAGAAGAAGATACGTGTCTCGTAACAAGGCAGCTATGGCCTATATGGGATACTATAAACAGCAACAGATTAATTGCACTTGCAGAATCGACATAAAGAAGGTGGTGGGCATCCTCATGGGCCACTGCCTCCTAGGCAGACATGCACAAAAGATGGGTCTTGAGCAGAACGACTTTTGCAGAGGATGCCTGGATGTGGAGGAGGAAGAGACGGCGCTCCACTATCTGGGACAATGCCCTGCTCTTAAAGGGAAAAGAATCAAGAATATCACCTTGATATGCACTACGCGAATGAACTAGCGGACCTCAAACATCTAGAGGTGAGAAATCTGATGGGGTTCATTGGGTGCTCGGATTGGTTTGTATAGGTAGAGAGGGAGGGGAGATCTGACTCCTTTTTAACCTTATGGTATCTAAGTGAGCGGTCTAACTACTACCATTGAAACCTAACCTAACCTAACCTATGAGTAAAATAATTTCAAATGAATCGATTTTTACCGCCAAAATATTTCTGGTTACTTATCTGGTGACTTTTTATAGTGTAAATGTGACTTTCGCCTTTAGTCCGCCTGGTTATTAAATAGACTATAACAATATCTCCTTCCCAAGGTCTTCACCAAGGATCACCACTATCGCCTCTACTATTTAATATATTTTGCTATGATATATAGTTAACGTATTCACTACGTAACGATTGTTTTTAAAAAGTTTTATTTATTGAACACAATTACAATTGAAAGAATGAAAATACAAAGATTAATTTGAATAAGTAATTTGATACGAGCGCGAGCTGCCGGAGTCTGTCGGGTACTGACTGGAACTGGCTGTTATCTCCAGGCGCTGGGTATTTATGGAGATGGGTAGCTGAATCAGCAAATGGGTAGGTGGCTGGTATGGTAACACCTCCCCTCTTAGATGGAAGTTCGCAACCAAGGGTGAGAACTGACGTTTTCTTGGGTTCCTCCCTGTGGCTCTTCTTGTAGTGGAACGGTTGAATTCTTAAGTCTGTAGAATCGCTTCCAAATGGTTAAAGATGCGATGATTGATAAGATTATAAAGATAAGGGTCGAATACCCTAGGTGACTCATGTGATGAGTTTTCATGGTGTTTAACTTTTCTTGTAGATTCTCCATCGACGTCTTTGTTTCATTAAACTGCGTCCATTGGATTTCGTTAAAGTGGAGATCATCGTTTTTCCAGCGTGGGATGTCTTCCTTCAATGTGGTAATGTTTAGTGGGTGGATTTGGAATTCTCTATTGGAGATGAATGATGTGCGTGTCCTCATGATTTCTTGATTCCATGCCGCACTGCAGTTACTGCTTAACTGGATTAGTACCGTTCCTGTTATTCTTCGGATTTCTTCTTTTTCGTTGCAGTTAATTGTCAGCTTTTCTTCTTTCGGGGATGATATGATCCATTCGTTGTCGGATGTCTTCTTTATTTCCGGTTGGTTTGGGTTGAGGATGTTGTAGGTGCATTTTCCTTCGTGGAATTCGTGTTTAATTAAATCATATTCGCAGGGAGTTTCGCTGAGAGAGTTTTTACTCGTTTCTTCACATAAAAATTTGCGTTCTTTGATTTGCTTGCATGAATGATTCATTGATATGTACCTTTTATTGTTTTCTGCCAGGTAAGGATTTTCAATATTTAAGATTTTAGGATGGGTATCAATAAATTGTGGAATTGGATAGAGATGATAGAGTTGATAGGTAAGGAGTTCACATAGTGGAATTTCGATTAAGAAATTTAAAATGTTTCCTTTGCGATAGGCCTTTATTGTTAGTATCTTTGATATCGCGTAAATATTTTCTTCTTCGACAGGCAATGGTAGTTTTCCTGTTTTAGTTTGTTTTTCGATGTTTTGAAGTTCTTTTAAAAGTATTTCGTTGGGTAATATTGTAGGATGGTAAGTTTCAAGTCTTGCAAAAGTTTTCGCTGTTATTATTTTTTCTAAAAGCATGTTTATTGTAGTAAGGCTGTTTGTTAATTGTATTACCATTATTCCTAGATTCAATCGATTATTGATATCGATGGCAAATATGCTTTCATTTTTAATTACTTGTCCTAGTTGCGTTATTCTTGATTTAAGTCGGTCTTGATTCTTTTCCAAGTTGTCAATATTTTCTTTGAATTCTTTGATTCCTGTTAGTGAAAGTGAGATTTGTTCTTTTTGAGATTCTATAATTTTCTCCTGTGTTGTAGAAAGTTTCATGATGGCCTCATCATATCGCTGTGCGTCTTCTTGGTCTAGGTTACCAGAAATAGCTTTAATAATGGTTCCTACAAAATTGAAAGCTCCTCTTTTCGTTCTAAGGGTAGGTACTGCTTGTTTTAAGTTATCATTCATCAATTCTTGATTTGTTTTTAAAGATGAAATTATCCCTGTTAATTCTTGCTTATATGTCGAACTTTTCTGCGAGTTTTCCAGTATTTTATGAAATTCTTCACATCTGTTGTTCATTCTGTCAATTTCATTTATCATAGGCTGTAAATCGTATTGAGTGGCGATTGTCCATGACGTTAGCTTATTTTCGACTGTTCCAAGATAAAATGGGAACAGAACATCTTTGATCGGGGTGATTTTTACTTCTCCTGTTGTCCAGAGGACGAAGCATCTGTAACAATACCGTGTTTTAGATGCCGTTGATGATAGCGTTGCGTTCCGCGTTTAGTTTTAACGTCTACTGTATTATCGTCATTTATTTTTGTAATTACGTAGGGTCCAAAATAAGGTTTCATTAGTTTACTTGATTTTGTAATATTTTCAACATACACTTTTTCTCCAATTTTCCATTCAGTAGTATTGAGATTTTTCCTTTGTTTTTCTTGTGTTTTTTCCTTTCTTGAAATGTCCTTTCTTTTTATCTGGTCGTAAAGAAGTTTCATTCTTTCTCGATGTTTACTGATTTGTTCTTGATAGGCAATATTGTCGTAAAATAAATCCATAGGATTTCTTGTTTTGGTATGTCCTAAGAGTAGTTCTAATGGTGTGAAACCTGTTGCTTGAGTAATGCTATTATTATAAGCTATAATAGCTAATTGAACCTGTTTTTCTATATTTATATCTCTGTCTTCATTAAGACATCTTATATGTTCCAGTAGCGTAGAGTGGAATCTTTCAATATTTCCTTGAGATTCGGGGTTTTTCGTTGTTGCAAAATGAATATTAATTTTGTGGATTTTAAGAAATTCCTTCATTAGTTTATTATTAAATTCGGTTCCTTGATCGAAACAGATTTCTTCAGGTATTCCGTAGTTCGTAAAATATTGTAACAGTGCTTCAACTATTTCGTGTGGATTTTTGCTGTTAATTTTAATAGCTTGGCCCATGCGTGAAAATGATTCTATTATTGTTAAATATTTCTTTGATGATATTGAAAATATATCAACATAAATTCTTTCAAATGGGGCATTTGGTGTTTTTGTTACAGGTAGTAACGTTACTTCAGGGTGTCTGTTGTATTTTGTTAGTTTACATGTGTCACATCCATCAATAAAATTCTTGATTGATTTTTTCATATTCTTCCACCAATACGTTCGTTGTAAATGTTTAATGGTTTCCTCTATTCCTCGATGGTTATGAGGTCCTTCATGGTATTTCAAAATTATTTCTATTTGTTTCATCGGGTCATTGATTATTCTCGCTCTCCTTAAACATCTGATTATCTTCGGTCCTTTGTCATTAAATTTTTCGATAAAAACTTTGCAACATTTTTGATACACTTTATCTTCTTCTGTATATAAGTAAATTATTTTATTATTGGTCATATATTCTTTAAAAATATCAAAAATATTTTGATCGACATTTGTACGTGGGATTTTGCATTCATAAATCATGCGTCCGTCATCGTTGCGATGATTAACTTCTAATTCAGTATTTATTCCTGTACGTAATATAAATTGTATGTGTTTATTGTCCAAAATTGTATCTTGAATTTCAATTCCTTTCGTTGGTTCGTATGTTGCGTTTGAATGAATAGTGTTGTCATCAGAATCTTCAATTTCTTCTACATTTTGTTCTGCGATTTTTATTCCTTTTTGGGCTATTCCTTGTCCGAATCTTGTTTGTTGTTGTTCTGGGCTTGTTGTTTCTGACTCGTCAATATCGATTCCAAGTTCTCTTAGTAATTGATCAATTTCGTAACTATCAACGTTTACATAAACTGATTGTAAATCATTATTTTCTTCGGGTGTCATTAAATTTAGTTGATCTAACTGAATTCTGGATAATGCGTCAGCGTTATAGTTTAATTTACCTTTCTTATGTTTAATCTCGAAATCGTACTCTTCTAGTTTGATTTTCCATCTCATTAAACGACTATTCGGTTCTTTTAGGGACCAAAGCCAAATCAATGGTTTGTGATCGGTGTACAATGTAAATTTCCTTCCGTAAATGTAAGGTCGAAACTGTTTGACGGCGTAGACAACGGCCAAAAGTTCTTTTTCGATAGTAGAATATTTACGTTCGGTTTCTGAAAGCGTTCGAGATGCATAGCAAATTGGTTTATCCGATCCAACGGTTCCTTGGGATAATATGGCTCCTAGTGCTACGTCGGATGCGTCTGTTGTGATTATAAATTCTTTTTCGAAGTCTGGATATTGCAAAATAGGATCATTCATAAGAAGCGTTTTACATTGTTCAAAAGCGGCTTCGTATTCTGCTGTTAGTTCAATTTTTGCATTTCTTTTTAAGCACTTTGTAAAAGGTTTCGTTATAAGTGCAAAGTCTTGAATGAACTTTCTGTAGTATCCGAGAAGTCCTAGAAATGACTTAATTTCTTTTTTTGTTTTTGGTATTGGGTATTTTTGAATTGCTCTGATCTTTTCAGGATTTGGTTTTACTCCTTTTTCAGTTATTACATGTCCTAGATATTTTAATTCCTTTTTCAGAAAGTCACATTTTTCTAAACGTATTTTAAAATTGGCTTCTTTTAGGCGTTGTAGAACTTTGTTCAGTTTAGTTATATGTTCCTCTAGTGAACTTGAATATATGATGATGTCATCTAAGTATACAAGACAGGTATCTTCTTGTAATCCTCGAAGTACGTTGTCCATTAACCTTTGGAAGGTTGCCGGGGCGTTCTTCAGTCCAAAGGGCATACGTCTGAATTCGTAATGTCCTTGTTCTGTTGTAAATGCTGTTTTCGGGGCATCCTTGGGCTCCATTTCTACTTGATGATATCCACTCGCGAGGTCTAATGATGTAAAGTATTGTCCTCGTCCTAATTTATCAAGAATGTCGGCGATATTCGGAATTGGATATTTATCTTCGATCATCTGTTTATTCAGTTGTCGATAATCGATCACCATTCTCTTCTTTATTTTTCCGTCCTTTTCTGTAGTAACAATATGCACGGGTGCTGACCATGGGGAGATACTTTCTTGTATTATGTCTTGTGATAAGAGTTTATTAATTTCCTTTTTAATTTCGCGTCGCATTTCTATTGGTTGGCGATACATGCGTACATACACTGGTTTGTCATCTTTCATATTTAATGAATGTTTAATTTCGTGAGTAAAGGTTAATTTCTGTCCGTCCAAATAAAATATATCCTTGAATTTCAACAATAAAATTTTTAATGAAGCTTTTTCTTCGATATTTAAATTGTCTTTATTTAAAATGTTGTTTATTTCTTGTTCAAATACTTCTTTCGATGTAGTTGGTTGAATTCCTTTATTGTATGACTCAGTAAATTCTTGAACTGGTGTTAAATTTATATTATGAGTTTTTCCTGATGTTTTAATAATTTTATCGGTGATGTTGTTAATCCGTATTAAGGTTTTTCCATTATTTACTTCGACTAATGCGGGTGGTGATAGAATAAATTCCTTCTCTCCTAATTTGGTTCGTGTTTGGGGAAAATATGCAAGTCCGTTTGTCATGTTATTGACTGTGTATTCAACTACTTGAGAAGTGTTTGGAAAAAGTTTAATATCGTCTAAACTGGTATAATAGGGGATTTTTACTTTCGGTGTCTTAAGTACTTCTTCAACAGTGTCAATTTGTGCTTTAATTGTTTTTATTAAATCCATTCCTATAAGCATATCGTAATAATTTGAAAAATTAAAACAATAAAATACGTGTTCACGTTCTTCTTTAAAAATATCAGGTATTTTGACTTTAAGAGCTTTTGATCCTTCTTCTATGCCATGTGGTGTTTGAATTTTGAATTCTTCGTTGATTGCATAATTATCTTTCATTGAATTATAAATTTCTTCACTTATCAGAGATTTCGATGCACCTGTATCAATTAAAATTTTGTAGTTTTGAAATTTTAAATAAGGTAGTTGTGGGTCTAATTGGGCGTTGTATGTAATTATTCCGTGAGTTATGTTTCTTCGATTATCTCGGCGGCCATGATAAAATTTAGAGCAGCATTTTGTTTTTCAGGCGTTTCTTTTTTGTTTATTTCTTCCTTAAGGCCCTCCTCGATTGCTAAGTGTTCACTTTCGTCGTATTCATAAATTTCGTAATTGTAATCATTACATTCCTGTTGTTGAGTACAATAATTTTCATCGTCATAAGCAAATTCATTATCATAAGATAAAATTTCTTCTTGTTTTTCAAGCATTGAGTGTTGTAACCAAGGTCTTTTATTTTCACGTCGTATTGAAGATGAAGCGGGACGTTTAAAGGCTGTCGGATCAACTTCCATAGGCGTGGGTTGTTCATATCTCTGGTTTATGTACGGTCTGTACTGATTGTAAGGTGTTGGTGTGCTGTTTATTCTTTGAAATTGTGCACGCTGTTGCATTTGTTGGTGTGGAAACTGCGCATGTTGGGGCAGTTGTCGTTGTGGAGGAATGAAGCGATGACCACTGTTTATCGCTGGTCTGTTCATCTGGAATGTCGGCCTCGACTGTAGTGGGCGTCTTATCTGCGACATTGGCATTGGTGGCGTTGTATTTCTTAACGTTGGCCTATAACTGGGGTCAAGATAGCGTTTTTTCTGGAGATCGTAATTTTCTATTTCACTTGCTAATCCTTCTGCTGTTTCTATGTCATTTGGGTTTCTTAATTTTACTTCAAGTCCTATTCGGTCATTTATCATGTCGAGTCCAAATAAGAATGTGCGAAGAGCAATTGAATTGTATTGTGCAATCTTCATTTGACGAATATTTATGTCATTTTCTTCCAAATTTATTTTTGATAAAAGCGTGTAAAGAGTAGCTTTAATTTTAGCGGCGTATTCTTTTGAACTGTCACTTTTCGATGGTCGAATGTTGTTTAAATCGTAAGCTAGTACGTCTTCAGATCTTTTGTCGCCAAAACTGTGGACTAAAATTGCTTTGAGTTCCGGCCAGGTGTTCGGCATTCGATTTGCATCAAGGGCTTCACGGGCTTTTCCTTCGAGTTTTCCCATGAAAATCATTAGAAGTCTTCTCTGCATGCGAACATCGGGTTGTTGAGGATTGAGAAATTCATCAATTAGGTATTCACAAGCTGTTACATAACTCCTAAGCGTTGTTTTGTCACCGGAGAATGTTGGAATTAAATTTTGATCGACGGGTTTGATTTCTTGCGCCATGTTTTCTTCTGCCTCTTCAATTTCTTGAACGGCCTCTAATATCGCGTTGAGATTGAAACGGTCAATTTTGGAAACGTTCGTTTTTGACAGGAGTGGGATGGCAAAAAATTTTTAAAAGGTACTTACAGTATGATAATTGTGTGTTTCATTTAGCTCGTTTCTCTTGGGGATCCAAAACTAAGCGATTTGAGCGTCGTTTGGAGATTTCACCGGAAATTCGGCGATTGTAGCGTCCTTTCCTTCGGGGTTGGTTCTTGAGGATAATCCGTAAAGAGTTAACACTCACCGTTACACTGCACGATTTTAGAGCACAATAACGTCGAGTTATCCTACCGACTGCGCCAGTTAACGTATTCACTACGTAACGATTGTTTTTAAAAAGTTTTATTTATTGAACACAATTACAATTGAAAGAATGAAAATACAAAGATTAATTTGAATAAGTAATTTGATACGAGCGCGAGCTGCCGGAGTCTGTCGGGTACTGACTGGAACTGGCTGTTATCTCCAGGCGCTGGGTATTTATGGAGATGGGTAGCTGAATCAGCAAATGGGTAGGTGGCTGGTATGGTAACAATATATAATGCTGACCCACATTTCCTTAATAACTCTGCTTACATGTTACAATTCGCTGACGATAATTGCCTAATTTCACGCGGAAAAAATCTCCCGATCGCAGTGCAAAATCTCCAAGCACTAATAAATTTATTAAGCGGATAGTACAAAAAGTAGCGCTTAAAACTAAACTCTGTTTTTTCCTCCCGTACCACAGAATCAATAACAACTCTACTACAATAACAATAAAAAACCATGTAATTAAACCTTTAAGCACACTAAAATATCTTGGAATAAAATTCGACAATAGAGTATCTTTCAGACAGTACTGCCGAGAAATGAAACGTAATGCCATCAAAAGAGCAAAATGTTTTAGATTACTAACATACAACAAAAAAGACATTAATAAAATAACCGTTACAACTATACAGGGTTATTGGTAATTAGACGTATATCCGTCAGGAGCTGATAGGGGTGCCAAAATGCAACAAATTGTACCCTACATAATATGGCCGAAATTCAATAGTTTTCGAGATATTTGAATTTTGAGGGTTTTTCGATAGTTACCCAAAATTTGACATTTAATTCCAAATTTAAAAAGAACTACATAATGAATGGATACCATTAAAAAATTATACTATAGCTGGCACTTCAATTAAGCTATAAACATAATTGAAAGTACTTAATTTAACAAAATAATTAAATTGATGAGCGATTCAAAAATAATATCTTACCAATATTATCATTTACGCTTCTAAAAATGATGTCTCGTTAAAAAAATTACTATAATCGTACAAATAACAAAAAAACTTGCCTATTCCATAAGCTTTCCAAAAATGTATTAAAGTCAATTTTAACATAAGTAATTCGTGGCAAAGCATGTGTTTGAATCAGCGCGGGGAGATAAATCATCTGTATTTTTAGTTTAGGATCGCTAAAACAACCGATTCTACTGGCGAAGTTCTTTGTGACACACACATCCATGGAACCGGAAACGAGTATTTCCCGATAGAAAAATTACTCGCCTCCGCTGGGGATTGAACCCAGATCACCGCCGTGACCGATTGGGGAAACCAGCGGCTCAACCGTTGGGCTACGGCACAGCGGGCACTGATAATTATTGTTAATTCTTGTTTCTGTTGTTATTTTTTTGTTATTTCTTATTATGATTGTTATTCTTTTGGTGTTATTTTGTGATAACATGGCTTCGTACTCTAATAACGAATACCCCGATATAATGTTTTGTTACGGTTTTGCCTATGGAAACGCGGTTGCGACTCGGCGAGAATACCAACGTCGCTTTCCCGATCGTCGACATCCCCACGTTACTGTTTTTGGAAGCACCTATTGACGATTGTCTAAAACTGGCAGTGTTCAAAGAAAACAATTAGACGCTGGCAGACCTCAACGGTACACGGCTGACAAAGAGGACACCATTCTTCAGTGTTTGATTGATAACCCAAACACCTCAAGGAACATTGTTGCAACACAGTTTGGTATAACCCAGTGGAAAGTGTAGTTGGTGGTACATCTATCAAGTAGACACCCGTTCCATTATCAACCTGTCCAAACATTGCACGAGGGAGATCCTGCCAGGCGATTTGAATTTTGTCGGTTTATATTAAATGCTGACGCTGACGAGGAACGTTTCCTACGAAATATTTTGTGTACTGACGAGTCAAAGTTTGACCGGGATGGTGTAACGAATTACTATAACTTGCGTTTTTTGGCACCTAAAGCGGACAGGAATCCAGAAAAACTTAAAGAAACTGCGTCGTAAATGAGATTTTCCCTGAACGTTTGGATGGGCCCCAAAATTTGAACGGCGAAAATTACGAGGAGTTTTTAAGAAACTATGTTTCCGAGGAAATAAAAAAACAACCTCATGTTTCAACATGATGGCTGCCCAGCACATTACCGGATTACTGTCCGGCAGTGGCTAGACGAGAGTTATCCAAACCGATGGATCGGGAGGGGAGGGTCAATTCCGTGGCCAGCACGAAGCCCTGACATCACACCTCTTGATTTTTACGTATGGGGACACATGAAGGAATTAGTTTATGTGACCCCAATAAATTCTGTCGAAGAACTTTAACAGCGAATAATAAACGCGGCGCAAGAGATGAGAACAACGTTTACATCAAGAGTGACGAAAACCGAAGTTAGGAAGAGGATTCGAACCTGCATTCGTAATCGAGGAGCTCATTTTGAACAAGATGTCTAAAATTTGTAATAAACTTTGACGTACATTGATCAATGCATTCATTATATTTCATACAAATACAAATGACCCTTTCTTTCCCCCGCCGATTTAAACACATGCCTTGCCACGAATTACGTATCTTAAAATTGACGTTTATACCTTTTTGGAAAGCTTGCAGAATAGGCAAGTTGTTTTAGTTATTTGTACGATTAGTATTTTTTTCAACGAGATATGTTTTGAAGTGTAAATGAAAATATTGGTAAGATATTATTCTTAAATCGCTCATCATTTTCATTATTTTGTTGGATTAAGTACTTTTAATTATGTTCATAGCTTAATTGAAGTGCCAGCTACAGTATAATTTTTTAATGGCACCCATTCAATATGTAGTTTTTTTTTTATTTGGAATTAAAAGTCAAATTTTGGGTAAATATCGAAAAACCCTAAACATGCAAATAACTCGAAAACTATTGAATTTCGGCTATACATATGTAGTGTTCAATTTGTTGCATTTTGGCCCCCCTATCAGCTCCTAACGGATATACGTCGAATTACCAATAACCCTGTATACAAAATGCTATGGAGGCCCATGCTGGATTATGGTCATGTACTCCTTTTAACCTCTTAGCTACTATTAAAGCCCATCTTCAAATAGCAGAAACTTCCTGTCTACGCATCCCGACCTGAATCCGACATCTAAACAATCCAACACATAACCCTCCTAATACCCTTCTCTACAAAGAGACAAATATTCCAGAATATCCTATAAGAGCAACAAAAATGTATCACAAATTCGCCTCAAACATCAATATGGAAAACATTTAACAACTAAACGTGACAGAAACATACCAAGAGTTATCACGAATCCCGAAAAAACAATAATAAAATCGATAACGGATAGTAGAAGACAATAAAGCACGTCATCTGGTTCATAAGTTCGATTATAATTTAAGTTGTATAAATGATTTAATTCTAAGTTTATATACACTAGAATGTAATACGTCGTAATATATAATAAAATTTAATAACAATATAGTAACTATAATATGAAATGATATATAATATGTTTATGTTATTAGTTTTTTGTAAAAATATATTTATATTATAAAGCGGCTGAAAGACCTCGGACGATGGCCTTTTGTAACTCTTTTGGGTTCAATAAATGAATTATTAATTAATTAATTGTAATGACTTGAAAGAGCATTTACAGAACAGTATAATCAACAAATACACTTTAGTTAATTGTAGCAGAAAAAATATAATGAACACGTTAAAAGGAATACATGCTTAAGTATGTATCAGTTAATTAATAAACTAGATACATTAATTACGAGTAGTACAAACTTGGGATATTAGGCCCAACTTCTCTAAAATGTAATTGTATAGATAGTTATCTGCGTGATATTCCGGGCACAAGACTAAAAGCGCGAATGCTAAATAAAATATTTCAACATTAATATATGAAAACTATTATTAAAACGGATGATGTGATCTATAAAAATAAAGGGTGGCATGTTTAAAAGATAACTCAGCGTTTTTTAAAGATAGACGATGTTTTTTTTATAAAAGTTACTTGATTTTAAAACCACTGTAACTTAAACATATTTTGAAATACACAGAATACTTGATATAAAAACTATAATAATAATCCTTTTAATCTCAACCTGTATTTGTACGGGCCCCATAAGCTCAACAACTTGCTTATTTTTCGAGTAATCCATGATTTGCTTTTTTGACATTATTGGACTCCTCATAAGGTTCAGTGAAAAACTCTCACTTAATTTCTAATAATTTTACTTTATTACTATTTCATATGGTTTAAAAGTCGTTCAAATTGGAGCAGCGATGTTGGGTATTTAACCGATTTTACATCTCTTCAAATAAGCGATAGTGCAGATGAAAAATCGGGCACCCTGTTTTACAAATTAGGTAGGTGCACTTCTTAACAGGGCTGTGGACTACCAGAATCGTAAAGTCGAGTTTAAGCATTTTGGCCGGAGTCGGAGTCGTGGATTTGAAACTCTGTGTCGTAGAGTCGGAGTCGTGGAGTCGAACATTTTATATAACTCTGAGTCCAATTCATTTATATACAGGGTGGCGCGTTTGGATCTGATGTATTTCAAATTTGACAGCTATTTGAAATACATCAGATCCAAGTATTGGAGTTAGAAGCAACAAACAAATTTTATAATTAAGAGTGATAATGGAAATTTATTTTATAAATGTGGTACAGGTTACTTATTGAAAACACTTCTGTCAAATGCCGTCCTTGTTGGTTGACGCATCCTTGGAGCCGGTGATGAAAGTTTCGCATAGTTTGCTGAAGCATATCAATTGGAACAGCAGCAATTTCATGCTGGATTGTCTCTTCAATTTGCGAATGGTGTTTTTTTAAACGCTAATTAATTTTTTCGAGATATTGTGGATTACTACCGAAATGCAAACTTTTATCACAATCTATATATCTGTGTTCGCTGAAATTGTTACACAACCACAGGCCAGCGGCTAGCAGTCTTGGCGCCCTTGTGCAATATTTTATATGGCCCCCTAAATATTCAATAACCCTAGGGATGGCTGATAGTTCATGGGGAATAAGAGCGAATGGACATACAAGGGATTATGCACAATTAAACATGTCTTTGTAAAAATATGTTTTTATTTTTTTTTCACATAAATATACATAAACTCCAATGATATAAACAAGCATATAACGTATAATATAATAATTAGTTGACCATTTAGCAACTACAAAAAATCTAAAGTAAGGCTATTTAAATCTGACTTCTCTTAAACTTATACAGGGTGATTCAAATTCGACCCTCACCATGGGGATCTCGCTTATTATAGGAGATAGAGGGTAGGTTTAAATTCGGCACTATTGCAGAATTTTATGCTAAGTAATAATCCGCTGAAAAAATATACTTAAATTATTTTGTTTTCGAGTAAAGTTATAAAAACTGAAAAAACTGTTTTTCTTTATTTAATTATATTTTCATTATTTGAGACAATATTAAAACACTGTAAAGACCTTCTTATAGCGCTTTTTATTATCTAACAGATGGCGTAATTTATTTCTTTATAACATGTTTCAGATCATCATCAACTTTCTTGTTTCTTATGGACGTCATATTTATTTTTTTATCATATCTCTTTGCTTTACTTTTTGTGATGACAACGATATAGTACAACATACATCTAATTTCATAAACCAACATACTATCGTTAAAAATGTTTTTGCTCTCAGTCTGTTATTGTGCTAACTAAAAAATAAAAAATTAAAAAATAAAAAAAAAATAAAAATGAAGTTCGGTGATTTAGAAAAACGAGATATATTACGTTTTTTTTTATTCATTAAACAGAAATACAGAATTGGCTTGTCAAAAATATTCACAAATGTATCCAGAAAGACGGCAATAGCATGAAACAATGTTTGTGCAAATGAACAACAATTTTAGAAAATATAACAAGTAAAATAATATAAAAAATAATAATAACTAAAATAGTGACATTTTTAACATTAAAAATTATAATTTGTGTTTAAACAAAAAACGGTTTTCATTAATACATTATTTTTTACATTATTTACCGCCCTATAAACACTTTTTCTGGGTATCGTATTAAATGCATTATTAATCCCATCTCTGAGTTCTGCAATGTTGACATAATTATGACGATAAACTTCATTCTTAACCCCAATCAAAAATAATATTTAACGCTTAGATCCGGCGAACTAGCTGGCCAAGCTACGATCTTGCTGCCACCAGAAGTTTTGGTGTTAACTTAGAGGAACATTATCCAAATAATTAGCAATGTTTGTACGAAAACGGTGTAAATATCGTTCAATGTTTAGAGACTCTTCGTATATAATTGGCCCTATTAAATTGTCTTCATAAATTCCTGCCCAAACATGTATCCCAAATCGATGCTGTGGCCTAACGCTACGGACTTGTCTTGGATTTGAATTCTCATTATTTCTATTAAAATTGCCACTATTTGTGAATTTACATTCATCTGTCCAAATAATGTTATTAATAAAAATATCATCTTCAAAGCACTTTTGCAGCAACCAATTGCAAAATGTAATAAGTCTAATATTGTCACCAGGCAATAGAGTTTGGCTTAAATGAATTTTGTATGGTTTGCAATTGAATTTATTTAAAATTCACTATATTTGCACTGATGGCAAATTTAAATCAGCTGCTACTGCACAGCATGCGGGTGATGTGAATTTGATGTATCTAAATTATTGTATGTAAGTACACCCATAATAAAATAACCAAGATACATTTAATATTACCATTTACAAAATATTATTACTCTTCTTGAACATTCTTATTTCCGCATGCTTTGCGGCGTTGATTGAATAATCCATACTCTCCCAAATTTCTTTCAATCTATAGAAAAATTGTTTGATGCCATTGCTTTCTTTCTGGAAACATTTGTAAATATTTTTGACTATAATTCTTTATTTTTGTTAAATGAATAAAAAATACGTAACATATCACGCTATTCTGAATAACTGAACAGCATTTTTATTGATAAACAATAATAATGTTTGATAAACAATGAGTACTTCATATTTTTTTATTGTTCTTAATTGCATGGCAAAGATGATTTTTAGTTAGCGTAATAATAGACTCGTAGCAAAAACATTTTTAACGATAGTATGTTGGTTTATATATAAAATTAGATGTATGTTGTAATATATCGTTGCCATCACAAAATATAATGCAATTAGATGTGATGGAAAACAAATATGGCGTCCTTAAGAAATAAGAAAGTTGATGATGGTTTAAAAGAAACGAAACATGTTATAAAGAAATCAATTACCCTAACTGTTAGAAAATAAAAAGTGCTATAAGAACGACTTTACCGTTTTTTTAAATATTGCCTCAAATAACGAAAATATAAATAAAAAAAAAACAGTTTTTTTCAGTTATTTCGACTTTACTCAAAAACAAAGGAATTTAATTACATTTTTTTCGGATTATTAATCAGCATCGAATTTTTCAAAGGTGCCTAATTAAAACATACCCTCTATCTCAAATAAGAAGCGAGATACCCATGAAAAGGCTCGAGTTTGAAACACCCTGTATAAAATAAAAGAAAAACATATTTAAAAAAAATAAACCTTTCGCGATTTAATTTTTGAAAATTTCCTAATTAACTCTTCAGTATCTAATTCTTTTAATACCTTGGATTCTATAGATATGATAGCAAGGTTAGTTAATCGATTTTGCCCAATAGTTGTTTTCAAATAATTCTTTATTATTTTTAGCTTTAGTGTTAAACTAACTACTATTTTGGGGTTGTTTATGTGCTCATATTCCATTACCATTTTTAAGCGATAATTCGAATAAAACGTAATAAAAACCGGAAAAATGCTCGCTAAAATGTTGATTTTACTAAATTATTGTATGGTTGATGATTGACTCCAAAAAGTCAGTGAATGGCTGGAATGAAAACACAATTACAAACAGTAACAATTTTCAACAGATTTCCTATTTATGTTAATAGGAATTAAATTTAAAGGTACACTGGTTTATTTGATTTACCCAGAGACTAACTTCACTGACTATTTCTTGTTTATACAATCAGACCATTTAAAATTTCAAAAAAAATGCTTAAGCACATCGTTGGACATACATAAAACGTTATCTGATGAAAATATAACAAACGTTTTGAGAACAAAAAAAACTTCTACGAAATATTGATCTATGGATGGTCGATTATTCGAAACCTTGTCTCGGTTTTCAAAATGAAAATAAATATATCGGCCATAGAGCACTCATATTACATTCAATGAACCTTAGGTGGTTATAATAAATGTAAATGACGTGTACTGATTTTTCATAGTAACTATTTTGAAGATTTATTTTATATTTTTTAAATTTTTTTTTCATAATTTTTAAGCGATAATTCGATTAAAACTTTATAAAAACAAAAAATAAATATGTTTATGAATTTTAGTAATTAAATAAGACAGTGATTCTAATTTGATTTTGATAATTTAGTTCCAATAATATATAGATATAGAAAGTAGCATTTTAAGTTTGACATGAATCCCTATGATGCGTCTTGGAACGGTTTTCAAAATGAAAATAAATAAATCGGCCATAGAGCACTCATATTACATTCAATGAACCTTAGGTGGTTATAATAAATGTAAATGACGTGTACTGATTTTTCATAGTAACTATTTTGAAGATTTATTTGATATTTTTTATATATTTTTTTCATAATTTTTAGTAATAATAGTAGTACGTGTAGTAATCTCTATTCACAGCAATAGTGCAAAGTACAGTTACCGCAGCATTGGTTGAAATTTTGAGTTTAAAACCACGGCCAGCACTTGTGAAACATCCATTCAAATTTATTTTGAAATGATTATTTGGAATCAGTAAAACTCAAATGTAGCTGCAATTATCCTTATTGTAATAAGAAAATTCCCATGCAACAACACAAAACACGATTGTGTGTATAAATTATTATCGTTTTCTATATTCTTGATAGTAAAAAAACACGTTCCAAATCGTAATACATGTGGCTGTCAAGGACGGTGTGGCGGATTGAAAGGGGGAAGAGGGCGCAGGAGCATAGACCGCTGCCACCTCCTTACCATATTGGCTAGGAAAACTCCTATATTTTTAAGTGTGAAGTTTATTTTAAAGATTATGATAGTGCCACCCCCATGAGGTTTTTCTAAATATACTACTGATCCAATACTCGTCTTTTCTGGTTCCACTGCACATTAGTACGGCGCACACCACGCATAGCGTTCAAATTAAAATTAAGAGAATGGCATATTATGTATCCTATTTTTGGAGTTTCGTGCCAACAGACGGACCGACGTCATTAGGATAACAATGTATATTCTTGGAACCCAAAAGTAAGAATGCAATTCCTTTATTACTTCCAGGGTTTCGAATTGCTATTTTTTGCGTTTTGGTTTTTGTTCCGGTTTAATTAATAAAATATACAAGGTGCGGTAGGGAAACTTGCTGATTTGAATTGGGCGCCAATGAGCAAGACGTGGTCAGAAAGGGGAGGGAGGGTCTCATTCGATAGAGGGGGTCTTGAAGTTTTGTTACCGGTCAAGCCAATTGTCGTCATGCGTTGGACAAGGGGGGAGCGTGCGTTCGCCGTCGAGGCCTACTTTTCCAATGGCTGTTCGGTGGTTGCCACCTAAAGTGCCTTCCGAACTCGATTCAATATTCATTCCACAGATCCCGTTCTTGGCCAGCAATCAATCGTTTCGTGGGTGGACGCATTCAGGGAAAGTGGCAGTGCGGCAAAAAAAGGGCCTGAAGGTCAACGGAATATCAGAACACCAGAAAACGCCAAGGGGGTGAGGCTGTCGTTTTTGCGCTCGCCCGGCGTTCGGCGCGCAAACAGGCAGGTGCTCTGGAGATTTGTGATCGCAGTGTGAGACGAATTCTTCACAACGAACTCAAGTTTCATCCCTACAAACTTGCTGTGGTGCAAGAGCTCAGTGAACGCAATTTTTTTTTCCGCCAACCTGCATGCGAAGCGCTCCTTAACTTGCCTCACGACGCCCTGTTGTTTTTCAGTGATGGGGCCCATTTCCACCTTTCCGGCTGCGTAAACAAACAAAACATGCGGTATTGGAGTGGTGCCAATCCCCGTGAACTTCACGAGAAGCCACTTCATTGTGAACGTGTTACTGTGTGGTGTGCATTGTCGAGAGTTGGGATAATTGGCCCTTACTTTTTCGAGGAAGAAGAACACACTGTTACTGTGAATGCAGTTCTCTACAGAGAAATGATTGAGACATTTTTTCTCCCAGAACTCGAAGAAATGGAACTTGGAGATGTATGGTTCTAGCAGGACGGAGCCACGGCACACGCAGTGAGAACTTCAATGAAACTTTTGAGGGAACACTTCCACGAGCGCCTAATCTCCTTGAGGGGTGACGTACTGTGGCTGGCGCGCTCCCCCGATTTGGCTCACTGTGACTTCCTTTTATGGGGATATCTCAAATCTATTGTTTACAATAACAAACCACGGACCCTGCAACACCTGAAGGACAACATTCGCCAAGCCATCGCCAACATTCCCGTCGATATGCTCGAAAGAGTGGAGTGAAACTTCAAAACGCGGGTGGATCAGTGTATCTGTAATGAGGGCCGCCAGTTGTCTGATGTCATTTTTAAAACCACTTGAAACAAAAATTCAGGATGTGAACAATACGATAAAAAAAGAATTAAATTAATGAGTGAAATACTTTTTCTTTCATTGACCTTTCAAATCAGCAAGTTTCCCTGCCGCACCCTGTATATATCGGCTTGGTTCCGTTTTTCGTTGTAGAAAAAATAACGGTCGTTTGCGGTTTTCAGTTCAGCTCCAAGTGATAGTTTTCATTTTTGAAATGCTTTAATTTCATGTTAAAAAAAATGTTGATGTGTCCATCATAACACTGTCCTCGGTATAGATATGATGATTTAAATATTAAGAATTTGGAAAAGTGTCTCAAATTATCACATTTACAAAATATTCACAAAATAAGAGGTTTGCATTTTTTGCGCTATATCTTGGTAAATATCTGTCACATCTCTGCAGTATATATTTTTAACTTTACTTTGAATTAGTGGTTTGTACGCGTGGCGCATGAAGTAAAATTTCGAGATTAGAAAAGCCCGTGACGAATTTTCTACGCGGGGCTTTTCTAAACTCGAAATTTTACTTCCTAGTTAGTCTGGGAGTGGAGGACACTCGTTACTTTAAAATATGTAACAACTATCAAAATGTGTGTCGCAAGTATCACTAAGAAAAACATTAATATGACCATCTAATCATATATTTCAAATAATAGTTGTCTTAAATTGACAATAGTCGGCTGACGCTAATTTATGTCCAGTTTAATAATTGGACTTAATGTCATTTCCAGTTGATACGATAAACTAATATCGGCTGACGGCGATTCATGTCAAGTTGACACAATGAACTAAACGTCGACTATCGTCGTCTCAAGTCAAGTTGACACGATAGACTAATGTCAATCAATATAGTGACTTATAATCATAAACTCACAGTAGTGAAAATACAGTCGATATAGTGAATTAATGACAAAATCATATCATAATCAAAAGACATAAACCAAGTGACTTACAGTCATAATATCGCAATAGTGAAAATACAATTAATGACCAAATCCTAATACGTTAAAATACAGTCAACCTAGTGACTTACAGTCATAATACAACAATAGTCGAAATACAGTCGATAAAGACATAAAATGACAAAATCCTAGCATAGTCAAAAGATAGTCAACCAAGATACTTACAGTTATAATGTTATAGTAGTCAAAATACAATTGATAAAGACATTTCATGATAAAATCCTAGCATAGACAAAAAACAGCCAAAACAGCTAAATAATAAGTGAAAAGAGAGCCATTACGGATATAATGTCACAATAGAAAAAAAAAAACAATCAATAGAAAGGTTTAATGATAAAATACAATCATAGTCAAAAGACAATCAACCAAGTCACTTACAGTCATAATGTCAGAATAATCAAAAGACAGTCAACCAAGTCACTTACAGTCATAATGTCAGAATAGCCAAAATACAGTCTATAAGATATAATATGTTAAAATCCTATAATGGCCTACAGTCGGCCGACTTTAGGCCATTATAGGATTTTGTCATATTATATCTTATCGACTGTATTTTGGCTATTGGCTATAACCAATTGACTTACAAATAAAATGTCACAAATGTCAAGCAACCACCTTTAGACCACTTCATATGGATTGACCCAATTAATCGATTATGTTGACCACATGCTGATTGTTGAATACTATTTAATATTGATTATCATTTAACCTTATAAATTTTAGCCAGTATAAGGTTAAAATAAACAAGTTGCATCTGCTATTGGTGTTATGGAGCATCTTGTATGTATTTACATATTTTTAGGTTATGGAGCCCTTGAAGTCAAGCAACTTTAGTGAAGGCACTGTTATCTAACCTAAAGAAGAGCTGAACTGTCCTCCAAAAACACACTTATGGATGCGCTTATTGAGACTCCCTGTATATTACTTCAATCTATAATGAACACTCCAAAACAAGATCACATTATTTCTAATGTACGATGAATAATATTAATAGTTTATATAGACATTATGTATGTCCCAAAATAATGTTTGTTCAACTATTACTAAACGATGCACGCCATAGAATTAATATACATACACATAAACAACGTAAATTTCAAGTTTGTATAATTTGTCACGACTTGGGAAAATTGCAGCTCCGCCAGTTGATCGAATAATTCACCCTCATTCACATCCATCGAGAGAGCAATAATTTCAAATTACTTCAACTAGAAAACTAAAATGAAATAATCCAATTGAAAATAGCCCAATTGAAAAAAGAAAACGAATCCGAAACAGCGCGTGATTAATGTCGACCGCAACCGTGGCAATTTATCATCCGGTTTGGACATCGGGCGACGCATTAAAACCGGACGATTTGCTCATGTTTGCTTATTACAATTAGTCCGGCTATGTTTGCAATACTAATGCTAATAGCGGCTGGAGATTTACTAACGGCCACTGCTCCCAAATCCCTGAACCAATGCCTGGATAAAATTATAAACAAAGGCGATGTTATTACAATATATTCCTCGGATTTACAAAGTTTGGACTTGCACGTATCTGAATTTACGGCGAGCTGGATTAATTTGGGCACGAACTACAAGATTCCTTATAAAAATAATTTTCAGTATTTAACTAATATTTACGTTATACATTTCAAACATTTACAAGAATTAGAAGCGTTGGTTTCAACTTTATCGAGCAAACAGGTCTTAAATGACAAACAGCGTAACTTATTGACAACCAACGAATCAATTTCGCTTGAAGGTACATTTGAAATATTGTGGAGATACGGTATGGCTAAAATAATCGTTTTTATGCGGGGAGAAATTTATGCGTGGGAACCAACTTTGGGCGGTTGCGTTAATTTTTCAGCAAGCATCACGCAGAACGAGTGTGAATTGATAGCGCAAACATCGCAAAATTGCGCTTTGAAGGTGAGGACTTCGATTTGGCCACCGTTTGTTAATCCAGTGGATGAGTATGGAGAGCGGTCTGGTTTGGATGTGAATTTAATCAACACCATCGCTAAGGGTTTAAAGGTAAACGATGACAACAAAGTTAGTATTAGATTCGCTGGGTATTATAAAATATATAGTGGATCAGACATTGCATTTCCCTGGTGGCTCATTTATCATTGTTTTCCTTATTACTGCTAAAATATTTTAAGGATGAAAAAATGTTGAAAAGAACTTATCATACGCAGTGGCGGCTGCTGCAGGGAGGGCAACTGCCCTCCCGTGACAAACCGCGACCTGTGACAAATTTCTTTTAACAGATAAATGATTATAAATATCTAATTTGTATGTATGTACATTTTCTGATTTGTTTGATAACAAATAGTATGTTTTCGAAACACGGGCTCCGGGGCATCTCGCATATTGCCCTCAATCTGCTACGTCTACGTCGCAATCGAGCGATGGAAACTGGTGGGGGTAGATTGCGGCTCTACGCTAGCAACGGTGCGCGTATGTTTTGTTTTCTGTCGTCGCAAATCCAGGGTCTGTCAACTTGGCCCCCCCAACTCAAAATTTTCAAATAAATAATATTGCGCCCGAAAGGTCTTAACTTGCGCTCAATTGCGCCCAAATATTAAAACTTGCGCTGTTAAGGGTAGAAAGTTATAGCGATTTGAAAATAGGGTAGGCTAAGTTGACGCCAGCCCCCCCCCCCCCCCCCCATCTCGGAATTTTTAACTTTTTCTTTCATAAATACATTCTATGCAACTTGCGCTATCGATACCACCTAATTTTACAAGTTGCGCTGCAAAAATACACCCCCTATAAACGAAACAAAGGAGGGTGCCAGCCCCCCCACTTTAAATTTTTTAAGTTTTATTGCATTGTACACAAAGCTTAGAAGTTGCGCTCACTTGCGCCATCGAAATTTCTTCAATATCAGTTCTCATGAAAAAGTTATAGCATATTTTATATATACTCGAATCCAGTGCGCGTATTCCCATAATCTCCGTGCAACTACAAAAGAGTAATACAATAAACATACTTAACTCACAACCACTGTCCATCTTCGTCGAAAAGCATACATTATACAACCAAAACAGTAATTTTCTATAATATTTGCATATTTATTCCAGTGCCGTATCATGGTGGAAATTTATATTTTTATTATTACTTAAATAATTTTATTTCCAAAACAAATAACAATAATTCGATCAAATTAATAAATATAACTTTAACAATGTATTTAAAATGCATTTCTGCTGATTAGAAAAGTTGCGCTGTTTTCCCAGTAGCGTTACAAATAATTTATTATTTAATTTAATTATATATTTTCAAAACCAAATGTGAAAATTTAATTTTTTTAAGTGATTTTACTTAAACAATTCATAAGAAATGCATCTGTGCCAATTAAAAAACTTGCGCTGTTTTCTCAGTGGCGTCACAATTAATTTATTATTATTTAATTAAATTAAATATTTTTCAAACCAAACGGAAAATTTTGAATTTTCTAAGTGATATTACTTTAGCAATGCATAGGAAATGCATTTATGCTAATGAGAAAAGTTGCTCTGTTTTCCCAGTGGCGTCACAATGAATGTATTATTATTGAATTAAATGAAATATTTTCAAAACCAAACGGAAAATTTTGAATTTTCTAGGTGATATTACTTTAACAATACTAGGAAATGCGTTTATGCTAATGAGAAAAGTTGCGCTGTTTTCCCAGTGGCGTCACAATTAATTTATTATTATTGAATTAAATTATTTTTTTTCAAAACTAAACGGGAAACTTTGAATTCTCTAAGTGATATTACTTTAACAATAAACAGGAAATGCATTTATAATAATGAGAAAAGTTTCGCTGTTTTCCCAGTGGCGTCACAATTAATTTATTATTATTGAATTAAATTAAATATTTTCAAAACCAAACGAGAAACTTTGAATTTTCTAAGTGATATTAGTTTAACAATGAATGGGAAATGCATTTATGCTAATAAGAAAAGTTGCGCTGTTTAACCAGTGGCGTCACAATTAATTTATTATTATTGAATTAAATTAAATATTTTCAAAACCAAACGGAAAATTTTGAATTTTCTAAGTGATATTGCTTTAACATTGCATAGGAAATGCATTTATGCAAATGAGAAAAGTTGCGCTGTTTTCCCAGTGGCGTCACAATTAATTTATAATTATTGAATTAAATTAAATATTTTCAAAACCAAACGGTAAGTTTTGAATTTTCTAAGTGATATTACTTTAACAATGCATAGGAAATGCAATTATGCTAATGAGAAAATTTGCGCTGTTTTTACAGTGGCGTCACAATAAATTTATTATTATTGAATTAAATTAAATATTTCCAAAACCAAACGGAAAATTTTGAATTTTCTAAGTAATATTACTTTAACAATGCATAGAAAATGCATTTATGCTAATAAGAAAAGTTGCGCCGTTTTCCCAGTGGCGTCACAATTAATTTATTATTATTGAATTAAATTAAATATTTTCTAAACCAAACGGAAAATTTTAAATTTTCTAAGTGATATTACTTTAACAATGCATAGGAAATGCATTTATGCTAATGAGAAAAGTTGCGCTGTTTTCCCAGTGGCGTCACGATTAATTTATTATTATTGAATTAAATTAAATATTTTCAAAACCAAACAAGAAACTTTGAATTTTCTAAGTGATATTACTTTAACAATGAATAGGAAATGCATTTATGCTAATGAGAAAAGTTGCGCTGTTTTTCCAGTGGCGTCACAATTAATTCATTATTATTGAATTAAATTAAATATTTTCAAAACCAAACAGAAAATTTTGAATTTTCTAAGTGATATTACTTTAACAATGCATAGAAAATGCATTTATGCTAATACGAAAAGTTGCGCTGTTTTTCCAGTGGCGTCACAATTAATTTATTATTATTGAATTACATTAAATATTTTCAAAACCAAATAGGAAACTTTAAATTTTCTAAGTGATATTAGTTTAACAATGCATAGGAAATGCATTTATGCTAATGAAAAAAGTTGCGCTGTTTTCCCAGTGGCGTCACAATTAATTTATTATTATTGAATTAAATTAAATATTTTTAAAACCAAACGGAAAATTCTGAATTTTTTAAGTGATTTTACTTTAAAAATGCATAGAAAATGCATTTATGCTAATGAAAAAAGATGCGCTGTTTTCCCAGTGGCGTCACAATTAATTTATTATTATTGAATTACATTAAATATTTTCAAAACCAAACGGGAAACTTTAAATTTTCTAAGTAATATTACTTTAACAATGCATAGGAAATGCATTTATGCTAATGAGAAAAGTTGCGCTGTTTTACCAGTGGCGTCACAATTAATTTATTATCATTGAATTAAATTAAATATTTTCAAAACCAAACGAAAAATTTTGAATTTTCTAAGTGATATTACTTTAACAATGCATACGAAATGCATTTATGCTAATGAGAAAAGTTGCGCTGTTTTCCCAGTGGCGTCACGATTAATTTATTATTATTGAATTAAATTAAATATTTTCAAAACCAAACGGGAAACTTTGTATTTTCTAAGTGATAGTACTTCAACAATGAATTGGAAATGCATTTATGCTAATGAGAAAAGTTGCGCTATTTTCCCAGTGGCGTCACAATTAATTTATTATTATTGAATTAAATTAAATATTTTCAAAACCAAACGGGAAACTTTGAATTTTCTAAGTGATATTAGTTGAGCAATGAATAGGAAATGCATATTTGCTAATGAGAACAGTTGCGCTGTTTTCCCAGTGGCGTCACAATTAATTTATTATTATTGAATTAAATTAAATATTTTCAAAACCAAACGGAAAATTTTGAATTCTTTAAGTGATAATACTTTAACAGTGCATAGGAAATGCATTTATGCTAATAAGAAAAGTTGCGCTGTTTTCCCAGTGGCGTCACAATTAATTTATTATTATTGATTTAAATTTAATATTTTCAAAACCAAACGGGAAACTTTGAATTTTCTAAGTGTTATTACTTTAACAATGAAAAGGAAATTCATTTATGCTAATGAGAAAAGTTGCGCTGTTTTCCCAGTGGCGTCACAATTAATTTATTATTATTGAATTAAATTAAATATTTTCAAAACCAAACGGGAAACTTTGAATTTTCTAAGTGATATTAGTTTAACAATGAATAGGAAATACATTTATGCTAATGAGAAAAGTTGCGCTGTTTTCCCAGTGGCGTCACAATTAATTTATTATTATTGAATTAAATTAAATATTTTCTAAACCAAACGGAAAATTTTGAATTTTATAAGTGATATTACTTTAACAATGCATAGGAAATGCATTTATGCTAATGAGAAAAGTTGCGCTGTTTTCCCAGTGGCGTCACAATTAATTTATTATTATTGAATTACATTAAATATTTTCAAAACCAAACGGGAAACTTTAAATTTTCTAAGTAATATTACTTTAACAATGCATAGGAAATGCATTTATGCTAATGAGAAAAGTTGCGCTGTTTTACCAGTGGCGTCACAATTAATTTATTATCATTGAATTAAATTAAATATTTTCAAAACCAAACGAAAACTTTTGAATTTTTTAAGTGATATTACTTTAACAATGCATACGAAATGCATTTATGCTAATGAGAAAAGTTGCGCTGTTTTCCCAGTGGCGTCACGATTAATTTATTAATATTGAATTAAATTAAATATTTTCAAAACCAAACGGGAAACTTTGTATTTTCTAAGTGATAGTACTTCAACAATGAATTGGAAATGCATTTATGCTAATGAGAAAAGTTGCGCTATTTTCCCAGTGGCGTCACAATTAATTTATTATTATTGAATTAAATTAAATATTTTCAAAACCAAACGGGAAACTTTGAATTTTCTAAGTGATATTAGTTGAGCAATGAATAGGAAATGCATATTTGCTAATGAGAAAAGTTGCGCTGTTTTCCCAGTGGCGTCACAATTAATTTATTATTATTGAATTAAATTAAATATTTTCAAAACGAAACGGAAAATTTTGAATTCTTTAAGTGATAATACTTTAACAATGCATAGGAAATGCATTTATGCTAATAAGAAAAGTTGCGCTGTTTTCCCAGTGGCGTCACAATTAATTTATTATTATTGATTTAAATTTAATATTTTCAAAACCAAACGGGAAACTTTGAATTTTCTAAGTGTTATTACTTTAACAATGAAAAGGAAATGCATTTATGCTAATGAGAAAAGTTGCGCTGTTTTCCCAGTGGCGTCACAATTAATTTATTATTATTGAATTAAATTAAATATTTTCAAAACCAAACGGGAAACTTTGAATTTTCTAAGTGATATTAGTTTAACAATGAATAGGAAATACATTTATGCTAATGAGAAAAGTTGCGCTGTTTTCCCAGTGGCGTCACAATTAATTTATTATTATTGAATTAAATTAAATATTTTCTAAACCAAACGGAAAATTTTGAATTTTCTAAGTGATATTACTTTAACAATGCATAGGAAATGCATTTATGCTAATGAGAAAAGTTGCGCTGTTTTCCCAGTGGCGTCACAATTAATTTATTATTATTGAATTAAATTAAATATTTCTAAAACCAAACAAAAAATTTTGAATTTTCTAAGTGATATTACTATAACAATGCATAGGCAATGCATTTATGCTAATGAGAAAAGTTTCGCTGTTTTACCAGTGGCGTCACAATTAATTTATTATTATTGAATTATATTAAATATTTTTAAAACCAAACGGGAAACTTTGTATTTTCTAAGTGATAGTACTTCAACAATGAATAGGAAATGCATTTATGCTAATGAGAAAAGTTGCGCTATTTTCCCAGTGGCGTCACAATTAATTTATTATTATTGAATTAAATTAAATATTTTCAAAACCAAACGGGAAACTTTGAATTTTCTAAGTGATATTAGTTGAGCAATGAATAGGAAATGCATATTTGCTAATGAGAAAAGTTGCGCTGTTTTCCCAGTGGCGTCACAATTAATTTATTATTATTGAATTAAATTAAATATTTTCAAAACCAAACGGAAAATTTTGAATTCTTTAAGTGATAATACTTTAACAATGCATAGGAAATGCATTTATGCTAATAAGAAAAGTTGCGCTGTTTTCCCAGTGGCGTCACAATTAATTTATTATTATTGATTTAAATTTAATATTTTCAAAACCAAACGGGAAACTTTGAATTTTCTAAGTGTTATTACTTTAACAATGAAAAGGAAATGCATTTATGCTAATGAGAAAAGTTGCGCTGTTTTCCCAGTGGCGTCACAATTAATTTATTATTATTGAATTAAATTAAATATTTTCAAAACCAAACGGGAAACTTTGAATTTTCTAAGTGATATTGGTTTAACAATGAATAGGAAATGCATTTATGCTTATGAGAAAAGTTGCGCTGTTTTCCCAGTGGCGTCACAATTAATTTATTATTATTGAATTAAATTAAATATTTTCTAAACCAAACGGAAAATTTTGAATTTTCTAAGTGATATTACTTTAACAATGCATAGGAAATGCATTTATGCTAATGAGAAAAGTTGCGCTGTTTTCCCAGTGGCGTCACAATTAATTTATTATTATTGAATTAAATTAAATATTTTTAAAACCAAACAAAAAAATTTGAATTTTCTAAGTGATATTACTATAACAATGCATAGGAAATGCATTTATGCTAATGAGAAAAGTTTCGCTGTTTTACCAGTGGCGTCACAATTAATTTATTATTATTGAATTATATTAAATATTTTTAAAACCAAACAGAAAAATTTGAATTTTCTAAGTGATATTACTTTAACAATGCATAGGAAATGCATTTATGCTAATGAGAAAAGTTGCGCTGTTTTCCCAGTGGCGTCACAATTAATTTATTATTATTTAATTAAATTAAATATTTTTAAAACCAAACGGAAAATGTTGAATTCTCTAAGTGATAATACTTTAACAATGCATAGGAAAAGCATTTATGCTAATGAGAAAAGTTTCGCTGTTTTCCCAGTGGCGTCACAATTAATTTATTAATATTGAATTATATTAAATATTTTTAAAACCAAACAGAAAAATTTGAATTTTTTAAGTGATATTACTTTAACAATGCATAGGAAATTCATTTATGCCAATAAGAAAAGTTGCGCTGTTTTCCCAGTGGCGTCACAATTAATTTATTATTATTGAATTAAATTAAATATTTTCAAAACCAAACGGGAAACTTTGAATTTTCTAAGTGAGACTTCTTTAATAATGAATAGGAAATGCATTTATGCTAATGAGAAAAGTTGCGCTGTTTTCCCAGTGGCGTCACAATTAATTTATTATTATTGAATTAAATTTAATATTTTTAAAACCAAACAGAAAATTTTGAATTTTCTAAGTGATATTACTTTAACAATGCATAGGAAATGCATTTATGCTAATGAGAAAAGTTGCGCTGTTTTCAGAGTGGCGTCACAATTAATTTATAATTAGTGAATTAAATTAAATATTTTTAAAACCAAATGAAAAATGTTGAATTTTTTAAGTGATAATACTTTAACAATGCATAGGAAATGCATTTATGCTAATGAGAAATGTTGCGCTGCTTAGCCAGTGGCGTCACAATAAATTTATTATTATTGAATTAAATTAAATATTTTCAAAAATAAACGGAAAATTTTAAATTTTCTAAGTGATATTACTTTAACAATGCATAGGAAATGCATTTATGCTAATGAGAAAAGTTGCGCTGTTTTCCCAGTGGGAAAAAACATAAACAAAACAAAATTGCAGTTTGTGTAATAATAAATTATTATTTGAAACACAGTTAAACAATTTCATATTTATAGAACCCGTTAACACGGACAATAAAAAATTGAACTTAGTAACTAATTTAGAAAATATTCCGTTTAAACTAACTGTACAGAACAAACTGTTTATTTTACGTGGTGTTGTGGATTTTATACCGGGTCATTTTATAGCAATTTGCAGAAGACATAATGGCTTATGGGAGGAATGCAATGACTTGCTTCCAAGCAAAAATCATTGTTCAAGATCAAAAAAAGTAGAGGTTAATATGTTGCTATATACAATGTAGGGTGACCGACGGGAACCATCTGTTTTAGGGAATGATCACTGACGCCACTGGGAAAACAGCGCAACTTTTCTCATTAGCATAAATGCATTTCCTATGCATTGCTAAAGTAATATCACTCAGAAAATTCAAAATTTTCCGTTTGGTTTTGAAAATATTTAATTTAATTCAATAATAATAAAATTATTGTGACGCCACTTGGAAAACAGCGCAACTTTTCTCATTAGCATAAATGCATTTCCTTTGCATTGTTAAAGTAATATCACTTAGAAAATTCAAAATTTTCCGTTTGGTTTTGAAAATATTTAATTTAATTGAATAATAATAAATTTATTGTGACGCCACTGGGAAAACAGCGCAACTTTTTTCATTAGCATAAATGCATTTCCTATGCATTGTTAAAGTAATATCACTTAGAAAATTCAAAATTTTTCTTTTGGTTTTTAAAATATTTAATTTAATTCAATAATTATAAATTAATTGTGACGCCACTGGGAAAACAGCGCAACTTTTCTCATTAGCATAAATGCATTTCCTATGCATTGTTAAAGTAATATCACTTAGAAAGTTCAAAGTTTCTCGTTTGGTTTTGAAAATATTTAATTTTATTCAATAATAGTAAATTAATGGTGACGCCACTGGGAAAACAGCGCAACTCTTCTCATTAGCATAAATGAATTTCCTATGCATTGTTAAAGTAATATCACTTAAAAAATGGTACATACATACACCCATTGTGAAAAATGTGTTTTTTTGTTTTGTATGCTTAATTAAGAATTCTCCACAAAGCGACCCGGTCTGGACTTCTACAGGTATTAGTGATTTAAAACACCTTAGGGAAACAGTAAAAAGACATAAAATAAGTGAAAAACCATACTCGCGAGAGAGCCCGTCAAGACCCAGTGGTAAAAATACAACCAAATTAAATACAAGGGTTATAACCCCAACATGGAAGCTGAGGAAGAAAGCAGCATTGAAAGTAGCGGTGAATTTATTGAACCGTCTTCAAGGAAACGGGGACAACCGCGAAAAATTGGAATTCCAACATCTCCGAAACGACGCCCGCCGATACTGGTAAATATACCAAAAACCACCAACAAAGGATTGCAATCGGTATTGAAACATTTTAATCAACAATCACGGCCTGCAACTCTATCTCAAACAACACTGAACACAAAAAACACTACCTCTCAATCAACACCACCTTCTTCGTCTTCACAATCACATACATACACTAATTACCCATCAACATCAAAACAACCACATTCAAACATTACATCGGCTGCACTAAAACCTACACCAATTAATAAAATACAAAACTATCGCCACACATTTTCTTTCACTACCACGCAAGAGCTAAGCCGCATTCAAATGGCACAAATATGGTTAAAACACAAATTTGAAAACAAGTCAATCATAATTAAAACAAAATTAGGCTTCATAATTAAATCAAACGCAGAAAGACAACTCATACTGAATAATTTAAATACACTGCAAACAGAAAAAGTAATAGACAAATACAATGCAGCGACCTGGACCGCGCCTGCGACAGCACAAAAACGCGAGACATCGGCATCATACAGCTGTATCATTAAATCGGTCGAATTCAAAATTAATGATAATACAATCAGCCAAGAATTAAATTCAAGTGAAATAGAACATAGATACTGTAAAAGAATAATAGCTAAGGCCACAAATGAAAAAAACACGTCTTATTCGAATAATTACAGCATCTAATGAACCATACAAGAATCTATTACACCACCAATTTCCATTTATGAATACGATTTATTCGGTCATTGAAAGTTTCGCTCCGGAACCACTTCCAGTTCCATGCAGCAAGTGTAATCTATTTACACGCAAGACCGCAGACTGCACTAGTGAAATGAAATGCAACACATGCGATGGGCCTCACGTCACTCCGCGAAAAGTGCAAAACATGTAATGAAGAGGGCCATACAGTATGGTCGACTAAATGCAAAAAACGTCCCACTAAACCAATCGAAGGAATACCTAATTAAAATATTTATAATACTAACAAAAAAACATCCGACATCGACGATTCATTAAAAAAACTCCGGTGCTCAGAAACCATTATTATTACATGACTTTATTTTAGATACATACGCCACGGAAATTAACAGGCCATCGCCACAGATTCGTTGAATCATTCGAAATCGATTCTCATGCATAATTTTCAGGCAACCGTATGTTTATTGTTATGTTCGAGCTTAAATTCCCACTCAAACATAAATTCCACCCACAATAAATCCCATCTTAGTTCACACTACCTATCCAATAATCCTGTACATGTTAACCTTCTTGTTGAAACATAAACAAGATCCCCTTTTAAATTTAATAATTGAAAAAACATCCAAATTCCAGCCTCCATTACAAACGAAAATCTCCGAGGGGGATCAATTGCAGCTTTCCATCCTTCCATAACTTACGGCAAAGTTAACCCTCCCCGCATAAATAATCCTTTATATGAATGTCTCCATTTTACTATTTCCTATCATCGCTCCATTTTACATGTATTTCTTGTATATATACACCCCCATGCTTCTATTGACGATACCATTTTTACAAAGGCCTCGCTGTATGAAAACGCAATAATAATCGTCGATTTTAATGTTAACAGAAGCAAAACCCGACACATTTCTTCCTTTTGTGATAACTCTAATTTTGTAAAAATTCCTACTCCCCCCACCTTTATTATGATCCAAAACCAGTGGACCACTCTTGATATTTTTTTATGTACCTCCAATATTCGTCACCTTATTCACTCCGTTCAATTGATTCCTGATCTTTGTTCCGACCATTTATCCATACAGTTTGACTACAACACTTCGCAACAACCCCTTAACCCCCCTCCTGAGTTCATTTACCAATACCAGAATGCAATATAGACAACGTAACAGAGACTTAAAATCCTTTATCCACAACACCCCTGACTTAGAATAAAACACAATATCTTAATATTTTCAATGTCTATATTTCCTAAACAATACAAAGTAACTCTCCAAAAATTAGGAAACAATTCTATAAATATCCCCTTCCGAACTACATCCTTAGACTGATTAAATTCAAACTTGAACAATTCACTTAAAGAAAAATTTAACAAACTATAAAGAGACATTAAATAACTAATTTTAGAATACAAGACGTTTACATGGACAGAGACCTGTCAAAATATAAATAAAGCAAAAGGGAAAACCTACTGGAAGGAAATCAAAAAACTTGCCAAATATAAAAAGACAGACTATACTGACAATCTAACAGACCCTACCGACGGCTCCATAATGACTGACGATTTATCAATCGCTAATGCATTTGCACGATATTTCAAAAAAACGTATGAGATAACAGACAGCATTCATTTTGACAATAACTTTTACAACACCGTAATAAACTCGACCTTAACAGTAGACTCCTTCCTGACGATGATACATTGGATGAAACGGACTATCACACGATACTGCATTCTGGTAAAAACTCCAACCATAGTGCCGATAACATCCCCCCAGCTATCCTTAAAAAATTACCTAATGAAATCCATTGATTTATCCTACAAATATTTAATTACTGTTATAAACACCAATCTTTCCCGCCAGAATGGAAAAACGGTGTAATAATTTGTATTCCCAAAACAGGTAATGATTCTTCACTTATCTCCAACTATCGTCCTATCACACTCCTCCTTGTGATTGGGAAGCTTTTTGAATCCTTGATCAAAGAAAAAATCCTAAAATCCTGCAAAACCTCTATCCCGGAATATCAATTTTAATTTTCCCTCCAAAAATCAACCACACTCCCCCTTTCGATCCTGACGTCCAATATTCAAACATCCCACCTTGATGTAGAAAAGACCTTTGATTCGGTATGGCATCAAGGTCTGCTTTACAAATGTTTCCTTCTAAACCTACCCCATAACCTAATAATATTATTAAATAACATCCTATCAGCGAGATCATCCCAAATTAAAATCCGGCAATCATATTAATTTCCATTTCCCCTCCTACAAGGTGTCCCTAAAGGTTCTCCCTTATCCCCTATATTATACAATTTATATTGCTGAGATATATACAATCCTGACCCAACATACTTTAACCCTTCGCGATATTTCCTCCTTTTTGCTGATGATATAGCCCTCATTTCCCATGCTCCAACCCTAAAAAATGCATAATATCCCTCCAAAAATCCTTGAATTCAATACAAAAATGGTGCTCAAAGTGGCGAATTTTGATAAACCCATTAAAATCCCAACTCTTTTTTCCCTATCACAAAATCACTCCCAGATCACCATATGTATCCCTTAATAACACTCCAATTCTCCCCGTTTATTCCTGTAAATACCTTGGTGTCCTATTAGACTCAAAATTATCCTTCAAACCACACATTCTCTCCCAAAAACATCTCGAATAAAGACGAGGGCGCGGCACTTCAGAGGATTAACATACATAAATCACGGCATTTCTATTAAATACTTCAATATGTCGCCCCTTGTTAGACTATGGGTGCATCCTCTTCAACCAGATCCGTCCCTCCACTCTGTATCACATCCAAGCAGCCGAAAGGTCAGCACTCAGAACCATCACTAAACTAAGACATCCTAACAATCCCCATTATAACCCTTCAAACGAACTCCTCTACGAAACCACAAATCTACCCCCAATCGAACAGCGTATACTTACCCTAAGTACCAAATTCTCCACTAACCCTAAAACTGTTGAAATCAAAATCCTAACATTACGTCTAAATACAAATCGTTTCATTCAGACAGTTAAACAAGCTACTGACTATTAAATTTTAAATAGCAAATAGTAGATTCAAACAGGGCAAAAAGACCGTTGGTCGATAGCCCAGACTGACTAACTATTTATTTATATGTATATAAAAGTGTTATAAATCTAATTGTAATTGTTGTCTGAATAAAGATGTACTATATGTATATATCTATCTATATATATATATATATATATATATATATATATATATAAATTTCCTAACAGGGCATTTGACCAATAATACGGCAGGAGAGATGTGTGCAATCTACTTTATTGTAATACCAAGCTTTCGGGACTCATTTTGTCCCTTCCTCAGGGTTAACACTAAAAACAATGAGCAAAAACAAACAATTACTGATCTGAATTAAACTATTAGTTAATGACGAATTCTTAAAACAATAAATTAGCGAATAAATTTTGAGCTTACATTTGTGATTATTTGAACAAACTATTGTTAAACTGACGCTGCATTTGTTTGATTATCCTATCGTTACTCATGGCGGTTGTTGAATTTAAAATGTAAGGTTATGGTGTACAAAAAATCGTAACTGCGTGGTTTCGGAAAAGTAAAATTTAAAAAACAAACGGCACATTCACATGTTAAAACTATAAAAATTATCACTGGATACAAGAGTTATCCGCACAGCCTGTAACAAGGCTGTGCGGATAACTCTTGTATCCAGTGATAATTCATACTGAATTGGTATCAGAAACCAACCAACTCCGGCAGATACATCAATTATCACTCATATGCCCCCATGACGATGAAAGCCAACACCATCATAGCACTAAAAAATAGAATAACCCGCATATCACACCCTACCTTATTACAACAAAACCTACACAGGCTAAAAATAATAGCACTTAACAACGGCTACCCCAGACCGATTGTTAACAAAATAATCTTCTCAACGGCACCCACCCCTGATAGAAACGCACCCAATTTACCACAACCATTACACAACTCCACTGCAATAGAAGCCGACCCCATCCCCAACCCCGAACCTAAACCAACCTACTACAGAAAACTTCCCTATTTGGAAAAGATTACAGCGCTCATAGCCAGAATCCTGAGGAACGACAACAGTGACATTAATATAGCAAAATACGGTGTGTCTCTACTAAAAAGATTCTACACAAAACTGAAGGACCCGGTACCTACGGCTCAAATGTCTAATGTAATTTACAGCATCCCCTGCACTGAATGCCCCCTCCGGTATGTAGGTCAAACTTCTCAATGGATAAAAAGCAGAATAATTCCACATAAAAGTGACATAAGACTGAATAAGAAGTCATGTGCATTGTCTATACACTGTAACAGTGAGGACCATGCACCTGACTTCACAAACGTCGAAATTATAGATAAGTCAATGTTTTATAAAAGTCGTTTATCCCTTGAGATGTTCCACATAAATAAGGCAGGCGTTGCAACGATGAATTTCAAAGCAGACACGGAGGGCCTTAGTTGCATTTATTCCTATTTAATGGACATGGACAGATCAGAGCCGTTGGCACCGGTTTCCTTCAGCTTAACAGGTTAATAACATTCAGCAATAGTTTAGATAGTGGTAGTTTGTCTGAAATTTGACTCATGAATCGTCAATTAAACACATTAAGGTAATTTATTCATCAATTCACATTTAGCTAGATAAGGCCCAGTAATTTCTTGGTCTGTTAGAAATGGGTAAACTGACGGCAGAGTCGTCGAGTGAGTCTCAGGTTGGTGATGACACTCTACGGAGTTAATTTGATTGCGCTCAAAATTATAATTTCATTACATTTTTAGTTGGATTTTTTCATTTACATCTTTTACTCTTCCAAACTTTTCCATTGAAACGTGTGAGCGCACTAAGTTAAATCTATTTCGTGCACCTAATCTAAGCCTGGCATCAATAACATAACATATATGCATAATAGTCATTTCACGGCAATAAACTCCTAAACGGCAACAACAGGGCAGGTAAATACACCTCTAGCGTCGATTTTTGAATCCCTCGAGCTCAAGCACGAGATTTCAAATGGCTGGCCGGCGTGACGCTCCTAGAAACGAGTGACGTGCGCCTCCCTCCGTCGGTGACAGAGACGGAGAGATCCGAACGGCACCTGTGGACAGGCACCAGCCATTGTTGTTGTTTGTGTGAAAACACGTGCGTCGTTTCGCACTACGATGCGGCCACGTGAGTACAAGTTAATCAAATTCAAACAATCGCGGTGATACCACCCCGGGTTATCCAAGAAACAGTGTAACACAGTGATAATTTTTATAGTTTTAACATGTGAATGTGCCGTTTGTTTTTTAAATTTTACTTTTCCGAAAACACGCAGTTACGATTTTTTGTACACCATAAACTTACATTTTAAATTCAACAACCGCCATGAGTAACAATAGAATAATCAAATAAATGCAGCGTCAGTTTAACAATAGTTTGTTCAAATAATCACAAATGTAAGCTCAAAATTTATTCGCTAATTTATTTTTTTAAGAATTCGTCATTAACCAATAGTTTAATTCAGATCAGTAATTGTTTGTTTTTGCTCATTGTTTTTAGTGTTAACCCTGAGGAAGGGACAAAATGAGTCCCGAAAGCTTGGTATTACAATAAAGTAGATTGCACACATCTCTCCTGCCGTATTATTGATCGAATACCCTGTTAGGAAATTTTCCGAACTCTGCCTATATATATATATATATATATATATATATATAAATATATATATATATAACATCTTAGTAACATGATAGAATATTCAGTTTTGGGGAAGGTTAATATAATGTGCCAGCCGGGAATTTTTCGTGGATTGGTTAATTTATTGGCAGAAATTGATAGCACCCTCAAGGATCACGTCAATAAATCTAAAAATAGAATTTGTATGCGTTCGTCAAAAACCATTCAAAATGAATTATTGGATAGTATGTACGAAGTTTGCCACACTTTGATTCTCGATGAAATTAATAAAGCTGACTACATCGCTATACAAGCAGACGAGACCACAGATTCGGCTACACTTTGCCTGATAGTTTTTATAGTTCGATACGAGTTGAACGGAAAAATTCAAGAACAAGTTCTGTCTTTTCTGCAACCAGAGAATCATACAGCAGATGGCATTAGCAAATGTTTATTGGAGGAACTTAGGAAAATTAAATTTGACCCAACTCCTGAAAAATTAATCTCCCAAAGCTACGATGGCGCCTCTGTAATAAGTGGTAAAAACAACGGTGTTCAGGCAAAAATTAAAGAAATTTACAAATATGCAAATTATATTCACTGTTACTCGCACCAATTAAATCTGATAATTGAACGGGCTGCCTCACAGAACAAACAAGTGATAGTTTTCTTTTGCAATCCAGATGGTTTTTCTACTTTTTTTACAAGATCACCAAAGCGTACTGCTGTACTGGATGAGGTTGTGAAAAATCGACTTCCGCGATCTGCACCAACCCGATGGAACTTTAAATCAAGATGTGTTGTGAGTGTCTTCAGATATAAAAAAGATTTTATCACATGTCTGACGCGGATCATTTATGATGAATCTAGTGACCAGTCGACAATAAGGAAAGCTGTTGGCTTGAAAAACATTCTAAGTAATTATGATTTAAATTACTGGTTATTTTTTTAATAAAATCATGTCGCATTGCGAAATTCTCTATAACCAATTACAACATCGTCAAATTGACAGTATTAAAATGCAGTCTTGTGTGTCATCATTTAAATCGTCAATTCAGCATGTGAGAAACTCAACTGATTACGATTATTACAATGAAAATAGTGATAACGATGGAGAAGAAGAGGAACATTCCCGACAACGGAACAAAAGATCCCGTTATGAAGACAAACATAAATTGGTTGCTAAAGAAGTGTGCGACATTATTATTAACAATATTGATGACGGTTTTTTGTTTAGTGATCACCTATATATAGCTCTTCTTTTTCAACCACACTTATTTTCAAGACATCAACATTCTTTCCCCGAAACTGAATTCCAGATAAGCGTGAAGACTTTTAATTTGGATTCAATTGCTTTTAAGCATGAATTGGTAGTTTTGTATAATAGACCAGATTTTAGAACTATTTCATCTGCTCTAACATTACTGCAATGTTTTTATGAAAATAATTTAACAACTACATTTGTCGAATCTGTGAAACTTTTGAAAATAATTTGCACCATACCGATGACAACAGCTGAAAGTGAACGGTGTTTTTCTACTTTGAAGAGAATAAAAACATTTTCTAGAAATACCATGGAGGAAAGCAGACTAGATGCCTTAGCAATGTGTTCCATTGAAAAACAATTACTCATTTCGACACCAAACTTCAATGATTTGGTTACTGATTATTTTACCCATTCCAAGGAACGGCGAATGGATTTTATTTTCAAACAAGTTAATTTAATATCTTCTGTGCTTAATTTTTGATATTAAACACTTCAAAAATCGTGATAAATTCAGGGTTTTGGAAGCATGTTTTGCAAAAAAAATCCAAGGGAGCGCACTCCCCAGGCCTCCTGGTGCCCTCCCGTCCCAAATAATCACGGGCCGCCACTGATCATACGCAACGTGATTTGGAGATTAGATCTTAAACTATTTATTTAAAAAAAAATTAGAAAGCGGGAATTGTTAATTTATTTAATAACCCACAAAAGGCAAAACAAAATATTTTAAAGAACTCAAAAAAAATTGAAAAATGTTTTTCAAAAATTAATTTATTACAGAAAAGAATTTTTAATTAACTTTCAACAAATGTTGATTAATGTGGAAAATGTTCTTCTTTAAATCTACACTTAACTAAATTGCAATGAAATCTTTCTGTACCCTCCAATGTATTAAAACTATCAATAAGCATAATCTGGTTTGTTTAAAAAAAGGCGTCATCGTTTTCAGCATCTAATAGGAGCTCTCAGCTCAGACGATTGCCGATAGGTTGATTAATCATAGTTGATGTAAAAAGATAGACAACAAAACACAAAGCAATATATATAGTTACCACCGCACTAAATTATATACATCAATGAATTAAATGTAAATTGCTCCTAGTCGAATCGCGTATGGCAGTTTCGTACGACCGCCACGTGGTATTACCGAAATAAAATCATGCAACCAAACGCGCGTTCATATATGCACGCGCTACGGAGCTATATAGTGTGGAAATTAAGTAGCGGATAAATTCGGTAACTCCGTTAATGTGTATGACAGAGAAAAAATCTAAAAGACGTATAGCGATTAAAATCACTGCGCATGTGAAAAATATTTTTTTAGATTTTTCAAAAAAAATTTGTAAACGCTGTGACGTCATCAATACTTTTTTCAAATGACAACCTATATTTTTTATTTCGGTACAGTTTTTCAATAGGTTTTCAACCATCTAAAATTTTGTATAGCTTACATAAGAAAAAATACAAGAAAAGCGGTCTTAAAGTTAAAAAGTAAAGATGAAAGTAATTAACAGACTAATCCTAGTTATCGGGGTTTAAAACAAACAAAACATATTAGGGCTTGGACAATTATATTAAATGTTCAAACTGATGACCATGCACCATCTGACAATACCCAAGACGGTAATAAAATGCATTCACCACGTTTTGAAGCATTTGAGGCTTTATTAAACTACACTCATGCAGAATTCTTTCTCTAAGGTCTTCTAAATGATTAGGTCGATTTTTGTATACCATGTTTTTTAAGTGCCCCCACAGAAAAAAGTCCAATGGCGTTAGATCAGGGGACCTAGCCAGCCATTCAATTGGACCTCTTCTTCCAATCCATCTTCCTGGGAACACTTCGTCTAAATAACGTCGCACATCCAATGCATGGTGTGGCGGAGCACCATCCTGTTGCAGCCAAATATTATTGTTTGGTATGTCAGGGTCGTGTTTATTCGGAAATAATATCGCTAATGCAGGTACTAATTCAAACTGTAAAAAGTCTAGGTATCGTTCCCCAGTCAAATTAGCGTCGATATAGAATGGCCCTAAAATCCTGTCACCGATTATTCCTGCCCATACGTTGAGCTTTTGGGGATATTGTGTATGAGCTTCATGCATCCAGTGTGGATTTTGTCTAGCCCAATATCGACAATTCTGCCTGTTGACAGTTCCATGTAAGGAAAAACTTGCTTCATCCGAAAATATTATACGCCGCGAGAACATTGGATCACGATTGCATATTTCCATCATTTGTTCACAGAATTCTTGCCTAAGATCAAAGTCTGTGTCTGATAACTCATGGATCAAGTTTACCTTATAAGGATGAAATTTCTGCTTTTTTAGAAGTTTCAGTACCGAAGTATGGCTCAGATTGTGGTTTAACGCGATATTTCGACTAGTTGAATGCGGATTATCTTCATATTCCAGTAATATATTAAGCTGCATATCTTCGGTTAATGTTGTTAAAGGGCAGCCAGTTTTTGGAAGATCCTGAACAGTACCATGTTCTCTAAATTAATTTTCAATTCTACTGACTGTGGATTGGGTTAATTGGTGATCAGGATATTTGTCTCTGAAAATTCGATATACTTCTTGATGGGTTCTAACTCGATCACCATACCCAATCATCATTAAAACTTCAATTCTTTGCTTCTCTGTCAGCGATGGCATTTTGGTTAAACAAGATACTTACTACGTATTAAATACTCGTACTATCCACGGGGAATGAAAAACGCACTAAACACTTTGCTTGTACACAAGCACATGACACATGTCAAAGTGAACACACTGTTTTGTTTGTTTTAAACCCCGATAACTAGGATTAGTCTGTTATTTAATTCATCTTTACTTTTTTAACTTTAAGACCGCTTTTTTTGTATTTTTTGTTATGTAAGCTATACAAAATTTTATATGGTTGAAAACCTATTAAAAATCTGTACCGAAATAAAAAATAAAAAATATAGGTTGTCATTTGAAAAAAATATTGATGACGTCACAGCGTTTACAAATATTTTTCACATGCGCAGTGATTTTAATCGCTATACGTCTTTTAGATTTTTTCTCTGTCATACACATTACCGGAGTTACCGAATTTATCCGCTACTTAATTTCCACACTGTATAACCGTTTACAGGTAAATAACTCTCATACATATAAATTCACATATAGTGGTCAGCACTCTAAGAAACCCAAGGGATGGCCACATATATCAGATCACGTTCGATTTGTTCGATGCATTATCTAATAATGGTACAGACATAAAAAAGTACAAATACGCCGAGAAAAAGGTACCGGACCGACGTTCCGGTGGGTGCGTTCAATTAGAAGAAATAGACCCGGGTGTTCGATAAAAAACGCCCAACGCGATAATTGTTATTTATTGACCGATTTTATTGAACTAGAAACCAAAGGCAATGGCCGTTTAAATACTAAGAAATTACGTTAATATTGATTGTTGTCAATAATAACCTCATTACCAATTTTTTTATTTTTATTACATTGGACATTATTATTCTGAATCCAATAATGCCCAATATGTTGTTTTTCAATAACTTAATCGTCGAAAATAAATTGAATTTAATTAAAACACTTAACTTTGTTTTATCACTTTTATAAAAACAAAGTTAAGTGTATTAATTAAATTGTTATGAAGATGTACCACAAAGTGAACGCCAACCAAATTAAAATTATGAAAAGAAATTGAATTAAATTTTCTATTTAAAATTATATTTAAATAAAATTAAATTAGCGTGCCCTGGAAAACATATTCAAATACATCAATTTTAAAAATTCGCACTTTACTTTGAATAAATGTTTTATGACTGTGGCGCATGAAGTCAAATTTTGAGTTTAGAAAAGCCCCGTGGAAATTTGTCGAGGGTCGCTGGCGCGGGGCTTTACAAAACTCGAAATTTTACTTCATGTTTAGTCTGGGAGTGGAAAACACTCGTTTCATTCTTAGACATTATTTTTATGAACCCAATAATGTCCAATATATTGTTTTTCAAAAATATTGTTGTCGAAACATACAGGGTGTCTACGGTAAACCGTTCGTTAAAAGTTTCTGGGATTGCCGTTGCACTAAAAATTTGAAAAAAATCCTTGTCATACGGTTGAATCAGTTCTCCTCGTGTGAAATATTTTTAACTTTATATCACTTCCGGTTCCGCCGGAAGTAGCACCAAATTTGTTATTTTAAATGGAACATCCTATATATTAGCCATTTTTTGTATTCCTCGTTTAAATTGCAACATATGTTATTCGAACATATGTACACTTATCTCTTATAGTTTTCAAGAAAAAAAAATATTTCAAAAATGTTGACCCTTAAAAGGCATCTTGAAATCTGTCTGTAACTTCTCTTAAGAATAAGATAAAAACATGATTTATATCTCTACTTGTACCTGGACAATGTCTCTATGAGTAAATTAATTGAAAACTGTCAATTTTGACAATAATTGTTCTTAAAATGTCAATGTCTAAGTGCCCTCTTTAATATCTAGTAATTCAAGTTTTTTAAATGGACTGACAAATTTTTTATTACATAGTACGATTAGGGGGGAAATTTTCTACAAAAAAGTATTATACAACTATACTTATAAATCAAGTTCTTTAGGGGGATCATGGAAACTGCAAGAGATCGAAAAACAGTTAAATCGGCAAAGTAGTGCGGATTATAATTGTTTAAAAAAGTCAAGGGTAACAAGGAATTTAGAAAAAAAGGTATAGTGTATTCATCGCTCTTTTGCTGAACAACAAACATCAAACTTGAATACCCTCAATAAAATTATAATCATTATACAACCTTGCGGCTACCGGCACTGCGGATGACCAGCGCGGGCGACCAGATCGTAACCTCTAAAAATCGGTAGGACCCCCGACCGCTATGTAATGGATACATTTCTGCGGGGGATGGGCCCGAACTTCACGCCTTATTATAACATCTGGCGTTCCGGAACCGAATGCAAAATAGGAAAGGGTCTTGAAAGGGAAATACTACCTGATGCCATTGACACACTTTTACTTATATGAATTGTAATTACTACAATTAACTTAACATAAGTTAATAAATTCCTCATAGTAAGTTAAATATAACACATAATTCGTTTCATATTTAAAACCTAATATAAAGAAAATGAAAAAGGAAGTGACCAACGAAAACAACAAAAATGCAGATTACGGGTAATGAAAAGATATTGATTTAATAAAAAAATATTTTAATTGTTCTAAAAGCCCATGCTGCGCATGAAGTAAAATTTAGAGTTTAGAAAATCCCGAATTTGGCTCGGCCGCTCCGCTGCGCTGCACTACCACGCCAAATTCTCTGGGCTTTTCAAAACTCGAAATTTTACTTCATGCTTCGCCTGGGAGAGAAAAATGCTCGTTTGTAAATTTTCTGTAATGTGAAAAAGAAAATAATTCCTCGAACTACATAAAAGAGACTAATAAACCACATACGGGATTTCAAAAATATTAATATTTACGGGAATGACAGCTGTGAAAAAACGCTATACTTGCATACGGCAAGTAACGGTAAGTATACGGCTTGTTTTATTGATTACATTGTTATGTATTGAATGTTTATTCTAATCTTACCCTCATTGAGGCTTGGGTTTTATAGACCTTTTTGATAAGACCAATATAAGCAATATTTTGTATTTTCAAAATGTTTAGCTTTATTTATTATTCCATCCATTTCTTCAATGTTAACAATTTTATGGTATTATCTACAACCGGGTAATTTATTGCCTTTTAAATTTTTTATAAGAATATTTGGTGTAAATATATCTACATATTTTCCCAGACAAACTTTAACTCGGCCGCCGTATCCTCATTATAAACTATTTATTGGTACAACTGGATATTTTATTGCTTTTTAGACCAAAACTGAAAAAACTTTTCTTTATTTGGTAAGAACACATGTACGTACTTTCCCAGATGCCTAATCTCGACCCTTCTCCTCGTTGCAAATCGTTTTATGATACTAACTACAACTGGAAATTTTATTACATTTTCAAAAATATTGAAATTACTTTTTGACTAATATTAAGAAGATCTTCAGTCCTTATCGAGAGTTTGTCGCAGAAACATGGAAATTATACGAGATAACGCCAAAACATTTTATATTTTTAATAACTTTATTTATTTAAAAAAATGTGTTATTAATGAGACAACATATTTCCATTGCCAAAAGAGTGAGTGTTCGGGAACCCTAAGAATGAAAGAAGAAGTAATCATTATTGGACGTGCACATATTCATCCTCCGTCTGAAGATGAAATCGATAAACTAAAATTCATTAAGCTGATAAAACAGAAAAGTAGAGACTCTGTATTGCCCTACAAACAAATTATTATTGATGAAGAGGTAACTCATTCCGGAGGTATATATGAATATTGTTATTATTGCATTCAGTGTACGGCAAACGCAATAAATTAAACATAACTAATTATTTATCAAAATTTGCATGCCTTTCCTAAATTAATTATTTATTAGTGTAATTTCCAGTTTCGTTTGAATTTACGTAAAACCCAATGAGAATCTTTCAATTGTCTCCACTAGGTATTGAAATATTGTTAATTTTGAAATATAAATAGTTTATTTTTAATTTCACAATATTTTATAAGCGTGGCGCATGAACTCAAATTTCGAGTTCAGAAAATCCTAAATTGGCTCGGTCACTAAGGGAATTTTTAGGATTTTTTAATATCGAAATTTTACTTCATGCTTCGCCTAGGAGTGGAAAACACTCGCTTAAAGCTTCAATTTGACATGGGTGGACATTTATATTGAATCACCTTGTGCATAAGTATTCTTTTATGTAGACTTTTCTTTCATGAAAATCAATTTAATTTGTTTTTTATTACCAATTTTAGTTTTTAGGACAATTAATATATTTTTTATTAAATCAATATCTTTTCATTACCCGCAATCTGCATTTTTGTTGTTTTCGTTGCTCACTTCCTTTTTCATATTCTCTATATATGAAACGAATTATGTGTTATAATTAACTATGAGGAATTTATTAACTTATGTTAAGTTAATTGTAGTAATTACAACTCATATAAGTAAAAGTGTGTCAATGGCATCAGGTAGTATTTCCCTTTCAAGACCCTTTCCTATTTTGCATTCGGTTCCGGAACGCTAGATGTTATAACAAGGCGTGAAATTCGGGCCCATCTCCCGCAGAAATGTATTCATTACATAGCGGTCGGGGGTCCTACCGATTTTTAGAGGTTACGATCAGGTCATCCAGCGCGGGGGATAGTTGGACCGGGACGACAAAGACGCTAAATGGTTTGGTTTTCTGTTTCTTCTTCTGCCGGCTCAAAATATACCTGCGATCCTGACCCTTCGTACTATTCAAAGGTCGTGAGTAAAATAAACGTATCTTCCAATATTTGTTTTTTTCTTTCAGCGAAACCTCACCCTTTTGGCATAAACATAGGTCTTCGGATGCAAAGCATGCCCTGATCAGACGTATATTTGTATTATTGAAAATTGTAATAAGATGTTTATCTAACACTTAGGGGAAAGTGTAAGGTCTGAAATAAATTTTAATTAATTGAATTACATTATCATTTAATAAAACAATATTTACATATGCAAATATAAAATTTTAAACAAAATACTGTTAACTAAACATTTTACTAAAATTCTTATATCCATTCATAACTAATAAATTAAAAGTTAAATTTCTGAATCTGAGGAGTCTTCGATTTCGTCGTCGGTATCGTCGTCGGTATCTTCCATATTAATAAATTGAAAATTTGAGTCATATGTATTATATTCCTTTTCCACTCTAATAGTATATTTCACACATCTCGACCAGTGAAGCGAGGTTATTTTGTTCATTTCCATATTGATACTATCCATAACTGTTTTGTTTAAATTCGGTGAAGTGTTATTGTTTCTTAATGTTTGCTTCAATTGGGCCCAGATTAATTCAATTGGGTTAAAAATACAGTGATACGGGGCTAGCCGTACCACCGTATGCCCATGGTTTTCCGCCAATGTGTCAATATAAAATTGTTTTTTGTTTGTTTGTGTTTTCAACACTTCCAGAAGCTGCGCCTTTGTATAGTTGTCCTCGTAAAATAAATCAGTTTTATATAAATAATCAGATATTTCTGATTTTTTACTAGACGTAGTCGATGCCTTATCAATTTGTCGACTATGGTATGATGCATTTGTCCATAACTATTACGGAGTTTTTGGCCAAATTCGGTATCAATTTATTTTCGAACCAGTTTTCAAATAAAACCGCAGTAAACAGTCATGATACTCGAGGTGGCATTTAGAGATCTGCTTTCCCCATAGAAGTAAACAATCGATTACCCATCCATTTTCGTTGCCGCAATGTAAAATTGTTATTCGTCTTCCTCTAGATGGAGGAACTTTCATGATACTATTATGTCTGGTCTGACCACACTTTTTTTGAAGTATCATGTGTATCAAACCAAGTTTCATCTAAATAACAAATATTTCTTCCAGCGTCTCTATATTTTTGAATTTTCTGTAAATATTCGTATCGCCATTATTTAATATTTTCCCTTTTCATTAGATTCTTCCTTTTATCTATAGTGGCGAATTTAAATCCATTGTTCTTTAAGGATTTCCATAATGTTGTTGGACTACACAATATAATTTCCCTCTCTTTCAAAATATTATTAATAATTTTTAGTGTATGTGCCTTTTTAGTCTTTATTACTTCATAAGTAATTTTTCTAATTTTATTGAATACTTTAGGCGTAATTTTTTTCACAACCCCTTTATCGCACCGATTTGTTATTTGGTCGGTAGGATTTTTTATTATGTGGCTAATTGATCTTGCAGAAACATTGGTTAAAAGTTCTGCTATTTCCAAAAAATTCTTTACTCCAAGAACATCTATAAGACCTCGATATACGTCCTCTATAATGCGTTTCGCGTCGGGTGAAAAATTATTATGTTTCGCCTGGTTATTTCGTTTTCGGGAACTTGGGATTTCTATAACTAATAAAAACCATTATGAGATAAAGATTCTATAATTGAATATGTAAAGCCTTCTTCAGAGTTCATTATTTACACCATTTACACTTTCCCCTTTTTTATGTAGTACAAGTGAAAACAATGTATTGAACTTTTTTGGGTAAATATAATCACAATTTTTACGACAATATCCGTTTTGACATCCCTATAATCGATTAAAACCATTTTTTTAAATTTCTGTCTGCCCGGCTGGCGGAAACCATTAGAAACTTATCATATTTGTAGGTGCTAAAAATATTTTGAAAACTGAAAGTGGTAGATTACTGTTAGGGGTTTTTAAATGTTTCCCGATATTTTGTTAAATATTTACCAAACCAAAAAATTCAATTTTACCAAAACAAAATATATTTTTGTCATAGCACTCCTAATATGTAAAATATGTTAAAAATAGTGTTTTTTTTTTATCTAGTGGTCGGTTTATATCTATGAAAGTATTGGTAATATTGAAAACTGCTTTACATAAAGTACATAATGAAAAATTAACCATAAATTGTAATCACTAGAGAGCGGATAAAAAGCGTAAAAAATGTGAAATAAAGCACTTAAAAAAGCACAACATTTAGAGAAAAAAAATCATATAAACAGCATTAAAACGGAAAAAAAGCATTTAAAAGGCATTAAATGAGTAAAAATACATAAAAACAATAACATTATTTAGTATTTAATATGCAATCAATATTTTTTAAATAGAAATTCTACTTCTTGAAATATAGAAATTCTACATCTAACAGGTTAAAAGTAAAAAAATAAAAGGTTTTTCTTTTATACGTTTCAAAATATCTACAATTTGATTAAAAACAGTCAGATCCTTTCTTCAACACTTTATTTTGTAATTAAATGTACATTTCGGACACAATGTGTCCATTATCAATTGTTTGATACTAAATACTAAAAAATAAAAATTATTTTTTAGTATTCAGTATCAAACCATTAATAGTGGACACTTTGTATCCGAAATGTACATTTGGTTACAAAATAAAGTTTGGAATAAAGGATCTAAGTGTTTTTAATCAAATATTATCATCTTCAAGTAACTCAATCATTGGGGTTTTTTTTCATGAAAACAATTGACCACTAAATCTTATTCTAAACGAGGGTGTGCCAACCTTTTTTTATCTACTTTATACACTTAACTTAAACAGAAAAACAAAAAATTATTGAAGTAGCTCTCGACGCAGTAGGAATTTTACAATACGTATTGGTGATTATTATGATCGATATTAATATATTTTTGAATAACGTTGAAGTTGGATATTCATTTTAACATTTTCAATTGGTGGTTTGAAGTATTGCAAATTTAATTGTGATATCATTTGTTTAAATTTATAATTTGTGTCATGTACTTACGCATCTCTACATTAAATATAATACTTAGAGACTTTCATCATTAGGCGAGATATTTTTCTAGACTGAATCCTGCACACTGTTTCATTTTAAAGATTTTCATTAACTGTCAAAACAAATGAACTACGGGCGATTACAACTATCGAAATAAACGAGCTATATCTTCAAAATGGTGTCAGCTGTCTAAGTTCTGTTAAAACAATTGAAAACTAGACTGAATTCAGAATTTGTGTTCAATATATTATAAAAAGCTACTTATGTAACGAGAAAAAAAAAATTAATAAATTCCAATAATTTGAACTAGTTTAGAAAAGCCTGAAAATGTGGCTTGGCCGCGTAGCGCGATTTTGGCTTTTTTAAACTCGAAGTTTTACTTCATGCGCCACGCATGTGAAATACCCAAATATTATGAAGTTCAAAATATTCTCGGTTAACAATATGTATACTTTTTCTTGAATAATTTTCTCACTTATCACTTGGTGAAACATTTTTAAATATTGATAATGAAGGTTTAAATTAAATTACACTTGGTTTGTTTCACAATTTTTTACTTTACTATTTACTCGACTAGTTTCGCGTTTTACAGCATTATCAGGAGTGGATATATTTTTAATCAATTGTTACAACTATATTATATGTGAGAAAGCAACATCATTTTAAACATGTTTTAAAGTTTTAAACGGTGTTTCAATTAAAAAGAAAACACTTTTCGTAAAAAAACTGATTGTTTTAATTAAAATGAAAAAACATTTTATTTAACAACCCCGGTACAAAATAGATTTTTTTTGTTTTAGCATATTGCCTATTTATTTAAAATAAGCGTAATTTTTTATTAAAATCAAATATTTTTCAAAACTTTAAGAAAATGCTTTAAATGAGCATAATAATCTAAAATAGGCATAAATATTAACAATAAGAACAAAAGGACAAAAAAAATTCTTATTGCCAAATTATCACATTTTTCGTGATTCGTATACATTTATAGAAACTCTCTCGATGCTATATATATTAAGCATAAGCATAATAGCTAGAAATCCGCTGTCTAGTAATCACACTTCTTGTCATAGCTTTCGGTCAATAAGTGTTGTGTATTATAAATCACAATTAGCTTTGCGTATTCTCTACCTATAATGCGCTCTTTTATAGTGCGCTTTACCCTATAAAAACTAATATTACTGATTTTTATTTTTTTTGTTATTATTTCGAATATTTTATTTCTTTCTTTACACATCCGTCTAAAATTAATTAGCAATTTTGATTTAATTTAATTTTTTATTTTAGAATTAATAAAATTGAAAAAATCTAAAATATGACTTAATGCACACTATGCACTCTATAACGATTTTATGATTATATAATTCTAATATCATATTCTCGTAACATCTATAGTTATAAAAACAACTTTTTCCATTCAAAAAATTTATCGTTTATAATATCATTATAGACCATATTATTAGACAATTAATATTTTTTCAAGCAAGAGTTGACAATTATGTAAAAAAATATATATACCACCACTTTGTGTGCCTTCATAGTATAAAACGATTTTAAATTATAGCGACGGTGAGGCTTGAGCGCAGCCTAAATTTAATCGACTCAGGGAATCCCAAAACGCATATATCTTGTTATTCTTTTTTTACGTAAAAATATGATATTATTTTGTCAAAATAATAAAACATGTAATAAAGATATTATTAGATATTAAAGAAGTGTTGTTATAAATAAATTAAAATTGTTCAATACATAATCTTATGTTTTAAAGTATGTAGAATACTATAACATAAATGAATTCGTACAATTTTTAATGCGCTGGACACTGCTATTCTGAACATGGCTTTAGCGATTTGGATCAGTAAAAATATTTTTAAAATGCTTTCAATAATATTATATATTTATATAATATTATTAAATACATACCCTGGCTCTTTACTGAAATTCTAGTGTTGCTATAATCTGCTTCAACGGCGCCCTCAATCAATTGATTTTGGTCAATGATGAAACAATTATCCCAGGGTCGCCACATATTTTATCAAAAATAGGTAGTCGTCACAAGCAAATAATAAACAAAATCCATGAGAATATAAACTCGTAAGTAAAGTAGGCACAATTAGAAACAATAAGAAAACCGAGAACGAAATATGCACTAACACAATTGCTGATAAAATGATGAATTTTTAACCAAACAAAACGACCTGTACTCACAAACATGAGTAAAAAGCTAATTATCGTTAAAAGCTAATTACCAAACCAATTCACAGAAATACATTCCAAAAATGATTGGAAATGCATACAGGGTTTTCCCATTGGACATGCAATGGATACCCCTGGATCGGTGTAGGTTTCAGGGAATATTTCGAAAAAGATTATTTTTGCTTTCCGAAAACACAGGTAGTTATAGATACATTTTGTGCGAGGCGAAATAGAACCGATTTAGCATCCTTGTCGGCGCGCACCAACTACCTCCCGCCCTAGTCACCCGCAGTGCCGGTAGCCGCAAGGTTGTATAATGATTATAATTTTATTGAGTGTATTCAAGTTCGATTTTTATTGCTCAGCAAAAGAGCGATGAATACACTATACATGGTGTCAATTTTATTTTAAATCGATTTTCCTCGTTTATTAAAACAGATAGAAAAAAAAACGATAACCACAGAGTGTCTATCATTTTACACTAAATAATGAAATAATATTACATTTTGACAATTATACAACAATTGCCGTTGATCCCTATAGAGAACATAAAAAACTCACTTGGAATAATAGGAAAAAGTAGGATAATTGAATAAAATAATCGATAATGTATTCATATTTATTCAATAAAATTATAAATGAGAAAGAAATCACATGCAGAAATATTTAATTATAATCATTACAACAAAATGAACAATCCTAAATACATTGTGAACATACAAAATGTCTGTTCTCTTACATACAGGGTGTCCTATTTTTGAGTAGGTTAGTTATTATTAATAATAGAGATTTGGTTAAGTGGGCAAAGTTGTGTAGTTTTTTGTACTTATTCAGATTCCACTAAGAAAATAATAGCTAAGCAATAGTTAAATAATTTGATCTATTTGTGGATTGAAATAGATATTTTCCATATTGCCCGTGTCATCAATGTTTAAAATGCATTAATTTATTTTTTAGCATGCATAAACTAAATTTGTCTAGATTTAATTCGATTAGTAACTATTTGTCTATTTAACTAATCATTTGTTAACCCAGACATAAAATAATGGTTGGGTGTTTACATGTGTTACAAAAACACAAATTAATTATATTTTTAGTTCAACTATAAAATAATAATAATTCATTACTAGATAATGTAATCTTAATTCCGACATAAAGTTATTAAAATAGTTTAAATTTTCTCAATATTTGACTATTTTAAATATGGAATATTTAAATTCCCATCCTTACACATAACTCATAATTATTGCCACCGCTTCCTCCTGAGCCAGTTCTCACAAGCCGGTCACAAATCCGAACGCACGAAAAATATTGCTTTATTATTCCTTATTCCAAGCAGTGCATACATGCTGGAATGTAGGAAGTACGTTCCCTTCGGGTTGCCGGAACGTCTCGAACAATTTCCCATTCGGCTCCGCTGTCATTCGCGTTTTATCTATCTCTGACCCTAGAAAAATGAACTCTCTAGAAGGTTCACGCCCATGTACTGGAAAATACTGCAAAGAGCGCCTTTGGACGGTCATTACGTAAACTAACTCAACAAAAATTTCGCCGGGCGGTTCCGGCCTCTTCTTTGAATTTAAATTGATTTGATATTACAAAAATGAATAAAACGTTTACTTTTTTCAACGTATTATTCATTTATAAGTAATGAAAATTCTGAATTAATAAACATTTTTATATGTAAATATCACTTACCTTTTATACTGCCTTTCAAAAAAATCAGAACACCAAGTATTTATTGCACGATTTTAATAAATTTTACACAATTTGATCATGTAAACGAACAGTAGCCATGGATACTCTTTGGCCATTTAAAGCCAACCAGTCATTTCCCAATGCCCGCGACGTTGTAAATCTGTCCCTTAAAGTTGTAAGACGAAGAGCTCGATCTTCACGCTCAGTGGTGCTTCTTGGACGTCCTGATCCAAGTCTACGTCGATTCTCTCCAGCTTCGGACCTTCTAAACCAGCAGCGTACGATCACCGATACACTACGGCCTACCCTTTCAGCAATAGCACGAACCGAAAAACCCGCTTCTCGCATTCCAATAATGCGACCCCTTTCAAATTCACTTAGATGATGATATTGTGCATGCCGACGAACACGGGGCATCTTTTTATGTTTTACAAACTGAAACGTCAAACTACTCACAGGCTACTTGGATATTAGAAGCAATTACATTAAAAAATCAGCACCTCCTCATAATGGTGAAATCAAGGAAAAATACCATTAAATAGTAACCAAAACAATTGATTTTTTGATCATCGATGCAGTTTATTTACGTGATCAAATTCTGTAAATTTCATTAAAATCGTCCAATAAATACTTTGTGTTCTGATTTTTTTGAAAGGCGGTATATATCCCCGGCAATATCTAAATTATGAAAACACTAGTTTTTAGGACTTAAGTGGAATAAGGTACAACAAAACATTAAACGTGAATAGCATGAGATAATTTAATAATAGTAGTAGATACGATACAACATTGAAGTAATTTATTTAAATAAATTTCGCCCCTCGTCCATGTACAGCTTCTCAAATCTGGATTTCTGCTAACAGAAACAAAAAATTACAGTTATAGAATGCATAAAAAAGGTTAGTTTTTAAAATATGCTCGTTTCCAAACCACCTTTAGGCAAGTACAAATATTCAATAGGATAAGTTAACGCGTAGAAACACGCGCTAGGACGGATGGGTTTCTTTCTTTGCTCGTTACATTAATTTTTACAATTACGAATACAACATATGCAACTTAATCGACTTAATGTAAAATACCGTGTGAAACGGTATCAACAAAATCATGCCCTTAATTAATCAAATTCCGTTTTAACTATCACAAGCAGGGCCCCGGGCCAGTGGCGTAGCGTAGGTTTCAGCCACCCGGGACGGAGGCTAAATTTGCCGCCCCCTCATTTAGGTTAAGTCAACATATTACCCTTTTACCCTGACGTCACAAAAATAAAACACTCTATCATAAACGCATGTCTACAGTTTTGTTTGATTTTATTTGACAAACCTGTCAGTAAGCAATCAAACTATTTTAACAGAAGGAACGACAAACAATAATGAACTGAATCCTACAGATCAATAAACCTCAGTTACATTTAATATTACTAATGAGCTCAATATTGGATTAGTCACAATATTCAAGAAAATATACGTTTACAATCACAAAAATTTCCTCTTGGTTATGCGACAAATTGTAAGTGATTAATATCTGTGGATCCTGTTTGTTTCTAACATTTCAATTATTCCTTTACTTACTTTTAATGCAAACCTTTCGCCCACTAGTAGAAATCTGATTTGTTTCTTCTTAAAAAAGTTTCGCCATAGTTGTTGAGATATTGAGCATTTTCAATAAATTGGCGCGTTTGAAGCATTTTGACGGGAATGTCATGATGATAGAAAAGCAAACTTAACATTCGACGTGCCAAACAATTGAAGATGTTCTGTTTCAACCAGAATTCATTGATTGAAAACAGATTGAAGTTAATGACGTCAGGGTCGAAAGGTAATGTGTTGACTATATTATATGTATTATTAATAAACGTCAAGATTTTTCCCCGACTTTTTAATATAAAATAAAACCATTGTGATCCGTTTTGACGATTTATCAACTGCTGTCAATATCAATTGAATTTTCCAAGCAATAAATAAGTTAAAATATAAAATTTACAAATTGAACAAACAAATGCAAGTTATAATGTCAGATTTATCTTATAATGTCACATTGCGTTTAAATTATTTTGACAGTTGGCATTCGTAATATTTCTCAGTTTGAAATGCCAATATCTTCACTTTAAATCAGTGTATATATGCGCTTGGCGGATAAAGTAAAATTTCGAGTTGAGAAAAGCCTGAATTCTTCGGGCATTTCTCAACTCGAAATGTCTTCATGCTAAGTCTGGGAGTGGAAGACACTCGTTTAGTATTCTAAATTTTCCTTTAAATTTCAAAATTCTGATGGTTGGCCTCAGTTTCCTAATTTTTTGTTTATTTAAAAAATGTCCATACTTTTTAAATGTTTAAAAGTTTAAAATTCTTGGCAATTTTCATGAATTCACTAAATTATCTCTAACTTAGAAAATGCTAAAGTTTTCCATAAAATTATAAGATTTCCAAATATTTAACGGTTTTCCTGAATTTGTTTAATTTTCCGTAATTTTAAAATATTTATTATACCGGGTGTATGATTAAACGTGGCCATCGGCTGTATCTCCGAAACTATACATCGTAGCATGTTGCGGTAAAAAATTTCATTGTAAAAGTGGCTAAGAGCAATGGCTGGAAATTATTTTTAAGTTTATAGCTTTACAAAAGATTAAAACAATTTTTATCAAATAAATTCCAAATTGAGCAATGTTAAAAATATGAAAATCTGAATCTACCTTATATTTTACCTAATTCTTTTCGTTTTTATGTCTTACACAAGATGCACGGGAGAACAAAGATGTTTTATTATTAAAATGCCTGTAACTCTTTTTAGGTTCCACTAAATTTACTATACTTAGACTCATTTGATGGATAATTGAATGCACTTTAAATCATCATTCACTTCGATTTATTTTAGTTTCGATATTAAGCGCCAGAGGGTGCGATTGAGACAATAACGGTATTTTTTCCATTTTCTTTGAATTTTCAAATTGGAACGTATACGTAAGTTACGATAGTTAATTGAAATGACAAATAGTGTAAAAATTGGCAAAACCGCATCCCGATATCTTCATCCTAACCGAAGATATATTGAAAATTGTGCAGAATATTTTGTACTAATAGCGCCCTGTGATCCTTATTATAGATACTAAATTAAATCAGAATGCATAGTGTTTAAAAGTGCATTTAATTATTTATCAATTTAGTCAGTTTTTTAAATTCGGTTAAAGCTAACTAAAGTTTCAACAATTTTAATGATTAGACTTTTTTATTTTCATCTGCATCTTATGCAAAAGCAAAAGAAATAAGAAGGTAGTCGAAATCGAGCAAAATTTAGAGCAGATTAAGATTTACATATTTTTAACATATGCAGCTTAATTTGGCCTTTTAAATAAAATTTTGTTTTTATCCTTTGCGGCAGAGATTGCGCCCTCTACCAGCGAAGCTAGATTTATTTTTTGTATTTGTTCTATTTTCCTATGCTTTGTTTGAAATTGTTCCAATAAAGTATTGTAATAAATCTTTTAAATTGTAGTAAATATACGCTGTTTTAAACATTCTATTAATCTCATAGCCTACTATATTTTGAGATTTTAAATAATCATGGATTTGCTTACATATTCGGTTTCCAAAACATATAAATAGGGAACATGATCTCCGTTATTCTTTGAATCATTGTTATTGACTTCTTGAATACAAAACAAAAACGCCTGAAGACCTACTAGATTTTAAAACATATTTTTACATGATGCAGGGTTAAAAATGGACAAATCTACCAGATTTTACTATATCTTTGGTTAGAATAAAGATATACGGATGAGGTTTTTGCCAATTTTCTCAGTATTCCTTTTTGTAATAAACTAGCGTAGAACAACTATAGCTTATAATTTGAAATTTTTAAGAAAATTTAGAATATATGAAGGTTGTTCAAAAAACGCCCTCTCGCGCTTTCCATAAGAACTAAAGTAAACAAGAGTAAACAGTGATTTAAAGCGCTTTTAATTACCTATCAAATAAGACTAACTTTATTAATTTCGGTAAATAGTAAAATGAGTTACACGCAGTGTAATGATCACACTTTCCCGCTCTCCCCTGCTTCATGTGTGCAAGATAAAGAAACAAGTGAGTAGTTAAAATTGAGTTAAATTCAGCGTAGATTACGATTTGTATATTTTTAACCTAGCAGTTTTTTTATAAAAATTAGTTGATGTTACGCCCTCTAGCGGCGGAAGTAGGGACTTAAAACTAATGTCTAGTGATTTCTTTTGGCCACTTTCACTCTGCAATTTTTTAACCTAACATGCTACACTACATAGTTTCTAAGGTATACCCGGTGGCCTCGCTTAATCAAACACCCGGTATGCAGGGTGTCCCAAACCACCCATATCAGCATTTTCTTGAGAAAACGGCTAGACCCAAAGAGTTGGGATAAAAAAAATATTACAATTTTCGCAAAAAATTTTGCATTCCTGAAAGCTTTCCTAAATATGTTAATAACCCCAGATTTTCAAATAGCACGCTAGGTCAAAAATGGTATCATTGAAAAGGTCTTTAAAATAAGCAACTTTTGTAGATAACACAATGGTGTTACTGGCATCGATTTTATGTAATAACTCATTAAAGTTATTAAATTTTATTTTTTCATGGCTAACTTATTTCTACAGATTGAGTTTCAAATCTCAGTTAGACCTCTCAGATATATTCTACTTAAGTCCACGAAGTTTTTAAAAAAATATTTGACTCCAACTTCGTCTCCGACTCCTCTTTTTTTCAAAAATCCTACGCCAACTGTGACTGCTGCTTCGAATAATGTAAACATTTTGAAATTTTACTTAATAATGCAATATTTTCCTACTACATCTGCATAATTGCAATCTAATAGTTTCTAATAGTAACTCTATTTAGGTCAAATTTTAGAAAAAAAAAACGGAATATCGTCACATTCGTGCAAGAAGTCACTAACTAACAATTCACTACTATCGAGATAATTGAACAAAATGATAAGTTTTCAATTGATAAATTGAAGTATTTTTCTTACTTTTTCAAATATGTATTACTGCTTATACAGTTTTCCCATAACTATATAGGGTGTTTCACCTAAAACTCCCCAGACTAATTATCAAGAAACTAAAAATGTTATTAAGGTACCGTTTGTTGCAACCAATAGATGTCATTCAAGGCTTCAAATTGAGATAGAATTAGTATCACTCATAATTACGGTTTGGCTGTCAGAGGCGTGAGAAAATGTCATTGGATGATCAGAACTTGAGAAGTGGCTTTTTCTAAAAAATAGAACATTTGAAGACATTTTTATCATATGCATATTTTAAATTAATTTGGCCATTTTTAATATATAACCAATTTTTATATTTTGAAGAACTATCAATATATACAATTAAAGTAGAATAACTTCTAAAAATTAGCATAGCTAACAATACAAATTATTAAAATACATTGGAAATTAAAAAACAATAATAATAACAATAATATAATTTGATTTTTGTTAACATATTTTTCCCAGTTGTTGAAGAAAGGTCTCTAATTTCACTATTGGGCACAAACTAATCCATAGCCCATTGGAAAATTTACCATTGGATACAGTTTACAAGCGCATAGCTAACAATACAAATTATTAAAATACATTGGAAATTAAAAAACAATAATAATAACAATATTATAATTTGATTTTTGTTAACATATTTTTCCCAGTTGTTGAAGAAAGGTCTCTAATTTCACTATTGGGCACAAAATAATCCATAGCCCATTGGAAAATTTACCATTGGATACAGTTTACAAGCGTGTGGTTACAACAAGACGGAGCTCCTTCGCATAATGCTGCAATAGTGACCCATTATTTAAATACAAATTTTCCTCGGAAGTGGTTAGGCACTAATAGTATATAAAAATGGCCAGCTAGGTCACCCGACTTGACACCGTTTGATTTTTTTTATAGGATACTTTAAAGGACATGGTTTACACTGAAATAATAGATGACATGGCAGTCTTCATTAATAAGATTTACGAAAGTTGTGTAGCAAAAAGACGAAGATCTCTATTAGATGCTGGTAATGTTTCTCTTCGGAAGCGATTTGATCTTTTATAACTTTTGTTTAACAATTAAGACATTTTTTTAGCAAACATTAAAGTATATTATCGTTATTATTATTGTTTGGCAATTTCCAATGTATTTTAATAATTTTTTTTGTTAAATATGTAAATTTTGAGAAGTTGTACTCCTGTAATTGTGTATATTAAATTTAAGTTTTTAATAGAGAACTGCGAAATATTTGCATATTTTTTTTTTAAATTTTAACATCAGATTCTGAATTAGCATGCCTAAAAATCACGGGTGTACTGTTTATTATGGAAAAAAGAAACATTATTATTTTTTGTCCGTCATATATAGTCCGCCATTTTGTTTCTTGATATTTCAAAATCCGATTCTGAATCGGCATGCTCAAAAACCCCGATATTTGCAATTTCAGACAAATCGCCTTAAGCCCTTATATTATGGCCAGCTTTTCTAGATTCGGCACCATTGTGCGGCGGGGGTGATTTACTTCGAAATTAACCCATTTGCGACGAGCATGGCGACCAGACCAAAAAGTCTAAAATCTTCCAATTTCGGGTCTGTCAACTTGGCCCCCCCAACTCAAAATGTTCAAATAAAAAATATTGCGCCCAAAAGGTCTTAACTTGCGCTCACTTGCGCCCAAATATTAAAACTTGCGCTGTTAAGGGTAGAAAGTTATAGCGATTAGAAAATAGGGGGGGTTAAGTTGACGCCAGCCCCCCCATCTCCGAATTTTTAACTTTTTCTTTCATAAATACATTCTATGGAACTTGCCCTGTCGATACCACCTAATTTTACAAGTTGCGCTGCAAAAATACACACCCTATAAACGAAATAAAGGAGGGTGCCAGCCCCCCCACTTTACATTTTTTAAGTTTTATTGCATTGTACACAAAGCTTAGAAGTTGCGCTCACTTGCGCCATCGAAATTTCTTCAATATCAGTTCTCATGAAAAAGTTATGGTATATTTTATATATACTCGAATCCAGTGCGCGTATTCCCATAATCTCCATGCAACTAAAGAAGAGTAATACAATAAACATACTTAACTCACAACCACTGTCCTTCTTCGTCGAAAAGGATACATTATACAACCAAAACAGTAATTTTCTATAATATTTGCATATTTATTCCAGTGTCGTATCATGGTGGAAATATATATTTTTATTATTACTTAAATAATTTTATTTCCAAAACAAATAACAATAATTCGATTCAATTAATAAATATAACTTAAACAATGTATTTAAAATGCATTTCTGCTGATTAGAAAAGTTGCGCTGTTTTCCCAGTAGCGTTACAAATAATTTATTATTTAATTTAATTAAATATTTTCAAAACCAAACGTGAAAATTTAATTTTTTTAAGTGATTTTACTTAAACAATGCATAAGAAATGCATCTATGCCAATGAGAAAAGTTGCACTGTTTTCCCAGTGGCGTCACAATTAATTTATTATTATTTAATTTAAATAAATATTTTTCAAACCAAACGGAAAATTTTGAATTTTCTAAGTGATATTACTTTAACAATGCATAGGAAATGCATTTATGCTAATGAGAAAAATTGCGCTGTTTTCCCAGTGGCGTCACAATTAATTTATTATTATTGAATTAAATTAAATATTTTCAAAACCAAACGGAAAATTTTGAATTTTCTAAGTGATATTACTTTAACAATGCATAGGACATGCATTTATGCTAATGAGAAAAGTTGCGCTGTTTTCCCAGTGGCGTCACAATTAATTTATTATTATTGAATTAAATTAAATATTTTCAAAACCAAACGGGAAACTTTGAATTTTCTAAGTGATATTACTTTAACAATGAATAGAAAATGCATTTATGCGTATGAGAAAAGTTGCGCTGTTTTTCCAGTGGCGTCACAATCAATTTATTATTATTGAATTAAATTAAATATTTTCAAAACCAAACAGAAAATTTTGAATTTTCTAAGTGATATTACTTTAACAATGCATAGGAAATAAATTTATGCTAATGAGAAAAGTTGCGCTGTTTTCCCAGTGGCGTCACAATTAATTTATTATTATTGAATTAAATTAAATATTTTCCAAACCAAACGGGAAACTTTGAATTTTCTAAGTGATATTACATTAACAATGAATAGGAAATGCATTTATGCTAATGAGAAAAGTTGCGCTGTTTTCCCAGTGGCGTCACAGTTAATTTATTATTATTGAATTAAATTAAATATTTTCAAAACCAAACGGAAAATTTTGAATTTTCTAAGTGATATTACTTTAACAATGCATAGAAAATGCATTTATGCTAATGAGAAAAGTTGCGCTGTTTTCCCAGTGGCGTCACAATTAATTTATTATTATTGAATTACATTAAATATTTTCAAAACCAAACGGGAAACTTTGAATTTTCTAAGTGATATTACTTTAACAAAGAGTAGGAAATGCATTTATGCTAATGAGAAAAGTTGCGCTGTTTTCCCAGTGGCGTCACAATTAATTTATTATTATTTAATTAAATTAAATATTTTCAAAACCAAAAAAAAAATTTTGATTTTCTAACCGATATTACTTTAACAATGCAAAGGAAATGCATTTATGATAATGAAAAAAGTTGCGCTGTTTTCCTAGTGGCGTCACAATTAATTTATTATCATTTAAATAAATTAAATATTTTCAAATCCAAAGGGAAAATTTTGATTTTTTTAAGTGATATTACTTTAACACTGCATAATTCAATTCATAAATCAATTCTTCCGGAAAACATAATATAAATGCATTTACGTTTTTAACTAAATTATTAAATACATGTTTACCTTCATGTCAAACAAATATCTATAGATGTGATATATGTTCGCAAATAAAAATAAAGAATGAACATTTTATTTCTGTAGAATTTTCAGATTACAACATTCATAACATTTTACAACATAATTTAAGCACGGAATTTAAACAAAATTGCAGTTTGTGTAATAATAAATTATTATTTGAAACACAGTTAAACAATTTCATATTCATATAACCCATTAACACGGAGAGTAAAACATTGAACTTAGTAATTAATTTAGAAAATATTCCGTTTAAACTAAATGTACAGAACAAACTGTTTATTTTACGTGGTGGTGTGGGTTTTATACCGGGTCATTTTATAGCATTTTGCAGAAGACATAATGGCTTATGGGAGGAATACAATGACTTGCTTCCAAGCAAAAATCATTGGTCAAGATCAAAAGAAGTAGAGGTTAATATGTTGCTATATACAATGTAGGGTGACCGACGGGAACCATCTGTTTTTGGGAATGATCACTGACGCCACTGGGAAAACAGCGCAACTTTTCTTATTAGCATAAATGCATTTCCTATGCATTGTTAAAGTAATATCACTTAGAAAATTCAAAATTTGGCGTTTGGTTTTGAAAATATTTAATTTAATTCAATAATAATAAATTTATTGTGACGCCACTGGGAAAATAGCGCAACTTTTCTCATTAGCATAAATGCATTTCCTATGCATTGTTAAAGTAATATCACTTAGAAAATTCAAAGTTTCCCGTTTGGTTTTGAAAATATTTAATTTAATTCAATAATAATAAATTAATTGTGACGCCACTGGGAAAACAGCGCTACTTTTCTCATTAGCATAAATGCATTTCCTATTCATTGTTAAAGTAATATCACTCAGAAAATTCAAAGTTTCCCGTTTGGTTTTGAAAATATTTAATTTAATTCAATAATAATAAATTAACTGTGACGCCACTGGGAAAACAGCGCAACTTTTCTCATTAGCATAAATGCATTTCCTATTCATTGTTAAAGTAATATCATTTAGAAAATTCAAAGTTTCCCGTTTGGTTTTGAAAATATTTAATTTAATTCAATAATAATAAATTAATTGTGACGCCACTGGGAAAACAGCGCAACTTTTCTCATTAGCATAAATGCATTTCCTATGCATTGTTAAAGTAATATCACTTAGAAAATTCAAAATTTTCTGTTTGGTTTAAAAAATATTTAATTTAATTAAATAATAATAAATTAATTGTGACGCCACTGGGAAAACAGCGCAACTGTTCTCATTGGCATAGATGCATTTCTTATGCATTGTTTAAGTAAAATCACTTAAAAAAATTAAATTTTCACGTTTAATTTTGAAAATATTTAATTAAATTAAATAATAAATTCTTTGTAACGCTACTGGGAAAACAGCGCAACTTTTCTAATCAGCAGAAAAGCATTTTAAAATCATTGTTAAAGTTATATTTACTAATTGAATCGAATTATTGTTATTTGTTTTGGAAATAAAATTATTTAAGTAATAATAAAAATATATATTTCCACCATGATACGGCACTGGAATAAATATGCAAATATTATAGAAAATTACTGTTTTGGTTGTATAATGTATGCTTTTCGACGAAGAAGGACAGTGGTTGTGAGTTAAGTATGTTTATTGTATTCTCTTCTGTAGTTGCATGGAGATTATGGGAATACGCGCACTGGATTCGAGTATATATAAAATATGCCATAACTTTTTCATGAGAACTGATATTGAAGAATTTTCGATGGCGCAAGTGAGCGCAACTTCTAAGCTTTGTGTACAATGCAATAAAACTTAAGAAATGTAAAGTGGGGGGGCTGGCACCCTCCATTATTTCGTTTATAGGGGGTGTATTTTTGCAGCGCAACTTGTAAAATTAGGTGGTATCGACAGCGCAAGTTCCATAGAATGTATTTATGAAAGAAAAAGTTAAATATTCCGAGATGGGGGGGCTGGAGTCAACTTAGCCCCCCCTATTTTCAAATCGCTATAACTTTCTACCCTTAACAGCGCAAGTTTTAATATTTGGGCTCAAGTGAGCGCAACTTAAGACCTTTCGGGCCCAATATTTTTTATTTGAAAATTTTGAGTTGGGGGGGCCAAGTTGACAGACCCTCCAATTTCTATATCTTTCCTAAAATGTTGGAGGGTAAGGGGAATGAGACCGAGCACTCAAGGGCTAATCCAATATGAACACCAACCGCATTTTTTGGGTGTCAATGTCAACCCGATATTAGCAGGTAGTAAGAAGTCCATCTGTTTTCAGCCGGCGCGTGGCGTTATCCTTTGTCCGGTTTGGGGTGGTTTTGATGGGAAGATTTATTTGATATTTATGAAATTATTTAAAATGTAATTATAATTAATACGACATTTGTAAAAAAAAAGTCTACTTGTACAATTTTAGGTCAATAAAATGTTTTAAAACGTATCTGACGTTTACATCTTGGTAAATATTGATCATCATCACATCTAAGCGTTATATATTTTCAACTTTACTGTAAATCAGTGGCGCATGAAGTAAAGTTTCGAGTTTAGAAAAGCCCCGTGAAAATTTGTCTCAGGTCGCTGCGCGACTCGGGACAAATTTTCTACGCGGAGCTTTTCTAAACTCGAAAATTTACTTCATCCTTGGTCTGGGAGTGGACAACAGTCGTTCTTAGAAGTTTCAAATTGAAGGATCACTCTAGATTACTAGGTTTATTACCATTTTACAATGGCTACAGCTCGAAGGACCAATCATGGTCTTCGGAGACCGAAGAACTACATAGAATCGAAGTTTTTTTACAAGAAAATAACGAATATCTGAAGGTTTACAGCATGGATAGGAAATAACACATCCAATTTTGAAAAATATCGGTTAAGTTGGTTTTCAGTGTGTTTTTAACTTCACTTTAAATCAGTGTTTTATACGCGTGGCGCATGAAGTAAAATTTCGAGTTTAGAAAAGCCCCGTGAAAATTTGTCAAATATTCTACGCGGGGCTTTTCTAAACTCGAAATTTTACTTCATGCTTAGTCTGGGAATGGAAGACACTCGTTAGTTTAAAATACATCACAATTGGTAAAATATATATCGTTGAATGATGCCTGTCTTCAAGGGTGATATGTAAGCAAATTATGGGTCTTAGGAGTTGTCAAATAAGTGAGTTACTCAACTGTTTCTAACAATAAACAAAAGATTAACATTTTACATATAAAATGTACAGGGTGAGCGAAACTTGATGTCTCAGCTCTATTATAACAAAAGGAAAAACGATAGAAAAAATCTGAAAAGAGGATCATAAATGGGATTGAGTGAGGTCCATTTTAATCCAAAATTGCATATTTTTCTAAATTTGGAAACTGACGTCATCGAAATTTTTTTCCCCAGAAACATACCCATATTTTTGGATATTTCAAAAGAGCTAATTTTTCTGAATAAACTTTATAGAAAAAAAAATTGCCATCTTCTTTCGTTAAAAAATTAAAAGCAAACTTAAAAGAAAGTATTATCAAAAAATTCACAATTGTCACGACTTAAACAAGTAGCCTTTGGAAGAAAATAACAAAGCCGCATCTGTCAACAATTAAACTAATGGTTGACAAATATTGTTTTGTAGTCATTTGAATTAAGATTTCAGATTTTTTTATCGTTTTTCCTTTTCATATAATAAAGCTAAGACATCGAGTTTCTCTCACCCTGTACAATAAACTATATGTGTGATACATCATTGAATTCAGAAAAAAAATAGCATTGTCGATGGTACTCACAAAATGATTATTATAAATGTCAATTGATTGTGCATTTTAAAATCTAAAAGAAAACTAAACATCTATAACCATTTCAGTAGTCATGTGTAATTTACATATAAATTGATAATGTAAACGGCTTCTGCTGCCAATTTTTGAGTAGTATCGTTATTGTTATTGACAGTAGATGGTGTTCACGTCGTTAATTTAAATGTAAATTACATATGAAACTATTAAAATGGATTAAGATGGTTAGTTTTCTTTAACTTTAAATTGATTTTAAATTTCACCAAAAACTATAAGTGTGATACATCATTGAATTCAGAAAAAAATATGAAAATCCAAAATAGCGCCCATAAGAAAAACAAATGTTGGCTATGTTAAAGTTGTAAATGTCTGATTTCAATAGTTTTTGAATGAAAAAAAACGAAATTTCAAACAATCCGTTTTTTGACAATACCTCAAAAACGAAATAGGATATTTCAAATTTGTTTTTAGATTATTATTGGGCCCTACATTACGCAACTTTGCCCCAATTTAACCGACTTTCTATCTCTTCAAATAACCGAGATCCCCATACATTCTGTTCAAATATATAGAAAACATAAATGGCAAGTTTTTTTTATAAATAACAGTTGTTTTGTTTAATTTTTTAATTAGAATGCGAAGAGTTCAGTGAGTAATGCTAAATAATCATTTTGAATTAAACCAATATTTTTTGAGAAATTTGAGTTTATAAATGTGGATTTTCTAATTAAAAAAAATAATATCTCGAAAATGTTTGCAGATCTATTTTTTTAAAGACCATCAAGAACCTTCCCCCCCTCTTAGTGTGATCTTAATTTATATTAAAACACTCTTAGAACTAAGGTACGCTTCTTTTGTTTTAAACCCATTATAAGAATATAATAAAACGAAAAATTATCCACGGTAATTAACCACTGTTAAAATATATTGCTATTATTTGTTTTTTTTAATTAGATTTTTGTTATTTGGGGGGGGGGGGGGATTTGAGTTAGTATGTTGTTTCATTAATTTATTTTTCTAAAGTTATACAAAAACAAGTACAAAAAATTAACTTATGTCCATTCTACCACTTTTTCACTCATTTAAACAACTGATGATTGGCATACTAAACGTATTTCACTTGTTAATTGGTTGGTTATAGACTATTTCACATTAAATCAGCTTTTATACGCGTCTCGTATGAAGTAAAACTCAAAACTTTTACTTCATGCTTAATCTGGGATTGGAAACACTCGTTAGATGATCAATCATAACCTTATTTTGAATTTTTTCTTATTGTTAGATTAGCGTGCTTTATTTAATTGATTCGATTAAAACGTAACCAAATAATACCATTGCATAACTTATTGATTAATGTGTTAAATTGTTGGAGTCGTCAAATAAACATGAGCGACCGTTTAAAACGCTCTAAAAAGAGGACCTGATCGTAACCTCTAAAAATCGGTAGGACCCCCGACGGCTATGTAATGAATACATTTCTGCGGGGGATGGGCCCGAATTTCACGACTTGTTATAACATCTAGCGTTCCGGAACCGAATGTATAATAGGAAAGGGTCTTGAACGGGAAATACTACCTGATGCCATTGACACACTTTTACTTATATACTGCCTTTCAAAAAAATCAGAACACAAAGTATTTATTGGACGATTTTAATTAAATTTACAGAATTTGATCATGTAAATGAACTGCATCGATGATCAATTTTTCCTTGATTTCACCATTATAAAGAGCTGGTGATTTTTAATGTAATTGCTTCTAATATCCAAGTAGCCTCTGAGTAGTTTGACGTTTCAGTTTGTAAAACATAAAAACATGCCCCGTGTTCGTCGGCGTGCACAATATCATCATCTAAGTGAATTTGAAAGGGGTCGCATTATTGGAATGCGAGAAGCGGGTTTTTCGGTTCGTGCTATTGCTGAAAGGGTAGGGCATAGTGTATCAGTGATCGTACGCTGCTGGTCTAGATGGTCCGAAGCTGGGGAGAATCGACGTAGACTTGGCTCAGGACGTCCAAGAAGCACCACTGAGCGTGAAGATCGAGCTCTTCGTCTTACAACTTTAAGGGACAGATTTACAACGTCGCGGGCATTGGGAAATGACTGGTTGGCTCTAAATGGCCAAAGAGTATCCATGGCTACTGTTTACAGAAGAATCCGCAGTTTTGGTATAAGATCCTACCGTCCACAATTGTGTCTACCTCTTACTCCGCAGCATCGCAGAGCAAGACTTGATTGGTGCAGGGAAAGACAACATTGGACCCATGAATGGAATAACATTATCTTCAGCGATGAGTCTCGGTTCTGTTTATGGGCTCATGATGGTCGCAGAAAAGTGAGACGTCGACGCGGTGAACGCAGAATTTTACAATTTTCTGTTGAAAGACATACGGCTCTTACACAGGGAGTTATGGTTTGGGGGGCGATAGCATATGGTAGTCGGTTTCCTCTAGTTTTTTTAGAAGCAAGTCTTAACGCGATTCGGTATATTGACAACATTTTACGGCCAGTGTTAGTGCCCTATGTAAATGGCTTGCAGAACCCCATTTTTCAGCAAGATAATGCTCGACCTCACACAGCGGCCATTACAAGACAGTTTTTTGATAGTGCCGAAATCAATTTGTTACCTTGGCCATCTCGTTCTCCAGATCTATCGCCAATAGAACATGTTTGGGATATGATAGGTGTTAGAATAAGTAACTTACAGCGTTATTAGTTGTAATTACTACAATTAACTTAACATAAGTTAATAAATTCCTCATAGTAAGTTAATTATAACACATAATTCATTTCATATATAAAGAATATGAAAAAGGAAGTGAGCAACGAAAACAACAAAAATGCAGATTACGGGTTATGAAAAGATATTTATTTAATAAAAAAATATATTAATTGTTCTAAAACTTAAAATTGGTATTAAAAAACAAATTAAATCTAAATATATACAATAATTAAAAACACATGAAACCTAACTATATACAATTATTAAAACCACATTAAACCAAAATATATACAATTATTAAAAACACATTAAACCTAAATATATACAATTATTTAAAACAAATTAAAATTAAATATTTTAAAAACAATTGCTATGTAAAAAAATTGTAGACCGGTATACATTTAATTATTAGTCATACGGACGAAACCGCACTGGAGCACGACCTAAAAATATAAAAATTCAAGAGTTACTATTAAAAATAACACATATTGTTAGAATATAACCAGGTTTCAACACTGTTAATTGTATTCTATAATTAAATTTGTTTGTCTATTAAAATATAAATATTTGTAAGACAAGGAATATTTATTGCATGTATTACATACGTACATATGTTATAGTTGAAAAATTCAAAGTTCAATGTATTTGACGATGAAGCCTGATACTAATATTTTAAATGTATAACTCAAATAGAAGAATTAAAATGAATGAAGTATAAATTACTAACTGCAACGCAGCATATCGATTTGGAATAAACTTTAAATACTATTGAAGTGTTTTAGGTTACATGAAGACTATTATTAGCACTTAGTTAAACAAATTAAAATTTCGTTATGATTTTAATTAGCAGCAATTTATTCATTATTCATGCTAATTCTTACTCATTTCGATTGACCTTTATTATAGTTACCTCTTAATTGTTGTACACGTTGTACAAGAGGTTCAGGAAATGGAATAGGATGGTGAACATTATTTAAAAGAGGAAATGGGAAAGGTTGCCGCAAATCGTAGGGACGAGGTTGTAGATGCTGAGGATACGGTTGTTGCAAATGGTAGGGAAGAGGAAGAGGTTGTATATATTGAGGATACGGTTGTTAATGGAAGGGAGGAGGTTGAATATATTGATGATGAGGTTGTAACTGAGGTACAGGTGGATGAGGATGAGGAACAGGAATATGCTGGTGTAACTGAGGTACAGGTGGACTAATTATATGCGAGTGCAAGTTTAAATTAATAAAAAATCAATTACATTTGCTGCAATTCAACTCGATTTATTTCTTTGGTATATTGAATTTGAGTAAATTATTTTTCAATAAATGATAAATAATAATTATTATTGAATTATTTGTTTTTCTTACCATCGGGTACAAATTGTCCGACAATGTTTCTTACAAAGTGGTTAACCCTGTTGAGGAATACTTCTATATTGCCGGTTTCAAGAAATTCTTGTTGTTCAGTGGCTAGAAAAAAAAAATATGAATGTAGAAAGGTATTTATTTACGATCGACTTGACTTACCAATATTGGTATCTAATTCTCGATATTTTCTTTTTGGCAAATGTGGACGCTCAATCCCACCCAAAATTCTCCTAAATTTCAGAGCTGTTGAGTTGTTATATAATTTTATGTAACTCACCAGCGACCAAAAATTAGGATGCCTTGGAAGAGCAGTATTAATTCTCTTATGAAAGCTTTCTATCGCGTTATTAGGGCGATAGACCGCATCAAAGAGTGATATGTCGGCATTTTTCCACTGGCGGCGCCAGTAATTAATAAACTGGTGCGCATCGGGAGTTATTGCCGTAAGAGCATCGCCTAATATTGTTGTCGCTTCTTCAATAGCATAGGGTGGGAGTATTGGTAGCGCCATATATTTTCTAATAACAGCCTTCGTGTTATTATTATAAAGGTGAATGCTTCTGCCTAAAAAATTAAAATTATTTAAAAAAATGGTTGAAATAATGTCATTATGAATTATGCCGAATCAGTAATACTAACTTTTAAATAATATTGCCCGGGCATAATGAAACCAGCAACCAAGTATTCTGGCCCCCGGAAATATTGTTCTCCCAGCTTCCCTCAGGCCACTTTCATAGTCGGACATAAATGTTTCAACAATTATGTCTACAAAAAGGAATACTTTAGTTATAGTGTTTTATTAAAAATTTCGTAAAACTATTACTTGCAGGTAGTTGATTTTTTTTATGAATGTCAATATAGCGTTGTATTCTGCCACTCTACGCCGCTCCATCAATACATACGCCAACGGAAATGCCTAAATTAAAATATAATAAATAATGTCCATACAAGTACTTCATACGGTTTTGAAATATCTTAACATTTTCTGGTGCATTATATGAACAGTCAAGAATTGACTGGTTCCCCCCGCCTTAGGGACAACCCTAAATGTTGCGTCGATGCCAATATTTATTGTTTGGATGTTGTATGTAGTCAAAACATTTATAATATTTTGAGACGCCCAAATTAATACATTTATTGCCAAACATGTGCGAAGAAACACATTGTTTTGTACATCTCTTCCATAATGTTGATATCTACAAAAATTATTGATGCAAATTGATATAAAACTAATACACAAGGTAGTCAGAAAATGAGTGAAACGCGTAGTTAATAAATTTAAAAAAATGTATTTTACATATTTAGAATATTAATGGCCTCGCTAGGTTTACTGAATATCATCAAATGCATACTGTGCGACCCAGGATTAGTGCCCGAATAGCTAAACTTTTTTAATATTAATTTTTCGACAAAAAGTCATTCTTCACAAAAAGTCATTTGTAATCGAGAATTATGTCTGCATACAAAATATTATCTAATTAAAACAATTTAATTTTATTTTATTTATTTATATGAAAAATTCTAATATACAGGGTATCCCATTAGTGCGTGTTCGGAGGATATCTCCGTTCTCGATAAAGATAGAAAAATATTTTTTAGACGAAACTTACTTGACTTAAAAAGCTGCATAACCCAAAATTATTTTAATGTATACAGGATGTCCCATAAAAGTGGTACTGGAAGTAAAATATTTTTTTTTAAATGGAACACCCTATATATTATTTGATGTTTAGATATTACTAACAATTATACGTATGTTTTATACAACATGTATATACCTAAACCTAACATATATTATAATATTTACAATTTAATGAAAAAAGTTAGATTTTTAGTATATCAGATTTTAATTTATATCTCTATTATTAGTAATTTTAAAAATAATCGGTATAGTACTTTCATAATTTATACCCGACGATATCCTCAGCTGAATTCAATTTTACCTTTGCACTTACTTTGTAGTAATTATAACCTCTCAATCTTAAGAAAATTCAAACAACAAAAACTTAGTTTTTTCAAATGGCAAATGGCCCTATATTTTTATACGGCATAATATTCGTCTTGAAAGACGAATAATATTCCGTATATAAATATAGGGTGTGTCATTTAAATAAAATTAGTTTTTATTCTTTGAATTTTTTTAAGATTGACAGGTTATAATGACTAAAGACTGAAAGACGAATAATATGCCGTATAAAAATATAGGGTGTGCCATTTAAAAAAAATAGTTTTTATTGTTTCAATTTTCTTAAAATTGACAAGTTATAATTACTACAAAGTAAGTGCAAAATTAAAATTGACTACGGCTGAGAATAGCGCCTGGTATAAATTATGAAAGTACCGTACCGATTATTTTTAAAGTTACTAATAACTGAGATATAAATTCAAATCTGATAACCTAAAAATCTGACTTTTCTCATTAAATTGTAAATATTATGAAATATGTTAGGTTTAGGTATATACAATGTTATATAAAACATACGTATAATTAATAGTAATATCTAAAAATCAAATAATATATAGGGGGTTCCATTTAAAAAAATGTTGTTACTTTCAGTACCACTTTTATGGGACAGACAGCCTGTATACATTAAAATAATCTAACGTTATGATGCTGTTCAATTCAAGTAAGTTTGGCCTCAAAAATATTTTTCTATCTTGAACCAGAGCGGAGATATCCTGCGAGCACGCACTAATGGGACACCCTGTATATATATATATATATATATATATATATAAAATTGTATTAATATATATAATTGTATTTCCAATAAATGATCACTTTTTAATTCAATTTGGTAATATTTATCCAATAAAAACAAACATGGCATAAACATTTTATACTTTTGTAAACTTCTAAGAAAAAACCTAAGTTAGTCATAATACTCATATCAAGTTGAAATTATACATTTAGATTAATTCTAATGGCGGAATTAATCTAAATATATGATATACCGGGTGACCCATTAATATGGGTCACCCGGTATATATATTTTTTCTTTAAAAATGTTTCTCAAAAATTTTAATTTAAGTGACATCTCTTATAAGGTAAATTCTTATAAATAACCTTTTGTTGAAAAATGTTTAATAAAAATGTTATATCTATCCAGGTAGTTATCACTGTTTTTATGCGATATTTCAAATAAAACTAAAGAGAAAACAAAAATTAAACTTAGGAATGAATGCTAGTAGGCAACGGAATTAATCGAATTTTATTCTGATCATTTCAGTTCAATAATAGAGATAAAAACGCCCTATGATGCGTCTTCAAGCGAGATGCACGGTATATTTTTTTAGTTGTTTATGTTTTTATTTAAATATGGTTTAATCAAATTTGATTATCGAGTAGTGCTATGCAAAGCTTTTAACTCATTCTTTGGCAATCTTGCATACTTAAAACTTACTCAGGGACTTGCATTAAATTATATGCAATTTCCAAGGAAGTTGGCACCGGCAGAGTGTTTTTTTTTTTTTCGTTGCCGTTTCATCCTCTACATAATATTATTTTGGCTGATTAAACCCTATATATGACAAATAATAATAAATAATTGCTTTGTTGATTTGTATAGTACCTGGCAAAAGCATGGAATCAATTAATTATAAATTAATAAAATATAAACCAAGTATTTTTTTGGTTTATTGTTTGTCCATTATAAAGCTATTATTTCAGTCGCCTAGATGCAAAACTCGACACGTCACATATATTTATTTGTCATATTAAGGACTATTTTTTTTGAGTAACCTGTGTAAACCAGATTTCTAAAGTATAGTAAGTACATTGCTGTATGTTATTGATGTATTAACAAAATTAAGTAGATCAATTCAGATAAAGATTTTGCAGGGCAGGTGGTGGCCGAGCGGTAACGTCGTCGGGCTGTATCGCTCGGCGAGCCACAAAACTCGGGTTCGATTCCCGAGCACGGGGAGTTGTTATTTAAAAAATAATATCTCGTCGTGTCCCTGGGTGTAGTGTGAATGTGTTGTGACGTCCAAATATATGTATATAGATATATAAATCGTTAGTGGCTGAATGGTAAAACCTATGCCAAACAAACCAAAAAAAAAAAAAAAAGATTTTGCAGGTTTTTTTCTATCTATCTCACAATGGATTTAAAGGGACTTGTCAGGTTTTGCATCTAGTCGACTGATTTATTATTATCACTACTAATAATTTTCATAAAATGTTCAAAATTCGTAATTAAAAATGGATTTTCATAAAATGTATTTAAACCGACTATTTGCAAAATGTGGCTCTCTGATAAAACATAAATGGGGTACATTTAATTTTCTTCAGCTTGATTTTCATGGAAGAAAAGTCTACAAAAAAGAATACTTATGCACAAGGTGATTCAACATAAATGTCCACCCATGTCAAATTGAAGCTTTAAGCGAGTGTTTTCCACTCCTAGGCGAAGCATGAAGTAAAATTTCGATATTAAAAAATCCTGAAAATTCCCTTAGTGACCGAGCCAATTTAGGATTTTCTAAACTCAAAATTTGACTTCATGCGCCACGCTTATAAAATATTGTGAAATTAAAAATAAACTATTTATATTTCAAAATTCAAAAATACCTAGTAGAGACAATTGAACTGGAAATTACACTAATAAATAATTAACTTAGGAAGGGCATGCAAATTTTGATAAATAATTAGTTATGTTTTAAATTAATTGCTTTTGCCGTACACTGAATGCAATAATAACAATATTCATATATACCTCCAGAATGAGTTACCTCTTCATCAATAATAATTTGTTTGTAGGGCAATACAGAGTCTCTACTTCTCTGTTTTATCACCTTAATGAATTTTAGTTTATCGATTTCATCTTCAGACGGAGGATGAATATGTGCACGTCCAATAATGATTACTTCTTCTTTCATTCTTAGGGTTCCCGAACAATCACTCTTTTGGCAATGGAAATATGTTGTCCCATTATTAACACATTCTTTTTAAATAAATAAAGTTATTAAAAATATAAAATGTTTTGGCGTTATCTCGTATGATTTCCATGTTTCTGCGACAAACTCTCGATAAGGACTGGAGATCTTCTTAATATTAGTCAAAAAGTAATTTCAATATTTTTGAAAATGTAATAAAATTTCCAGTTGTAGTTAGTATCATAAAACGATTTGCAACGAGGAGAAGGGCCGAGATTAGGTATCTGGGAAAGTACGTACATGTGTTCTCACCAAATAAAGAAAAGTTTTTTCAGTTTTTGTCTACAAAGCAATAAAATATCCAGTTGTACCAATAAATAGTTTACAATGCGGATACGGCGGCCGAGTTAAAGTTTGTCTGGGAAAATATGTAGATATATTTACACCAAATATTCTTATAAAAAATTTAAAAGGCAATAAATTACCCGGTTGTAGATAATACCATAAAATTGTTAACATTGAAGGAACGGATGGAATAATAAATAAAGCTAAACATTTTGAAAATACAAAATATTGCTTATATTGGTCTTATCAAAAAGGTCTATAAAACCCAAGTTTCAATGAGGGTAAGATTAGAATAAACATTCAATACATAACAATGTAATCAATGAAACAAGCCGTATACTTACCGTTACTTGCCGTATGCAAGTTCAGCGTTTTTTTTTTCACAGCTGTCATTCCCGTAAATATTAATATTTTTGAAATCCCGTATGTGGTTTATTAGTCTCTTTCATGTAGTTCGAGGAATTATTTTTCTTTTTCACATTACAAAAAATTTACAAACGAGCATTTTCCTCTCCCAGGCGAAGCATGAAGTAAAATTTCGAGTTTAGAAAAGCCCAGAGAATTTAGCGTGGTAGTGCAGCGCAGCGGAGCGGCCGAGCCAAATTCGGGATTTTCTAAACTCGAAATTTTACTTCATGCGCAGCCGAGCGTATAAAACGACGATTTCAAGTAAAGTTCATTTGTTCACAATATTTCAGTTTAATACGCTCGGCTGCGCATGAAGTAAAATTTCGAGTTTAGAAAAGCCCGAATTTGGCTCGGCCGGTCCGCTGCGCTGCGCGACCTCGCCAAATTCTCTGAGCTTTTAGAACAATTAAAATATTTTTTTATTAAATCAATATCTTTTCATTACCCGTAATCTGCATTTTTGTTGTTTTCGTTGCTCACTTCCTTTTCCATTTTCTTTATATTAGGTTTTAAATATGAAACGAATTTGTGTTATATTTAACTTACTATGAGGAATTTATTAACTTATGTTAAGTTAATTGTAGTAATTACAATTCATATAAGTAAAAGTGTGTCAATGGCATCAGGTAGTATTTCCCTTTCAAGACCCTTTCCTATTTTGCATTCGGTTCCGGAACGCCAGATGTTATAATAAGGCGTGAAATTCGGGCCCATCCCCCGCAGAAATGTATACATTATATTACATAGCGGTCGGAGGTCCTACCGATTTTTAGAGGTTACGATCTGGTCGCCTAAAAAGGGAAAAAATGGAGACTACCTGCTATTCAGATATGAAGGGCCTCTACAAAATCTCTAAACCAGCAAATTTTGAAGAGAGACACCCTCTACAAGCGCGGGAGTATAATGGAAGAAAAGAAACCACAATTTATGGGGTGTTGATGTTACAATTTATGACCTTATCTGTTATAATAGCAGGTAGTTTCCCTTTTTTCCCTTTTTAAAGCGTTTTAAACGGTCGTTCATGTTTACTTGATGACTCAACAATTTACCACATTAATCAATATATTATACAATGGTATTATTTGGTTACGCTTTAATCAAATCGATTTAAGAAAACACGCTAATCTAGCAATAAAAAAAGCTAAATAAGGTTATGATTGATCATCTAACGAGCCTTTCCAATCCCAGTTTTAGCACGAAGTAAAATTTTCAGTTTAGAAAAGCCCAAAACTTTAGTTCGGGCGCGTAGCGCAACAGGGCGACTGAGATAAATTAGGCTTTTCTAAACTCGAAATTTTACTTCATGCGCGACGAGTATAAAACGCTGATTTAGTGTGAAATGGTTTATATCCAAGCAATTAACAAGTGAAATACGTTTAGTTTGCCAATCATAATCTTGTTGGTCTTTAAAAAAAAGATCTGCAAACATTTTTCAAATTTCTCAAAAAATATTGGTTTAATCCAAAATAATTGTTAAGCATTACTCACTGAACTCTTCGCATTCTAATCGAAATATCAAACAAAACAACTTTTGTTCATACAAAAAATCTTTCAATTTACGTTTTCTATATATTAATTTTAAAATTACGAATACTACTAGAAATAATGATTTAGCAACATTTGGTCATAGCAGTTTTCTCTAGAACGAACCTAGAGGAATATATTCCTTGCATCAGAACTACTACAAAAAATTTAATTTCAGCTTGATATAAGCAATTTAAGTTTATTTAATACATTCAGAAAAATACTACCAATAGCTTTATTTTGAACAATTAAACGTCAGATACATTTAAAAAAATCCTTTTGACCTAAAATTATACCCGTAGACATAATTTTCGATTGCATATAACTTTTCGCAATAACATTTTACATCTAAAATTATAATTAGGGCTTGTTCCACATTCTATTTTTTGTTTAATTTTTGAATACTCTATATTAAATTTTAGATTTAATAATGTATAGAATTACTTGGCGTTATCTTTTATTCGGTTTGGGGTGGTTTTGATAGGAAGATTTTTTTGATATTTATGGAATTATTTAAAATGGAATTATAATTAGTACGACATTTGTAAAATAAAATTATTAATACATTCAGAAAAATACTACCAATAGCTTTATTTTGAACAATTAAACGTCAGATACATTATAAAAATCCTATTGACCTAAAATTATACCCGTAGACATAATTTTCGATTGCATATAACTTTTCGCAATAACATTTTACATTTAAAATTATAATTAGGGCTTGTTCCACATTCTATTTTTTGTTTAATTTTTGAATGCTCTATATTAAATTTTAGATTTAATAATGTATAGAATTATTTGTCGAAAAAAAATACTACTAATCGGGCAGTAATCCGGAAATACACGGTACAGTTTTTTGAAATGTTGTTTAATGTGAGTAATTAACGGGTCGTTATTTACTTAGTTTAATTTTATTCGGCAGATTGCAATTGAATAGTACATACATTATTTGCTTAAAATTTATTATAAACCTTACCATTAAATTTAACGCTGATACAATCACACAGCTGCATTATTAGTGCGATTGAACGTTCCTTAATTAGGATTCATAAAGGGCTCGCTTATAAATTCCTTCTCAATTCATAAAATCGTATTTTTATCCATGTAATAATAAATGTACAGTGTGAATACCGATACTTTTATTAAAGGTTATAAAATTGGAGAATAAAAATTAAAAAAAAAGAAATTGTAAACGGCTGTCTATGCCGTTTACAATATCGTGCAGATGAATTATTTGTTGGTTTTTCAAATAATAAAACATTTGGAAATCTTATGGAAAGTCTAATACCCGAATTGGTTTCAAAAATATGGTAATTGGGTTAAATCCGCTTTTCGATCTTTCCTGGTTTCAACAGACTGTATACAGTACGCTTTTAATATTTATTGTGGTTATTAAAAAATTAAAATGAAGGATAAGATTATACTTCATGCACTTTTTGTAAACCTATCACTATTTTCTTATTTGCCCTGGTGTTAACATGGATTTTATTCGCGATATCGGAAGAACCTACTTTGTTTTTGATATGTACATATATCAAAAAAGAAATGTAATAAATAATGTCACTTATGTCACTGTAGAGATCAAGCGTGTTCGGGTAGTGGCCGTATAAAAACGGGGAGTTTGTGGTTGGACACGTGCATAATCATCTTGTAGTACAACAGGAGATTGAAAAAATTAAATATCTAAAAGCAATTAGGCAAATAAGCCAGGATAGCGGACGTAGATACCGAGGTATAATTTTAGAAGAGCAAAGCGTTAATCGGCAAGGTAAGAATTATACGGGTGTAAAATTAGCAATAGATTTTTTGTTCAGCTTAATTGACCCCAATTATCACGTTTAAATAGGAAAACGTCAATAAATATCATAAATTTGACTAAGTATTTTGCATTTACCTCTTAATTTTAAATCATTTTGTTACCACCCTCAACTATTAGTTGTCAAACATTATCCGTATTCCGGCTGAACACAAATTCCCATAAAAATGTAAATTGTAGATTCGGATTCCTTATACTTCAATCTCTTCACTAATAAAAAAAGAATATTCACTTAAGATGATAGAATAAAAAATCATTTCTACCCTCAAAAAATATTAATTTTTTCATTTTTCATTTTCATTTTTTATTAGTGAATTTGTTAGATTTAAGTGTAAGGAATCCGAATCTGCAATTAACTTTTTTTATGAAAGTTTGCGGTTGGCCGCAATAACGCAAAATATTTAACTAATAGTTGTGGGTGAAAATAAAACTGAATTAAAATTAAGGGGTATATGCATAATACTTAGTCAAATTGATTATAGTTATGGACGTTTTGCTTTTTAAAAGTGATTATTGGGGTCAATTAAGCTAAAAAAAGAAATTTAAAATCTATTACTGAAATTTATTGCTAATTTCACACTCGTAAGAATTAAGTTTTATATTTTTAATTAGTTTTATTTATTTAGTTGAATTTAGGGAAAGTGTGTTCCCGGGATACTGACCGGATAGGATTTTTTTATTTATTTTAATTAATAAGGACCTGCTCAAACGGTTATTTTTAGTAAATACATCATGTTCCCAAAGTCTGAAGTTGAAAAATAAGTGTGCATTTTGTCTGGATTCAATTTGAATTATATTTATTATTTATTTCAACGGGTTTCATCTTACATATTAATAATAATGATATAAAAAATAAACTAAATTCTGTGCAAATATAAGATTAAATTATTTTTTCTTTAAAATTGTTATTTTGTAAATATTGATGATGACAGTCAATGTGATTAGCTTAGAAAACAATTGATATATTCATATGTTGGGTAAACTTGATTTTTAATATTTTGATTTTTTAACAAATGTTTTGCTTTCCCTGATTAAGCATGAAGTAAATATTTTGAGTTTAGAAAAGCCTGAAAATTTGGATTGGCCGCGTAGCGAAGCAACCAATTCAAATTTTCAGGTTTATGTTAAACTTAAAATATTTACTTCATGCGACAGGAGAGTTAATGATGGCTTAATGTGAAGTTTAAAACGCGATCGTGTAGTTTTATGTCTAACTTAAAACTACCAATTATTACCATTTTTTAAGTAATATTACTGAAAATATTACCCAATTTTACATCACTAGTCACTCATAATTTTATAAATTTTTAATATTTATTCAATGCCAATTTTTCTAATTTGTTCCTAATTTTGTTTGCAGGGGAAATTCAACGGTGGTTTCTTCCATAAATTAATTTAGTTAAGTTAGTTACGTTACAAGAAACAACAACAAAAAATATTTTAACTAATTATATTATTAATTTTATTTTACAAATGTCGTACTAATTATAATTCCATTTTAAATAATTCCATAAATATAAAAAAAATCTTCCTATCAAAATCACCCCAAACCGAATAAAAGATAACGCCACGCGCCGGCTGAAAACAGATGGACTTCTTACTACCTGCTAATATCGGGTTGACATTGACACCTAAAAAATGCGGTTGGTGTTCATAATGGATCACCCCTTGAGTGCTCGGTCTCTTTCCCCTTACCCTTCAACATTTTAGGAAAGAGATAGAAATCGGAAGATTTTAGAGATTTTGGTCTGGTCGCAGATATGGTCATAAATTGTAACATCAACACCCCATAAATTGGGGTTTCTTTTCTTCCATTACACTTTCGCGCTTGTAGAGGGTGTCTCCCTTCAAAATTTGCTGGTTTAGATATTTTGGAGAGGCACTCGAGCGCGAGCCGCGTCAAAGTCTGAAGGCGGGTCGTGGTAAATTAAATTTAAAAATAAAAAAAATGTTTAGGGCGCCACTTGGTTTAATTTTAAAAGTAATTAAATATTTCCCACCCGAACCAGGAAAGGGTAAAAAAAGATAAATAGAAGTTAAGTTCAAAAAGACACTTTTATTTGTTATAAAGTCCAAAATTAACATGTGCATAAATGATCAGATATTGGAACTTATTGATAAGTTTAAATTAAATTGATGATTGATAAGAACGAAATATTTAAACTTAATTTAAGTTTGACTTTAAATTTAGATAAAAAAATATTTTACTCAGTAATTAAGTAAACCCAAACAAAATTCGTATTATTTAATTTTGTTTATGCTTAAGAAAAAAACCGTTCAATTAATTAACAATTACATAATTCCTCAACCCCAGAAAAAAATGACGTCAACTCAATCTTTACACTTTGTAAATTATAATCATAACTATTTGTTTTCTTAATAAGAATAATAAATTAATATCGGTATTCCTTTAATTATAGGACATAAATTAAATAAACTAATTCACTTAAATAAATTCCAATCTTCATCGAATGTAACTAGGCTAATAAATTCTAATAATAGACTTTGACATTAAATGCTATCTTTGTAATAATTTCATTAGGTAAATTAACTTAATAAAATGTAACTAAGTTTGTTAAACAATAATTTCCACACAGGAATATTGTTTTACTCAAAAAATGGCAATATTTAACTAAACTTAAATTCACTCATATAGCAGCGACGAAATTAAATAAATTATCTACCACTCGATCAGTAAATTAATCAATTAAAAATCACTCGGTAAATTCTACAAAAAACGAAGTATGCGATGCAATTAATCAAATATATATATATATATATATATATATATATATATATATATATATATATATATATATATATAAGTTAATTTACCTACTAGTACTTTAGTAACTAAATCAAGTGAAACTAGACGATAATTATAATAATAATTAAATTATGTCTATAACGTATTTTTTTTATTATATTGTATGTGGATAAGCTCATTCTTTAATTTACGCTAAACAAATTTTAATATAAATTATGACTGTCTCAAAATAAATTTGGATAAGAGAAAAGCAAAAAAACTTATCCTGCTGCTGCGGTACCATCCTGATCTCGGCTCACGCGGATTTCCTGAATCCGGAAGTGCCTTTCATTTCGCCAAGATGGACGCCAGAAAATCCATGAATACGTCCTTCCCCACCCGATTTCAGCTCTCCCACGTCATCAGATAATTTCATAGAAGTTGATGATAGCCTTAGATAAGCCGGGAAAACCATTTCGCTTGATTTGCGATCTGTACCGGAAACGTACTACAACACAGGCCTGAGTACGAACGAATTAGATAACTTGAATTTCAAAAGAATGTAATAATTACCTGAAGATTTTAAGCGGCCTGGAGAAATACGCAATTAGCTACTTTTATTTTGACGGCGATCACACAGATCCGCCGAGATTTCAACGAGATTTTCAACGCTTCCGCGTTTTTTTTTACAACGATCACACAGATCACACGCCGAGCACACAGCCCAGAAGATAATCCAATCCACCAAAAGTCCGCGGATTCACGTTCGCGACCGCCACAAAAAAATTTCCCCGTTGCCAATATTGAACAAATCAGTTTAGATTGAATTAAACAACACAAACCTTTATTTAGAAAATAATGCATTTTCGTCATCGAATTAAAGTTTATTTATTGTTCAATTAATTAATAACAATTAGGAAATAAGACATAAAGAAAAATGGAAAAAATAATTCAAAATATTGAATTACAATTTTGTATAAGTGGTTGCATACGTTAAGACATTAAATTTAAATTAAATAATAATTTAACTAATGATTTATTTAAACTATTGTGCTTTTGTTAATGGTGGTAATTATGACCGTTACAACGCAGGGCGAGCATTCGCAAATTTGAAATTTCCTGACGTTCGTCAGATTCGGTCAGCCATAATGAAAATTGTCTTTCGTCGTTACTCTGATGAAACCTTCTATGTGAGTTGAGCAAGAATTTTCAGCAAACATAAAAACTGTTTAAAATAATAGTTAAGTAGTTCTTTTAAAACAATTTTTTTTAATGAATCATTGTATAAGATTTAGGAGATAACTTTACACATAGGAGGTTTTATAAACTCATCGGGCTGATAACGTAGATTCCTTTGATAATAAAACCCCATTTTGTAATAAAATCATTTTAAATCTTTAAAAAATCGCAAAAAATCCATTTTCAAACCGATTTTGATGCATTTTTGGGTGAATTTACATCTTGCAGTCGCAATTTCGAGCCACCTTGCACCTTTGATACCTGTTTGCACTGTGGATAATTTTAGATTGAGACACATAAGACTGTTGAGTTATTAAAATGAAGAATTTTTATATAAGAGATTATATTTTCCATGACAGCATTATTGTGATGATTTTCGTTAAAAAAAAATAATTGTACAATCCTCGTGAGTGAAAAATGTTCCCGAGTTAACGCATTTAAAGGCACTCGCTCCTTTGCCGCTCGTGCTTAAAAAATACGTTCACTCGGAAAATGTTTTTGCCGCACTTGTTTTGTAAATAACTATTTCAAAGCAACCGAGATGCCGACAGTTTATAGACACTCGTTATTATACATTGTACATTTTTAATGCTGATAAAGTATTGCAGGTAAACGTAACTTACACGATGTCCGAGGAATGGAGTGAGGATTTTGAAAATGAAAACAACACCAATAACTTTAAAGCGCTACAAACGCGCGCCGAGGATATTCTGCTATCCTCAGTGATCGCTACGGAAAAACGGAATCAATTTTTCGAAATCAGCCGGTACTACTACCAAGAATCGGATGGTTTCTGCGTACCCACAGCGGAAAAACTTCCGCAATACCACAAATGGCTGGAAGTGAGCAATATTTGCGCGTATGCAATTATCAGTCTTGTATTTTTCTCAATTACTACCTACATCTTTGCATACCTGCAAAAAAGGATAGAGTACCTAAAAATCTTCTTCGATTTCTTAGGCAGCCTCACCTCACAACCGTTTGTAACCACACCGACACCACACAACCTCCGCATAATTGTAATAACTTGGTTGATATTCACTCTCCACATGAACATATTCTACCATTCAAAATTGATCAGCGTGATGTACAAACCGCTCTACACTAAGCAAATAACCACGATTGACGAATTGCTCACCTCTAAACTCCGTTTCTTTTTCCTCGAACACTACAAACGGTACTTCAAAGATTCCGATGATCCCAGGGCGGAAAAAGTCTTGCTCCGCATTGAAGACTGTCCCGATATCCGGGTTTGCCTAAAAAACGTAACCGAGGATAAAACAGCGGCCGTTTGCATTCAATACACCACCATTAATTTCAATGTTGATAGGATTAAAGATGAAGACGGAAAACCCTTGTTGTACTGTTTCGCGGATGCTGTCAACACCAGCCCGCTAGTGCTACTCATGAACAGGAATTTCTATTTGTTGGAGAAGGTTAACAAATATATCGGTTATTGCGCCGAGTTTGGGTTAGTAAAGAAGTGGGTTTCGGATTTTTTCTTCAACGAGCCTTTTTACGAGAGGGAGATCGGTCATCAGGCGCTCCAGCTGGCGAATTTGCGGATTATTTTTTATATTTACCTCGTTGGGGTCGCAACTTCTGTCGTCGCTTTTATTGTTGAAAGGGTGTTGTATTGGCACTATAATGGTGCTATTCTGATTAAACAGCGCTGTTAAAAATTGAATTCTGAACAACCCGATGTACATAAATTAGCAACAGCGCAACGTCTACAGCGCGACTAACTTTATATTGATAGATGATTATTAATACGTGTTTGAGGTAATTTTTAGAAATAATATTATAATAAATTAGCTAATATGGTTCTAATTAAAAAAATACTTTGGTGTATAAAATAACCTATTAAAAATAATTTCTTTTTCCATTGTCATTCAAATTGATTTTTAATAAATTAACGCGTAGCCCCGTTGGATCCATGGCTTTTAGGGAGCTCTTAGATGGACGTTTTGAACGCAATGTGCCAAATCCAAGCGCGAGCGCCAGGGGGGGATTTGGAGGAAAAAAATTAAATTAAAAATTTCGAGAAAAAAACATATCCACTCTATTGTAGATACATGAAACCCTTATAATCTAGCACGTTTATATTTTTTAACCCCCTATATTATTAACAATTAACGCTTAAAGTTGAGCAATTTAGAAAACATCAATTTTACGGCATTTCACTCGCAAGTTTAAATAATTTATTACATGGATAGAAGGCGTACTATAAATATAACATTATATACTATTGTTTATAACATAATACTGTATATTATGGTTGAAAGATCAAGTCTCTAAATATTTTAGAAAAAAAGTAAAAAAATTTGAATATGAAATATATTTTAAATATAAATTTTAACTTTAGAAAGTGTTATAAAGAAAATGCCAACTCCATGAGGTCTGTGACTATCACTAAAAATTAGTTCTATGTTTTCTCTAACTACCCTCAAAATTTCGTATCTCCACCGGTGCGTTTTTGGGGTCTTTTTAATTTTTTTATTCGACGCCACCAATTAAAATTGGGTCGGGCGAGGCCCGTGTGCGGTGAGCATCGCGGAGTCGAGCGCGTTATTCTCGAGCAGCACGCAACATGATTTCTACGTTGGCCCCGAACAAAAAAATAATAAAAACGCACTTAAAACGCACATGTAAAAATTCAAAAAAATTAGGGCTGTTACAGAAAATATTGATAAATGTTTATATAATAGTCATAATCATCACAATCTACATTTTTTCTAATATACAGATATATATCATAGTGAAATTATTTCTTCTTTGAGTATTTTTTGCACCATTTAAATCACATTTACAAAAATAGTTTTATGGGTTTTTTTTCTTATTGATATATAAGGGTGTACATCTGTTACTGATAAAAGTCATCTGGTTTGTGTTTACATTTTTATTAGGGGTCCGATTGGAGCTGTCATTTACCGTAACAAATGGCATTCTTGTCACACAGTTTTTACGGTTTAAGTATCTGAAATGGATTTTTCTTAATTTTCTTGAAAGCAAAATATGCGTTTAGTGTTGAACGATGTCTCCAACAGTTCACATATTTTTCTGATCCCTAAGCGAACGATTGAACATTATAAAGTAGTTATTGATTAAGTTAGTGTTAAGTGTTATTTAATTTGTTGACTATATACTCTTTCTTTGATTTAATATTTTTTTGTGTATAAAATAGTTTAGTTTAGTGTTTAACAGTTTACTTTAATTAAACTAGTGTTTAGTGTTAGTGTAATTTAATTAATCCAAAACGCTGAGTGATAATGGAGAAAATTAAAATTACAAACGGTGATTTATATAAGGTATGGTACGAACTAAAACCTAAAAACCTTATTCAGTCAAGCAATACTATTGATTATTTAATAAAATATATTGAAAATGTTTCGACGAAAAACAATAGTGAAAATGATGACATTCTTAAAAAAGTTAAGGGTTTCTGCAATACTCTTAATAGAAAGTGGAAAATGTGCTCAAGATCTCATATCAATTTCATTAAAAAAATAGAAATTGGTTACTGCTGCCTTTTAAATACAACGAGGGTTCTGCCTTAATTGAAAATTCAAACCTCTTTGAAAATATAGAAAATATTTCACCAATACCAAGTACATCAGGTACACAGTTCACAATACAAAGTAATACATCTAAAAGAAGACAAACTAATTTATTGATCACCGAAAATACACCAGAACAAATATTTTCAGCAGCAAAAAAAATTTTACGCGATAAAGGAAATATACCAGCGGCCAAATTAGTGGAAAGTGCTTCCTCGGATTCACAGGAAAAAATAGAAAAAGTCTTAGCTCATTTAAAAACAAATGAAGTTAAAACTGTAAAAAAAATTACAGATGAAGAAGCTCTATCAATTTTTATTAATTCAAAAATGACGGCAGCAAGTTATAAAAAATTTAAGAAAAAAATTACGTTCTCATGGAGCAAACGACCTTTTACCATCTTACAATAAAATTAAAATAATGAAGACAATGTGTTACCCAGCTAATATTTCTATTTCTCAAAATGGAGCATCAGTACCTTTGCAGAGCCTTCTTGAGCAAACTTTATGTAGATTAATATCAACAATTAAATTTCCTCAAGATACATCATTTAGTAAATTAATTTTGTTGTGTAAATATGGTTACGATGGCAGCTCAGGGCACTCTAATTATATGCAAAAGCCATCTGATGATAGCAGTACAGATGAAGAAACAATTACAGAGAAGAGTGTCTTTGTGTTTTAACTGGTTCCACTTAGATTATTTTCTGATGAAAGTGTTATTTGGAAAAACGAAAAACCTTCATCTATTAAATTATGTAGACCGATAAAATTTATTTATGCTAAAGAAACAAAACAGCTTATTCTAGATCAAGTTAAGAGTATGAGGCAAGAGGTAAATTTATTGGAAAAACATAAATTTATATTAATGGTAACCATGTAGAGGTAACATTTAATTTGTTGTTTACAATGATCGACGGCAAAGTTATAAATACCTTAACAAATACTCCGAGCTGAAATTGTTTTATACGCAAATGTTCTCCGAAGGAGATGAATGATATTGAAAGAATTAAAAATATTCCTATTATCGAAGATAATTTAACTTATGGTATTTCTTCCCTCCATGCATGGATTAAGTTCATGGAATGTGTTCTTCATATCTCCTATAAATTAGATTTGAAGAAAACAACTACTCACGGAAAATAATTGGACAATGTCTTTTACCAATCGGAGAACTTTCGGAAGAGGCACAGGAAGCAACCAATAAAATATATAAGAGAGTTAGAGAAAACCATACTAGGAACAACTCTAGGCTTAATACAATTCGAGATTTATTTAATATGCTTCTTGTATGTTCTGATCCAATAATTTCTTCTTTGAGAAGCGATGTGAAAATTCATAAAAAACAACTACCCGCAGACGCTAAAAAATTAGTTATTTGTGAAACGGACACAAGTGACAGCGAAAACGAACAGACTGTTGAGGATACTGACAATTTTTCATTTTAAAAAAGTATGTAAATAAAACAGTATAAAATACATAACTTCGTTGTGCAAAATCAGAAAAATGTAATGTATATTCTGATTAAAACTTCATATTTTAAACAACAGATTAAATTATTTTTAAACTACAGCAGATACTTTTCACATTTGTACGTTTTTCTGAGGTGCTTTATTTTTTATTAGGCGCAACCGATAAAAATCGACTCGGTCATTCGCAAAAACCTGACACAAAACGCACATGTAGATACAAAGTTTTTAGGGCATTTAAAAACATACCACATTTTTTGGTGAAAGTCACAACCTATGTAATGATTATAATTGTATATAATTTTGCTGCCTTGAATTGTTATTATATTATTTTTTTTAGAAGATTGCAAACCGGAAGAACTGTGACTATCATATAAACATTTGTTAATATTTTCTGTAACTGCCTTAATTTTTTTGAATTTTTACATGTGCGTTTTAAGTGCGTTTTTATTATTTTTTGTTCGGGGCCAACGTAAAAATCGTGTTGCGTGCTGCTCGAGAATAGCGCGCGCTCGACTCAACGATACTCACCGCACACGGGCCTCGCCCGACCCAATTTTAATTGGTGGCGTCAAATAAAAAAATTAAAAAGACCCCAAAAACGCACCGGTGGAGATACGAAATTTTGAGGGTAGTTAGAGAAAACATAGAACTAATTTTTAGTGATAGTCACAGACCTCATCGAGTTGACATTTTTTTTATAACACTTTCTAAAGTTAAAATTTATATTTAAAATATATTTCATATTCAATTTTTTTTTTAACTTTTGTTCTAAAATATTTAGAGACTTGGTTTTTCAACCATAGTATACAGTATTATGTTATAAACAATAGTGTATAATGTTATATTGATAGTACGCCCACTATCCATGTAATAAATTATTTAAACTTGCGAGTGAAATGCCGTAAAATTGATGTTTTCTAAATCGCTCAACTTTAAGCGTTAATTGTTAATAATATAGGGGGTTGAAAAATATAAACATGCAAGATTAAAAGGGTTTCATGTATCTACAATGGAGTGGATATGTTTTTTTTCTCGAAATTTTTAATTTATTTTTTTTTCTCAAAATGCGAATAGACCTGTGTATATACAGGGTGAGCTACTTTCTCTATGGGGATCTCGGAAACTGTGAGAGATAGAGAACCAGTGAAATGGGCAAAGTAGTGCGGAATATAATTGTTTAAAATAGTCAAGGGTAACAAGGAATTTAGATTAAAAAGTACATGGTGTCAATTTTTTTAAATCGATTTTTCTCGTTTATTAAAAGAGATAGAAAAAACGATAAACACAATATTTGGATCATTTTACACTAAATAGTAAAATGATATTACATTTACAATTATAAAACAATTGTGGTTGATTCCCATAGAGAACATTAAAAATTCACCTGGAATAAAAGGAGAAAGTAGGATAATTGCATAAAATAATCGATAATGTATTCATATTTATTTAATAAAATTATAAATGCCAAAGAAAACACATGCAGAAATATTTAATTATGATCATTACAACAACATGAAAATTCCTAAATACATAGTAAATATACAAAATGTCTGCTCTCTTACATACATGGTGTCCTATTTTGAATAGAATAGTATGGGTAACTTTGTTATTATTAACGGGCAAAGTTGTGTGCTTATTTAGATTCCACTAAGAAAAATTTGAAAATTCAAAAACTTTCAAGTTATTGTGAAAAAACTGAAAATTGCAATTTTTGAGAATCGTCCATATCTACCTTATTAGTAAGCATTTTTGACGGTGTGCCACACATGCAGTTTTTCACATATTTATTTGTTTATGGTATGTAACCATGGCAACAATCAAGATGGCCGACGAACGGGTCAGTCAAGACAAATCGTATGCGAAAAGTATTGCTAAATCTAGTGATGAAATTAAAAATTCTGTGCGTGCGGAAACATCGCCCGATCAGGGTTGCAATGTGCCATATGCAAAACGTTTTACCACACCGGTTGTTTGAAAAGAGTGAAATCGTGTTGTGGAATTGTATTATCTGCCAGTGGCACCAGTACTCCAACCACAACTGCAAGCGAAGAAATTGATTTTCAGAAGGAGGCCTATTTAGGATTAAAGGAACGTCTCACGGAACTCAAAGTAGTTATATGACTACTACAAGAGAAAATTACACACCTGGAAAAAGAAAATCATTTTCTTCGTTTGGAGGGTAAACAAAAAACATCAGCCGCAAAATATCCCACTACATCTGGAGACACGGCGACAACATCGACCGAGGCGCAGGCGACAACACCGACCGAGGCGCACGCGAGCCGACACGGCGACCAAGAAGACATCATCGAAGACATCATCAGTCGCAGCGCACGCAGCATATAATGAGTGCGTCCGCGTTACCAAGGAAGGAACCGATCAGCTGATGGAGGTCATCAATCCGACCAAAACCGTCAACACTAACAATAGCAAGATAAATAAATTTAGGGGAACAGTTAATAAAATGAATACCCCATCCATCGCAATCAACAAGGTAGCAGTAAATGTCGCTACTCCAAGTAATGCAACGGACAACGTTTCGAATACTTTAAAAACCAAGAAAAGAGAGGCGAAACCTAATAAAAGTATGTTCGTAGGCACCGGTATCGGTAACATACAGTCTCAACTAGTAGCCGAACCAAAAAAGACGTGGCTTTTCATTAATAAAGTAGGTGCGCAAGTAACTTCTAAAATTATGCGTGAACATATAGAATTAATTTTAAAAAACAAAAACAAAAATTTTACATGTGATCTAATAAAATCTAAGTCCTCTCTTTCTGCTTTCCGGATAGGTGCTGACTTTAAATATCACAACGCACTAATAAATCCTAATAACTGGCCGGAAGGTATCACTGTATCTCGATATATTTTTCGAAGAACAAATATTGCAACAAAAAAACCTAACAATAGAATGCTTACAAATGCATAGCATATTAAAAATATTATTGTGATATATTAAAAATGCTTCAAGTTGATTACATTTATTTCTAATACATTGGGTATTAAAATATAGGAAACTTAGTGTGTTTCCTATATTTTAATACCCAATGTATTAGAAATAAATGTAATCAACTTGAAGCATTTTTAATAAATCACAATAATATTTTTAATATGCTATGCATTTGTGAGCATTGGCTAAAACAAACCGAAGCAGAGACTTTGTCCATCGGGTGGTATAACATGGTGACATGCTATGCGCGTGTTAAGTAACAACATGGTGGGGTGCTTAATCTCACTAAATTTAGTACGGTTACAAAAAACCTAGTTGAATTAAATAAACTTTCAGAAGAAAAACACTATGAAATTGCAGCTACGTACATACCGGCGAACAATGTCATTGTTGTAACTCTCTATCGCTCACCATCGGGGAGTTTCAATGAATTTCTATCTATTCTTGCAAGATTACTTGATAGCATTGATCTTAATAAAATTGTAATAATAGGTGGCGATTTCAATGTGAATTTTAATACTATTATAAATGATATTCGAGCTTTGCAGATACTAGATGTTATAGCCTCGTATGGTTTAGTCAGCCTGGTAAATTTTAAGACTCGATTAACCAACCAACTTGATAACGTTTTCTCAAATATAGAGGAAAATATTTCAACCCATCCAATGGATCCAGGACTGTCGGACCATATAGGCATCCATGTGAAATTACACATCGATTATGGTATTACAAAGCTAGTCAAAAAAACACTCCGCCCCATTACTAATATAGGTAAGATAGAATTTTATAATTATCTTGCACAAATTAGTTGGAGTTTTCTTGATACAGTGAACATTAGCACTGAGACTAGATTTGAATTATTTATACAAACAATACAGGAAGGTATCTATGAATCTTTCCCACAAAAAAAAGTAACTGCAAAACCAAATAAAATCGATATTAAATGGTTTAACGACGATTTAAAGCAAAAGCGCGAGACGTTATATTTAATGCGAGAAGCATCTATAAGATATCCTGAACTAAAAAATAACTATTTAGGATATAAGAAAACATATCATTTAGCACTAAAACATGCCAAAATAAATGCAAACCATAACTATTTAGTGAATTCCAACTTTAGACCGAAATCTATGTGGAATATAATTAACTCTAGCCAAAACAAAACTAAACCTAAACAAATCTGTGATATGAATCCAAACGAATTTAACTCCTTTTTTAGCAACATTGCTGAAACACTTATAAATAGTTTACCACAGTCAAACACCGATCCCATTAAGCTTATGATGCAATCCAGTATTATTAACAATACACCATATTTTTCATTTAGGGAAGTGAGTCCTAGTCAAGTAAAATTCATAATAAAACATCTAAAGAACACGAACGGCAGGGATATGTATGGGATTAACGTGGGTCTTCTGAAGTGTGTCGCTGATCTAATCAGTAATCCTCTCACCAAATTAATTAATGCATGTATAAAATCTAGCACCTTTCCCGACAACCTAAAGAAGGCCTGTATCATTCCTATACATAAAAGAGGCAATACCCCTGACATAAACAACTACCGTCCTATATCACTGCTTCCTGCAATCTCCAAGATCGTGGAAAAAGTACTAGCCAACCAGATCAGTGAGTTTTTTGAAGCTCATAATATTTTTTCTGATAGACAGTATGGTTTTCGTAGGGGAAAGTCGACTGGTGGTGCTGTTATCGGTCTTACTGAGGAAATATTGAAGGGATTCGAGGATGGATTGTACTCTACTGCCTCTTTTTTAGACCTCAGTAAGGCGTTTGACTGCATTTCACACAGTGTTCTCCTGAGAAAGCTATACTGCTATAACTTTTTATCATCAAGTTGTAAACTTATTAATTCATATCTCACTGATCGGTGTCAAATGGTAATGGTAGGAGATCAGACCTCAACGAGCATACCTATTAATAACGGGGTTCCTCAAGGGTCCATTCTTGGCCCATTGCTGTTTTTAATTTACATTAACGATCTACCAAATATATATAATGATTCGTCAGTTATCCTGTATGCTGATGATACAACAATTAAATCAACTTCTAAGAATTTACAGGCAGCAATGGACCAAGACGTGCATTCAATCAGGAGCACCCAGGAATGGTTAACGTCGAACATGTTATCATTAAATGATAACAAAACAGTACGTGTCATTTTTTCTCTGAAAACGTCTGTCCAATTTGAAATTAATTGTTCCAAGTTTTTAGGTATGATCGTTGACTCAAAGTTGACTTGGAGCCAACATGGTGATGCTCTAGCTGCTAAGCTATGTAAAAGTGTTTACTTGTTGAGAAGACTCAACAGTTCACTGCCTCTCGTAGCTCTTCGTTCGGCTTACTACGGATTGTTCCACTCACATATCTCGTACTGTCTCCTGGTATGGGGACATTCTGCGATTAGTGGTAGAATATTTGGGTTGCAGAGAAGATCTATAAGAGCTATTTGTAACTTACCTTATCAGGAAGATTGCAAATCAAATTTTATCTCGCTAGAGATTTTAACTCTCCCATGCATGTTTGCACTTGAATGCCTGGTATATGTCAAAAACAACACCCACAAATACCACACCCATAATCAAATTCATGAGCACAATACAAGACATGCGTTGAATATATATCCACGCTGTCCAAGATTAAACAAAACCCAAAACGGGATCAATCACTATGCACCAAAACTATTTAACAAGTTGCCTGAGCGAGTAAAAAACTTATAGCTGAAGAAGTTTAAATTAACTATTAACCGTAATTTTACTTCCTAAGCATACTATAGCATGCACGAGCTATTATCAAGTAATCTTCAAGGTATAGATTCATTTTATTAAAATGTTTTAATGTTTATAGTATGGTATGGTATGGTATGGGGTCGGTGGGTCGTGTGGCCTCTGGGCCTTTCGAAGTTACCTCGACCTAAAAGATCTTTTGTAACTATCCCTGACCTACTTGAGTCCCTCAATGTCTAGACTTCGTATGAAGTCTACTATAACTTGAGGGTTAATGTGTACCAGTTCCTTGGTGTTTAAAGTGGCCGATGACAGGTAGTTCTCTCTTTGAAGGGACAAGGCAGGGCATTCACAAAGTAGGTGCTCTGCTGTTTCTTGTGCCTTGTTGCAGAACCTGCAGTTGGCATCAGTTGTCTGACCCATCTTGGTGAGGTGGTACTTCAGAGGACAGTGTCCAGTTAGAAGGCCGGTTATGAGCCTTAGGTTGGCCTTGCTTAACCTGAGAAACTGTCCGGCTCTTACGGCAAAGAAGGCGATGAACCTTTTCGCCTGCCGCAGACCAGGTGTGTTTCTCAGGTGAGCACTTTTGGCAGCATCTTCCCATTCCCGAATCATCCCCTTGATGCGGAATTTAGTTATTCCACTGTAAGGTTCTGGTCCGACAAATGGAGTCTTGGACTGCTTAACCTGATAAACTGTCCAGCTCTTACGGCAGAGAAGGCGATGAACCTTTTCGCCTGCCGCAGACCAGGTGTGTTTCTCAGGTGAGCACTTTTGGCAGCATCTTCCCATTCCCGAATCATCCCCTTGATGCTGAATTTAGTTATTCCACTGTAAGGTTCTGATCCGACAAATGGAGTCTTGGACCCTTCGATGGCAAGGTTGTCGGCAATTTCATTGCCTTTGATCCCTGCGTGTCCCGGAACCCAGACCAGTTTGACTCTGTTGTTCCTAGCCAGCTGCTTTAGGGATAGCTTGCACTCCCAGACAGATTTAGACTTGCATGTAGGCGATTTTATTGCCTTTAATGCAGCTTGACTGTCTGAGCAGATGCAAACCCTCTGTTTGTTGTATCCCCTGTCTAAACATATGTGGGCGCATGTGTTCAGGGCCTCGATTTCTGCCTGAAATATCGATGGGGATCGTCCCAAGGCCCTTGATAACTCGCATCGAGGGCCAGTGATACCGATTCCGACTCCGTTTTCAGTTTTGGATCCGTCAGTGAACCAAACTATCGAGGAGCCTTGTAACTGCTTGACCCTCGCTCCAACATCATGGCGGCCATGGATGGCCACTTCAATCGTTGTGTCGAACTCGTAGTCAGTTGACATGTAGTCTTTAGGCATGTATATCGCTCTTTCACACACAGTGTTGAGGATTTTTAGGTGCCCGTTAAGGTATCCATATTTTGGTGTGTCTGTCTGGATTATTCTTAATGCGTCTAGTGCTGCTTCCCTTTTCACGTGCAGATGCAGAGGTGTGAGATTTAGCATAGCCTCCATTGCTCCAGTGGGGCAGGTGTTCATAGCCCCTGTGATGCCCAAACATGCCAGCCGTTGAACCTTGCTGAGCCTTGCTTGGGTTGTGATCTCCGTTGTCTTCGTCCACCAGACAACGGAACCATAGGTGATTATTGGTCTTATCACCGTAATGAAAAGCCAGTATATCATCTTGGGGTGTAAACCCCATCGTTTGCCAAATAGCCTGCGGCAAGCCCATATTGCCCTTACTGCTTTGGCAGTGATGTTATCTACATGGGTTTTCCAGTTTAGCCTCTGGTCAAAGGTGAGGCTGAGATATTTAACTGTGTTGGAAAGCCCAATGAGTGTCCCATTCATGGTTAGTGCCTTAAGATTTAATTTTCTACGACCTGTAAATGGGACAATTACAGTCTTCTTGGGATTGATAGTGAGCCCCTTCTGCACGCACCATGTACTTACTTTCCGAAGGGCTGACTGCATGCGGTTGGACACCGTATCGTCATGCTTTCCCCTAACTATGATGACGATGTCGTCAGCATAGCCTTGTACGTCAAAACCATCGTTGGATAACACCGATATTAGCTCATCGACAACTAGTGACCACAGCAGGGGCGATAAAACCCCGCCTTGTGGGCACCCCTTTACTGCGAACACAGTTGCCGACTCATCGCCAATGGACAGTGTGATCCTACGACCTTTGAGCATAGCATGGATCCATTTGGATGTGGAGGCATCAATTCCTCTTAATTTGGTGGCCGTGTCTATGGATTCATAGGAGGTGTTGTCAAATGCACCTTCGATGTCCAAGAATGCGCATAGAGCCACTTCTTTGCTTGCGATGCTCTTCTCTATTACACTTGTTAGTGTGTGAAGGGCATTTGTTGTTGATTTGCCTGCTTGATAGGCACATTGGTGTTTGTGAAGGGGAAACGACTGAAGAGCTTTCCCTCTGATATTTCTATCAATGATTTTCTCCATTGATTTTAGGAGAAAGGAGGTGAGGCTTATGGGGCGATATGACTTAGGCTCGTCAATTTAGCGTTTGCCAGCCTTTGGTATAAACACCACCGCCACCTCCCTCCACTGCTTGGGGATATACCCAAGAGAGTAGCTAGCTCTGAAAATTTGCGTGAGACGTGGTAATAACTCCTCCCCTGCCCTTTGCAAAAGGGCTGGAAAGATGCCATCTGCCCCCGCGGGTTTGAATGGCTTGAAGCCGTTGATCGCCCATGTTATTATGCTTGGAGTGAAGATCTTTGTTGCCAGTTTTTTGCTTTCTCTGGTAGGGCGTTCTTCTACCTCAAAGCCGATGGCAGGTAAGTCTTCACTGTTAATTGCCTGGGACCCAGGAAAGTGAGCTTCTAAGAGTACTCTTAGACTTTCTTCTAGGGTTGCAGTGTATTCACCGTTGGACTTTTTTAGTAGTCCAATACCGTTCGTGTGATCCTTTGCAAGGACTTTTTGGAGGCGTTGTGCGGGAGGTAGATCAGCTATCCCCTCGCAGAAAGTCCTCCAAGTTTTCCTTTTGGATTTTCTCAGTTCTTTGTTGTACTCCGGAAGGGCCTTTCTGTACTCCTCCCACTGTCCAGAGGCTTTAGCCCTATTAAAAGTACGCCTAGTTTTGGCCTTTAGGCTCGCGAGTTCGCTGTTCCACCAGGGCACTTCTCTAACAACAGCCCTTTGCTTTAGTGGACAACTACTTTCGTAAGCGATGTTGATTACATCTTGTAATTGTGTCGATGCTGCTTCTAGCTGCTCGACTGTTTCAATAGGATTCAGTGGTCCCGCAACTAGTTTATAGTATTCTTGTTACAATTTATTTTAATATGTTGTACTGTTTTATATACATTTTATTATTTTATATTTATTGATATCATCTTTTATTATTTTATTATGTTGTACTGTTCCTATATACACTTTATTATTTTATTTATATTGACATTATCCGTTTACTATTTTAACATGTTGTACTGTCCTATATACACTTATTACTTTATATTTATTGATATCATCTTTCATTATTTTATTATGTTGTACTGTTCTATATACACTTTATTATTATATATATATTGACATTATCCGTTTACTATTTTAACATGTTGTACTGTCCTATATACACTTATTACTTTATATTTATTGATATTATTCATTTATTATTTTAAGGTGTTGGACTGATTTACATACACCTTTTATTTTATTTAATTGATATTATCGCATTGTAAGTGATTATCCTTAATTGTGTAATTTTTAACATGAACCATGACCTGTGTACACTAAAATGTAATAGCACGAAATAAAGTATTATTATTATTATTATTATTATTATATTATTATACTTTATCGAAAAGAGTTGACCAAACAAATTACAACCAATCTACAGTAATATTTTTTTAAATAAGGTATCATATAAGACTAAAGTAACAATTAAATTGGTTTAAAATAATTAAAAACATTAAATACAAAATTGTACAGGTGTTACACATTACTGAAATTAGAACAAAAAATGCAGTTTAATAATATGCATATCACCATATTTTCCCATTTGAAAAACAATAGTTGATATTAATAAAACAACAACGAATCACTAAAGAAATTAAAATCACCATCTGTTCCGCTATAGCATTTACTTTGACAACGTTGTTACAGATTTTGAATAAAATTACGAACAAGAAAGATATGGGCTGTTTATGAAAATAGCTTATTTCAGGTTTTTCTCAATTACTTTGAAGGTTTACAAAATCTCTATTGTTTCTTAATGGGATCCAAATATGTGCATAAAACTACACAACTTTGCCCATTTAACCGAATCTCTATCATTAATGATAACAAAGTTACCCATACTATCCTACTCAAAATAGGATACCCTGAGGTGCGTTGGTGGACGATTTTTTTTAAATATTATTTATTTACTTCCACGTCATAAAAAAATACAAGATAGCTTTATTACAGTGATCTCTACAATCTATCCAAAAATGTTTAAATATCTTTACTTGTTCTTGAATTATTTCATGTTTTGTAAAACTGTATGCTTCGAATAATAATAAATCCAATAATATTTAAATTACGAAAAAAAATTTGGTGTAAAATGCAAACGATGTACCTTAATTAATAAGACAACTTAAGATAATAAATATCCATTGAAACAACTACTTGCCGTGTAAATACACCTCCGGATATTGAATTTACAATAAAATATTTTAATCTTATTTTATTTGATTTGTTACAACGCTCTATCAAAGTATATATAACATTTAGGTCAAATTCTCTTCAAACCAACTAACAAATAAAAATGAAAAATGCAAGGAGAAATTACAAGAATCTAGAAATAAAAGGACTTGGATTAAAACTAATGTCTGAGGCCATCTATAGACACGTTTTGAGATTTATCTCTCTTCAATATAGCTTTGCTTATGACTTATTTAAAAATAGTGGGGTAAAATTGAAATAAACTTACTTGGAAAAAGTGTTGTGTGTGGAATAAACAGTTACACAGAAATGGATTGAACAAAAAATTTGGTCGGTATTTATAGGGTAAAATGGGATTGTCATTAGCAGTTATGAAGAATGTGAGATCTGATTATTTACCTTACGGTACAGTTCAAACAAGAATAATTCCAATTCAAAACTATTTGAATTGGAGAAATTCGGCTGACGCTTATTTTCTTGAATTCAAATATTTTTGAATTGGAATTATTGTTGTAATGCGTTGTCGAAAATCTTATAAGACGTCAGAATTGTTAACATTTTGTGGGTTCATGGCGGCTTCCGGGGGGGGGGGGGGGGGCTTGTCACACCCACTGAGCAATGGTAATTTCTGGCGTAATGGTTTAAAAGTGCCAGAGGGACATATCACCATTTGTGAAGAGACTGTCAATTATTTGTAGCAATACTTTCAACAGGTTTTGCATTCTTTTTTAATAATTTCTGGCAACATTGATTTTTTTTAAGGAAATTGACCAATTTCTCTTCCATTTTGGATTACCAGAATTCATCATCTTTATAAATTCATTCATAAAAAATAGACGTGACATAATTAACATATATGATAAAATAACACCACTGCCTATTAGTTATATGTAGTAACCTAGAAATACAAATCTATATTTTAATTTGTTTTCAAATATGGTAGTTATATGCAAAGGATAAAAAATAGTATCTGCTGTTTTAATTTTACGTGGTAATAATATTCATGATTTCGTTTTAGCTGTAACTCTTTATTTTTAAACTCTAGGCATATAATATTTCTTTTTGAAGTTTTTCGAAAGATATTCCAAGTTTTGAGACTTTCCAGAGACATTTAACTTCCACTAAGCCATCATTCCAATTAAACCTAAATATTATTAATAGACATATTTTTTTAATGATTAATAAGAAACCAATATTTCTATTTGCTCGATTAGTTTCGCTTTTTACGGCATTATCAAGAGTGGATTACAGAAGAAACCGACCGGCTTATATATAATCAGGTAATAGGGGATTTTGCAATTAGGGAATTCCAAATCTCCTCGTTGTCGTTGACTAGGTGCTTTCCGCATTTTATGGCTTTATTCATTTCTAAGCCCTCTTTGAGATTTAAAATTTGTCCCTTATTACCTGAGCATAAAATTTTAAAATTATTGGTATCTATAAAATGATTGTTGTTAATACAGTGTTTAGAAATTCCTGTATTATGTTTATTATTTAAAATTGATTTTTTATGTTATATATATTGCGTCACATTCACTACACTTAATTTCGTACACTCCGCACTTTGTTGTTTTGTCCATGTGGGATTTATTGTTTATTAGAAGTTTTCCTAAATTAGTTTGGTTTGTACATATGATATTAAACTCCTTACCCTTCACAATATTAATTATTTTATTTGACAAATCTTTCACGTAATTTAATTTGATCAATTTTGTTTTTACAATATCTTGAATGTAGAAATATTTCATTAGTTGTTTTTTCTTTTTATTTTTCAAAATTGCATGGATTATTTCCGTTTTGTAACCATTATTTAGGGCGACTGTTTTAATTATATTTAATTCATTATTATATGCCTGGCGTTTTAAAGGGATATTTAGTAAGCGGTTAATATAAGAATTAAATGTGCTAAATTTAATTTGATTTGGATGGTTTGATGTATTGGGGATTATCGTGTCTGTAAACGTTTCTTTTCTATAAATTTTGAAATTTAAATGACAATGAAATTAAGTGTAGTGAATGTGACGCAATATATATAGGACAGACGGGACGATCATTTCATACACGATTAGAAGAACATAAGAAATCAATTTTAAATAATAATCATAATACAGGAATTTCTAAACACTGTATTAACAACAATCATTTTATAGATACCAATAATTTAAAGATTTTATGCTCAGGTAATAAGGGACAAATTTTAAATCTCAGAGAGGGCTTAGAAATTAATAAAGCCATAAAATGCGGAAAACACCTCGTCAAAGACAACGAAAAGATTTGGAATTCCTCAATTGCAAAATCCCTTATTACTTGATTATTTACAAGCCGGTCGGTTTCTTCTCTTGATAATGCCGTAAATAGTGAAACTAGTCGAGTAAATAGAAACAAATAGTGAAACAAACCAAGTGTTTTTAATTTATCCTTCAATATTATTTCAAAATGTTTCACTAAGTGATAAATGTGAAAGTTATTCAAGAAATAAAATAAGAAACCTTTAAATAATTACCTTCCGGAGATGCACCAAGAAAAGGTTACTTCAAATCCAAAAAAAATCCATTAGGGTTTACTTTAATTTCCTTCAATTCTTCAAAAACTGTTATCGCCACCGATTCATGCACTTTTCCATATTGTGTACATATGTTTTTTAAAAGAATTAGGTGATAACAGTTTTCTCACAAGATTGAAACTGGGTGTGCTGTTTCCACCTTTGATAAACGCTCCGAAATTAGAAGCGATCAATTTGTTTCGTCTCTCTGCAACATATATCGGATTATCGAATTCTCCTACAGTTCTGTTTGATACAGCTATAAATATTTATAATAAACACTAGAACAATTCGTTTTTAATTTCATTATACTATTGTTCCATTGTAACCAAACAATATCTAAGCAATAGTTAAATAATTAGATCTATTTGTAGATTGAAATAGATATTTTCCATATTGTTCATACCATCAATGTTAAAAAGTATGAATTTATTTATTTTTTAGCATACATAAACTAAATTTGTCTACATTTTGTTAGATTAGTAACTATTTGTCTATTTAACTCACCATTTGTTAAACCAGACATAAAATAATGGTAGTGTAATTACCAGCGTTGGTAAAAAAACATTTTTTTTCATTGTAATTAAAACAAACAGTTATTTACAAAACGTGTTTTTTTTATTGAAACAACGTTTGAAACATTAACAATTAAAAACATGTCTAAAACACGCTTGAAACATGTTTAAAACAGAACATACAAGGCATTATTCTTTTGAGTACACATATCCTGATAATTACAGCGGTTACAGCAGTGAATGTGTTGTTTCAATGCGGTTAATTTAAGGCCTTTAAAGAGTGTTTTCCACTCCCAGACTAAGCATGAAGTAAAATTTCGAATTTAGAAAAGCCTAAGAATTTGGATTGGCCGCGTAGCGAAGCGGAGCGGCCAGTCCAAATTAGGCTTTTCTAAACTCGAAATTTTACTTCGAGCGCCACGCTTAAAAGAAATGATTACAGTGAAGTTTTCAAAATACACACATGCAAACAACAATGATTATAGGCAACCTAATTAGAGTTATTGGGTTGCCTAAAATCACTGTTTTAAATAATTTGTTTTGTATTAGATTGAGAAAGCCGTATATTTTAAATTTCGAGTTTAGAACTTGATTGGCCGCTCCGCTTCGCTACGCGGCCAATCCAAATTTTCAAGCTTTTCTCAACTGGCAGCGGAAAACCCTCGTTTAAAGATTTCAATTTTAAATCTTAAAAAGAAAACAAATGTCCTAAAATTTAGGTTTACCTGAAAGAAAAATTTCCTGTATTTAAAAATCACATTTATGCACACACAGTTGTGATAATTTATTGAAATAAAATGTTGTGTTTAATAATGCAATTTGAAATATCTTCAACAATTACAATTTAGCTAAAATTTAAAAATGTAAACATAAAATCTTAATAAAGTAGTATAAAATATAATTTAGCAAATTTAAGACAACAAAAAATACGTTTTAAACAAATGTAACCTCTAAAACATGTTTTAAACAAATTTCAGGGGATTACAACATAGGTATAAAAATTTGAAGTGATATTTCTTGAGAAGTAATTTTCCTAAAAATTTGAAATTTTGACAGCTTAAATTATATATAATTTTCTTCATTTCTATGTTTTAATTTTTTTTTAACTTGGTATTGTCTGAGATATGACTAATAAAAATAGCATTTTTTAAAATAAAAAGAAATTAAAACAGATAGTAAAATAATAGTATTTTTTATACAAATGTAAACTTTTAAGGTGATGCGATGATCGATAACCGCTGAAAATCGATATAAAATTTCGCCCATGTTCGTGCCGCCACCAAACGGATATATTTACGCAACAACTCGGCAATACATTCTTAGTAAAAAGCACGAATTTATTCCTTCGCGCGCTCAATGTGTTTAAATACCAGTTGTTATGATTTATTTTTTGTTTCAAATTAAAGATAATAAGCATTCTTAATTTCAATATACAGTTTAGTACAGATTATTGTTATCCTTTATAGGACAAAGCAGTTTAAATTAATGTATTTTTATTAAAAATACATAATATTACATAAACTTGCTGTTTTTCGTTGGGGGCAAAACATTTTTCGCTTCTGAGTTTATGATATGTCCATCTTAATATTATTTTTAACAATACAACGAAGATCATTATACGAAGGAAAGCTCTTTATAATCTTCTGCAGTTTCTACGTTTCTCAACATTAAATTATCATTCAATCTGTTTCAAAATTAAGGGTAATATCAAAATAAAACAATACACTAATAATCGGTTCCTAATTTTCTGTCAGACGGATCAGAAAATAGGCTGACTACGAAAGTAAAGGTGCAGGTGCAAAGTAGAGTTGAAACAATTTTGTTACACCAAAATAATAATATTTCTATAGCAATTTTGCAAAAACAGTCATCGGCGTCCGGCCTTCAGAAACGCTTACCGCGAAGGCATACATTGTCATACAATATTGGTACCGATGTACATTACTGGCGATATTACATCTAGCAGTGATAACTCCCCGCGGCCCGTGTGTACGCCGTAAGATAATTTTTATAAATATGATTATTACGTTTTTTTTGACAGACCGCACACTAAGGCCCACAGTTGCACCAAAAACAATGATCACGAGTTTAAGATGATAGTTCCTATTGTTTTAATGTCACTGAAGTTCATAGTTGAAACCATTCTACGTGTTTGGTGCGTGCTTGGCCTGAATGCGTAAGGGAGGTATTGTGATCGGTCAAAACACAAGAGTTTTCTTCGTATCTTGTAAATTATTCATACAATTAAAAATATTCCAAATAAAAGTTTAGCGAATCAAGAAATAAACATTGATTGTTTATATACTTGTCGTAGTTCATTTAATTTAAAAATAAATGTACATTTTTAAATTGTTTAAAATTATGTTATTGTGCTATCTCTATAAACATTAATAATAAGTAATAGCAATAATCGATATATTATTTCTACAAAATTTTAATTTGCGATCGGTACCCGTGTTGTTCATAGCAATTTTTTTTTTTAAATAAAATTAAAATTAAATTGCATTTGTGAACAGGATTATTAAATATAGAGAATATCTTGCTTGGAAAAATGTACAAGAATCATGAAATTAGAAACCACAGTAATGGTGGAACAGTAACTTTATTTAAACAAAATTAAAACTTACTTTTAAATATTTTAAGGTAAAGTTCATATTTTATATAAGAAAAAAAACATCGAGAAAAGATGTAAAATTAAAAATAAATTATTTCATAATTTTCAAATAATAATTAACTAATAACAAAACATAAATCAGAGAACATTGAAATATTTGACTTCAGCTTTGTTTTATAACTCTAATTGTACGAATATATTCAATATCACCATTTTCAAAATAGATATATTAATTATTTAAATAAAAAATGCCCATATAAAAATGCCTATTTAAGTTTTTATCTACATTATTGAACTTACTTAGTGAAAAGAAGAAAAAAACATTCCCTTATTTAATAACAATTCAAAACCATGTTTTTGTTTTTATTCAGTTTTAATCGAATTATCGCTTAAAAATATGAAGGAAGAAGAACAAAAATTAGCAAATAAAATCCTCATAATTGTAGTTGCTAAAGAAAATGAAGTCAGTGTATATCATCTATGTATTTGAGACCTATAGATTCATTGAATTCAACATGAGTGTTTATTCCACAAAAGAAACAAATCAGACAATTGGCAGACAATCTTCACAGGCTTTTTTAAAAGTATTTTTAATTTTGAAAAAAAAGGTTGTTTATTTCTTCACTAGTAAAAGCTCAATTTAAAACCGCTAAAATAATAAAAGTTGCTGAGAAATGAATTAACTTTGTTTTAACATTTTGTTTTTATGGTTTTTGTGTGTACATTCAAAATATTTTGAAAATTAACTACTTATCCCTTTTGGGAAATCAAGACTTTTGGTATCCAGGAGAAAGCTTTTTAATTACTTCGTGGGTTCTATTTAGAGACAAAATATACAAGACAGTGTATTGTAGTAACAATTAGAGCACTGCATGGGCCAGGCTTAAGCCCGTCAGGTCTCAGATTTTCTGAAGCGGGCCGGGCCTGACTGATTTATTTTATAGTTTCTTTTGATTTTTAATTGAAAACTATATCTATAAACAATTAAATACATATTTACAAGTGTGATAAATCTTTATAAACTACTGTTTTGAAACTTCGTAAAAAATTTGAATCATTCAGACTAAATATTTACCTGGCCGGGCCTATTCTATTAGGTCGTCAATAATTTTATGAGCGGGTCTTGCAAAATTTGCTAGTGGGCCAAAAAAAATTGATACGTTCAGGACTCTAGTAACAATCCAGCGTCCAGAATAATGCACTCAACAAACTGCTTCCTTTTTCGAATAATTTTGATTTATTTACTAATAATTATTAGTCATTTCGACGAGCTTTGAGTCATTAAATTGGATACAACTTTTTAGGTTAGTCATCACGTTATATATTTTGTCATTCAATAGAAATAATATTATTTGGCATAAAATAAGTAATTATAGCTTTAATATAAAGAAAATTAACATAAATAAAAATTGAGTTTGTCAATAGTTTGCAGAATATTTACAAAATATAAAAACGAATTAAAATCAATGAGGCAAAATTCTTGCAGAAAGTCGATATTAATTTTAATTCGTTTAAATTATAGCCTTATTGTTAATTGTATTTAAGCTTCAGTATGTATGTAATGTAAGAGGTTTCTTTTAAAATAAATAAACTGTAGCAAACATATTCAGTATTAAATTATGAAAAAAAGATTTCAAAGAATTATAAAAAATAGACAATAATTATGATAGTACCAGCAAAGTGTTATATACAGAGAGTTTTATGTAAAACCGAACATTACAACACAAGTTGAACGTTAATTTTCGAATGTTCGATTCGTACTGAAGCGAGTTTTAGGATTGAACACAATTTGACAAATTTAATTTTAAGGTTAAGTGTAAATTGGATTACCTGTATAACTATTACAAATCACAGGTAATCAAATGCGTTTCACTAAAACCGTAGATTGTTCGGTATTACATAAAACTCTCTGTATATTTGGTAATTCATTTAGATAAATTAGGGTCAGTCAAACCTGGTCAACACAAGTAAATCGAAAAGGAATCAATAATTTCAAAAATTCGATAAATGTTATAGATATTAAAATCAACGTCAACAATTACATTCTTACAAAAATTAATAAATTTAATAAAAGAATAAGTTCATATTTTGCAGGGTTGTTATGTTTAAGACACTTTGTTTTAAAACAGTGTTTTAAACATGTTTAAAAACAACCGTCGTGTTCTAAACGGTTTTGTTTTAAACATGTTTGAAATCTTAAATTTTCCTAAAACATGTTTTTAACGTTAATTTTGTCTAAAACGTTTTTAGTATTATTTTAAATTTGCTAAATTATATTTTATACTACTTTATTAAGATTTTTTGTTTACATTTTTAAATTTTAACAAAATTTTTGAAGATATTTTAAATTACATTATTTAACTTTACATTTTATTACAATAAAATGTCACAACTGTGTGTGCATAAGTGTGATTTTTAAATACAGAAAATTTTTCATTCATGTATACGTATGCATACATTGTAAATTTTACGACATTCGTTGCTTGTTTAAAAGATTTCAATTTGAATCTTTAAAAGAGGGTCTTCCTATCCCAGACTAAGCATGAAGTAAAATTTCGAGTTTAGATACGCCTGAAAATTTGGATTGGCCGCGTAGCGAAGCGGAGCGGCCAATCCAAATTAGGCTTTTCTAAACTCGAAATTTTACTTCATGCGTCACACGTATAAAACACTGAAATATCGGATAGTTTAAAATATACGGCTTTAGTAATCTAATACGTTGATGTGAATAAAACGTGAGTCAAATTCTGCGCTGAACAAATTGTTTAAAAGAGTGATTATAGGCAACCCAATAACTCTAACGTATATTAGGTTGCCTATAATTAAAGGGTCCAATGCAAGAACCGGTTAAGTCCAATATAACAAATTTTACAGGAAACAAAAAAATCGTTTTATGCTTATACTGTAATTAATGAAAAATTTTTGAGTGCATCAATCCACAGGTGGAACCATGCATGACGTGGATGATAATTTTGGTATTTATGAGATTTGAAACCGTCAAGCTATTTAAAAAAAAATGGTGGACTTAACCTGTCCTTGCACAGTTTTTGAATAAAAACAAACAGAAAAATAAAATAAAATCCACAATGAAAATAGTATGTATTTCTTACGAATGGTTTATAATAATAATGAACGCAAGTTACATTTCTATATATATTTTCGGTATTTTTCTTATTCGGTTTCGCTAAATTCGGATGCCGATGATTGTTTTTCGTCTGACTTAAAACTTCGATGGTACTTCTGTATGTCGTCATAAAACCACATGTCACTTTTTGGTACGTAGTTTTGCGCTAGACTCATTACATGCTCAAATTTCTTCTTCTTCAGTTGGCGTTTCTCAGTGTACAGCCTCTTTTCATTACTGGGTAAGGATAATGGTTCACACACTCTTTTATCCCGTATAACAAATTCGGAGAATACTGGAAAGGAGACACTTTCACTACATTGTAGTAGTGTAACAGCTTCTCGTTGCTCATAATTTATCCTTCGATATTTAGATACGGTGAATTTGTTGTTCTTTTTGGAGGGATTTTTTACAAAAAAATTCATAAAGTGTTCGTAAAAATTATAAAACATGTCTTGTGATACTTCAATGACATGAAAGTTCTTACTTGATGACTTAATAATGTTCACATAATCTCGAGGTAGATAAACTCGATCATATTTACGTTTCTGAATTTCAACTAGAACAAAACTACGGTCACAAAGTAGAAAACTATGACCAGGTTCAGGGTACCTGTGATGCATGACTCTGAATCTTTTGTTTTCCACAAGAGTGTAAAAAAACTGCAAAAGTACATAATTTTTGTTTTAACATGCTGGCTACTTCATTTCTTCCCTTTGCCCCTAATGTTTCATCATAGACGTAAAAAAAGCTTTTCCCAGAACTACCCATAAAAATACAAAAGTTGTATGCCCAAAGTTGAATTTTATAGAATACGTCGCCACTTGGTGCAACAGGTAGTGGCAAATTCTGTTGAAAATCGAATGATAAAACTTCGACTTTTGTATCAGTTTGTGCTAAAGTAGTTTTTTCTTTTAAATCTGCATAAAATGTGTCAGCTTTTGTTACATGTATAGCTTTTTCTTGTTGCAACTGTTTTTTTCCTGTTGGCAGACTGTGCATCACTAATTTTATTTTCTAGTTTGTCACACTTTTGGCAGGTATCGGATTTTGGCCTTCTAAAAGATATCTTAAAATTTTCCGCAAAAAAATGTCCGGGAATATTCATACTTCACCATTGGATTACCTATAATAACATTAAACATAATAGTACTGGTACTGCAAAAAACATAAACAAATCTTTTAAATTACCACGTTTCTTTTGCAATAGAAGCTGATGTTGTTCAGGTTCGTGCTTTTCCAAATACACAGCATGCATTTTTGTTACACTCAGAAGAGGCGACAAATAATGGTGTTGAATATTATCCTTCCTGCTGTAATGGGATGTGTACTTAGGAAAACTAAGGATGTGTTCCCTTATTGCATCATTAATATTTGCTGGTAATTTGGTGGGTCTAATATTATGTTTACCGCGTTTATCAACCGGAGGAGTTCCATATTTGCCTATTAAATGTTCTTGCAAGTGAGCAAGCCTACTTGTTGTTAATCCATGTAAAGCTAAGAATGCTTTTTTACAAACTGTTAAACAGTTGCCATCGTGCCGAATCTAACATCAATATTTTGTTAAAACAAAGAACAAGCAATATGCCGAAAAATTTACCTAGTATATAAAAGATGAAGCTCTGGCATTAGCATCTTCAGAACGAGGTCTGTGTCGTGCAACAATACGTTTTTGAACAAGCCTAAACAAATATGCATCCTGTAGGTCTTTTGTGGCAATGTCGTAGAAATCTTGAAAAATTTTACTGCAGCCTGTAGCTCCGATTTTCTCGAAACATTTAATTTTACAGTCGCAGTTCCTTCCAAGTTGTTTTTTTTGCAGTTAATCTTCCAGCAGTATTTACGTATGCTTCCCCTTTGGTTCGTTTTTCCTTACGGATGTTCCTCTTCCAAAGCGATTGGCGCACCCGCCGCTTTTTACCTGGATGTGCTGTACTGGTAGAAGTTCCAGGCCGTGATAAATCTACAGTGTTTTCGGAAAAATTATCCTCAGAATGACCTGATGAATTTTCCGAAGTTAATAAGTTGAGGTTATGTGACTCACTATCAGGAAAATAACCCTCGTCGCTATCGGTATGAGTTCCTTGAAAAGGATCTTCATCTTCACTTGCACTAATTGACTACATGATATTCTGTTGCGCGATTCTTCGTAAAACACCCACAAAAACTTTGAAAAGCAACGGAGAACTTACAGATTTGTTTATCACTTCTGAGTGCAAGAACAGGCTAAGTCCAGGATTTGGCCTGTTATTGCATAGGAACCGACAATAGGCTATCAAACAATCTCTGCTGTAGTGCGGGTTACATAAGCTAGGGAACCGGTTCTTCCACAGGACAAAAACGGACTAAAAACTGTGCAAAAATCTATTAATATCTAATTTTGGGAAAAAATGGACTTAACCGATTCTTGCATTGGACCCTTCAATTGTTGTTGTATGTGTGTTTTTTGAACTTTAATCTAAATCAGTGTTTTTAAGCGTGGAGCATAAAGTAAAATTTCAAGCCTAATTTGGATTGGCCGCTCCGCTTCGCTCCGCTTCGCTACGCTTGCTTTATAATTCCTTATTCCAAGCAGTGCATACATGTTGGAGTGTAGGAATAACGTTCCCTTCGGATTGCCGAAACGCCCCGAACAATTTCGCATGGTTTATTTAATCTATCTCTGACTTGGTAGATACATGCGCTAGAACGGTTGGGTTCCCTACTTCGTTCCTTACATTAATTTTTACAAGTACCAATATAACATATGCAACTTAATCGACTTGATGTAAAATACCGAATGGAACGGTATCAATAAAATCATGCCCTTAATGCCATTCAATCATATCGTAGATGGCACATCAGAAGCTGAATATAATTCCAGATTAAAAAGTTCAAGGAATGGTATAGAAAGAACAAATGGTATTTTCAAAGCATGATTTCAATGCCTGTCATAAGAACGAGTTTTTTATTATCAGCCATTCATTCCGAATCATGAACGGATCCTGGGTACCGAGCATTTACTGCTAAAATTCTAGAGTCAGAATCTGAAATGTTTAAAATAATTCTAATAAAAGAATTCTAAATCCTGGAAAAATTGATTATTGCTAGATACTTACAAGAATAACATTTATTGAATATTTTCCTTTTCTATTAATAAATAAGAAAGGAGAGCTTTCTAAATTACTAGTTGGTGGTGTAAAGATATCCACATGGGTATTAGCAATTACCACAATAATTCCAGTTAAATTTACCAAATAATAATTAAAAAATATAGATGACCATTTTTTTCTAAAATGTTCAGTTTTTCGTCAAGCATTTATTTTAAGAAAAAAAAAAGCATATTAGACTCTTCGCGGAAGTTATGCTTTACCTGACACGACAGAATTTCGCAGATCAGGTAAAGCATAACTTAAATGACTTTTCTGTAAATATCTATATTTCGCTTATGCTCTTTTAAGACCATTTTTGGTAATATTGTGGGAAATTTTATCGTGATAGGCATATAGTGAATTACTAGTATTCAGATACTTCAGTCAAAGATCTACTGACAGCACTTTGACTGAAATTAGACTATGCAGAATTTCCTATAGGCACCTGATAGAATCTATTCGCGAAAAAACTCAATGCAGTAATAACCTAGCACAGCGCATTAATTATTCAATTCTATGCTACATATATTATTTGACCGACTCCGACCGTCGGGGTATTAGCTCGGGAAGTAGTTGTCCTATAAAAAATAATTATAACCCATTCTACCTATGTGTATTTTTCCAATTGTTTGTCTATTTACATACCTTTGGTAATCTTCTTCATAAAGCATGTTACCGGCGCTTTTCCGTAAGCGTCGTCAACTTCTTCATTCAGCAATATTTCAGCTGCAACATAACCACGGGCGTTATTTTGTTACCTATTTTAATATTCGGAACAACGGTCCCAATTCACCTCATTCTATTTTTCAGTACACAATATTGCTTCATTCTCTTTTATTTTCCAAATGAGTAAAGTTCGCGCCATACATTGATATTATTTAAGTTAGATAGGTTGCCTAGTGGAATCTCGTCAAATAGCGCCCTCGAACATCAGACAGCTCAACTCAGCTCAAAACTCCTCTCGGCCATCCAAGGGTAGAACTTTACACCCTTGTGAAGTTAGCCATAAAGTTTCCAGCCATAAAGTATATTTCGTAATGTTTGTTCGTGGATATCTCCATAATTACTTAGCAGATGGTAATGAAAATACACACACTAATAGAAAAAGGGTTGCGCTTTAGATTAGTGCTAACCATAATTTGATACAATGTATACTTTATGAGTAAATCGCATAATTCGATTTTTTTATTACTCTTAATTACAGGCTAATTGCAACTCCGATTTTCATGAAACTTATACATTCCATGTAGAATTTAACGCTCTATTCAAATATGTAAAAACTATTCGCTGGCAAGTTAAACTGCAAAAGTTATTAACAAAAAACCACTAAACAATGTATTTTTAAATGTAGTCCGATTTAGATGAAATTAGCATATTAAACTCGAAATTTTATGCTGATTACGAAAATATTATATTTTTCGCTGGCAAGTATTTTTCGATCAGTTATAGCACATTCATTGACGCTAGATAAACACTTTTACCCCTGGAAATGGTCAGAAATCCAACGAACAAAAGCGTACCGCTGACAGATTTATAACCGACCCTTCTGAAAGGCTCTTCTAATTGGAAAGACCCTTGTGAAGTTAGCCATAAAGTTTCCAGCCATAAAGTATATTTCATAATGTTTGTTCATCGATATCTCCATAATTACTTAGCAGATGTTGATGAAAATACACACACTAACAGAAAAAATGTTGCACTTTAGATTAGTGCTAAACACAATTTGATACAATGTATACTTTATGAGTAAATGGCATAATTCGATTATTTTATAACTCTTAATTACAGGTTAATTACAACTCTGATTTTCATGAAACTTATACATCCCATGTAGAATTCAACGCTCTATTCAAATATGTAAAAACTATTCGCTGGCAAGTTAAACTGCAAAAGTTATTAACAAAAAACCACAAAACAATGGATTGTTAAATGTAGTCCGATTTAGATGAAATTAGCATATTAAACTCGAAATTTTACGCTGATTACGAAAATATTATTATTTTTCGCTGGCAAGTATTTTTCGATTAGTTATAGCACATTCATTGACGCTAGATAAACACTTTTACCTCTGGAAATGGTCAGAAATCTAACGAACAAAAGCGTACCGCTGATAGATTTATGACCGACCCTTCTGAAAGGGTCTTCTAATTGGAAAGTACCTTCAATTTCTTCTCTCTAATCTAAATAATTGTTCCAAACTGTTACTCAATTTATTTAACAAATATACACACAAAAAATATTTCAGATATGCATCCGTCAAATAATTCATTAATATTAACAGACATAAAACGGTGAATGAATTGATTTTTTAAATTATCTCATCATTTATTTTCTAGTTCTACTCAGAATTTTATGAAATTTGGCTAGCTTATACTCTTGCATACGCTGATCACAAATATCAAAAAAGTTTTCACTGACATGTAAAATTGCAATAATTATTAACGTTTTAATCGCAGAAACAAACTTTTAATATTTTATATTTTTACTCGGGTTTTATTAAAATTTGGTCACGTTGTAGCCCGGAGCACATTGATTGCAAAAGTCTAAAAAGCTTTTGCTGGCAAGAAAAATTGCAACAATTATTAAGCTAGCCATAAACTTTAAACAATTTTTACTTTTACTTGGATTTTAATAAAATTTGGTAATGTAGTCCACACTGATTACATAAATCAAAATAGTGTTCGCTGGCAAGTAAAATTGCAATAATTATTAACATTTTAATCGCCGCAACAATCTTTCAAAATTGTTTATTTATACTCCGATTTTAATAAAATTTGGCAATGTCATAGTCCAAAGCACACTGATTACAAAAATCAAAAAGTTTTCGTTGGCAAGTAAAATTTCAACAATTATTAAGCCAGCCGTAAAGTTAAAACAATTTTTATTTTTACTTGTATTTTAAATTTGGCAATGTCGTAGTCCGAAGCACGCTGATTACAAAAATCCAAAAAATGTTTGCTGGCAAGTAAAATTGCAATAATTATTAACATTTTAATCGCTGCACCAATCGTTCAACATTGTTTATTTATACTCCGATTTTAATGAAATTTGGCAATGTCGTAGTCCGGAGCACACTGATTACAAAAATCAAAATAAAATTCCCTGGCAACTAAAATTGCAATAATTATTAACATTTTAATCGCTGCAACAATCTTTCAAAATTGTTTATTTGTACTCCGATTTTAATAAAATTTGGCAATGTCATAGTCCGGAGCACACTAATTACAAAAATCAAAAAAGTGATGCTGGCAAGTGAAATTGCAACAATTATTAAGCTAGCCATATAGTTTAAACAATTTTTATTTTGACTTGTATTTTATAGATATTTGGCAATGTCGTAGTCCGAAGCACACTGATTACAAAAATCCAAAACATTTTCGCTGGCAAGTAAAATAGCAGTAATTATTAACATTTTAATAGCTGCAACAATCCTTCAAAATTGTTTATTTGTACTCCGATTATAATAAAATTTAGCAATGTCATAGTCCGGAGCTCACTGATTACAAAAATCAAAATAGATTTTGCCGGCAAGTAAAATTGCAACAATTATTAACATTTTAATTGCAGCAACAAACTTTCAATATTTTTGATTTATTCTCCGATTTTAATAAAATTTGGTAATATTGTAGCTCAAGTCACACTGATTACAAAAATCAAAAAAGTTTTCGCTGGCAAGTAAAATTGCAACAATTACTAAGCCAGCAATAAAGTTTAAACAATTTTTATTTGCACTTGTATTTTAATAAAATTTGGTAATGTAGTCCAGAGCACCCCGATTATAGAAATCGAAAAAGTTTTTGATGGCAAGTAAAATTGCAATAATTATTAACATTGTAATGGCTGCTACAATCTTTCAACATTGTTTAATTATTCTCCGATTTCAATGAAATTTGGCAATGTCGTAGTCCACTGATTACAAAAATCAAAAAAGTTTTCGATGGCAAGTAAAATTGCAATAATTACTAACATTTTAATTGCAGCAATAGAAATCGGCCCACTGTTAACTTTTGACTTTAACTAGTTTTTTTTAGAAACTATTCATCAGATCAAAAAAAATATATGCTGCTTGAAAGACAATTTAATATGCTTTAATATGAGAAATTTATTAAATTGTATGTTGGCTTAACATAGTGAAATTAATACATGAAACAAATTAACTTTTTTTATTGCAAAAATTAATATTGTTATTAACACTTATCTAAATTAACACTTAATTTTTAATAATGAGTATGACCCCCTCTTGCACTAATAACATCTCTCATACAATTTGGCATAGATCGAATCAAGTTCGCTATTGTTTATTGTGGGATGTTAAGCCACTCTGCTTCTACTGCAACAATAAGCTCTGGGATCGAAGTTGGGGCACGAAGTCTAGCTCGAATTCTTCGTTTTAGCTCATCCCATAAATGTTCAATCGGGTTTAGGTCGGGACTGCATGATGGCCACTCCATAACCCGAAAACCGACTTCTGAAATGTAATCTTTCACGATTCTTGCGGTGTGCGGCCTCGCATTATCATGCACAAAAAGGAATTCGTCTCCAATGTAGTCGACATAAGGTACCACATGGACTGCTAAAATCTCCTCGATGTACCTAGCACCCGTTAAACCTCCTCTCTCGTGACCACGGTCGCCCCTGCGGATGAAAGCAGGGTCAGTTCGTGCTCCCATAGAAATTGCACCCCAGATCATGCAGGAACCACCTCCATAAGCAATCCGTTCTTCAATGCAGCATTCTGCAAAGCGCTCTCTTGGTCTCCGGTACACTTTTTTTCTTCGGTCGCTACCATAGAGGCATATCCTAGTCTCATCTGAGAACAGAACAGACCCCCACTGTTCCACTGTCCAATTCAGATGATCCCGTGCAAAGGCGTGCTTGACGATGAGCTGGGGTAAGTTTTGGACAAATCGCAGGTGTTTTAGGCGTCAGGTTACTTTCCTGCAGTCTTCGTCTTACTGTCCACTGACTAATAGCCACTCCTCGCGTTTCACGGAGCTGTTGTTGCACTTGCACCGCATTAAGGTGACGATTTCTTAATGTTGTTGACACAATAAAGCGGTCATCACAAGCCGTTGTAAATCGCTTTCTGCCTGTTCCCGGTCGCCTATGAAAGGATCCAGTCTCCCCATATCGTTGAGTCACTCTTCGAGCCGCTGCGCGTGTCATATTGAGTTGTTGAGCAACTGCTCGCTGGCTAAGTCCATTGTCGATTAAGGCAATTACTTGGGCGGCTTTTTCCGGTTCAGTATGCATTTCACTAACACACTTGAAAACTAATCAAATTATGAAAAACGAATATTGTCCAAATTTCAATTGCAAAGGCAATAATTTCAATCTTTCACAAGTTTGTTATTCTCGTTATAATCACCACATAAATACGTTTCATTTTTTGACCGGTTGAAACGATAAGCACTCTTGATAAATTTTAACTAATATTAAAGCAAATTAAATTGTCTTTCAAGCAGCATATTTTTTTTGATCTGATGAATAGTTTCTAAAAAAAACTAGTTAAAGTCAAAAGTTAACAGTGGGCCGATTTCTATGCACGCGAGTTTATTAATATTTTTTATTTATTCTCCGATTTTATTGAAGTTTGGTAGTATTGCAGCCCGGATTACACTGATTATAAATATGAAAAAAGTTTTCATTGGCAAGTAAAATTGCAACAATTACTAAGCCAGCCATAAACTTGGAAAATATATATATTTTTACTCGGATTTTAATAAATGTTGGTAATGTTATAGTCCAGAAAACGCTGATTCTAAATATTAAAACAAATTTTTGCCGTCAAGTAAAATTGAAGAAATAAATGATTTTATTTTTGGCCGGATTATATTTACAAAACGTACCAAAAGGTTTACTCTTACGGATTACATAAGCGGGAAAGGTATTCTAAATGAACCTCATTATGAGAAACCCCTCACAGGACACGGTATTAAAATCTTAGTAAATTCACTCGAACAACAAGGTTAGGAATTACCTATTTGGATTTGGCCGACACAGATTAAATGTACCAATAGGTAAAATGAGCGCCGAATAAGTGTCGTTAAATTGCAAAAAGCATAAACATTGGGAAATATCAATTCTCATTTAATTGTGTTTCGATCTTGTTTAATCTCATCGGTACGATATATCCAATAATGGAAATCGTAGACACGTGCTTTTTAAATTGTAGCTATCGGTTTCATGAAATGAAATGAAATGAAATTGGAAACATTTTTTATTTTTACTTGGATTGTAATGAAATTTGGGAATGTTGTAGGACGGAGCAAGCCGATTTCAAATATCAAAACAGTTCTAACTGATTTGGAAAATTGGTCGGATTATATTTACAGAAGATACCAAATGGATTAGTTTACAGATTACATTTGTAGGTAAAAGGGTTTCAAAAGCTATGTTCATTAGGAAGACCGCTCAATGAGCACCGAATTAAAATCTTGGTAATCCTATTATAATTAGGAATTTCCAAATTTTCAGTTAAGTGGGACCACTATTTTACCTATAAGTACAGAATGTGCCGTTGAATTAAATTTCATCTTTGAGAGTGATTGTGTACTTCAGTCATAGTTAAAGATTTTCGTGGCCAGGCAAGTTTATAATTATTGCATTTAATAATTGTGATTATTTTAAATTTGTGGTATTCGTATATATTTCTATTTTATGTTAACTAATACTCTTTTAACTTTCACTTTGATATAACTATTAAAACTTCATCTTATTTTAATTTAGTTGTTTGTAATTCAGACCACTCTTCTCTTTTGCTGTTATTATTTTATAATTTTCAATATGGTTAAAAGGCAACAAACTGATATTGGCAAACTGGCATCATTTCTATGTAATTTCAATCTCAATGAATTACTAGTTCTAAATTTGAATCACGAAATTATTCACCAAGCTGCAACGCATACATTTGGAAGTAGTAAACTATGTAATAGGTATAAAGTTTTTAAAATTATAAAAAGAAATACATGCAATATTCATGCCAAATTTCGCACTGAAGATGAAACTGTGGATAAATCATTTTTATATATACTAAATATACTAAATATGATCGAATATACTCTAGGGTAGTACCTTTTATATGCCCCGGATCGCTTCTTATCTTTTGGATATTTGATGAAATATTCAAGTTTATGTTGGCAGAGTCGTCGAAATCACAAAAAATTACAAGGTTTTTTTTTACTTCGATCATAATAATAGTAGACCAATGGGAGTTGGACCATAGATGGGCAATACGTGTCTGCATAAATGCTGAAAATGTTATCGATCCAGCTCTATTAGGACGGAAATTGGTATTTTTTTCTGCGCTTAAAATCCGCTTTTCAGGCTAAAACGCGAATTAAAAATACAATTTTTATTTTTCAGCTCCGCTAATATTTATAGTACAACAATGGGAATAGATCAATAAATAGGTAATACAAATCTCTACAAATGCTAAAAATTTCATTCACCTAGCTCAATTCAGATCGGAAATAGAATTTGTTTTGCTTTTTAAATTATTAAAAAAAAAACTTTTATTTTTTTTGCTATAGTATTTAAAACAGTGAAACAACTGCAATTGTTCCAATAAATAGAAAATACAAATATGTATAAATGCTGAAAATTTCATTCATCCAGCTCAATATGGATAAGAGATAGATTTTTTTTATTTTCATATTAATTAAATAAATAAATTTTATTTTTTTGTTTCACTATTTGATATAGTACAATAATGGGAATTGTACCAGTAGATAGGAAATATAAATTTGTATAAATGCTGAATATTTCACTTATTTAGCTCAAGTAGGACCGGAGCAATAAATATTTTTTAGTTTTTAGCAATTCCGGAATAAATATTTAATTGATGAGGCGGATGGATACATGATGAAACTCCATAATACTATTTGAAATAATACAACACAGTTGGGAGGGTATCACTTTAATTGTTGAACACAGCAACATGTTTCACTACACAGTGGCTTCATCAGGCAGATGAAATAATGAAAATAATGAAAATTATTTTCATTATTTCATCTGCCTGATGAAGCCACTGTGTGGTGAAACATGTTGCAGTGTTCAACAATCAAAGTGAAACCCTCCTAACTGTGTTGTTTTATTTCAAATAGTAATTCCGATATATTTGTTGCGCTGGCTATTAAAAGCCATGAGTGGGACAAGGACAGACTTATGCGGGTTTCAATGTTAAATTACGAATCAAGGGGTGTACCCTTTGGATTTTTTTGAAAAAAAAAATTATTAAAAGTATCAATAAATTAAAGCAAGTGTTTTTTTCTGCTCAATCGGAAGTATTTTTTTTTTAAATGAAATTTAAAAACCACCAAAAATTATATATATTTTTTTTTCTTTATTCCGTCATAATAATAGTAGACCAATGGGAAGAACACAAATCTGCATAAATGCTGAAAGTTTAATTGATCCTACTCTATTAGGGCAGAAATTGATATTTTTTTCTGCGCTTCAAAACCGCTTTTCAGGCTAAAACGGCGAATTAAAATTAAAATTTTTATTTTTTAGCTTCGCTATTATTCATAGTACAACAATGGAAATCATATCAATAAATAGGTAATACAAATCTCTATAAATGCTGAAAATTTAATTGACCTAGCTTAATTCAGATCGGAAATAGAATTTTTTTTACTTTGTAAATTATTTAAAAAAACATTTTTTTTTATTTGTTATAGTATTTAAAACAGTTAAAGAACTGCAATTTTACCAATAAATAAAATGTACAAATATGTATAAATACCGAAAGTTTCATTCATCTAGCTCAATTTGAATAAGAGATAGATTTTTTTTGTATTTTTCATAATAATTAAATAAATAAATTATATTTTTTTTTGTTTGAGTATTTGATACAGTACAATAATAGGAATTGTACCAGTACATAGGAAGTAAAAATGTGTATAAATGCTAAAAATTTCAATTATCTAGCTCAAGTAGGACCGGAGCAATAAATATTTTTTAGTTTTTAGCATTTCTGAAAAATTATGAGGTGCTGGCTATCAAAAGCCATGAGTGGGAAAAGGACAGACTTATGCGGGTTTCAATGTTAAATTTCGAATCAAGGGGGATTTTTTTGAAAAAAAAAAAATTTGTTAAAAGTATCAAAAAATTCCTTATTTTTTTCTATGAAAATTTTGTAGCAAGTGTTTTTTTTTTCAACCTGAAGTATTTTTTTTATTAAATTAAATTTAAAAATAATTAAATTTTAATCGAAATAAATACAAATAGCAAGTGTAACGATATTTTAGCAATTTCAAAAATGTAAAAATCAACGCTAAGCACGATTCAGTTTGCGAACAAAGCGAGCCTTTTGCAAGCGCAGCAAGCAGGCAAGCGAGCGAAGCGAGCTGGGGTAAAAAATATATATAATGTATATAATTAAAAAATATAAACATGCAAGATTATAAGGGTTCCATGTATCTACAATGGAGTGGATATGTTTTTTTTTCGAAATTTTTAATTTAATTTTTTTCCTCCAAATCCCCCTCTGGCGCTCGCGCTCGGATTTGGCACATTGTGCGCCGTGCTATTATGGGTAGATACGTGGCAATATCTTCGCTCTCCCTTCAACGTCAATAGGCATTTGCATTTGTCTTTTATTTGATCCAGTGGCGCAGAATATGCCTGCTTTATCGAGACCGTCCCGTAGAACAGATAAGCAAGCCATTCATACAATTATGTAAACAAACCTCGAGCAGTATAACAACACTTTTATTTTAATAAAACATAAAATAATAAAAATATGTACATAATAATTTCCTCAAACTACAAATATATATTTCGATTTACAAATTTAATCTTTATATCAACAATATAAATAATAATTACATTACCTAATTATTTCAAACTTGTTAGTAATAACTATACTATGGGTATCTTTCATACATAATATGCATTTCAAATAGCATGTAGTTACGAATATTAGTTTATAATAAAATTGTATATTATTCAAATACAACTATTCTTGTGTAAGTCTTGTTTTAAAATAATTGTGGAGTAGAATGATTTTAAATCTTTAATTTTATTATTTATTTATATCTTTTAATATGGCAGGCAGTAATGAATTAAAATAAAATGTTTTCAATTTTGGAAACATTTTTTTCCAACAATCCTCATCCTTTTGTATTTTTTCATATAATAACCCCTTTGGAGTCCACAAAACAAAATAACAGAACTCTTTTTCTGTTATAAATAATTGTCCCTGAACTTGAAAATAATATGTATCATTTCGTTCGACCACAAACATTCGGCTTATGCACCCTCCTCCTTTCCCCCCTCACCACTCCACTCTTGCTATTATTGTATTTTCAATGCATTAAACATTTTTTAGTTTTAATTTGTACAATCTCTCACGCTTTCTGCGGGCTTTAGCTTTGTACCCGTAGGTAGTTCCAGCGGAGCGGTGATGAAGCGGAGCGGAGTACTAGATACATTCTAGTTACCTGATACTAATTCAAATGTAACAATTAATAAAATTGATATTCCAACAAATATTAGAAATATTTATGATCAAAAGATAAGTGTTACATTTCCAAAGAATTTAATAAATATTTTTCCTACAATTTCGAATGGTTTTGGCAAATATAATTGTTCTTACTTATTGGGAGCAATCAACGTACCTTTCGAAGACCATTGCTCTATGATTAAAGACAATGAGTTATTAGTAAACAAAGACATGTTTTATTTTTATATAATGACAAAAAAATTAAGTTATTAAACAATATTTGCATAATTAATCTTAAAGACTATCCACATATACTTTTCAATTTCATTATCGTCAGAAAAATAATTGTTAAATGAAGCTAACAGATCCTCAAGATGTTTAATTATAGCTTTTTTAATTCAGTATCAACGAGAATCTTCATTTCTAACAAATTAGAACTCAATTTATCAAACATGTCAAATTTACCTTCGTTTGCTCTTTTCTTTCACATTTTTGATCTTAAAGCAGAACATTTGTCATTGGCAGTGAAAACATTATTATGTTTCCCTTGCAGTGATAAATTTATTGCGTTAAGTTTATCGAATATGTCACACAAATATGCTACTCCTTGTAAAGTGTTGTCGGAAATCATAAAATCAATGTGTAATAGTATTTTTTCCTTAGTTGATGTCTTCTGAGCTTCACTCCTGCGTTCGTATAGAAATGCTAATACTTCAGAATGTAATTCATATATCCTCGTCAATACTTTTTCTCGGCTCAACTAACGTACTTCTGTATAAAATAGTCTTAATTACTGCCCATTTCAGTACAAACCTGCCTCAAAAGCCTAGTATTTAACGTACTGTTTTTTATAAAGTTAACTATATTTGTTCGTGCCTTAAAAATGTCTTTTAAAGATTGAGGAATGCTTTTTATCTATGTGGAGAATGCAGTGGCTACTTGAACAAGATGGATGTTCCACTTCTTTAATTCTTACGACTACACCAGAAACTGGACCTTGCATAGATTTAGCTCCATCAGTGCAGATATCAATGCACTTTTTCCAATCTATTTCATTACTTCGAATGAAATCATCAATTTTATTGAAAATATCCAACCCATAGTTGTATTTTTTAGGTCGTCGCACATTAACAAATCTTCGCAAAGCTCATCATTGTACTGATATTTCACAAAAACTGCCAATCCGCTGAAGTCGGTGCTTTCATCTAACTGTAAAGTAAAATAGGCAGACAACTTGATTCTCCGCAGAAGTTTATTAAGAAGATCGTTTGCACAAAGTGCAATTTGCCTTTTTACGGTATTATTAAAAAATGGCAATTGTTTTATATTTGGGACCGAATAGTGTTTGATAAATGTCAAGGACACAAGGTTTTATTAAATTTTTACCAATCGTATGAGCTTCACTTTGCCGAGCAATACGATAACTAACTTTCAATGAAGCTTGTAGTAATTCTTTGCAAGGGGTTGTATAAATTTTATTTATTTATTTAAATATATATATTTTTTTTCAAAATAACTAAGTGGTTTATTTTTAAAATTGGAATAAGCATTTTCAAAATGTCTTTTTATCAGAGATGGTTTTATTGAGTTGTTGCTAAATGTTTTCACATATTAAGCATAAAGGCAATTGATTTGATTCCTTGCAGCAGAAATAAAAATGAAAATTTAAATATTCGGCAACCGCGTTTTAAAGAATTTTTGGATGAAACTAATTGATTGCTAGTACCTGCGATTGGTATATCGCATTTTTGTAATTTTTGTTCAGAATGATCGGAAGGTTCAGATTGTTTACTGGTAGTTCCTTTTCCTCTTCTTATCACAAACTTATGCATAATTGAGTTTTTGGGATTGAAGCTCTAAAATATTTAATTATGTTTTAGAAAAAAATATTGATTCACCTTGAGATAATAATAAAAAAAAACGTTATTATAAAATCTCGCTTTTACACTAATGCTCAATCTGACCGACTCATCATAAAAATTAAGTCGCCAGTATCGGTGACTTAATTTATAGGAAATACATTATAACCTATAAAATGAAAAACGGTATTCTAATTTCAGAGAATTGTATTTTATTAATGAATTGCTATGGATTTAGCTAATAATGGGAATCAAAGATAATACATAAGTAAGTCTTATGTTAAGAAGTCTCGGTGAGATCGGCCATAGCACTAATAAATGACACGTTAAAGCCGGCTTCGTAGAACAATTCCGGTGGCCGCGACACGCGCCAAATATGATTTGAATCAATCAGAACGTTTGTCCATGCTGTCACCGAAACTGAAATACCTGTCGTAGTGAGTGTACCAAAGTTTAACTTTTCAGCCACAGAAGTTTTTCTAAAAGAGCTATCTTCGCACTCTTAACCTAACATTTCAATTAACGTGATTTGCATATTCTGTAATAGTTTACTGTGTGTAGTATCATATGTTCAATTAAAAAACATCTCTAGAGTGCCATGGAAAATATTTTAGGTTGGCAACTCTGAAAATATACATTATAATTATTATGTCTGACGTTTTATATGTCAATTTCTAAAGTGTGTAGCCAACTTAAATTTGAAAAAATAAAAAATCATGGCACTCTAGAGGTTTTTTTTTTATTGAACATATGATATCATTGTATATATATATCTAGTAGCGCAACGCTTATGGACGAAAATAAGCCGAAAATCTGAAGCAAAATTCCGTTACTTTTGACGATTGCTTTCATATTATTTTTCTGGGCTAAATCGGGATCGTATAATACAGAGAACTTCATTACATAACATTTATTTAAGACAAATTTTTTCTCAAAAATAGGTGCTGTATCATATGGACTTTACAATTATTATAACAAAACTTTCAATACAAACTAAAAACGAGCCCTAAAAAAGACCCCGCACCTAACGAAGGATTAAAAAGAGATATAATATTAATATATAACTGTGTACTGACCTGCGAATTTATAACGTGCAGAATAAATACAAGAATCTTTCAATTATTCTAACAAGCGCAATGGTTTTCTTATGCATAAAGTGACACGCAATACATGGTGGGGGTACGATCCAGGCCTCGTTATTCATAATAAAAATAGTCTAGTCTACTAGAAACAGCCCCTATCTCATCGAGCAAGTAGTTAGACGCCATAGAGGATGTTCGCAAAGCAGCGACTAGAGCGAACTAAGCCCTGCTTCAAAACCGAAAATACTGCATCCTGATTACTATTGACATCCAAAACGCCTTCGCGACACTCCCGTATTCTGAAATCCGAAACGAAATTTCTCGTCGGGGAGTTTCAAAGTATCTCCAAAACCTTATCGCAGACTACCTAGGCCAGCGAGTAGTACAAATAAGCGACGGAGAGAAACTCGAAATAGGAGGAGGGGTACCACAGGGCTCTATACTAGTACTGTGGAATATCGTCTACGATGGCATTTTGAATTTGGACCTCCCAGCAGGAGCGAGGATTGTTAGAAATAAGAGTAACCCACGCCTGCAAACGCTCACCCACAGGGCCATGCAGAGGATCGCCGAATGGATCAAAGGTAAAGGCCTCCAGAAAAAAACAGAAGCTGCCTGGCTATCAAGCAAGAGGGCAGGCAGAGTTGGCAACGTAACCATCCCAATACTGGACACTAAGGTGACAGTAGGGAAAGCGAATCCTAATTGCAGCACTCAAGTAATAAACGCCTGTTAAGCGGCAAGCAACGCGGAGATGTCGGTAGCCAGAATTATGCCAAATATAGGTGGCCTTAGGGAAGCTATGCGACGCCTTCTAAGCTCGGTTAGAAGATCAAAACTTCTAAACGCAGCCTCAATATGGTTAAGCGCAATTAAAACCAGGATAAACCAGGATAGGTTAAGACGCAGCCTACGACCAGGGGACCTAAGAATAGCGCGAGCGTACAGGATAACGACAACCGACGCTGTAGAAGTGCTGGCTGGGGTAGCGCCAGCTGACCTATTGGTGCTTGAGAGGAACCTAAAGGCTCCAAAAACCTTCATGGCTAGTGGGCTAAAAGACGCAAACGCTTGGAAGAAAGTATACATCTTTGCCAGAATCGTGCTAATCAAGAAGGAGGGACGGTATGCACACAACGACACCTAGGACGTCTTCAAATGGTCCAAATATGTAATAAAAATAAAAGTAAAATATAAGTATAACTTTAAATAGTATATGTACAGGAAATTTTTCTTTTAAGTATACATATCGCCTTGTATACGCAATACATTTTTAGGGATGTATCTCTTTTTTTTAAGCGTACAATTTAAAATATCGACCGAGTGTTTCCACTCCTTGATTAGGCATGAAGTAAAATTTCGAGTTTAGAAAACCCTAAAAATTTGGTTTGGCGGAGCGACCGAGCCAAATTTTTAGGCTTTTCTAAACATGAAAGTATACCTTAAGCGCCACGCGTATAAAACACTGATTTTAAGTAAAGTTTAAAATATTCTACCAAAGTAGTATGCTAAAAACGTGAATTCTGAACATCACATAACATGAGTGTTTAATACGCATGGCGCATAAAGTAAAATTTAGAGTTAAGTAAGCCTGAACATTTGTTTTGATCGCTCCGCTGTGACCGCGAACAGCAGCTCGATTTCGGTAGGCTGAGTCGTGGATCAAAATAAATTGAAAGAACTAAATAAAATGTTGAGCGCCACTTGATTTAAAAAAATATTTATAGTAGTACTTACCCTTAGTTAAATTCAAGAAATTATAGGGTAGTAAAATAAAAAGATCTTAATAGAAAAATTCAAATTAAAAAGTATATTATTAAAAATTTTAAAAAAATTTAATAAATCAAAAATAAATAATAATTATTAATATTAGTGAAAACAAAATAATCTAAACCAGAGAATAAACTAAAAATCAATATCGAGATCACAAACTTAAAGAGATTTTCAAAAAAACACACAAATTAACTTCCCCAGAAAATGACGTCACCTTTTTTACAATTTTTGTAAAAGTACTCCGTGTGCCAATACAACGCTTGAGATCAAAATAAATATAATCCTTTTTTTTTTTAACCTAGTTTGCCTACTTATATTCACTCCTTTTATTTTAATTTAAACAAGAATAAATTCCACTAATTAATTTTTAAATGTCACTGTTCGGCTTAACGAAATCACTCACAAAAAAATGTTGATAACAAGTTCTCAATGGACTTATCTTATTTCGTTTCGTGAATTCCTCCCGGCCCGTCTCCGTTACTTCATGAACAACATCCAGGTTCCAGCAATTCACCTTCCGCCAGCAACTCCTACTCCTGCCGACAATTCCGACTTCCACAGCAAACTCCCCGAGAAAGTCCAAACCGCAAAAAGTACCCTCGCTCGGAAAACAAAACGTCCGCCAGCACCCAGCCGGAATACGAAAAATTTAATTGGTGATTAAAATTCAACCACTCAAACTTCGAGCTCTGAAGATGAATTGCGGCCTCAATTAGAGTAATTATAATTTAGGGATTTTGCTGAATCAATCGCACCGATGTTCGCAGATTATAAAATTTCCAAACGACACGGCACACAGCACGCTTTCGTCGTTCCCTTTTTTTTTAACTTCTTGAGCACACAGCTCCACTCAGATTAAAAATTCGAAGGATTAATTCAATGATTAATCGAATCGGACGCCCCCTACTTGGATTTATAAATCTATTGGTATTTTCGATCTATTGACAATTACAACAAACCGTTGACAGCCGGCGATCGGAAAGTTAACAAAAACAAGTGAGTTTTAAGTGGATTATGCAACAGATTCGATAACTACGTAGGAAAAGTAAATTTAGAAGACTCGGAAAATTACCCAGAGACAATAATAACAACGTAAGTACTAACACTTCCCTTAGAGGTTAGGTTTAATCTAAATACATTTTCTTACTAATCCCTCTAAATTTGAAACTTGTATACAATTAATAACTTCTCTTATTATCTGATTGAATCTTCCCTTTTGTCTATTACCTAATAACGCTATGGTGTTTACATTTTTTAGAAAACCGTTGAATATTCCAAATCTCGCGCTATTATGCAACTAAGAGAACTGGCAAGACTATTGGATCATACTGCACGATTTCTAGGATTATATGGCATCACAACACTTGAAAATATCCTTTAATTTAAATTAATATTAATTAATAAAAATAATCATTGATTGCATTTATGATTTTAGGGTTGCCTATATTAAATACTGTGTTTTTAATTTAATTTAATTTATTCCTAATTTTTCTACTTATTATTACAACCTGTCATATATTTTAATTGAAAAATAAGAGATAGCAAAACGTGTACGTTACACTACCCCGTTTCCCCTTTAAAAAAATAGTGAGAACTCGCAACTATTTTTGTGCTCTCCAACATATCTCTAGAATGTGTGGCCACCACAAACTAAATTTATACCACTAGAACTGCTTCCTTATCTTACAAAATACTATCCTAAATACTATCAGTATTAATTAATCGTATATCTAACTTTAATTACTAACTAATCCTATAAATAACTTAAATCTAAGCAATTCTAGGGGAGAGACAACCGCTGCGAAGATAAACATTTCATGATAGAAGAAAAATTATATAACATCTTACTCTTAAGCAACCCGACCTTATTTCCAATTATTCGTTTTCAGTATTATCACCAAAATACGGTTTCAAGTCCTTTATATGCCAACGACCTAATTTTTTACCATCAATGTCTCGTAATTCGTACACTAGGGGAGAGTATACCTCACAAAGTATATACTTAGAAGCTAACTTTGCCGCGAATTTCTCTGACGCTTTGAAGAGAACGTAATTCTTTTTCCAGACTAAATTTCCAACTTCAAATTTAATCTGTCGCTTCCGTAAGTTGTAAGTTTGGGAATTTTTCTGATATGCCTTTTTTAGTCTTCTATTTACCTCTGAATACATATTTGGAAGTTTTTCTAAATCAAGCACGAATGATTTTGGATTGGTATATTCTACCTTGCCCTTTGCAGTACCATAAAAATCGCCTCTGGCGGGTACACATCTGCCAAAATTAAAAAAATTAGGGCTCAAACCTGTCACTTCATGTGTTGACGACCTAATTGCGTGTGCGATTTCATATACGTGCTCATCCCATGTATTATGATTATTATCTGTCAGGTAGGATCTAATTGCGGTTCCTATAACCCTATTGTACCTCTAAGTAAAGTTTACCTGTGGGTGGTATTTTGCGTTATACCAGGTGTACTTAACTCGATACTTTTCCGTTAAAGCTTTATACTTATTGGAGACAAACTGTTTTCCATTATCTGCCATTATGATTTGTGGAACACCGAACAGAAGAAATACATGATTTTCGATGAAATTACACACTTCTACAGTAGTTGCTTTTCTCAGTGGACATACTAAGACGAATTTCGAAAACCAGTCTTTTACAACTAGTAAATAGCAATTACCTTTTTTCGACCTGGGCAGTGGGCCTATTAGATCTGTAGAAATAATTTGAAACGGGAATTGAACGTTTTTCGGACTACCCATTAATCCCGCCCTTGCTATATTTGGCGCTTTCTGCTCTCCGCACACCGAACATCTTTTCACGTACTCGGCTACGTACTCGCGCATCTTCGGCCAATAAAACATATCACTAACTTTTCTGATTGTCTTGAAGAAACCGAAGTGTCCATGTTTATACATATTACTTCCTTCAACTCTCCATGATGGATATTTGTCCGGGAAATGATTTATCTTTTCTATCATTCCTTGACACCAAGAATCCGATTTTGTGCAGTCAACTAGGTTGGTCATTATTGATTCTTCTGTAGTGTCAATCATCGCTACGTTTGCTGTGCCCTTATTGTCTGCCGGAATTCTTGATAAAGCGTCTGGTACGACGTGAAATTTACATTTACGATGACGCAACTCCATATCATAATGGCTAAGTTTTAACGCCCATCTGGCTAATCTCCCCACTGGATCTTTTAACCTCTGCAACCACAGTAGCGAGTAGTGATCCGTTATGGCGATAAACCGTGTTCCCTCTATGTACGGTCGAAACTTCTGGACTGCAAAATCAGTGCTAGGCATTCTCTCTCCGTGGCTCTGTAGTTCCTCTCCGCATTCGATAAGGATCTGCTTGCGAACGATATCACGTGTTCCTCTTCATCATCGCCGAACTGCGTGAGTACTGCACCTAAGCCAACGTCTGATGCGTCACACTGAACATAAAATACTTGATCAAAATCAGGACTGCCTAGAACTGGAGCCGTCGTCAGTGCTGTCTTTATCACCTGAAATGCTTTATCTGCATCATCATCCCATTTAATCGTTTGTCTCTTCTTTTTTCCTGTCAAAAGGGCGTTTATTGGCGCTACAAGGGTCGGTTTGTAACGTTCGTTGGTATTGGATATCCAATCATGGTGGCTAATTTATCTGGATCTGTCCTTAATCCTCCCCTGTCGATAATGAATCCCAAGTACTTGAGTTGTGGTCTGGCAAACTTACATTTTTCGAAGTTGATTGTGAGGTGGGCGTCATCTAGTCGTCTATTAACTTCTTTTAAAGTATCCAGATACTCCCCTATTGTCTTATTGCAAACTATTATATCGTCGAGATATACGAACACGTTCGGTTCCAGTTCGGGTCCAAAAATCTGGTCCATCAATCGTTGTTGTGTTTGGGCCGAGTTGTGTAATCCGAAGGGCATGACTACAAACTCGTACAATCCTCGTCCAGGGACAGCAAAAGTCGTTTTTTCACAAGAAGCCTCATCTAGCGGGATCTGCCAAAAATCATGCTTCAAGTCAATTGTTGAAATTTATTCAAAATAGCATCTACTTTTGGAAGAGGGTAAGCATCCCTTTTCGTTACCGAATTTAACCTTCGACCGTCAAAACAAAACCTGAATTCACCACTAGATTTCTTCGTCATTACAACTGGCGAGGACCAAGGGCTAGAAGATGAGCGGATTACCTTGAGTTTCAACATCTCATCTAGAGTCTCATCCATGATTTTTTGCATGTATGGAGATAAACTATAGTGCCTCTGCATGATGGGGTCTGCGTTTCCTGTGTCAATAACGTGAGTTATTTTATCGGTTCGACCTAAGTTTGACCTAGCCAGATTTTTATATACCGCAACCATAGCTTCTAACTTCCCTCTCTCTCAACCGAGTTAAATTTGGAAAAATCTAATACCCCGTCGACGTTTCCAACTTCTAAACTTGAATCTTTTACTTCCAGAGAGTTAACAGAATTATTTAACAACCCTATACGCAACCCTAAACTCTTCATTGCATCTACCCCTAGTATTAAAACATATTTAACATTCGGAACTACCAAAGCTTTAACCTTATAAAACTTTTATCCGAAGAGAATCGCCAACTCCACTTCGCCGACAACTGTTATGTTTTCTCCGCTGGCTGTAAAAATTGATTTCACTTGCGCCGGAAGAATTTTTAAATTGCCCCTACACAACTCGACTCCGTCTCCCCCTATAATAGAACGGTTTGCGCCTGAATCTACTAATGTAGTTACATTGACACCAAATAATGACACATCTAAGTATAATCTATTATCTTTCGGTTTTCTAACAAAAATCGAATTTACACAGTTATTCGAACAATATGATCGTACCACCCTTAACCACTGGTCCCACTCAGTCTTATGGGTCTTATTTGAATTCTGACTGCGCTGACCCTCACACAGCCTTAGATTTAGTTTTTTGAAGTACTTTCTTCACCGATTATCTCCTTGCAGTACTTCGCAATATGGCCCTTCTTACGACACCTGTAACATATAACGGTAGACCTATCACGAACTGCTGTCACCACCACCGGTCCTGGAGTACTTTTACAGCCGCTCGACCGGTCCGCTGAGTACGGATCATCTGCCTCTAATCTTCTACATAAATCAGCTAGTTGACGAATACTGGTGATATCTTGAAGGCTAAGACGAGATCTGTAAGACGGAAGAAGATTCTGTCGGATTCTCCAAACTTGAGATACCTCATCAGGAGGGCTAGATAACAAAGAAAACTTATGCTGCATGGCCGCAATATAAATAGGTATTTTTTCTTGACGTCCCTGTTTTCGGTTCATAATATCATCTAACAAGCTGTCGTTTATGTTCGGCGGAAGGAAGTCTGCCTGCAACGCGGATACTAAGGAATCCCAATCCGAATGTATTCGTCTTTTGGGCCTGAACCATTGCAGAACGTCTCCTGAAAATTAATCAACTGCGGATCGGTATAATTCCTCCTTAGAAACTCCTCTAGCCTCTCTCAATTCTTCTACCCTTTCTAAAAATTCTAGAAGTTATGACTCGCCTCCAAATGTCAAACCCCATTTATATACTGGGACGTGACTAACACTACTAACTCGGTTCCCTACAGACCTAGGTGGTGGACTAGAAGCCAAAGAATCATCCCTTTCCTCTCCCTCGTCATCGTCGCAAAAATGTACATCTCCTTTGGCACCCGTTGTTGCTACATGCCCCTCAACAAATGTGGATTGCATCGCTCTAGAAATATGTGATGCCTTGCGCAATAATTGAGCTTCAAATAGCAAACACTTATTTAGACTATCTAATTTAAACGCTATTATTTCATCATTAAACTCCTCTAATCTACTAATCCTATTGTTTAAATGTGCCAGTCTTATCCTAACCCTTTTCTCAGTTGTTTTAGCGTCTTTACCCGGATATGTGTCTATCGATTGACGAACAGAATCGAATGATTCTGAAATGTCTTTATCATCTACACCAGTAACAAAATTACTTTTATTTTCGAGCGGGGGTACCCCTTCCGATAAAAACTTGCGTAATACGAACCGTAAATCTTCTACCTTACCGGAATCATTGCGAAAGCCTCGAATATTTAGTTCATAAATTAACTCATGTTTTAATAGAAAATTGGGCTCCATGTTCATATCGGATTATCAAAATATTACAACAAATATTAAAAAATATATACCATGGAATCACCAACGAAATAAAGGTAAGTACCTTGACCAGTGTTTCATTAACGTTACTATCCAATGAAAAAAATTAAGCAAAGCCAAACATTTTCATTCAAAAAAATATGGTTTGTGTCTCAATACCACTTTCTTGCCTCTCTAGTTTCTCTTTAATTTATCGGGCCCCACGTTGGGCGCCAATTATGTGACCGCGAACGGCAGCTCGATTTCGGTAGGCTGAGTCGTGGATCAAAATAAATTGAAAGAACTAAATAAAATGTTGAGCGCCACTTGATTTAAAAAAATATTTATAGTAGTACTTACCCTTAGTTAAAATCAAGAAATTATAGGGTAGTAAAATAAAAATATCTTAATAGAAAAATTCAAATTAAAAAGTATATTATTAAAAATTTAAAAAAATGTAATAAATCAAAAATAAATAATAATTATTAATATTAGTCAAAACAAAATAATCGAAACCTGAGAATAAATAAAAATCAATATCGAGATCACAAACTTAAAGAGATTTCCAAAAAAACACACAAATAAACTTCCCCAGAAAATGACGTCACCTTCTTTACAATTTTTGTAAAAGTACTCCGTGTGCCAATACAACGCTTGAGATCAAAAATAATATAATCCTCTTTTTTTTTAACCTAGTTTGCCTACTTATATTCACTCCTTTTATTTTAATTTAAACAAGAATAAATTCCACTAATTAATTTTTAAATGTCACTGTTCGGCTTATCTTAATTCGTTTCGTGAATTCCTCCCGGCCCGTCTCCGTTACTTCATGAACAACATCCAGGTTCCAGCAATTCACCTTCCGCCAGCAACTCCTACTCCTGCCGACAATTCCGACTTCCACAGCAAACTCCCCGAGAAAGTCCAAACCGCAAAAAGTACCCTCGCTCGGAAAACAAAACGTCCGCCAGCAACCAGCCGGAATACGAAACATTTAATTGGTGATTAAAATTCAACTACTCAAACTTCGAGCTCTGAAGATGAATTGCGGCCTCAATTAGAGTAATTATAATTTCGGGATTTTGCTGAATCAATCGCACCGATGTTCGCAGATTATAAAATTTCCAAACGACACGGCACACAGCACGCTTTCGTCGTTCCCTTTTTTTTAACCTCTTGAGCACACAGCTCCACTCAGATTAAAAATTCGAAGGATTAATTCAATGATTAATCGAATCGGACGCCCCCTACTTGGATTTATAAATCTATTGGTATTTTCGATCTATTGATAATAACAACAAACCTTTGACAGCCGGCGATCGGAAAGTTAACAAAAACAAGTGAGTTTTAAGTGGATTATGCAACAGATTCGATAACTACGTAGGAAAAGTAAATTTAGAAGACTCGGAAAATTACCCAGAGACAATAATAACAACGTAAGTACTAACACTTCCCTTAGAGGTTAGGTTTAATCTAAATACATTTTCTTACTAATCTCTTTAAATTTGAAACTTGTATACAATTAATAACTTCTCGCTATTATGCAACTAAGAGGACTGGCAAGACTGTTGGATCATGCTGCACGATTTCTAGGATTATATGGCATCATAACACTTGAAAATATCCTTTAATTTAAATTAATATTAATTAATAAAAATAATCATTGATTGCATTTATGATTTTAGGGTTGCCTACATTAAATACTGTGTTTTTAATTTAATATAATTTATTCCTAATTTTTCTACTTATTATTACAACCTGTCATATATTTTAATTGAAAAATAAGAGATAGCAAAACGTGTACGTTACACCGCTTCACTACGTGACCAAACCAAATTTCCAGGCTTTTCTAAACACGAAATTTTACTTCATGCTTAATCTGGGAGTGGAAAACACTTGTTTAAAATATTTGTAAAAAACAACGAATGTCAGAAGATTTACAGCGTATACAGTATATTGAGATATCTGTACTTAACAGATAAACTCTCTGCATATACGTAGTATGTAATGCAATATTTGTAAAAAATTCAAACGTAAATATACAATGCTAAAGTAATAAAGTGACTACAATGCTCTCCAGACGCATGCCTAAAGGCGATTCTAGTGAGACGATTGAGATTTCAAGGGAGCCAATTGCTTCTGTTAGCCTCGGCGCAGACTTCATCCCCACAAAAAAGGGGGTTGAGTTAGGTTGGCAGAAATCGCTAATGTAAGTTTGCTTTAGTTAACTCAAACTGCATTCCGCCCCTCCTGCGATAGATACACTTGTAGACAGTAGAACTAGCCCTTTCTGAATAATGATAGACTGAGGGCCAAAATAGGGCTAGGGAAGAGACTTAGTGATACATTAGGTAAAGTTAGGGTACGCAAGCGAGTGGTAGATAGTAAGAGAGATATGTGCCTTCTGCCTCGCTACTAGAATATAAAACTATTAGATTCATAGTTTAAAAAACCTTCACAGGTGACTTAGATGCAGATTTAAAGCAGACCGGGCAGAATATACCGAAATTAAAGTCAACATAACGCTAGCCCAGGAAAGGTCCCGAAGGAGACCTATTAGCTCGCCACAAATAGCTCTACGGCGTCGACAAATGCAAGGTCAAAGGTTTATACATGGTCGGAGGAGGAAGGGCGATCAATCGAACAGTCAAACAAAATATTGAGAAGGGAGGAAGGATCTTTACTCTCACCCAGCGACTTTCAGCCGTCGACAAACCCTAAACATATAGCTGCTCTTAAATTAAACGCGAAAGCAATTACTTTGATTAAAGCGATAGAGCAGCGATCAATCTAGGCAAATTGGCGACAGAAAACACGAACACCAAGGTAGAGATAAAAAACGGAATAACAGAAGCTCGCAGCCTTGCATTGCGCTGCTAGACCGGGAGACAACTACACCAACTGGGACCAACATCGAAGGGCGAAACGAGCCGGCAAGACAAACTTTTCTGAAGCCCCTGCTATGGTCTTCATGAAGGTCATGATGGACGCGGGAATACAAACAGACCTAGAGGAACAGGTGATTTTCGCGGAGAACTTGGTAGCGATAACATCTTTTGAGGATTTCACAAAAATCGCCGATAATAAATGGGCTACTAGCACATTTCAGAAGGCAAAGACAGTATAGTCTGGATTAAACCTGAGGACAGGGAGATAAAAAAAAGGGATTCAGAACCAGTCCGCGGCTAGGTATCCCGAACTAAGCGATATCACCGAGAAAGTACACAGACTATACGGGTAGCGGGAGCCGGAGAGAGCGGAAACAAGACGCACACAAAAACAAAACAGCGCAGGAAATAAAAACAATAGCGCAAACCAAGAACACAAAGGACGGGGTGTTGCTCATCACCCTACAGAAGGGGATAAACCGCCTCTAAATATAAAGATATTAACGAGCAAAATATTAAAGGAGCAGAGGTCACTGCAAGTACAAACAAGACAGTCATATATATAAAGGATATAGATGACGCCGCAAATATGGAGGATCTACTGGAGGCAGGAGTAAAGGGAGAAGTGGAAATAGGCGACCTAAGACCCACCTATTATTAAAATAGACCGGACATATGCCAAAAGACTGTTACTCGAATGCCAACTCAGAGTTGGACTTACGTTGTGTAGGGTAATACCAAAAGTTCACTTATCCAAGTGTGGGAGCAGCCGAGGCTTAGGACACAACACGCTATAGTGCCAAAATAAAAAGGCGGATTATACGTGTTTCCGATGCGGGGAGAGCAACCATAAGCCCAAAGAGTGCAAGAATGAGCCGAAATGCACGCAGTGCAAGAAGGAAGGCTAGCGCACTGGGGCAGGAGCATGTAAGCATGTAACGATGATGAAGTTTTGGCAGCCAGTTCTAAATGAAGTAATAATAAAGCAGCAGGCTCAGATGGCATTCTCCCGAAAATAGATAAAGTAGCATGTAAAGAAAGTACAAATTACATAAGCAAACTGTTCACTAAATTACTTTCGACAATACGTTTCCTAAATCGATCAAAAATTGAAAAACTTATTTTATTGGAAAAATCAAAGAAAAATAATACAACAAATTACCGTCCTATTTGCATCTGCGACAAAGATAAAGACGTGGCAATAGTTTTAGAAAACCGGCATCTCGATAAGTTAATCAAGTGGGTATCCCCGGAAAAGATGTCTAAGCAACGGTCGGGAAGACCTACATAGCTGTTACACATCCCCAAACTGTACCTCGGACCAACTCAAGAATGTCTCGACAAGCTGGAAGGTAGCCTGAAACAAAGCCAGGGATACCCGGTGGTAGGGGGCGATTTCAACGCCAAATCAACATGGTTGGGGTCACGACGCACGGACATAAAGGGGAGTGCCATTATGGACTGCTAGCAGTGCTCCAAATGTAGGTCGCGACCGAGAGCAGGGAACTTACCTTTGTAAGGGGAAACTCAGGATCGCATCTGGACCCGACCTGGGCAAAAGAAAGCCACCCACACTTGGTTTCCAACTGGAGGATACTCGCAGATTTAGAAAGGCTAAGCGACTACAAGTACGTCACTTACGGCGTGAAAACAATAACGACACCGCAGAGGCCGAATGAACCCATCAGGTGGATAACTAGCAAAATTAACGCGAAGAATTTCAAGGAAGTCATGGTTGCTTGTAAGATAAGCGGGACATGCACAGCGGAAGAGGCAGTAGAAGTACTTATGACATACCTGGAAAAAGCATGCGTAATTATTAAAATACACAAAACTTTAGCGTTTCAATTACAAAGGACACATTTTTTAAAAGAAGTTTAAAAGACTGGAAAATAATTTAATTATATTACATAACAACAAAACTCCTACCTTAGAAAGAAGAGTACAAGAGTCTTGTATTGACTTAACTCTTAGATCCTTGAATTTATTTAACTATAAAATTATTTTTAATGTCGACCAAACTGAAAATTTAAGTGACCACAACAAAATTATCACTAAAATATTTCTCTATAAAAATAAATCTAATTATACCGCTTGTAAACCCAAGGCATGGAAATTTAACGCCAGAAAAATTGAACAATTTTCAAACTATAAAAAAAAATATTATTAACTATTAATAACACTAACATCAATAGTAAGCATTTAGACATTACCCTATGAAAAATAAATATTTTTGGAATTTGTTCACTATATCTTAGTAAATATCTAACACATCTCAGCAGTATACATTTTCAACCTCACTTTAAATCGGTGGTATATACGCGTAGCGCATGAAATAAAATTTCAAGTTTAGAAAAGAAAAAAAAAATCCTTTATTGGCATAATACTACATTACATCTACACTAATCGCTGTCCCCTCTCTTCCTCCAACTTCTCCAGCGTCCTTACCCCGGCCCCATACTCTCTCATCCATTTCGTCACTCTTTTTTTAACCCTCTCAATTTACCTAACTTGTACCAAAAGACCTGCTCCCTCGTCTCCCCACCCTCCTATAGCCCCCCTGCGTCAGCAGCAGCCCCTTCTCTTCCAACTTCTCCTCTAGCCTATTTTTTACCACCATCATAGCCATCTTGTATCCAGTGCTCATCACTGTTATCCCCCTATAGCAATCCGCATCCTTCTGATCCCCTCTTTTATGTATCGGGCACATCCTACCCACCCTTCATGCTGCCGATATGTTCACTCTTCCCCTCCACATCTGGTTCAGTAGCTCCCTGAATTTCTTTTTCCCCCTTCTCTGATCTCCTTCCACATCTCTGCCTTCAGCCCATCCCTTCCTGCTGCCTTCCCTCCCTTCACCTCCTTGAACGCTCTTTCGACCTCCTCCTCCGTGATCTCTTCCTCTCCATCCCCTCGCCTGTCTTCTCCCATCCCCACTGGCACTCCACTACCTTCTCTGCACTTCCTTGTCCATTCTTCAACGATATCCCTAACTGCCTATTCCTTTCCCCTCTCCTCAGCACCTTCCACATTTCCGCCTCGTTCCTGCATTCCCTCAATTCCTCGCTAATTCTTTCCACCGCCTGAAGCTTCTTCCTCTCACACATACCATCATATCTTTTCCTTGCCGTCACCACTTTCCCCTCTTCTCCTCTATTTCTTAATAGTGAACATTTTCTACACGGGGCTTTTCTAAACTCGAAGTTTTACTTCATGTTTAGTCTGGGAGTGGAAGACACTCGTTACTTTAATATATGTCACAACTATCAAAATGTGTGTCGTAAGTGTCATATAGAAAAACATTACCCTGACCATCTAATAATATATTTCAAATAATAGTTGTCTGCAATTGGCAATTGTCGGCTAACGCCGATTTGTGTCAAGTTTGAGACATTGATCTAAATGACATTTCAAGTTGACAGGATAGACTAATTTCGGCTGACGGCGCACAGTGGTCTGGATCTAAAAAAAGTTGAAATAATGATGATTACAAATGTAATAGTATAATTTTAAAATTCAAAATAGTGGATCCAATATGGCCGACCAATTCATTACAAATTGTTCGGAATTTAATATAAATTGGTATATAGGGGTTATCGGGGTCGTTGATTACGAATTTCGTATATAATTTGAAAATTCAAAATGGCGGATCCAATATGGCCGACCACTTTATTACAAATTGTTCGGAATTTCATATAAATTGGTATATAAGGGTTTCAAGGTCGCTTATTACGAATTTCATAACATAATTTCAAAATTCAAAATGGCTGATCCAATATGGGCGACTACTTCATTACAAATTGTTCAGAATTTCATAGAAATTAATAAATATATATAGGTTTTCAAGGTCGCTGATTACGAATTTTATAATATAATTACAAAACTCAAAATGGCTGATCCAATATGGTCGATACTTTATTAAACATTGTTTGGAATTTCATATAAATTGGTGTATAGGGATTTCCAAGGTCGCTGATTATGAATCTTAGAGTATAGTTTTAAAATTTAAAATGGTGGAGCCAATATGGCCGACCACTTTATTACAGATTATTCGGAACATTATATAAATTGGTATATAGGGGTTTTCGATGTCGCTTATTATGAATTTTAAAATATAATTTTAAAATTCAAAATGGTGGATCCAATATGGCCCACCTCGTCATTACTAATTGTTCGGAATTTCATATAAATTGGTATACAGGAGTTTATAAAGTCGCTAATTACGAATTTTATAGTAAAAATTCAAAATGGCGCATCCGAAATGACCGACAACTTCATTACAAATTGTTGGAAATTTGATATAAATTGGTATATAAAGGTTTTCGAGATCGCTGATTACGAATTTTGTAGTATAATTCTAAAATTTAAAATGGCGGATCCAATATGGCCGACCACTTCATTACAAATTGTTCGGAATTTTATATAAACTGGAATATAGGGGTTTTAGAGGTCGCTGATTACGAATTACATAGTATAATTTGAAAATTCATAATGGCGGATCCAATATGGCCGACCACTTTATTACAAATTGTTCGGAATTTCATATAAATTGGTATATAGGGGTTTTGGAGGTCGCTGATTACGAATTACATAGTATAATTTCTAAATTCAAAACGGCGAATCCAATATGGCCGATCACTTCATTACAAATTATTTCTTATATGAAACATCCTAAAAAATTATGTAGTAACAACCCTTAAAAGAAACAAAACTATTGGTGGAATGATGAACTGTCAAATTGTAATAAAATTCATAGAGAGATATCGAGAAGCAAAAAGAAAAACAGATTAGGTAATCTAGACGAACTCATTAATAACTTACAATTAAATAGAAAAGAAAAGATGGATGGTGGATGGTTCTGATATTTGGGGAACTGGTTACAAAATTGTAACGGGCAAACTTGTCATTAGAATAAACCTTCATTTGAGTGCTCAAATCCAAAATAAAGAAGAGCAAAAATTATTTCCATCCAAAAAATCTATTACATGGCCACTCCTAAACATTAATAATAACGAAAAGTTTTGGCAACCAGTTCTAAATTAGGTAATAAAAAATCAGTAGGCCCAGATGGCAAATCCCCAGAAAATAGCAGAAATTAGTAGACAAAGGAAGTACAAATTATATAAGCAAACTTTTCACCAAATTACTTTCGACAGGACCTATCCCAAATCAATGGAAAATTACCAAACCTATTTTATTGGAAAAATCAAGGAAAAATAATGCAACAAATTACCATGTGTGTAAAGTTGGCAATATTTAGATCAATAACCCGGCGCATCCACCATCCGCCCAAAAAATATTTCTAAATCAAAAATAAATATTTTGACATATTGCTAAACAATTATCTTGCATTTATGTTTTTAAGTATCGTTGCTGTAAATAATACACAAACAATATTTTAAATTATTACGAACAACTGGTCAGGAAATTAATTATTTAAACATATTTCAAGATACCCGACATGCATTTTTTTGTAGTTTTGTGTAACAAATTGCGTTATTGCTAAAATACAATAACAATTTTCAAAATAAGGAATGTATCTTTCGACGATTGTTGAACATTAGTGAATGCATTGGGAAGTCAGAAATATGCTATGAGAAATTAATTGTTTAAACATATTTGAAGGCGGCTGACATACATTTATATTGGAAATTGTTATTGTATTTTATTTTAAAATATGTTTAAACAATTAATTTCTCATAGCGTATTTCTGATTTCCCAATGCATTCACTAATGTTCAAAAATCGTCGAAAGATACATTCCTCATATTGAAAATTATTATTATATTTTAACAATGACACTATTAGTTACTCAAAATAATAAACAAAATTTATGTCGACACCTTGAAATATGTTTAAACAATTAATTTCTCATCGCGAAACACTGACTTCCTAATGCATTTAATAATCTTTAAACATCTACGAAAGATACATTTCCAATATTAAAAATTGTTATTGTATTTTAGTAATAACACTATTAGTTACTTAAAACAATAAACAAAATTTATGTCGGCCACCTTGAAATATGTTTAAACAATTAATTTCTCATCGCGAATGACTGACTTCCCAATACATTCACTAACCTTTAAAAATCGACGAAAGATACATTCCACATTTTAAAATTTTTTATTGTATACAATAAACAATAACACTATTAGTTACTCAAAACAATAAACAAAATTTATGTCGGCCGCCTTTAAATATGTATAAACAATTAATTTTTCATAGCGTATTTCTGACTTCCCTATGCATTCACTAATGTTAAAAAATCGTCGAAAGATACATTACTTAATTTGAAAATTGTTATTATATTTTAACAATAACACTATAAGTTACATTAAATAATAATCAACATTTATGTCGACACCTTATAATATGTTTAAACAATTATTTCTCATCGCGAAACACTGACGCATTCGCATTCATTAATCTTTAAAAATCGGCAAAAGATACATTTCCCATATTGAAAATTGTTATTGTTTTTTAACAATAAAACTATAAGTTACTCAAAACAATAAACAAAATTTATGTCGGCCTACTTCAAAAATGTTTAAACAATTAATTTCTCATAGCGTATTTCTGACTTCCCAATGCATTCACTAACCTTTAAAAATCGTTGAAAGATACATTTCCCATATTCAGGAATATTATTGTATTTTAACAATAACACTACTCGTTACATAAAACAATAAACAAAACTTATGTCGGCTACTTTGAAATTTATTTAAACAATTAATTTCTCGTCGCGAATGACTAACTTCCCAATGCATTCACTAATCTTTAAAAATCGACGAAACATACATTCGCTATATTGAAAATTGTTATTGTATTTTAACAATAACACTATTAGTTACTTAAAATAATAAACAAAATTAATGTCGGCCACCTTGAAATATGTTTAAACAATTAACTTGTCATCGCGAATGATTGACATTCACTAATGTTTAAAAATCGGCGAAAGATACATTCCCCATAATAAAAATTGTTATTTTATTTTTACAATAAAATTATTAGTTGCTCAAAACAATAAACAAAATTTATGTCGGCGACCTTAAAATATGTTCAAACAATTAATTTCTCATCGCGAATGACTGACATCCCAATGCATTCACTAATCTTTAAAAATCGACGAAAGATACGTTCCCTTTATTGAAAATTGTTATTGTATTTTAATAATAACACTATTAGTTACTTAAAACTATAAAAAAAATTATGTCAGCCGTATTAAAATATGTTTAAACAATTCATTTCTCGTCGCAAATGACTGACTTCCCTATGCATTCATTAATCTTTAAAAATCTCATAGCGTATTTCTGACTTGACAATGCATTCACTAATGTTCAAAAATCGTCGAAAGATACATTCGCTATATTGGAAAATGTTATTGTATTTCAACAATAACACTATTAGTTACTCAAAACAATAATCAAAATTCATGTCGGCCACCTTAAAATATGTTTATACAATTAATTTGTCATCGCGAATGATTGACTTCCCAATGCATTCACTAATGTTTCGAAATCGGCAAAAGATACATTCCCTATATTGAAAATTGTTATTTTAGTTTTACGATGACACTACTAGTTACTCAAAACAATAAACCAAATTCAAGTTAAATAATAATCAACATTTATGTCGACACCTTATAATATGTTTAAACAATTATTTCTCATCGCGAAACACTGACGCATTCGCATTCATTAATCTTTAAAAATCGGCAAAAGATACATTTCCCATATTGAAAATTGTTATTGTTTTTTAACAATAAAACTATAAGTTACTCAAAACAATAAACAAAATTTATGTCGGCCTACTTCAAAAATGTTTAAACAATTAATTTCTCATAGCGTATTTCTGACTTCCCAATGCATTCACTAACCTTTAAAAATCGTTGAAAGATACATTTCCCATATTCAGGAATATTATTGTATTTTAACAATAACACTACTCGTTACATAAAACAATAAACAAAACTTATGTCGGCTACTTTGAAATTTATTTAAACAATTAATTTCTCGTCGCGAATGACTGACTTCCCAATGCATTCACTAATCTTTAAAAATCGACGAAACATACATTCGCTATATTGAAAATTGTTATTGTATTTTAACAATAACACTATTAGTTACTTAAAATAATAAACAAAATTAATGTCGGCCACCTTGAAATATGTTTAAACAATTAATTTCTCATAGCGTATTTCAGACTTCCTATTGCATTCACTAACCTTTAAAAATCGTTGAAAGATACATTTCCCTCTTTGAGAAATGTTATTGTATTTTAACAATAACGCTATTAGTTACTCAAAATAATAAACAAAACTTATGCCGACCACTTTAAAATTTATTTAAACAATTAATTTCTAATCGCAAATGACTGACTTCCCAATGCATTCACTAATCTTTAAAAATCGGCAAAAGATACATTCCTCATATTGAAAATTGTTATTTAATTTATACTATAACACTATTAGTTACCTAAACCAATAAACAAAATTTACGTCGGCCACCTTGAAATATGTTTAAACAATTAATTTCTCATAGCGTATTTCTGACTTCACAATGCATTTACTAATGTTCAAAAATCGTTGAAAGATACATTCGCTATATTGGAAATTGTTATTGTATTTTATCAATAACACTATTAGTTACTCAAAACAATAATGAAAATTCATGTCGGCCACCTTAAAATATGTTTCTACAATTAATTTGTCATCGCGAATGATTGACTTCCCAATGCATTCACTAATGTTTCGAAATCGGCAAAAGATACATTCCCTATATTAAAAATTGTATTTTATTTTTACAATGACACTATTAGTTAGTCAACACAATAAACCTAATTTATGTCGGTCTCCTTGAAATATGTTTAAACAATTAATTTTGTATGGCGTAGTTTTTTATTTTATATTGGAAATTGTTATTGTGTTTCAACAATAACACTATTAGTTACTCAAAACAATAATCAAAATTTATGTCGGCCACATTGAAATATGTCTAAACAATTAACTTGTCATCGCGAATGATTGACATTCACTAATGTTTAAAAATCGGCGAAAGATACATTCCCCATAATAAAAATTGTTATTTTATTTTTACAATAAAATTATTAGTTGCTCAAAACAATAAACAAAATTTATGTCGGCGACCTTAAAATATGTTCAAACAATTAATTTCTCATCGCGAATGACTGACATCCCAATGCATTCACTAATCTTTAAAAATCGACGAAAGATACGTTCCCTTTATTGAAAATTGTTATTGTATTTTAATAATAACACTATTAGTTACTTAAAACTATAAAAAAAATTATGTCAGCCGTATTAAAATATGTTTAAACAATTCATTTCTCGTCGCAAATGACTGACTTCCCTATGCATTCATTAATCTTTAAAAATCTCATAGCGTATTTCTGACTTGACAATGCATTCACTAATGTTCAAAAATCGTCGAAAGATACATTCGCTATATTGGAAAATGTTATTGTATTTCAACAATAACACTATTAGTTACTCAAAACAATAATCAAAATTCATGTCGGCCACCTTAAAATATGTTTATACAATTAATTTGTCATCGCGAATGATTGACTTCCCAATGCATTCACTAATGTTTCGAAATCGGCAAAAGATACATTCCCTATATTGAAAATTGTTATTTTATTTTTACGATGACACTACTAGTTACTCAAAACAATAAACCAAATTCAAGTCGGTCTCCTTGAAATATGTTTAAACAATTAATTTTTTATGGCGTAGTTCTGACATCTCAAAAATCGTCGAAAGATACATTCTCTATATTGGAAATTGTTATTGTGTTTCAACAATAACACTATTAGTTACTCAAAACAATAATCAAAATTTATGTCGGTCACCTTGAAATATGTTGAAACAATTAATTTCTTATGGCGTAGTTCTGACTTCCCAATGCATTCACTAATGTTCAAAAATCGTCGAAAGATACATACTCTATATTGGAAATTATTATTGTATTTCAACAATAACACTACTAGTTACTCAAAACAATAATCAAAATTTATGTCGGCCACCTTGAAATATGTCTAAGCAATTAACTTGTCATAGCGAATGATTGACTTTCCAATGCATTCACTAATGTTTAAAAATCGGCGAAAGATACATTCCCCATATTGAAAATTGTTATTTTATTTTTACAATAAAATTATTAGTTACTCAAAACAATTACCAAAATTTATGTCAGCGACCTTCTAATATGTTTAAACAATTAACTTCTCATCGCGAATGACTGACTTCCCAATGCATTCACTAATCTTCAAAAATCGACAAAAGATACGTTCCTTTTATTGAAAATTGTTATTGTATTTCAACAATAACACTATTAGTTACTTGAAACTATAAAAAAAGATTATGTCGGCCGCCTTAAAATATGTTTAAACAATTCATTTCTCGTCGCGAATGACTGACTTCGCTATGCATTCACTTATCTTTAAAAATCTCATAGCGTATTTCTGACTTCAGAATGCATTCACTAATGTTCAAAAATCGTCGAAAGATACATTCGCTATATTGGAAAATGTTATTGTATTTTAACAATAACACTATTAGTTACTCAAAACAATAATCAAAATTCATGTCGGCCACCTTAAAATATGTTTATACAATTAATTTGTCATCGCGAATGATTTACTTCCCAATGCATTCACTAATGTTTCGAAATCGGCAAAAGATACATTCCCTATATTGAAAATTGTTATTTTATTTTTACAATGACACTATTAGTTACTCAAAACAATAAACCAAATTTAAGTCGGTCTCCTTGAAATATCTTTAAACAATTGATTTTTTATGGCGTAGTTCTGACTTCTCAAAAATCGTCGAGAGATACATTCTCTATATTGGAAATTGTTATTGTGTTTCAACAATAACACTATTAGTTACTCAAAACAATAATCAAAATTTATGTCGGCCACCTTGAAATATGTCTAAACAATTAATTTGTCATCGCGAACGATTGACTTCCCAATGCATTCACTAATGTTTAAAAATCAGCGAATGATACATTCCCCATATTAAAAATTAATATTTCATTTTTACAATAAAATTATTAGTTACTCAAAACAATAAACAAAATTTATGTCAGCGACCTAAAAATATGTTTAAACAATTAATTTCTCATCGCGAAGGACTGACTTCCCAATGCATTCACTAATCTTTAAAAATCGACGAAAGATACGTTCCCTTTATTAAAAATTGTTATTTTATTTTAACAATAACACTATTAGTTACTTAAAACCATAAACAAAATTTATGTTTAACCAATTAATTTCTCGTCGCGAATGACTGACTTCCCTATGCATTCACTAATCTTTAAAAATCGACGAAAGATACATTCCCCATATTGAAAATTGTTATTGTATTTTAACAATAACACTAGTAGTTACTTCAAATAATAAACAAAATTTATGTCGGCTACCTTGAAATATGTTTAAACAATTAATTTCTCATGGCGTATTACAGACTTCCCAATGCATTCACAAACCTTTAAAAATCGTTAAAAGATACATTTCCCTTATTGAGGAATGTTTTTGTATTTCAACAATAACACTATTGGTTACTTAAAATAATAAACAAAACCTATGTCGGCCAATTTGAAATTTATTTAAACAATTAATTTCTCATCGGAAATGACTAACTTACCAATGCATTCACTAATCTTTACAAATCGGCAATAGATACATTTCTCATATTGAATATTGTTATTTTATTTTAACTATAACACTATTAGTTACCTAAAACAATAAACAAAATTTATATTGGCCGCCTTGATATATGTTTAAACATATAATTTCTCATAGCGGATTTCTGACTTCCCAATGCATTCACTAATGTTCAAAAATCGTCGAAAGATACATTCGCTATATTGGAAACTGTGATTGTATTTTAACAACAACACTATTAGTTATTTAAAACAATAATCAAAATTCTTGTCGGCCAACTTGAAATATGTTTAAACAATTAATTTGTCATCGCGAATTATTGACTTCCCAATGCAATCACTAATGTTTAGAAATCGGCAAAAGATATATTCCCCATAATTATTATATATTTTATTTTTACAATGACACTATTAGTTACTCAAAACAATAAACAAAATTTATGTCGGTCACCTTGAAATATGTTGAAACAATTAATTTCTTATGGCGTAATTCTGACTTCCCAATGCATCCACTAATGTTCAAAAATCGTCGAAAGATACATTCTCTATATTGGAAATTATTATTGTATTTCAACAATAACACTACTAGTTACTCAAAACCACCGTAAAATATGTTTATACAATTAATTTGACATCGCGAATGATTGACTTCCTAATGCATTCACTAATGTTTCGAAATCGGCAAAAGATACATTCCCTATATTGAAAATTGTTATTTTATTTTTACAATGACACTATTAGTTACTCAAAACAATAAACCAAATTTAAGTGGGTCTCCTTGAAATATGTTAAAACAATTAATTTTTTATGGCGTAGTTCTGACTTCTCAAAAATCGTCGAAAGATACATTCTCTATATTGGAAATTGTTATTGTGTTTCAACAATAACACTATTAGTTACTCAAAACAATAATCAAAATTTTGGTCGGCCACCTTGAAATATGTCTAAACAATTAATTTGTCATCGCGAACGATTGACTTCCCAATGCATTCACTAATGTTTAAAAATCGGCGAATGATACATTCCCCATATTAAAAATTGTTATTTTATTTTTACAATAAAATTATTGGTTAGTCAAAACAATAAACAAAATTTATGTCGGCGACCCTAAAATATGTTTAAACAATTAATTTCTCATCGCGAATGACTGAATTCCCAATGCATTCACTAATCTTTAAAAATCGACGAAAGATACGTTCCCTTTATTGAAAATTGTTATTGTATTTTAACAATAACACTATTAGTTACTTAAAACCATAAACAAAATTTATGTTTAAACAATTAATTTCTCGTCGCGAATGACTGACTTCCCTATGCATTCACTAATCTTTAAAAATCGACGAAAGATACATTCCCCGTATTGAAAATTGTTATTTATTTTAACAATAACACTAGTAGTTACTTAAAATAATAAACAAAATTTATGTCGGCTACCTTGAAATATGTTTAAACAATTAATTTCTCATGGCGTATTAAAGACTTCCCAATGCATTCACTAACCTTTAAAAATCGTTAACAGATACATTTCCCTTATTGAGGAATGTTATTGTATTTAACCAATAACACTATTAGTTACTCAAAATAATAAACAAAACCTATGTCGGCCACTTTGAAATTTATTTAAACAATTAATTTCTCATCGCAAATGACTGACTTACCAATGCATTCACTAATCTTTACAAATCGGCAATAGATACATTCCTCATATTGAAAATTGTTATTTTATTTTTACAATAACACTATTAGTTACCTAAAACAATAAACAAAATTTATGTTGGCCGCCTTGAAATATGTTTAAACATATAATTTCTCATAGCGTATTTCTGACTTCCCAATGCATTCACCAATGTTCAAAAATCGTCGAAAGATACATTCGCTATATTGGAAATTGTTATTGTATTTTAACAATAACACCATTAGTTATTTAAAACAATAATCAAAATTCATGTCGGCCAACTTAAAATATGTTTAAATAATTAATTTGTCATCGCGAATGATTGACTTCCCAATGCAATCACTAATGTTTAGAAATCGGCAAAAGATACATTCCCTATATTAATTATTCATTTTATTTTTACAATGACACTATTAATTACTCAAAACAATAAACAAAATTTATGTCGGTCACCTTGAAATATGTTGAAACAATTAGTTTCTTATGGCGTAGTTCTGACTTCCCAATGCATTCACTAATGTTCAAAAATCGTCGAAAGATACATTTTCTATATTGGAAATTATTATTGTATTTCAACAATAACACTACTAGTTACTTAAAACAATAATCAAAATTTATGTCGGCCACCTTGAAATATGTCTAAACAATTAACTTGTCATCGCGAATGATTGACTTCCCAATGCATTCACTAATGTTTAAAAATCGGCGAAAGATGCATTCCCCATATTGAAAATTGTTATTTTATTTTTACAATAAAATTATTAGTTACTCAAAACAATTAACAAAATTTATGTCAGCGACCTTATAATATGTTTAAACAATTAACTTCTCATCGCGAATGACTGACTTCCCAATGCATTCACTAATCTTCAAAAATCGACAAAAGATACGTTCCCTTTATTGAAAATTGTTATTGTATTTCAACAATAACATTATTAGTTACTTAAAACAATAAACAAAATTTTTGTCGGCCTCCTTAAAATATGTTTAAATAATTAATTTCTCATAGCGTATTTCTGACTTCCCAATACATTCACTAATGTTTAAAAATCGTCGAAAGATACATTCCTTATATTGAAAATTGTTATTGTATTTTAACAATAGCACTATTTGTTACTCCAAATAAGAAACAAAATTTATGTCCTCTACCTTGAAATATGTTTAAACAATTTATTTCTCATCGCGAATGACTGACTTCCCAATGCATTTAATAATCTTTAAAAATCAACGAATGATACATTCCCCATATTGAAAATTGTTATTGTATTTTAACAATAACACTATTAGGTATTTAAAATAATAAACAAAACTTATGTCGGCCACCTTGAAGTATGTTTAAACAATTAATTTCTCATGGCGAATGACTGACTTCCCAATGCATTTACTAATGTTCAAAAATCATCAAACTATACTATCCCTATAATAAAAATTGTTTAGAAATATGTCAAAATAATAAATTTCGGAAATATTATTAACTCAAGATTTAATTAAAAATGAAATTATGATAATAACGAAATTTCAGAGAATCAATTTTGATTTATAGGAGATAGATCTACTTTAAACGCTATTAAAAAAGTAATCAACATTGGCAAAAATAACACAAAATTCTCAATACTAATATAGACGTCAATTTTGCTCAATGGAATCTCATATCGCTCTAATAAAAACGCTCTGATCAAAAGAAACATTCTACATTACTTAGTAAGAATTATCAAAAATTAGCTAAATGAAAGATTTATTTTAGTTGGTAAAATCACAAAATTTCAAGGTTTTTGAGAAGTAATTTAAAGCGCAATCCTTGGTCCAACATTATGGAATATCTTTTACGATAATATACTTAACATCAACCTGCCTGATCACTGTACCTTAATCGCATTTGCTGACGATTTGGCAAGCATCGTAAATGGAAGCAATAAACATGAATTGGAGGGAAGAGACTAAGCGATGGCAATCATCAATAGATGGATGATAAAAAATCAAATAGCTCTGGCCAATGAAAAAACCGAAATTATTGTTCCAAGCGGAAATAATACCATTTAAGAAATGAAAATTAATATTGGTAATATTTTTTGTTAAGTCTACAAATAAATTAACATATATTGGAATGTATATCGAAATTGTAGTACGCATTTTATTTTAGCATTTTATTCAAACTTCTCTAAAAGCTGAAAAGTATATAAATTCCATCCCCAAATTAATACCAAATATCCGGGGCCCATTTACCTGGAGCAGAAAAATTCGAATGTCAACAACAAATTGAATTTTAGTATATGGAAAGTATTTGGAAATATTGGTTAAATGTCTGGAAATACAAAGAAAATGTTTAAAGGCGCACAGAGAAGAGCCGCACTACGTATCGCCTAGGCCTATCGCACCATATCTACTAGAAGCATCCAAGTTATAACTGGTACAATCCCTATTCACCTACTGGCCAAGGAAAGATCCCTAAAACATCTAAACATCAGAATCGAACTTGACAACATAGTATATGCAATGACCTAGAACGAGTTGCAATGGCAGAAGATAGCGGATACATAAGTACCATACTGCGTCAAATAATATAAGACGAATTTAAATAAGCAGAAAAAAATACATTTCATGGCTGAAGAAATGCCTGATAGGTGATACCGGCTATGTGGGGAGAAACGGGGATGGTTTTAAGTGGATATGGAATGAGTCCCTCACTCCCAAGTGGATGTTACACTTAGGGACAATGCGTAAATGCATTTTTCTCCTCTAGAAAAAAATATAGCGACAGTTTGCCCATGAGACCGCAGAAGCAACATGAACCAAAAGGATCATACAGGATCCAAAAGCATAGATAGACCGCGACTTCGGCGAGGTCGACTACTATATGACACAAATACTTGGAGGGCATGGGTGCTTCGGCACGTATCTAAAGAGGTTCAAGCTAAGGGATAACGATAGGTGTATGCACTGCTAAGAAACGGACACGGTGGAGCACACCCTCTTTAAGTGCAAACACTTCGATAAATACAGGGAACAAGGAGAGACGAAAGTTAAGTCTAAGCTGACCCCAGAGAACATGGTGGAAGAAATGTTGCGGTGCGAAGAAAACTTGAAACACATTAGCGAAATTTTCACTACGATAATGAGTCAGAAAGAACGAGACGAACTAGACACACAAAGAGAGCAAATGAAGAACCGAAACAACTAGGGCGTTAGAGAAACTAACGTCCGGGCAGATCACCCCGAAGTAATGCTGGAAAGCGAATTCCAGTTTAGTGCATTAGTGGGTTTAGTGGATATGCCATTTTTTAGGAGAGTCCTATACTTCACCTATAAAAGCCCCCTCAACCACCATAAAGATGCAGTAAATAAGGTAACACTGAAGATCGAGTGCCGAGTCTGTAGACTTTCAATACGCTTACAAGCCAGGAAAGTCTACGGACTCAGTGCTGGACGACGTAAACAGGCTCATCACAAAGTCAGTGGAGGACAAAGAGATATCTATGGTCACATTCCTTGCTATAGAAGGGGCGTTCAACAATGTCACAACCAACTAGCTTATAGAGGCACTAGCAACAAAATGCATCCCGCCAAGCCTCTACCAATGGATAAGGGCTAGCTTGGAGGAAAAGACAATTATATCCACTCTAGGAGGGCACACCATTGAATCTAGAGCAGGCGAAGGCTGCCCGCAGGGAGGGGTTCTATCTCCACTGCTATGGGCAACTCTAGTGGACGACTTACTAAGGAAACTGCCCGAAGAAAGCATCCACTGCCTAGGGTATGCAGATGATTTGGCCATAGTCATCAGAGGCCGGTTCGCAGGAATTATGTCGCAACGAACACAAAGGGCCTTAAACCTAGTAGACAATTGATGCCGACGGGAACGACTGACGGTCAATCCCGAAAAACCACAGATTGTCGTGTTATAAAAAGAAGAGTGCTAGGCCACCTTAGGCCACCTAAGGCCACCGACGCTCGGGGGCACAAAAAATATATAGTGAATTTTTCATTAAAGTGCACTCTTTCGATGCTTTTAGAAAGCATCAAATTTCAAGTTTCTGACGAGATTTCTGCTCCTTGATTAAGCAAGCATACGGTATAATTTCGAGTTTAGAAAACCCTGAAAATTTGGTTCAGTATTTTTTAATCTCGAAATTTTATTTCATGCCTAATCCAGGAGAGGAAGCACTCGTAAGAAGTTTCAAATGAAAGACTTTTGTAAAAACAACGAATTTCTAAATATCTATAGATATGTAACCATACTTATATAAAAAATGCAATATTATTTTTTTTAGTACGTTGGTTTGATAATGAGACGGTGTTAAGTCCAAACTACAATACCCAAAATTACTATTAAGAACACGACATTTTAACAATAAAACACTTCAAACTTTGTTTGTATAACACTTATTTATTTTTCGTGATTGCAGTTTCGGCAACTTTAGCTTGTCATTATCAAACGTGTAGTAAATAAAACTAGAAACAAAACAGGTATATATACAAAAAGCAATTAAATAGATTACAAAACAGCTTTAAAAATGGGGGTATACATTAGGTTGACCTGGTCGTTGATTAGTGGGATTCCCAGGTTAACGCGGGCTTTGTGTATTCCTAGGGAATTGAACCAACCCCCCCGAGTTTTGATTTTTCAAGTTTTTTACTATATTCGGATTCCTCAGAGCTAGCGCTACAACCCCAAAAAATGATATAATATTTTTAACCCCAGCCCCACGAAATGAGATTTTTTAAATCAAATTGGGTGAAAAAGATAGCTTAGAGCTAGCGCCAGCAGAATATGAAAAAAATATTCTCTTAAAAAAATCAGGCAAAAAAATATTCACATCCAAATTTTGATGCGAGAGCTTTCAAATCCTGTATGCGTATTGGCATTGTAATAACTATATTAATGTTTATAAACACTGGCAACAAGATAGCGTGCGCTAGTAAGACAGTGGCGTAACTGACGATTGTTTTTTTACCTCTTGATAATTTAAATCGTTATAACTGGGAAACTAACTGTACGATTTAGAAAATTCTTTTGGCATTGTCATTACTATACTGATGTCTATAAACACTGACAACCAGATAGCTTGCGCTAGTAAGACAGTGGCGTAACTGACGATTGCTTTTTAACCCCTTGATAATTTAAATCGTGATAACGCCGGAACTAACAGTTCGATTTCAAAATTGTTTTCTGCGTCGGAATAACTAAAGTGATGTTCATAAACACTGCTAACGAGATAGCTAGCACTAGCAAGACAGTGGCGTATCTTCCAATTGTTTTTTTTTTACTCCTTGATAATTTAAATCGTTATAACTCGCGAACTAACCGTACGATTTCAATTTTTTTCGGCGTTGGAATACCTAAAGTGATGTTCATAAATACTGGCAACGAGACAGCTAGCACTAGCAAGATAGTGGCGTACCTGACGATTATTTTATTACTCCTTGATAATTTAAATCGGTGAAACTCAGGAACTAACCGTATGAATTTAATTTTTTTTCAGCGTTGGAATACCTAAAGTGATATCCATAAGACAGTGGCGTACCTGACAATTGTTTTTTCACTGTTAAATAAATCAAATTGTTATAACTCGGGAACTAACCGCACCATTTCAACTTTCTTTGAATTACCTAATACCTAAAGTAGTGTTCATAAATTATAACTGTCTTGCTAGAGCTAGCTCTCGTTGCCAGTGGTAATGCCATTAGTTTAGGTATCCTAATGCCGAAAAAAATATTGAAATCGTACGGTTAGTTCCCAAGTTATAGAGATTTAAATTATCAAGAAATAAAAAACAATCGTCAGGTACCCCACTGTCTTGCTAGCGCTAGCTATCTCGTTAACAGTTGCCGAGTTATAACGATTTAAATTATCAAGGAGTAAAAAAACAACCGTCAGGTGCGCCACTGTTTTACTAGCGCAAGCTAACTTGTTGCCAGTGTTATTAAACATCAATATAGCAATTATATTGCCGAAAGAATTTTTGAAATCGTACAGTTAGTTTCCGAGTTATAACGATTTCAATTATCGAAGGGTGAAAAAACAATCGCCAGTTACGCCACCGTCTTACTAGCGCAAGCTATCTCGTTGTCAGTGTTCATAGACATCAGTGTAGTTATTACAATGCCGAAATAATTTTTGAAATCGTGCAGTTAGTTTCCGAGTTAAAACAGTTTCAATTATCAAGAGGTAAAAAAACAATCGTCAGTTACGCCACTGTTTTACTAGGGCAAGCTAACTTGTTGCCAGTGTTATTAAACATCAATATAGCAATTACAATGCCGAAAGAATTTTTGAAATCGTACGGTTAGTTCCCGAGTTATAACGATTTTAATTATCAATGAGTAAAAAAACAATCGTTAGTTATGTCACTGTCTTGCTAGCGCAAGCTATATCGTTGTCAGTGTTTATAGACATCAGTACAGTTATTATGATGCCGAAATCATTTTTTAAATTGTACGTTTAGTTTCCGAGTAATAACGATTTCAATTATCAAGGGGTAAAAAAACAATCGTCAGTTACGCCACTGTCTTACTAGCGCAAGCTATCATCAGTGTTTATAAACATCAATATAGTAATTACAATGCCGAGATTTCTTTAAAATCGTACGGTTAGTTCACGAGTTATAACGATTTAAATTAGCAAGGAGTGAAAACAAAATTGTCAGTTACGCTACTGTCTTCTAGGCATCATCTTTTTAATAACCAGTGTCTATGAACATAAGCAAAGTAATTACAGCGCCGAAATATTTTTTGGAAGCGGTATTTTATATTCCAAACATGATTTGAATTGAAACTCAGCAAGTAAATGGTAATACGCACACATGATCTGAAAGCTCTCGCATCAAAATTTGAATGTAAATATTTATTTACCTGATTTTTTTGACAGAATTTTTTTTCATATTCTGCTGGCGTTAGTTCAAAGCCATCTTTTTCACCAAATTTAATTTAAAAATGTCATTTCGGGGGCTGGGGTTAAAAGTGTTTTATCCTTTTTTGGGGGTTGTGGGAGTGGCGCAATCTTTTAAATTGGGGGCGCTAGCTCTGAGGAATTTGAATAGTGTAAAAAAACTTGAAAAATTAAAGCTCCGGGGCTAGCATCAACCTAACCCCCCGACAGTTCAAACCACCGTAACTTTCTTGTCTAACTGGCACTAGCTCTAATTTTTGTGGCGCTAGCTAAAACCGGTCTAACACAATAGTTTTTTTTAAGCCGAACTTCGGGGACTCAGTTGACTAAGCCATATGTTCCTTAAGCCTAGTTTTAAATTCCGACCAGATTGGCCAATGTATACACCTTGACAATCGGTACAAGTTAATTTATACACTCCTGATTTATTAAATTTATGTATTTTGGTTTTATTATTGAAAATATAATTAATAATTTTACAAAATAGCTTAAACGCTATTTTTATGTTGTGTTTTCTTAGAATGTTTTTAATTTGGAAACTAACATCGCCAAAGTAAGTGATTGGTTTATAATTTATGATATTAAATTTGTATGGTATTCCAGCATATAATAAATGTTTAAAATTGTATTTGAGTTCAGTATTCCGGCACCGGATACCCACAGATGCGTTTCGGACTTCAAGGTCCTCTTCAGTATGGTTCCGACTCAGTGCTGAGGAATACTGAACATTTCTTACTATATCAAAATAGTAAGTATATAAGTATGTTCAGTATTCCTCAGCACTGGGTTGGGACCACACTGAAGAGGACCTTGAAGTCCGAAACGCGTCTGTGCCGGAATACTGAACTCAAATACAATGTTTATATTTGTTTTCTGTGATTACACAGAGTATAGCTCCGTGGACGAAACAGTGACCTATATATGCACTTGTGCATTCGTGTCATTGACGATGCCACTATGGAGCGTTAGATGGCGTTAGCTATCCAATTCACTTAATAAATGTTTAATTTGTAAAAAATTGTTTTTTAATAAGTTTGTCAACCAGATCAGGGCCCTAGCCGTTATTGATAGCTATGGCTCTAATCAAGCTAACCTTTTTTTTTAAAATGCATTTTCTAATATAGGGATTTTAAATGCCCGATTAATCATTGAATTGAAAGAAGCTATTTTATGTTAATAAGGATGCCTGAAGTGGATAGGAATTATTGAGTCAGTGAATGTAGGTTTTCTAATAATGTCAAACGTTAATTTGTTTATTTTAGTGATGAAGAGATTTAAATATTTAATATTCTTGTTAATTTCTGTTTCTACTGTAAATTTGATTCTGGGATGAAGGTTATTAATAAAATCTAAAAATTGGTTTAATTGTCTATCTGTACCCTGAAAATTTTTGTTATACGGAAAACGTATTAATTTATATTACTATTCGTTCAATAGGTGTAGTTTATTTTTTAATGATTTTACCAATTACGCAGCAATATAAATATATATTACGTTAACTTTGTTGTAAATTTTAAATGCACTTGTAAATAATTAATTTTGTTTGCATACACTGGTTAAACAAATCGATTAATTTATAAATACTTGTGTAAAATGTACAAAATACGTACGACATAATTAATAAAATATACATTAACTACGTTCCAACTATTTCACTCTCAGAGTTGACAAAACAAAATAAATGAAAATGAGACTACAGCTAATTGCTCTATTATTCTTAACACTATGTTTATATCAAAAGAAAGTAAAGGCATTTAAAATATTGCACAAAGAAAACGAGGTAGATTTAATTCCAACATTTGTGAACAGTTATTGCAATGGAAAGCATGGGTTTTACATTTACGAAAGTTATCAACTTTTATTGAATTACTCCGAATACAGTAATTCAACTGTAATTTTATGCAATATTCACAATAATCACGATTGTGTGCAAACATTTTTTAAGCCTGACGTTTATACCCTAAAAGTGCATTCAGTTGAAAATGCATTGGAAATTATTTCAAAAAGTATATATTTTAATTTTGAAGCTGTGTTTATTATAATCCTGCAAAACAATAATGAAATAAGAAATATTTTTAAATTATTGTGGAGATATTATATTGTCAATGTTTTCGTTTTAAATAATGATGGTGATGTGTACACGTACTATCTATTGAGTAAAGATGGATGTTGCAATTTTCATCGGAAATTAATAAAAGATATATATTATATTAAAAAGGAAAGTGATGTGAGAGCGTTTAAAAATTGTAAAATTAAATATTTTGCTCTTCCGTTTGGAATCAACACCGGATATTAAATAATTCTTTTCAGAGAAATTACAAAATCATTAAAGTTGTTACCAGTTGGTGTTCCTCATCCATACCAAGGGCCAGTCTTAAAATTACCAAATGGTCGAGTTGTAAGCATGTATAATAAACTAGATAACGGAAGCTATACGGGACTATTTAGAAAATTACAAGTTAAAGAAGGAGATATTATAATGGGACCTTTAACAGTTTACTTTAACGCTACTAAAGATTTTTTCCTCGCCTACCCCGCATTCTTTATAAAATTAGTTTTCTTCGTCCCCCTATCACAACCCGTAGCATCATGGAAAAGTATATTTAAAGTGTTTTCAATTGAAATTTGGTTATTACTCCTAATATCGATTTTGGTTTTCACACCAATTTGGCACCACGTTCTCAAAATAGAAATAAAAACACCGTTCAGTCATAACATATTCTTTATCGCAAACACGTTTCTCTCCGTACAGAATTGGCAACCCAAGAGTAAAACAATAAGAATAATATACATAATATGGATAATATTCGTTTTCATAATAATAAGTTGTTATCAAAGCTTATTAATTTCATTTATATTCCAACCAAGCTACGAATCGCAAATTTCTAGCATAGAAGATTTACACAAATCGAATTTGCCCATTTTTGGTTATCGCGGAGCATTAGACATTTTACAATCTTCAGATGTTAAAAACAAAGATAACCTCGTTACTAAATACACCGGCGTACAGACTATCACTAAAGAACTATGGTTGAAAGTTTTAGAAGAACGCTCTATTAGTGTTTTTGCAAGTATTATGACGGGAAAAATTGCGTTTGGTGAATTAAAAAATGATGATGCGTTTATGCGGGATACATATTTCCCTGTGCCACTTATAATGTATTTTAGTAAAGGATTACCTTTCGCGAAAATGATTAATGAGTATATTGTGCGAGTTCACGAGACTGGTTTGTCAAGGAAATGGTTCGGTCGGGAGTTTAAAAATACGAGGCAGGATGATGTAAAAAGACAAGAAGCGATTAGTTTGAATAATATTTGGGGATTGTTAATTTTGTATTTTATTGGATTATCCGCTTCTTTAATTGTGTTTATTACAGAAATGTTGGTTTTTGATGATAGGTCTTTGCTAATATTTGAATATCTAAAACGACTATGTATATATTTTTGTAACTATTTCAAATAGATAAAAGGTAACTGTATGCAGGGCGTAACACCAAAAACTCACATTAAAGGTATACGGACTTCTAATTTATATATTATAATGATGTTTTCAGTATTTACGTAATCGAGTGTGCTATTTTCAATGAAAATATTTTCACAATCTTTTTTGATTTTTTACAATATACCTTTATTTGGCATACAAAAAATACACCTTATTATATACAATTATCCCATGCACTTATTCTATGTACAATAATATTAATATTAGCTACTCCTCCCTGGCCTTTGTTTTATAAGTGCTTCTAGCACATTAATCCCACTTCCAACAATAACAAATAATAAGAATATACTTTATTAATATAAGTAAATAGGTGCATGATACAATTAAAAAATAACAACGAAATTAGTTACAATTACTTCACTCCTATTGACTAGATGAACACGTCAAAGTAGTTATACGCAGATGCACCTTTAAGTTTGATTAATATACTCGGATAAGGAGTAGTATTCTTTTTCTATTAGGTAATCTCTTAGTTTAATTTTAAAGCTAGTTTCTGCTTTTAATTATTTCTGGTAAATTATTGAACAACCTCAATGTAGCATACATGGGTGAGCTTTCATACTATGTGCAGAACATGCATAATTCTCATTGAAACGTGTGCCATAGTTGTGATCAGCAGTATTTAATATATTTTTTTTATTTTTATAATTGAAGATTAAGCTTTTGTATATATAGAGACTGCATACTGTAAGTAAGCCCACTCTCCTAAACATTTCTCTACAGCTGTCCCTCTGTTTAATATTTAATATTATTTTAAGAGCTCGTTTTTGTATGATGAAGATACTTTTTATATATGTTGAGTATCCATAATGTATTATGCCATATCGAATTTTACTTTCAAATATTGCCCTGTACGTTGTTATTAATGTACTAGTATCCAGTACATGCATTAGAATTCGCAAGGTATAGCATGCAGAATTGAGTTTTGCTGAAAGTTGAGTACAATGATCTGTCCAGTTTAGTTTGATGCGTTCTGTATTTGAAAATGTGTATCTTCTAATGTGTATCTAATAAATGTCGTTTATTTTTTGTACTAAATATGACAAGATTTGTTTTCATTGCATTTATTAATAATTTGTTGTTTTTCATCCAGTCTTCCGCTATATTAAATATTTCTTTGGTTTTGTGGGCCAGTTCAATCCCGCTGGAGCTAGAAACGAGTAAGCTGGTATCGTCAGCATAAGTTGTAATAAAAGCATTTAATTGTTTTACGTTATTAGGTAGATCGCTTACATATATGAAAAACAGAATCGGGCCAAGTATACTGCTGTGTGAAATTTCTATATTAATTACTTTACTCTCTAGCCTATTCCTCTCACGCCGTAGCAGACGAGTTTCTCCAACAATATTTCGTGGTCCACCGTTTCCAGGAAAACACCAAGTGGTATTTCCGATCTTTCCAGAGCGTTCATAATTTCTGTTATATAATCAAATATTGCAGAATTGGTTGATTTACCTTTAATAAATCCATTGTGGACTTTGTCAAATAGATTGTTGGAGAAGAAGTAATTCATTATTCTATCACCGATTGCCTTTTCTATTATTTTAAATACCACTGATAGAAATGTGATAGGTCGATAATTACTGAAGTTACTTGGATCACCTTTTTTAAATATCGGTTTAATTATACCTTTCTTTAAACAATCAGGAAATATTGTTTGTATAACACAATATTTTTTATTTTTGTGACTGCCGTTTCGGCAACTATGTATGATCATTCATTGTGCCGAAAAGATTCGAAAAATGAACCTTTTAGAATCGTTGGAAATAGAGAAAGCCCGCGCTAATCCGGAAATTTCCCTAATTAACGACCAGGTTGATTTAGTGCTATTTTGTAAATAACCACCCACTAAGCAAATCCATTTAAGTAATGTTTCATCAACATTAAAGCAACATTTAATGTTGCTACACTGTTGATGTAACGTTATTTGTTTGTATTTTGCTCAGTGGGCATTCTTGTTTGATAATGGCAAGTTGAGTTACCGAAACTGCAGTCACAAAAATAAAAAATATTGTGTTATACAAACAAAGGTAAAGTGTTTTATTTGATTAGTCTAAAATATGTTTAGTTTGTTTTATATGTGGATTAATTAATCGTGTTTTGTTACACTTAGGAGTGCGAGCTACATAAGGGCAGCATGAATTCACTGGTACATTGATGATGTTCATAAAATTCACCCACGCATAATTTACATTATCATTTGTATATATAATGTTCCAATCAACAGTTAAGTTTCAAAATTACACAAATTTGTTGATGTTGATGTGATGATACATTTCTAAGTTTTTCAGTTTTTGTTTTCAAATTACTTCTTATAGTTCGCGGCCAAGCTATTTTTTGAGACAAGCGTCTCAAACTCACTATCCATATTGGTGATAATACTATCAATTAGTGTTTCCGTCTCATTTGATACGCGTGTCGATTGATTTATTACTGCCCTTGCATAGAATGAAATGATTATGTTATATGTATAAAATATTTACTTTGTGTTTTTTCTTCAATAAAAAACATTGAAGAAAAAACACAAAGAGAAAACATAAATTCAGTAGGTCTCAGAACAACAACCATGTAATTAAACATCATAACGACAACCTTATTTATATTGACACAAAAAAATACTGCTATGTAAACGATTATATTGATTTGACTAAAGACCCTGTTAACGTTCCACCCCGTTTTTTATAGATAAAGAATCATCGAATCATAGTAATATTAAACTAAATAAGATCTTACGCATATTCAAATATACAGAGTCTGTCAAATAATCTAGACTTTCTTGCCCTATTCGTAACCAGAGAAAGTCCTGATATTGTTTATATAACTGAGCATTGGTGTAACAACGAGAATATTAAATTTATGACACTGGATGGATATACACGCGGTGTCTGCGTTACTCGAGAAAATCGTATACATGGCGGTTCAAATATATACATAAAACATAAGTATACTCCTTTTTCAAGAGAAATACTATTTGCTACTAATATGTCAGAAGAATTTCACTTCATTCAATAGTGTTTTATGAGTCATTTATAGTATCATATATCTTGTGTATGTAGTGTTGTAAGTACAGTTATGACAAAATGCCTCGGAACAAAACTTGTGTAACCATAGGTTGTGCTGATACAATTTATCGAGAGAGACACTTCGTTTCGATATCAACGAAAAAATGTCAAAATTTCTTTAACGGGTTGCAGCATGTGATAAAAATAATTTAGATTAATTATCACTAGTGTTGATTTCCTAACGGAGGATATTTTATCCAGATTTTGCTTGAGAACATTATTCAATAGATCGATATAATTTAGTAGATAAAGAGATGTGTTCGAACAGCACTATATTATTACAATGTTATGCTCCCTAGCAGACGTGCACTCAGTAATTGGTCTTAAGGGGGTTTTCATCAAGGCCGTAGCCAGAAAAAAAATTTGAAGGGGTTATACATTTGTTTTTTTTAATGATAAAAATATTGCTTTTGCTTTTACATACAAACATTTTACATTTCGAGAATTTCGGGTGGGTGGGGGGTGGTTGAACCCCAACCCCTACCCTACAGCCTTGGTTCTCATCACGGGTCTTAAATGGGCTTACACATTTAAACATATGCATAAATAAATATATTGTGCATACTTGGAATATATTTATACAAAGGTACATTAAAATTTCAACTTTAATTTAAATATTAATTTCATTCTTTCTGTCTATTTGCACAAGTCTGGATTTAAAGAGTTTAATATAATTAATACGTTTAATATTGTATTTACACTACTGCTTTTAATAAATGCTATTAATATTGAAACAAAATTCTTTTAAATCCTTTCATATAAAGATTTTAAACCCAAATCAGTTTCGTAAAAAAAGGTAAGTGATATCTATAAATATATATTTATCAATTGAGAGTTTTCATTAGTTATGACACGTAACATTTTTTTTTAATCGTGTTATTCATTTTTGAAATAGCAAATCAGTTTAAATTTAAACGAATCAACCGAACCGCCCGCCAAACATTTCTTCCAGTTTGTTGGCGTAATGGTCGTCCAGAGGCGCTCTTTGCAGTATTTTCCAATACATGGGTGTGAACCTTCTACTGAGTTCATTTTTCTAGGCACTCAGGAAGCGACACCCCATGTCCCTCATAAATACGCATATATCCCCGTTAGCGTGCGTCAAGATGATTAGTGAAAAATAGAAATCTGTAATGTGAAATTTACTCACACACAGACACTACCGTGTGTGTGCGTGTTTGTATATAAATTAGTATATTCTTATTCCCAATAAATTAATTTTTATTATTAATGACTTGATTAATAATTAGAAAGTATTTTTATAATTTTGTAATTAATTTCTAAATATAAGTACAAACAGGTAGAAATAAAACATGGACATGGAATTTGTTTTCTAACACAGTTTTTCATCATATATGATATATATAATATCTATTCTGTGAATACACAGTACAACAATTAGAATGCATAATAAGTATATACAAGAAACAAATATTAATTCTGCGAATTGGCTTTCGACCCTGGGGTCTTTCAGCCCGTCATATATGATTTCTATAGAATTACTCGTCAGCGATACTCCGTTTGTTAGCCGCACGGAACCGGTTTTTTACGCGTTGACGGGGTGAGGGTAGTAAAAGGGGAAAATATTTATTCATTTCTCGATACATTTTTATTTTCGAGCCAGACTAGCTGTGCATCCATCTCTTTCTAACGTTTTGCGCTGTTATTTTCACTTTACTTTTGTCAAATCCTTGCAATTTCATCGTTTGGTTGGTTATTTTGAATTGTGTATCCGATTTTATTTAAAGTGAAAGTGAAAAATAAAATAATATGTGATCGTAATGTGATTTTGATATTTTAGGATTTATGTTTGACTCTACTTATTAATACTGGGTTTTGCTGTAATAATCACATAACTGAGAGGCAAATGGATAAGAAGGTTATGTAATATTTTTTTATATTTTAATATTTGTAAAAATTCTCGGGAGATATTCACAGTACCTACGCAATTTGTCATCAGTGCACTGACATTACTCTATACGGTTTAGTAAATTGTTTCCAAAATGACGTTTCAGTGCGACTTCTCACCGATGACAAATTGCATCAATCCTGAGAATAGACCCCCTGATCAGCGAGAACCATCACTTTTACTTGCACTGGAAATCAAAAGTAGCAATACTAGCACATGCTTATGCTATTGGTATTTTGGTAGGCAGAAACGGTGACAAAAGAGTGTCAGTTATTTAGGCTTACAGGCGGGCTGTGCCACAGAAACTTAATCGTGGCTAAGAAGTTAACCACGATTAAATCAACAGCTTAGAAAATGTTTTAAATTTGTAAGATATATCAAGCTTGTGAATAAAATTACTTTTTTAAGAAGTTTAATCGCTGATTGATACTGAATAAAGTAATCAGGAGTTGCAATGTAACACTCGATGGATAATGCATTTTATTTTATTGCTTATGGAATACATCTGAATAGGAAATGTAATTGTGGTTATTATATCCATAACTACAATTTGTTTTCTCCAGCATATAAGCCAACGCTTTAATTCTCAAGGAATAAGAAAGACAAGAATGGTTACCTAAATAAAAACATTTACTTTACGTTTACATCTATAAATAAATGTTATTGTAGAAAATTTAGAAAAGTTAACTAAAGGAAATTACAGTAAATGTTACAAATACTATACATACAGAGTCCGTCAGAAAAATGTATACACTCTTTAAAGAACTAAAACTATGTATTGTGAGTTTCTTTTACATTAAAATACTCATAATACATCTAGTACAGTCTTCAGTTAAGCACATGGTTACTTTAAATGTGCAATATGTTGGCCTTTGGCGGGCAGTCGCATAAAGGAACGCCGCGGTCTTCGCAGTTATGTCTGTCAACATATCAATGAAGATCGCTGCACAAGCCGTGGTAATCTGCTGCCGAAGGTCCTCCAGTACCAACAAGGCCGTAGTCAGAGGGAGGGGTAGGGTGGCTTAAACTCACCCCCCGAAATTTTCAACAATTAAATTTTGGAAAATTTCAGCAAAGATTTTGAAATTTTGAAAAATTTTAGTATTTGAATATTTCGGGGGGGATTCGTAGTTAAAAAAATCCCTTCTGGCTACAGCCTTGTAGGTGCTGGAGGACCTTGAAACATTGACCGATGTAAACTGCAGCGACCACTTGTCATTCTCTTATCTGTCTGACTGCCAACGGCCAACATTTTGAACATCTAAAGTAACTATGTGCTTAACTGACGACAGTATTACATGTGTGATCAGTATATAAATGCAAAACAAACACAATAAATACAATCTTTTGGCAGAGTCTGTATATAATGAATAAATGGCATACTTTGTTTGAGTTAGCAGTGAGCAATATTTGGGCAGTTATGTTCTAAATATTCTAAACAAATATTTTCATAGCCAACTCTGAATTAAAAATTGAGCCCATTAAATACATACAGGGTGTTCTGCTTAAGCAGTCGATGCATGGGTATCTTTTAAACGGTAAGCGATAAAGGATCGGGTTAATGGGTGTCCGGTGTAAAAAAAGTTATGTTCAAAAATTATCATTCTATCATCAATATTCAAGTTATAAAAGAAAAGAAAAAAATCGTTTTTTCGCTGTGTGCTCGCTCCGAACGTTCAACTATTTTGTTTACATATTTAATTGATGAGGCGGATACATGATCAAACTCCATAATACTATTTGAAATAAAACAAAAACGTCCACTTCTTTTATTTGTCAAAAGTAAAATTACGGGTAAAGCTCGCGAACAGATCGATATTCATTGCAACCTAACCACATGGGAGGATATTTCAGAATTATTAATTAATTTATACCAGGATAGGAAATCTCTTGATCAATTACTTGAAGAGCTAACTAATATTAAACATGAACAACATGAAAATGTGTCGCAATTCTACCAGAGATTATAAGACTTAACTTCCCGTACATTAGCTATTACACATTCAAGCGAAAATGATAAAGAACGCCTAAAAGGACGCCTCCTAATGATTCAAGACATTGCATTGAACCGTTTCATCTATCACTAGAATCCTAATTTATCTCAAATGTTAAGGTATCGCGAATTCAAAACTATACTCAATGACATTAGAAGCGTAACACCAAGAAGGAATGATTTTTTTGAATTCATATTTTAGCAACAGAGTGACTATATTTAAAGCATACATTGATAACAATTTCAATCTTGTGCCTCTTATATTTATTGTGAAAAAAAAATATATTTCACTTTTTCTTTTTTGATAAACCTATTTATATGAGCTGTTTAGTACAGAGGTTTTTAGTTTTCGTGTTTCCGTTGAGTGTGTTAAGCTTAAATAAAATGCCTCGAGTCCGAAGACGTCCACAATATCACCATTTGAGCGATTTTGACCGGGGTCGAGTTGTTGCTTATCGAGATGTCGGTATGTCCTATCGCGAAATTGCCCGCCGTATTGATTCCACTGCAGCAACTGTAATACGTGTGTATCAGGTATGGACAGAAGAAGGTAGAGGAGCAAGAAGAAGACCAATTGGTCAACCAAGGCGTACCACAGAACGTCAAGATCGGCGCTTAAGACAAATAGCCCTGCGAGACCGTTTCGCTACTACGCGTCAAATCGGTGATCAATGGATTGGAGAAGAAGGTAGGCCCGTTAGTATGCGAACCTTATATCGCCGCATTCAATCTTTTGGGCTTCTTTCGTACCGTCCAAGATTAGTGCTTCCTTTAACAGCGAGACACTGTTGGGAGGCAGAATGGCACGATGTCGTATTCAGCGATGAATCACGATTTTGTCTAGGCACGCATGATGGCCGTAGAAGGGTACGACGCTACCGTGGAGAACGACCTGATCTTAGGTTTGCTATTGAGAGGCATGTACACAGGACTGCTGGAGTAATGGTTTGGGGGGCTATTGCTTATAGTAGTCGATTACCTCTTGTATTCATTCGAGGCAGTATGATAGCTGCGCGTTATGTTGAAGACGTCATACGACCGACTTTGTTGCCTTATTTAGATGGCCGCCCAGACGTACTTTTTCAACAAGATAACGCACGTCCCCATATTGCTCGTCGAACTATGAACTTTCTTAATGAAGCTGGTGTTAATGTTTTGGCGTGGCCGCCCCGTTCGCCGGATTTAAATCCCATTGAACATGTGTGGGATATCATGAGAAGAAGAATATTCTCTTTGCACCATCCTCCACAGACTCTAGCACAGTTGATCGATGAAATTCAAGTTGCTTGGAACGAGATGCCTCAAGAAGACATCGACCATCTCATTTTGTCGATGCCCAGACGTCTACAGGAGTGTATACAGCAAAGGGGTCGCCAAACACGTTATTATTTTTTTTAGATTGTTTTTTAATAAAATTTCTTGAAAATGTAATCATTTTATTCTTGATGTAAGACTACCATTCTGGCAAAAAATCAAGTTAAAATAATAACTCCTTCTGGGTGTTACGCTTCTAATGTCATTGAGTATATTAAGGAAGCGCTTACTGCAGCAATTGCTGAGGAAAAAGCGTTGAGATTAACTTGTAAGTCTACTGAAATAAAATGTAAACGTTGTGGTAAAAATAACCACCTTACAAAAGATTGCTTCCGCAATAAACCTCAAACCCGCACGAAATCTATACATTTCTCTAACAATTCTCATAGCTTCTAGAAATCCAGCAAATTAACAAAAACAATGCAGATATTGCGAAAAGCCAGGTCACGTACTCGAGGAATGTCGTAAATGACAGTATAACAATTCAAAAAAATCATTACCACAAAATCAAAATAATCAAAATGCGTCAGTAAATTTTCAGGAGCGACTGATAAATCGAGTTCCTTCTCCTATACCAAATCAACAAAATCTCAAGCACTGGAATTCATCTATAATGAATTCAAACTCAATCGAAAATTCTGAAATCAATTTTAATTTAAACTCGCATGCAATCGCAAATCCTAAATCCAAATCAAACATTCAAGAGAATCAATCTCTAATTAAAATTAAATCAAATCCTAAATCTAATTTGCATCCAATAATTAATGAAGATACAAAATCAAATGTTGAAACGATCCAACACGTAAATATTTCTAATTCATTCTTCAGTTCAAATGATTTAATTTATGTTACATTTCCATCTGACATGTCCAATTGTCCAGATAAAACGATTAAATTACTAATCGACACAGGCGCTTCCATATCTTTAATTAAGGTTATGAGCTTATCAAAATTCAAAATCCACGATAAAAATCCAATTGCTCTTAACGAATTATCACCAAACATTCCAATCTATACCTTAGGTGAAATCGAAATCAACCTTCAAATTCACAATAAACAAATAAAATCTAATATCCAAATCATAGATGCAACTACTAATATCCTTTTCGGCGGCTTACTAGGCGACGATTTTCTAAGAACGCATAGCGCAAAAATCGACTATAGTTCTTTTTCGCTAATTCTAAATTCAATTTCTATTCCAATCCCAATTCATCGTAATACGCCTCAATCATCATCAATAAATATTACTGTTCAACCTCGAACGGAAACTGTCGTCAGAATCAACGTAAATAATCCACTCAACCTCAAAGAAGGTATATTATAATTCAAAATCTCACAGACAATCAATCTCTTTTAATTCCAAATTCAATGGTTCATATCAATGACCAAAATGAGTGTTAAATCACGCTAATAAACAAATCAGCAATAAAACAAATTGTGACAATCCCCTCTATATCAATTGAACCTATTTCTAATACTCATTCAATTTTTCAAATTAATCAAAATTGCATAAACAATCCTAAAAGAGAAAAACTGCTAAATCAAAATTCAAGGCTTGATCATCTAAACTCCGAGGAAAAAACTTCAATCATGAAAATCTGTCGAGAATTTAAAGATTTATTTTATTTGCCAAACGATAACTTAAGTTATACAAACGCTACTTGTCATAAAATTCCCATTACAGACCCGCTTCCAATTCATACAAAATCTTATCGATATCCCGAGGTACACAAGGACGAAGTAAATAAACAAATCGAGAAGATGTTAAGTCAAGGGATAAAAAAACCGTCCACCAGCCCTTGGTCCAGCCCCTTGTGGGTTGTCCCGAAAAAACTAGACGCCACAGGCGAACGGAAATGGCGGATAGTTATCCACTACCGCAAATTAAATGAAAAAACGGTCGGCGACACCTACCCTTTACCTAACATCGAAGATATCTTAGACCAATTAGGTCACGCACAATATTTCACGACGCTAGATTTAGCTAGCGGATTTCATCAAATATTAATGGACACTGATGATGGTCCAAAAACTGCATTCAGCACCCCCAATGGCCACTATGAATACACGAGGATGCCTTTTGGATTAAAAAATGAGCCTAGCTGTTTTCAGAGGCTAATGAATAACGTACTCATGGGGCTCACTCACAATCAATGTTTTGTTTATCTCGACGATATTGTCATTTATGGAGTCTCACTCTATGATCATAATCGTAAATTAAAAAACATATTCTCTCGCTTACGACAGAAAAATTTAGAACTACAGCCAAACAAATGCGAATTTCTGAACAAATCGTGTCAATATTTACGAAATATAATTTCAGACGAAGGTCTTAAACCTAATCCTAATAAAATAGAAGCTATTAAATCAGTACCTCGTCCACAAAATCTAAAACAGATCAAAATGTTCCTAGGCATGATCGGCTACTATCGCAAATTTATGAATAACTTTTCCACAATAGCCAAACCCCTAACGGTGTTATTAAAAAAGGATGTCGAATTTCATTGGAAAGATGACCAAGAAACAAGTTTCCAAACCCTAAAAAATAAATTAATTCAAGAGCCTTTATTGCAATATCCAGATTTTACACAACCCTTTATCTTAACTACAGACGCCTCGAACGTAGGAGTCGGTGGTGTTCTTTTAAAAATGAAAAACGGATTACCTATTACTCCAGGTCATTAAATAAAGCGGAAACAAGCTATTCAACTACGGAAAAGGAACTTCTAGCTATTCTAAACTCCACAGAACATTTCCCTTCTTATTTATATGGAAGAAAATTTACCATATACACCGATCATAGGCCATTACAATGGCTCTTTAACATGCAAAATCCCTCGTCTCGACTCGTTCGTTGGAGAATTCGTCTCAGCGAATATGAGTACGAAGTAAAATATAAACCTGGACGCATAAATTCAAACGCCGATGGACTTAGTAGATTATTTCCTGAAACAGGTATTGTTAACTATGTTAACAGTGATTCTTATGCAGAATTTATTAAATTTCATTATAACAATCAAGAAGTAATAATTTATGATAAAGAAAATCGACCGCTAACTTCAATAAAAACTCCTATAGTAATGTTTTGGTCTCAAGATCTCGATGAAAGTAATCCATACTCAGATTTTATTCAAAGTCATTTTAATTTAGAAAATATTAAACCAACCATAAACGGTTGTAATAAACTGATTAATTCTAAACAAACTGTCTATTTACTATTTCCTACTAATTTTCATTTCGATAAACTCGAATACAAAAACATTTTACATTGCTTGCAAACATTTAGAAAAACAATTAAAGATAATGAATTCACTTTAATACCACCAGATCATCATAATAACATTAAATTACCGCAACTGAATGAAATGCTAAAATTTGTCTTTAAAAACAATTTAATAAAAATATACAACACAACTAAAATCATTTCAAAGAATCAAGACGAGATAAAACAAATATTAATTGACAATCACGACAGCAAATTCTCAGGACATTACGGATTCAACAAAACATATTCAAAAATTAAAGAACGTTACTATTGGCCTTCAATGAAATCAGACATAAGAAAATACATCAAGAACTGTCAGTCATGTCAGATTAATAAAACCGATTTCAAACCAACGAGACAACCTATGGAGATCACTTCTACCTCAACCGAACCACTAGAACGTTTAGTATTAGATATTGTAGGTCCCCTACCAATCACAGAAAATGGCAATCGATTCATCTAATAGCCCAAGATGATTTAACTAAATTCAGTTTCGCCGAAGCAGTCACGAATCTAAAACAATTGCTAGTGCACTCACTCGAATAATCACATACTTTGGAATTCCTAATACCATATTAACCGATCAAGGTCCAGATTTTATGTCCAAATTAATTAAGGAATTAACACAACTATTTAAAACTAAACATATATCCACCACACCTTACCATCCTCAAACTAATGGGTCATTGGAAAGATCACATCTAACCTTAAAAGATTACCTAAAACATTATATCAAACCTAACCAGTCTGATTGGGATTAATACATTCATTTTGCTATGTTTAGCTATAATAGTTCTACTCATAAATCGACGAATCATACCCCTTACGAGCTATTATTTGGTCATAAACCATATTTACCATCTTCCATAACACAAGAACCTAAATTACTCTATACCTATGATGATTACGTCAAGTCACTACAAAATAAATTAAATAATTCATTTAAGATAGCCCGCGAAAATATAATAAATTCAAATAATTGTCTTTACGATAGAAAGAATAACTCGTGTGAATTTAAGGTAAACGATAAAGTCTACATTAAAAAGAAATCAACTAACCCCAAACTTTCCAAGAAACTTGTCCAAATTTCAAAGGACCATACAAAATAACAAAAATCTTCGATAACCTAACAGTAGAATTGCAAAAAAAAAACAAAAAGGTAAAATATCATATAAACTTACTGAAACCATCCTCGTTTTCAGATGACGACGATTGTAATCTTGATCCTATCGATCCTACCGATCCTGGTCCATTGTAATGACCTTTATCAAATATATCAATTAAACCAAACAAGCGGAAATTACTACAATAATTTAGGAAACGCTAGAATATCAAATTCAGAAATAACATTGCTATCTCATTTAAACATTTCTTTCTTATCTGAAGCTCGCGGAACACTTGAGAATTCAATCCTCAAATCAATAAATCTTTGTGGTTCTCTATCAAAAAGCAATACGAATTCACATTCGTCAATTTATTGCGAACAAAATTTAGGAAACATTAATGATCAACTAAAACTAATTTATAAAAAACAAGAAATATTGAATCATTATATTGGCAAAGAAAACAGGAAACGCCGTGGTTTAATAAATGGCGTATCTACAGCACTACGTTGGCTAATTGGTACACCCGATGCCAATGATGCGAAATATTATTCCGATAGTATTCACTCGATAATAAACGATAGACAGCAAATCAACGGTCTTTTAAAATCACAAATTCAATTAATTTCAAGCACGATTCGAAATTTTAATAACTCCTTTGTTGCGTTAAAGGAAAACGAATGAAAACTAAATAAAAATTTATTAAAATTGCAAATCTTGCACAAAACAATCAAGGAAAACCCAATGACTTAGAGTTGGACTCAATCATTATTCAGCATATTTCAACTTTATCCAGTCTTACAAATAGAGTAATGGAGGAATTTGATAATTATATTCATGCCATAAATATTGCAAAACATAGAATTCTATCTCCGGAGATTGTCACTCCAAAAATCTTAATTTATGAGCTATTGAAATACACAGGCGAATATTAACTTCCCTTATCACTATCTTATAATAAATAATACATTTGGATGTCATTGTTGATGAGCGAAACATTGTCATATTTGCATTGAATATTCCATTATTAGACAAATTATCCTACACTATTTTTGAAATGATTCCGTTACCTATACAACATCAAGATCCTCTAATATATTCCTACATTCAAACCTAGTTATCGATATCTCCTAATATCGCAACCAAAAACCTTATATCACCTTATGCAAGATTTGTGTAAATGCGACGAATTCATCCAAGGATCGTTCATCTGCCAAGGAGTCTCCACCACGAGAAGAACCGAAATCTCCAACTGCGAAATCCAATTGTCGCCACATCTCTCCAAGATTCCAGAAGAATGTTCAACTAGAACAGGTATGGGCAACCTTTGACATGTTGAGGGCCAAACTTTAGCGTGCAAATACGTTCGCGGGCCGCGTTTAAAAGTACTTAGTGCATTCTAAAGTAGTAATGATTTTTTTTGCGATAGAAATTAGACATGAAATAATACGACAATATTATTATAGTACAATTTATTAAAATAACAAAATGAAATTTAAAAAAATGATACATTATAATTAAATCGTTAAATTTGCAATTGTTACAAACTACGAAAGTTAAATACACCGAAATCAATGAGACACTTGAGCTTGAATTTGTGAAACTAATCCATCGATATTTGGATTAATTCCACTGACACAAAGACGTAAAGAATTTTCCAAATTATCGTCAGTCAGTCTTGTACGATGTGTTGATTTATTAACTTTCATCAATGAAAAGAACTGTTCGCATTTATAAGTACTGTCAAACGCAGAAATCAATCTTCTTGCGAATTTTGTAAGCTGCGGAAAATTGTCTTCTTCTAGGAATTTTTTTTTTTAGAAATCGCACAACTCTACGTCTTCAAATTTGGATTTTAGGAGTGAGTTTTCTTGAATCTCGATCAACTTCATTTGTAAGTGTATTGGAGCATTTTGTACAATATATGTTGTAGGAGTAGCAAATAAACTGAAACAGTCTTTCATGTTTTTGAAGTCGCAAAATCTGTTCGAAAATTGTTCCGACAGTAACTTGAGTTCTTCAGCATATTGAGCATAAGCAATATTTTCATACGCAGAGAGCGTGTTGAAATGGTAACTGTTACCAGACAGCATCTGTGACTCCCACAAGCGTAGTTTGATCTGAAACGCAAAAATGAACGAATAATCTGGAATAAACTAGTTTAGAATAATTGAGAAGCAATAAATCTTTTGATGTGTCGCCCGTGAGGCGGCAAACCTCAAAGAATTTGATCGAGCAAGTCGAGTGGCGGCGATTATCAAAGAGTGAGGCGGCAAACATCAAAGAATTTGATGGTTGCCGCCTCACTGTCACTCCCGTGAGTATAAGTACCTGATGTAATATTTTTTTAATTGGGTTTTTTCAAAATGTCTCGCGGGCCGGGGTTGCCCATATGTGAACTAGAACCATCAGAGCCGATATCCAGACTTGGAAATCCATTCGGAATAACGAATGGATATTTGTGTTGCTGAAATCAACAACTTTAACAATCCTCTTCTGTAATGACCACATGGAGGACGTAATTCTTAACAAAACAGGAATCATCCGATTGTATCCCGGTTGCAAGGGCAACCAGCGAAATGTTCTCCAATATATCCCTCGACTACGTCCCAAAAATTAATATTTTGCAAGATGAATGCTGTGTCGACAAGATGATCAACGATTCCATACCACTTCGAATCCAACCCATTAAACTGACAAATATCGACCTCACTGAATTGAAGTATGCAGATAAAAATCTCAATGAATTCGATGAGTTGTTGACCACGAAATGAACAAACCATTCATCGTCAAACATACTAGCTGGTATACACTAATCCTTAGCCTGCTAGGTGTTACATTAATGCTAATGTTGTGTTGCAACATCTGTCGTTGGTGTGGTTGGTGGAATTTGTTAAGACGTCTTTGCTGCTTTACAAGGAATCCACGAAATGGAGAATTGATGCCCCCTATCATAATATATGTGAACTAGAACCATCAGAGCCGATATCCAGACTTGGAAATCCATTCGGAATAACGAATGGATATATGTGTTGCTGAAATCAACAACTTTAACAATCCTCTTCTGTGATGACCACATGGAGGACGTAATTCTTAACAAAACAGGAATCATCCGATTGTATCCCGGTTGCAAGGGCAACCAGCGAAATGTTCTCCAATATATCCCTCGACTTCGTCCCAAAAATTAATATTTTGCAAGACGAATGCTGTGTCGACAAGATGATCAACGATTCCATACCACTTCGAATCCAACCCATTAAACAGTCAAATATCGACCTCACTGAATTGAAGTATGCAGATAAAAAAACTCAACGAATTCGATGAGTTGTTGACCACGAAATGAACAAACCGTTCATCGTCAAACATACTAGCTGGTATACACTAATCCTTAGCCTGCTAGGTGTTACATTAATGCTAATGTTGTGTTGCAACATCTGTCGTTGGTGTGGTTGGTGGAATTTGTTAAGACGTCTTTGCTGCTTCACAAGGAATCCACGGAATGGAGAATTGATGCCCCCTATCATAAAAAACTTCGTTAATTGCAACTTCGAATCAGACCTCCGATCCGAACGTAAATATCACACCGGAGAAATTGCAATTTATGAACGCGCCTCCAAGAAATCGAACGTCAGCCACCTCGTTACAATGCAGTAACGGCCTCAGCTCCCAGACGAGACGACAGGAGTTTCCCGAAATCCAGACGCAGCACCGTTCCCTTGTAGGACGAAACATGTGTCTTCCCCCCATCTTTCGTCTTCAGCGGGGAGGTGTTAGATGACCACCCAAGTGCTAGACTGACTGTCGCCACATAAAGACTATCTACCCTAGTGTTCGTGGGAACCAACCCCATTATATAATATCTTAAGTTAAGCAGGTGTTCTAGACACCCTTTTTATTACAATATCATTATTTCCTATTAAGTGACTTTTACCATTAGTGTCTTAGATATATGTGTATTTATTAGGTACCATTCTCTCTTAATTTCGTTAAGTAACTTTTACCATTAATGTCTAAGACCTGTATTTATTAGGCACCCTTAAGTCTGAAAGCCCTTTTTTGTATCGACGATAGGTAAATACCACTCTCGTGGGAACGTCCCCAAAAACGGGCCTCTGTCTGTCCTCACGCATGTGGTCTTACCTCCATATATATACCCTTTCTAGGACTTAAGCATTTAGTTAGTACCCAAGCGTCATTCTGAATACATGCTGTATGGTAATTTTTGTTATAAGAATAAAGTTAAGTTAAGTGTTTAAGTGCAACATTGACTTTTCACTCCCGGTATCCAACAATTCCCTATTTATCAAATACATTTCCCGATATATCAAAACCTTATCACAGTTTGTCAATTAAATTTCACTTCTCTGCAAAATGGCTGCAGTTCGTCAAAAAATGCATCTTAGAAATGAACTAAGAAGTTTCTTTATTCGGAGAATGGATGCTGGCGAAAGTAGTGTTACCTACAGTGATTTTTTCTTTAAGGTGCATAAGCTGTAAATTGTCCGACATTCGTTGTTTTTCAAAAGAATTTAATTTGAAGCATTAAACGAGTGTCTTCCACTAAGCTTAAAGTAAAATTTCGAGTTTAGAAATTGTGCGCCACGCGTATAAAACACTAAAATATTGTGAATTTTACTTGAAATTTGTGTATTATGAAGGTAAATTTCGAGTTTAGAAAAGCTCAGAATATTTGGTTACGGGGCTTTTCTAAACTCGAAATTTTACTTTATGCTTAGTCTGGGAGTGGAAAACACTTGCTTAAAGCTACAAATTGAACTTAAAAAAAAATATCTAAAGATTTAGAGAAAATAGGCGGAATTTGGAATACGTATACTTTAAAGAAAAACTCTCTGTATGTATAAATATAAAAAAAATATTTCTAGAAGAAAGTTATTGTTACTGCAAAAATGTTCAGCAAAAATATTAAAGGGAAAAGTATTTGATATATGAGTCATTCCACTTCAAGCGGGACACCTTTCAGACATCATGTATTCCGATTTCTCTGATTATTTTTTTACAAATTCTACGATAATAATAAATCAGATAAACATGTTTTTAAATTTTTTATTGTCAATATTTTTAACCTAAGACTTTTTTTAAACAGTTCGTAAGAGTGCGAGAAACCGGCAAATTGCTTTCATATAAATATTTACACCATTTATCCTACAAACCCTATAAAATACTCATTGTGAAGCTTATCAGTCATAGTTTTATTCTACAATAAATTGAATTTTCTAATAACTAATATTATATTTGTTATAAACAATTATATTATTTAAACTAATTTTTATGATGAAAACCGCACTTTATAATTTGAAAAAAATACGTCCATTTTCCTTGATAAACTCTCTATAAAAGTGTAAAGTTTCAAGATAGTGCTTTGACGACTTCTATTTTTAAAAAGCAATAGAACGGTGTATACCAATACGAGTGACTAATATTCGTAACGGGTTCATTAGCTCCATCACACATGTTTTTGTTTGTTTTTATGTTTCATTCTCTTATCTAAGAGGTCCCGATGGACGTTTCAAACGCGAGGCGGAACGGGAGCGGGCTCAAGCGTTTACGTTTTAACACATAGGTTTATATGAGAGTCCGTAGACGGACGGGTGCGAGGCGGAGAAAACGCCACCACTCGCGCCCATTTAAATTTGAGCGGAGTGGGACGGACGCGTTTTTCAGTTTTAACACATGGTTTCTTATGCGCCTTGTGGGTGAAACACGTTTTCAAAGCGGGCGTTTTTTTTCAATATTTTTGTAAAATATCGGCCAAAGCGATTTAAATTCGTAATATTTTTTCAATATTTAGTCGTAACACAAAAATAAATATTTTTGCGTTTAGGTAAGGGTCCCAAATTTAAAAATAAATAAACAAAAAATATAAATTATAAATTTTGAGGTAAATTTCCAAGACGCTCAACTCACAATGCACGCGGCTAGGTTGGTTGAATGGCGGCGCGGGGTCGTAGTTCGGTTTGTAATAATTACTTCAGCATGATTTTGGGCGCCAGTCACTGAGTGACAGATAGGGTTAGGCTGTTAATCCGGTATAAGGAACTGTTAGTAAATAACTAACTTGCACACAGTTTTATAACAACTTAATATATTAATAAAATTATGATCAACAATTAATGGGAGAAGGTGAAGAGAATGTACTTAATATAATTTGAATACTGTGTGAATCGAATTAAATTTTGATTTTGGGCGCCAGTCACTGAGTGACAGATAGGGTTAGGCTGTTAATCCGGTATAAGGAACTGTTAGTAAATAACTAACTTGCACACAGTTTTATAACAACTTAATATATTAATAAAATTATGATCAACAATTAATGGGAGAAGGTGAAGAGAATGTACTTAATATAATTTGAATACTGTGTGAATCGAATTAAATTTTATGGAACAAAAATAAGCAACCACAACAAGCAAAGCTAATGAATGATTTGCTGGCTGCCTCGCTCTCTATATCAGCAACAAAATGGCGTCCGTATTGGCCCGTTCGTCTGGCGGAGTTAAGGAATAAATTGCCTCACCGGATTTTATCCTCAGGGTGTAAGTGCAGTTAAGCCATGCAACATGCTGGAAGTCGTTCGAAATAGGCAGCAAGTCTCGGTTAAGGCTGGTTTTGGCCTTAGTCGTTGGCTCCTTCCCTTCAAAGGCAGGCGCAGCTACCCTTCTGTCCTGGGATATCTCCTCTCCTCTCTTCCGGCTAGGACTCCCTCCCTTAGAGCGGATGCCGACCCAACGTTATCTGTAGTTTAGAGCGAAAGGCAGTATCGAAGTTCATGAGGGCCCTATGTGGCTACTTAGCGTCACAGTTACGTACTCTACGCATAGCGCACTTTAATGAATAGTAATTAAGTAATGACTTAGGAACAGGGAGGCATGCAACAACTAAAACATTTACCAACACCAACGACAAACTCAATTACATTAATACGCCACACTACAAAAAAACCTGAGTGGGCGAGCGGTGGGTGTGTGCATGGGCTGCCCTATATTTATTTTACTCGAATCTTAATCATGCAGTCGGTTATTTTTAATTCTCATATCAATTGGCAAAAAAACTCTATTCTTATTCACTCACCCAGCACACACCTCCGTACACGCCGCGCTCTCCCAACCAAGTCCCTGCACGCACGTCCGCCGCGCGCCTCCTCGCTCAGCGCGCTCTCGATATCGCGAATGTAAAATATCTCAAACCATGAGCGTAGCAAGCATAACTTTGGGATTCAAATGAAACGGAACATTCCCAAAAATGGGACGTTACACTCCTCCGTTTCCTCAAAAAAAAAATATATATATATATATATATATTCCTTCACTGGGCTTCGTCCTCAGAAGAAGGAGGGTCAGGACCGTAACAAGGTTTTAGGTCCTTTACGTGCCAGCGACCAAGATCACGACCCGACTTATCAACAACAGAATAAACCAACTGACCAAACTTTTCTTTTATTTGGCCCATTTTATACCTCGGCGCCAGCTTCGCAGCAAAGTGTTTACCTGCATCAGACAGTACCTTGTTACGGACCCAAACCAATGCACCAGAAGGATATACCGGAGTAGCTCTTCTACGGAGATTATACGTGTTGGCATTTCGTTTATACGCGGAAGACAACCGATCTTGAACTTCTTGGTAAAGTCGTGGGAGCTCCCTTAGACTCTCCGCGTATTCATCTCCCCTTCCTTCCAATGACACTTCCCCCAAGTCCTTGACAGCCCCATAATAGTCACCGCGCAAGGGCACATATCGCCCAAAATTTAGCTCGGCCGGAGTGAAGCTGGTGACTTCGTGCTTGGCGGTACGAAGGGCATAACCGATTTTAGGAACTTCTAAATCCCACGTTCTATGATCGAGATTAGTTATAAAGGATCGAATTGTGGTCCCGATCGTACGGTTATAACGTTCAACAAAATTTACTTGAGGGTGGTATTTAGCGTTCAGCCACAACTTCACTCCGTACTGGTCTGCTAGGTCCTTGATCACATTAGACGTGAATTCAGTGCCGTTATCCGTCATGAGGATCTGAGGAGCACCGAATACCAAAAAGACGTTATGTTCGAGGAACTCAGCTATAGCCGAGGAAACAGCCTTACGTAGGGGTTTTAATAAGGTAAATTTCGTCAACCAATCCGTAACCACCAGTAAGTAGGAATTCCCCTTTCTCGACCGAGGAAGCGGTCCTACAATGTCGCATGCAATTAGTTGCCAGGGAAAGGAAATCACTTTTGGTTTACCCATTTGCCCAGGGATACCACCCGTCGGTACCTTTTGGGCTCCACACACTTCACAAGAGCGGACATATCGCTTTACATCTTGACGAAGACGAGGCCAGTAGTAAAGGTCACGAACACGGTTTAGGGTCTTGAACACACCGAAATGTCCTGCTGTGGGAACATCATGACAAGCCCGTAAGACATCGTTTCGCATAGATTTTGGAACCACTAACTTCCATTGAGGATGGTTTGTTGTTAAGCCATCTTTCCTGGAGACATGCCTCAGAAGGCGATTATTACTAAAAGCCCACTGAGGGTATCGTTCAGGAGACTTTTCCCTGGCCTTCACCATTTTCTTGTACCACGCATCAGTCAAACAGGCCTCGTCAGATACTTCCAACATATTTATTGCTACCGGTGCCCTAGATAGAGCGTCAGGAACAACATTAAGGCTGCCCTTCCGATGCTCAATTTCCATTTCAAATTGCTGCATCTTAACAGCCCAACGAGCGAGCCTACCAGTTGGGTCCTTCAGGTTGTGCAGCCATAGGAGGGAATGATGGTCAGTGATTACTTTAAACCGAACACCCTCTATATAGGGCCGGAACTTTTCAATGCCGAATAGCACCGCCAGGCACTCCTTCTCAGTAGCGCAGAACTTGCGCTCCGATTCTGACAAAGTACGGCTGGCATATGCTACCGGTACTTCCTGCCCACAAGAATTCTGTTGAACCAAAACACAACCCAACCCGACATCGGATGCATCGCACTGGATACTAAAGGGTTTTTCAAAGTCAGGGGTAGACAAAACAGGGGCCGTACTGAGCGATTTTTTAATCAAAATAAAAGCATTTTCGGCCTCAGGAGTCCACTGTATTTTACCACCCTTACTTTTACCTTTGATTAGTGAGGTGACTGGAGCGGTTAAGGTGGAGAAATGGGGAATAAACCTCCGATACCATGAGCACATGCCGATGAATCTCTTAACCTGAGTCGCAGTTTCGGGTCGAGGGTACTCCAGCATGGCTGATACCTTTGCAGGGTCTGTCCTTAATCCTAAGCGGTCTACAACAAAACCTAAATAGTTTAATGATGAGCGACAGAATTCGCATTTATCCAAGTTAATGGTTAGATTGGCTTCTTTCAGGCGACGACAGACCTCATTGAGAATGTTGACGTGGGTCTCAAAGTTAGGTGTGGCAATAATGACGTCATCGAGGTAGACGAAGCAAAACGGTTCTAAGGCAGGGCCAAGCACCTGATCCATCAGCCGTTGCTGAGTTTGGGGGGCATTGTTGAGACCAAACGGCATGACCATGAACTCATATAAGCCCTTTCCAGGCACAGCAAATGCTGTTTTCTCGCAAGATTCTGGGTCAAGTGGTATCTGCCAGAAGGCTGATTTCAAATCCACGCTGGAGAGGAAGCGGGCACCGTTAAGTTTATTTAAAATGTGATCGACCCTTGGAAGGGGATAGGCATCCCGTTTTGTTAATGAATTTAGTTTCCTACCATCGAAACAAAACCGAAGTTCACCACTAGCCTTTTTGACAAACAATATTGGTGAACACCAAGGGCTAGATGACTTCCGTAATACCCCCAATGATTCCATATCATCAATTTCTTTATAAAGATGTTGCAACATATATGGAGATAAGGGATACTGCCGCTGTTTTACTGGTAACGCGTTACCAGTATCAATTCGATGGAAGATTTTATTCGTTCTTCCTAATTTAGTGCCCGATTTCCAAGATAGTTCACAATAATTATTACGTATTTCGTTAACCTTCTGAACCTGATCTATAGTTAGATCATCAGCGCCCTGTAACCTACTATCACTTGCTTCTTCCAAAGCGTAAATATTACCGCGCCCTACAGCGCCGGAGGTACCTCCTCTAGAAACGTTGAATGACCACGAAGGGTAGTCCATCGCTATCCTAAACAACCTAGCGAAATCACTACCCAGAATTAGGGTGCTCTCGATAGAGGGCACAACTAAAACCCTTAATTTTCGCATAAGGCTATCCACAACAATGGGAACGTTAAAACAACCTCTAACGGCCTGCCGAAATCCGTCAGCAGTCGCAATTACCTTTTCTTTACAATTATCAAGCTTAATCGGAAGGGACTCTAAAATATTTAATCCTGGACCTCCAAGTACTGAGTGGCTCGCGCCAGTATCGAGAAGAGCTGTTATGGTACGATCAAAAATGGAAACATTTATATAAGGTCGGTTATCTGGAAATTTATCAACGAGTAGAGGATTAACATCAGGTACTATAGATTGCATTTTATCTGACGTTTGGGTTGGCCGAAAGAAATTCTTTACTACAGATAACCATTCCTTCCAATTGTCAGAAGAGATTACGAGGGATTTTGGCCCTTTGAGGTACAGGGGACGTCGGCCTCTGGTCGCCCCGCAGACTCGTTTCCCGAACACTTACCGCATGATAGACGAGTATTATTGCGTGCTCCGCAACCATAGCAAAAACGACGCCGAGACTCAGTACAGCTTCTGAATAAGTGGCCAGTTTTGCCACAATTCCAACACAAGGCCTGATTCGGGCTACTAGGAAGTGATGCGATTTTGATTAAATCCCCAGCTAACGACTTTGGATCAAGAGTATTTTCAAGACAACGACACAATTCACATAAAATCTCAACTGACGTGACATTTTGAAGGGCTAGATGGGGGTGATAGAACGGTAATATATTTTTCTTTAAAATTTTGATTTTCTTTTCCTCAGAGGGCATGGTACTCAGACGACGAAATAGATTCTCCATGGCGGACAGATATAAAACGATCTTCTCCCGAGGAGCTTGTTTACGACCCTTTATTTCCTCCCATAAACTATCTTCAATATCATGAGGTAGAAAGTTATCTTTGAGGACCGCTACTAAGTTATCCCAGGATTTAATTCGGTCCCTTACGCCACGGTACCACACAAGAGCCGGACCAGTAAATAGTTCAATGGCCGAAATAAACAACCTATGCTTGGACACGTTGCGAGAAACTCTTAATTCATCAACCCGCTCTAGAAAATCAAACAATCTATCCTCCTCGCCATTAAACTGCACTTCCCACTTGTGTATAGCTACCGATTTGATAGCACTTTCCTGAAACTCTGCTTCCGAAGCCTCAACACGCCCTATCAGTTTCTGATCAACATCATCTTCTAGGGCCAAAATTGTGACAAGAGTATCAGCCCGATATTCCTTAAGTTCCTCTGTATTAGTTGGAATACGCGAAATTCGCTGCCTAAGGTGATTAAATCGGCTATACAACTTTTTCCTTCCAGAGGAGCTATCAACATCCGCAGCAGCTTCCTTCAACGAAGAAAGACTATTTGTTATATCTGCCTTTTCTTGCTCAAATTCAAAATCAACCAATTCATAATCAGTAATACCCCTTGCCAGATCAGATTGCAAGCACTTGCGTAGAGCCTTACGCCTCGAATTGGCATCACACCTAGTTATAATGCCTCTTAATCGAAGTTCGTATACCACTTCGTGCGCACGCAAGTGCAAAGGATCCATCAATAAACTCATTATAGATAACCAAAATATTCACCCGAACGCACAGTTAAGTATGGTTAAAGAAGGAAATATTGAAGACGTAAATAATATTTCACAACGTTGTTAGCCGACTTCAAAAGCGTTGCGAACCACAAACAGTCACCTGATAACTATTCCGATCCAAAATGAATAAAACAATTATTAGTTGAACCAACAGAATTTAAATTGATAATTAAGTAAGAGATAAACACAAAAACTACAAAAAACACCTAATTATTCATTAACCGAACGTCAATAAAAAAATGCTTGTCAATTTATATGACTAGGCGTCCTGTTAACAACAATTTAAATAAATAAACCAACTAAACAAATAAATAATTAATAGGAAAACAAATCTTTAACAAGACAGTGAATAAATAAGCAAGAGGCGATACCTAAATTAACAGCATTTAATCACTGATCGCTCAATATTAGTCCTCAATAAATCTGTTTCCTTCTTTAAGTTCCAACCGAATAATCCCAGGTTTATTTACTAATTTCTGATTAATTCTAATAATTGAATAGTTAATTTAATTAAACAAATAAAATGTAAATTATTAATAAAATGCCGAACAAAAAAACTGAGTGTGGAAACTATGCACAAAAAATAAGATGAATTAACAAATAGCCCGGTCAGAGTCCAACTCGCACAACAATTCAATAATTACACAACAACTCTCTCACAACACGATACCTTGTTGCCAGACTTCTCTAAATAAATTCTTATTTAGATTTAAAAAAATCCCTCAACCTACTCAATTATTTAGATTATGCAAAAGAATTCAGAAAAATATACCAAACAATAAATACGCCCGGTACTGTGACAGGATGGTAAAACGGAGATGAATACGATTGCCACACTCACCTGCTATCATAGCAGAGCAGTCATCATAACAATCAATCTATTATTTAATAGGCAAAAAAAAATTTTTAACTAAAGACGAGATACCAGCAGAATCAAGCTACGCCGGTACATTCCTAATAAAAAAATCTCAACAATATGCAACACAATCATCCAATCAATAGTTCATTTAAATCCCAAAGAAATTTCATAAACGCGTAAAATATTCCGTAGAATTTCGACAAAACAAAAAACTATATATCGAGAACGGGCCAATAATTGCAAACTCAAAGATTAACAGCCGTAAGGAAAGGGTAGGTGGGATTGAAATGATGCTGAAGTAAGTATGTTATTAAAGTACGTTATTCAAAAAAATCGGCCCCACGTTTTGGGCGCCAAATTGTAACGCTCAACTCACAATGCACGCGGCTAGGTTGGTTGAATGGCGGCGCGGGGTCGTAGTTCGGTTTGTAATAATTACTTCAGCATGATTTTGGGCGCCAGTCACTGAGTGACAGATAGGGTTAGGCTGTTAATCCGGTATAAGGAACTGTTAGTAAATAACTAACTTGCACACAGTTTTATAACAACTTAATATATTAATAAAATTATGATCAACAATTAATGGGAGAAGGTGAAGAGAATGTACTTAATATAATTTGAATACTGTGTGAATCGAATTAAATTTTATGGAACAAAAATAAGCAACCACAACAAGCAAAGCTAATGAATGATTTGCTGGCTGCCTCGCTCTCTATATCAGCAACAAAATGGCGTCCGTATTGGCCCGTTCGTCTGGCGGAGTTAAGGAATAAATTGCCTCACCGGATTTTATCCTCAGGGTGTAAGTGCAGTTAAGCCATGCAACATGCTGGAAGTCGTTCGAAATAGGCAGCAAGTCTCGGTTAAGGCTGGTTTTGGCCTTAGTCGTTGGCTCCTTCCCTTCAAAGGCAGGCGCAGCTACCCTTCTGTCCTGGGATATCTCCTCTCCTCTCTTCCGGCTAGGACTCCCTCCCTTAGAGCGGATGCCGACCCAACGTTATCTGTAGTTTAGAGCGAAAGGCAGTATCGAAGTTCATGAGGGCCCTATGTGGCTACTTAGCGTCACAGTTACGTACTCTACGCATAGCGCACTTTAATGAATAGTAATTAAGTAATGACTTAGGAACAGGGAGGCATGCAACAACTAAAACATTTACCAACACCAACGACAAACTCAATTACATTAATACGCCACACTACAAAAAAACCTGAGTGGGCGAGCGGTGGGTGTGTGCATGGGCTGCCCTATATTTATTTTACTCGAATCTTAATCATGCAGTCGGTTATTTTTAATTCTCATATCAATTGGCAAAAAAACTCTATTCTTATTCACTCACCCAGCACACACCTCCGTACACGCCGCGCTCTCCCAACCAAGTCCCTGCACGCACGTCCGCCGCGCGCCTCCTCGCTCAGCGCGCTCTCGATATCGCGAATGTAAAATATCTCAAACCATGAGCGTAGCAAGCATAACTTTGGGATTCAAATGAAACGGAACATTCCCAAAAATGGGACGTTACAATGAGTATAATTTTATTTAATATTTAAAGAATCTATGATATTTTCTAGAAATTGCGAAAAATAAAATCTCTTGTAAAAATAGTCTGATAAGAACAAAATAATTAAAAGAATAATTAATCATTTTTTAAGAGCGGTCTCTGTGCTCGTAAATTATATACCGCCGTCTATATTTGCAGGTAACCTGCATATTACTATTACCCATCAAAGTGGGTTCCGTCAACTTGGCCCCCCACTTTCAATTTTTTGGAAAAACATCATTGCACAGAAAAGCCCTTAGCTAGCACAAGCTAGCACAGCCAAAATTAGAGCAAGCACACATAGATTAAAAAAATGATAGGGGATTCAAATATGGGGGCACTAAGTTGACGTTTGCCCCCCACTTTTGATTTTTCAACTTTTTTTATATGATTTGGAATCCTCAGAGCTAGCACAGGCTAGCACAACCAGTTTTAGAGCTAGTACAACCCCAACAACCCCTTAAAAAAACAAAATTAGTTTGTACCCCAGCCCCCCACTTTAATATTTTTTGATTATTTCTAAAGGAATCTGCAGCTTAGAGCTAGCACAGGCAGAATATGCAAAAATTAATTAGAAAAATAAAATGGTTAAAAATATATTTCAATTTTAATTATCAACCGTGAGCTTTCAAATCCTGTATGCGTAATTCCGTTCATGTATTTAAATTATTATGCTAAATGCGTATTTTCTAACAAATCACAATATTTCACCGGATTTGTTGACAATTACTTTGCCATATACTTAACTAACAGTTTAAAACATTGCTTTCAAATGCTGTGACCCGGAAAGCAAGCACATTAAAGACAGTGACGTAGTGAGTTATTAATGACCAACCCTCGAATAATTTAAAATGTAATAACTCCACCAAATACTAACAGATTTCAAAAATTCTTTCAAAATATAAATGACTAATGCATTGGTAATAAATGCTGTGACTGAGAAAGCTAGCACAGTAAAGACAGAGGCGTAGTAAGTAATCAATATTTAACCCTCGAATAATTTAAAATGTAATAACTCCACTAAATACAGAGAGATTTAAAAAATTCTTTTAAATTATAAATCACTAATGCATTTTTAATGAATGCTGTGACTAAGAGAGCTAGCACAAGAAAGACAGTAGCGTAGTGAGTAATCAATATTTAACCCTCGCATAATTTAAAATGTAATTACTCCACCAAATACCAACAGATTATAAAAATTCTTTCAAAATATAAATGACCAATGCATTGGTAATAAATGCTGTAAGTAAGAAAGCTAGCACATAAAAGACAGTGGCATAGTAAATAATCAATATTTAACCCTCGAATAATTTAAAATGTGATAAGTCCACTAAATAAAAAAAAATTTCAAAAATTCTCTTAAATTATAAATCACTAATGCATTGTTAATAAATGCCGTGACTAAGAAAGCTAGCACAAGAAAGACAGTAGCGTAGTGAGTAATCAATATTTAACCCTCGCAAAATTTAAAATGTAATAACTCCACCAAATACCAACAGATTTCAAAAATTCTTTCAAAATATAAATGACCAATGCATTGGTAAAAAATGCTGTGAGTAAGAAAGCTAGCACACAAAAGACAGTGGCGTAGTAAGTAATCAATATTTAATCCTCGAATAATTTAAAATGTGATAAGTCCACTAAATACAAAGAAATTTTAAACATTCTTTTAAATTATAAATCACCCTCGCATAATTTAAAATGTAATAACTCCACCAAATACCAACAGATTTCAAATATTCTTTCAAAATATAAATGACCAATGCATTGGTAATAAATGCTGTGAGTAGGAAAGCTAGCACACAAAAGACAGTGGCGTAGTAATTAATCAATATTTAATCCTCGAATAATTTAAAATGTGATAAGTCCACTAAATACAAAGAAATTTCAAAAATTCTTTTAAATTATAAATCACTAATGCATTGTTAATAAATGCTGAGACTAAGAAAGCTAGCACAAGAAAGACAGTAGCGTAGTGAGTAATCAATATTTAATCCTCGCATAATTTAAAATGTAATTTCTCCACCAAATACCAACAGATTTCAAAAATTCTTTCAAAATATAAATGACCAATGCATTGGTAATAAATGCTGTGAGTAAGAAAGCTAGCACAAAAAAGACAGTGGCGTACTAAGTAATCAATATTTAATCCTCGATTAATTTAAAATGTGATAAGCCCACTAAATTCAAAGAAATTTCAAAAATTCTTTTAAATTATAAATCACTAATGCATTGTTAATAAATGCTGTGACTAAGAAAGCTAGCACAAGAAAAACAGTAGCGTAGTGAGTAATCAATATTTAACCCTCGCATAATTTAAAATGTAATAACTCCACCAAATACCAACAGATTTCAAAAATTCTTTCAATATATAAATGACCAATGCATTAGTAATAAATGCTGTGCCTGAGAAAGCTAGAACAAAAAAGACAGTGGCGTAGTAAGTAATCAATATTTTACCCTCGAATAATTTAAAATGTGATAATTCCACTAAATACAAAGAAATTTCAAAAATTCTTTAAAATTATAAATCACTAATGCATTGTTAATTGATGCTGTGACTTAGAAAGCTAGCACAAGAAAGACAGTAGCGTAGTGAGTAATCAATATTTAACCCTCGCATAATTTAAAATGTAATAACTCCACCAAATACCAACAGATTTCAAAAATTCTTTCAAAATATAAATGACCAATGCATTGGTAATAAATGCTGTGAGTAAGAAAGCTAGCACACAAAAAACAGTGGCATAGTAAGTAATCAATATTTAACCCTCGAATAATTTAAAATGTGATAAGTCCACTAAATACAAAGAAATTTTAAAAATTCTTTTAAATTATTAATCACTAATGCATTGTTAATAAATGCCGTGACTAAGAAAGCTAGCACAAGAAAGACAGTAGCGTAGTGAGTAATCAATATTTAACCCTCGCATAATTTAAAATGTAATAACTCCACCAAATACCAACAGATTTTAAAAATTCTTTCAAAATATAAATGACCAATGCATTGGTAATAATTGCTGTGAGTAAGAAAGCTAGCACACAAAAGACAGTGGCGTAGTAAGTAATCAATATTTAACCCTCGAATAATTTAAAAGGTGATTACTCCACTAAATACAAAGAAATTCAAAAAATTCTTTAAAATTATAAATCACTAATGCATTGTTAATTGACGCTGTGACTTAGAATAAATCACCAATGCATTAGCAAAAAATTCTGCGACTGAAAGAGCTAGCACAATAAAGATAGTGGCGTCGTACGTAATCAATATTTAACCCTCGAATAATTTAAAATGTAATAATGTCACCAAATACTAACGGATTTCAAAAATTCTTTCAAAATATAAATGAATGATGCAGTGGTAATAAATGCTGTTACTGAAAAAGCTATCACAGAAAAAAAAAGTGGCTTACTAAGTAATGAATATTTAACCCTCTAATAATTTAAAATGTAATAACTCCACTAAATACAAAGAGATTTCAAAAATTCTTTTAAATTATAAATTAGTAATGCGTTGTTAATAAATGCTGTGACTAAGAGAGCTAGCACAAGAAAGACAGTAGCGTAGTGAGTCATCAATATTTAACCCTGGCATAATTTAATATGTAATTTATCCACCGAATACCAACAGATTTCAAAAATTCTTTTAAATTATAAATCATTAACGCATTGTTTGTTGATGCTGTAACTAATGAAGCTAGCACAATAAAAAAAGTGGCGTAGTAAGTGTTCAATATTCAACCCTCGAATAATTTAAAATGTAATAACTCCACTGAATACAAAGAGATTTCAAAAATTCTTTTAAATTATAAATCACTAACGCGTGATACTACATTAACCTTCGAGCAATTTAAACTGTAATACTTTTAAACGCGAATATGAATAAGTTTTATTTTAGATAACTATAAAGGTAAGTAAAGTTTTTGGTATATTTAAATAATATTTAGGCCCCCGAAGCGTGGATATTTTAATTTTAATAAAAACTGATTTTAACTTTCAAGTGATATTTTGTAGATTTCTCTAATATAAATATTTTTATATAGGTTTTATTGATTTACTTTTACGTGCAACTTTTAACTTGAATAAAGTTAGGTCATTTCGGGATTGTATTGAATTGAATTTTCATTGTCAGATTCTCACAATATTTAAAAGAGCAAATATTAATAAATATACCTAATATATATAATACCCACATTGAAGAATGTTTCAATGTGAATATTCTATCATATTTTAACTAATGATTTCTTTAATTTTTAGAGATCCTAAAATTGTGACAAAACTGCTCTTGTTTGACTCAAAAACTTTAGTTCGAGTATTAATATATTTTGGCATTATTCGAAAGGTTAATTTTAAATGATCGCTGTTGCACGAACGAATAATGTTTAGGGAATCTGTTTTGGTATTTATTATGGAATCACTGAAAAGTACTTGAAGCAATCCAGATATTTGTGGGCAAATGTATGACTTCGCACTTGATAATCTACCCTATGATGATTGAGTGCGGAGTCATAAATGTTTAAAGAAGGTATCAATGCTATTTTATTACGTTATGGAATTTTATCTTTAGTTTTTTTTTAAAATTATTATCTGCTTTATGGACCCCACTCACCTCAAGTGTTAACGATGCACACAAATATTTTGGGCGAAAATGTATTCTGATGATTATTTACATAATCGTATTATTTCTTTAAATAGCAGTTCCAATGAGTGGTAATATATAGGATACGATTTTCAAAACTGCTTAAAGTGAAATAGGTATATCTAGCTATCTTATAAACAAAGAAATCTACCTAGTCCTATTTTGAAATGCTCTTACTTCTACTTAGATTTTTGTTGTATTCAGTTGTGTTATTTTATCTTGTGTGTTCGTATTTTATATTTTTAGTAAAGACATTTTAGGGTAGTGTGTTCGTGTATTTTGTTTTTGTTGTATTCAGTTGTGTTATTTTATCTTACGTGTTGGTATTTTATATTTTTATTAAAGACATTTTAAGGTAGTGTGTTCGTATTTCATATTTTTATTAAAGACATTTTACGGTAGTGTGTTCGTGTTTTATATTTTGATCAAATATATTATAAGGTATGTATATAATTTATTCATGTATGTGTAGTTTCATACGATTTCCTTAATAGATAATGATTATTTAAAACATTAAATGACTAAACTGCAATAATTCTAAAGTAATTTCTTCTAATATTACATGATGGCATTTTACAGTACAAATTCAGTGAAAACATAATTATATTTTTATTTTCGCCAGTAAATTCAAATTTTTACAATAGTTTTACCCATTGCTTGTTATTTTACTAAATATAATCCGCCTTTCTTTATTATTTAAGCAATTTACGATTGTTTTACAGGTGCTCAAAATGAAGTTTTTTATTGTAACTAAAAATTTGTATCTGGTTTATTATTGTTGAACTTCCTATACATTTCTAGTGAAAAAAACTTTGAAGGTAAATACTTTAATATAAATATTAATAAGTCATTATAGTGCCAAAGTACGAACACTTTTTGATAGTGTTTGTACGTTGGCATTATATTTTAGAATTCGTTTTTAATAGTCTATTTTACAACAAAAAGGTTTAAAATTAATGTTTCTTTTTGTTGATAGTTATTATTTTAGTTTATTAATGTTATTAGTTTTTGAAAAATTTTACCAACATTGGTCATTTTATTTAATTAATAATATTTTATTTAAATTAATAAAAACGTTTAATAACTTCGAATGGTTTTGTTTTAAATTTTACAATTTATTAAATGAACAGAATTTATACTCATTATAATAATTTTATAACAAACGAAAAATCACTAATAAGAATTATGAAAATCTTCCATTCCAGATAAGTGTAGTAGTATGAAAAATTGATTTGTATTAAATAATTCGCAATTAGTGTTTTTGGGAATAAAATCAAGTATAACTCGAATAAATTGTTAAGAATCTTATAAATCTAAATCACAAATGAAATATTTAGTATACATGGGAAACAAACAAATGAATAAAAAGCTTTAGATAAAGTGATTCGTTCATTTATTTTCAAAAAATAATAATAATTTATATTCAAAAAATAACAATTTATATTCAAGGTTCTGCAGTAAACCTCATGTGTTATTAAAAGTTATTAAAAGGGTTAAAAATAAACTACAAATGGCAAAGTTGTAGATAATTGTACACTAATTAATAAAATTTTATCAGACAATTGCGATTGTTTGTAACAGTTTTTTCATTGTTATATGTTTGTCAATTAATTTAGTGTTAATAACAACTGTTTTTTTATAGACATTTTTTCCTACTAATTTCTATTTCTTTCTACATATAACTTTAAAATAAACTTATTTAAGAAAAATTTAAGAAAAATCTATTTGAAAATATATACACTTTTCACATTTTTCAAAATGTTTCGTAACTCTTACATATTTCGACAATTTTACAAATGTCTTTTTTTCAGCTCGTAAAATTTCACAACTTTGCCTATTTAACCGTTTCTTATAGTTTTCAAAATCCCCCTAGAGAACATGAATGTACAGGGTGTCCCACTGAAACCGCAGTTGAAAAGTATATGGACTTCTAATTAATGTATTGCAATGAGATTTTTAATGAACATATATATATATATATATATATATATATATATATATATATATATATATATATATATATATATTTAGGTTTTCTCGAGCAAAATACAACTGGCTTGAGTTTATCGGGCTGCTTTCTCGCGTTGGTTGATTTATTTGCGCTCTACGTTTCGGCAGCATCACTTCTGCCATCCTCAGGAGCCTTTTTGTATACTGAGTGATGGATGTCACGTTCACTGTCAGTACATTTGTTTTGTAAACTAGGGACTTGTAGTCTAGATCTGCTGCGTGTTATTGGTCCACTCGATGTAGAAGGTGCTAAAATTTCTTGATTTGTGTCCGATGTATCTGCATTGTTGAAATTACTTGAATTTGTCTGAATATTCCGAAAATTGTTGGATATTGGAGGCAAGTCATTTTTTTGTTGTTTTACCAAAATCTATAAAATAAAAATATTTTCAAGATTATACGACTTTCTTATTTTAAATAAATTGCTATATTTTGTATTATGAATTTGGATTCTATATAAAATTCTGCAAGCCTCAAAATGTTATTTTTTTTTGTAGTGTTATTCCATAACTCACTTTAAAATTCGTATCTCCGAAAAAAAAATCGAAGGGATATGCTGGATAAAAAATACCAATACCCGAAAGTACTCAATAATAACTCACATAATAATATACAGAGTGATAAAAAAATGCAAGCCACATTTTGTCTACTAATAATGTAATTAGACACTATTCATTTTTACATTTTCTGGGCCAGAATTTATTTCTAAATTTATCTTACTAGCATTCTCCTAGTAAGATAAATTCAGAAATGAATTCTGGCTCAGAAAATGTAAAAATGAGCAGTGTCTAATAATATAAAGTTTGTAAAATGTGGCTTGCATTTTTTTATCACTCTGTATATTAGTATGTGAAAAATATATCACTATTGAGTACTTTCTGGTATTGGTATTTTTTATCCCTTCGATTTTTTTTTATTCGGAGATACGAATTATAAGGTGAGTTATGAAATAACACAACAAATAAAAGAAGCAATTTGATGCTCGCAGAATTTTATATAGAATCCAAATTCATAATAAAAAATATAGCATTCTATTTAAAATAAAAAATGTCGTATAATCTTGAAAATATTTTTATTTTAGAGCGTTTTCAAGAAAAAAAAATAATAAGGAGATAAGTATAAGGAAAGCTAGAATAGATTAATGCAGAATTAAATTCTGCATCAGAATATTTAAAAACATACGTGGTATGTAATTAAAACAAGATTTAATATATAATATTAAGTTGACCTAATGTATGAAATTTTATACACCCTGTATATCATTATTATAAATTGGGTACTTTTGGGTATTGGCATTTTATTACCAGCATTACATCCCTTCGATTTTCCTTTGTTCGGTGATACGCACTTTAAAGTGGGCTATGAAAAAGCACTAAATTTATTTAAAATCTCAAATATTTCGAAAACGGATGAATTTGGAAGTGATGTTCTTAACTAATTTTTTTCACAGAACTTTATATACAATCCAAATTCGTAACAACAAGTACAGCATTCCATTAAAAATAAATAAGTTGGGGATGACTAACTGTATAACTCAATGTCGTATATGGTTGGTTCCATTTGTTTCTGGATCTCGCCTAGCCATGCTTTCGTGTTGTTATGTTGCAGTATCAACATTTACATTTTTTATTAATTGGCACTCCTGATTCCTTATTTTAACAGTGTTGCAATAATTTATGATATCATAAGTAATCCTCTTTTTAGTTTTCAAGAGGTTTATTGTTAATCTTGCAACAATTATTTCGCCACGCTATCGCTTCTTCGAGCATTTTATTATTAAATCAAATTAATCTAGTGTTGCAATGCTGTGTCAATGTCAAAGTGAAAAATAATTTCAGGCACATATTAAATATTAACATGCCAAAGATTATCTCTGAATCAAAAAGGTTACAAATTCTGAAATCCTACAAACATTTTAGGCAAAGAAATCCAAATCTACAGCATCACAATATTATTACGATTTTAATAGATATTTTTGGGGTATGTCTAGTATTTTAATTATCATATATATTTAATTAAAGATAATTACGTTTCAGGTAGGGAGATCTTCATTACAATTAATTTTACGACAAAGACCTGACGAATTGAAATCTACTACTTCTGGCAAACGATCTAAAAACAGCCATTTTTGGAATCACCTAGCTAGAAAAGATCTGCAACAACTAATTTGGCAATATAACTCTAGAAATCAGTATTTTACTTTGAGAGATCTTTTGAATGATATGAAAGAAAATTATGAGTTCCATGGGAGTAGAACAACACTTTATAGGGTTGTTAAAAGTATGGGGTATAAATTCAAATTAATTAATGGGCGCAAAATTCTCTGTGAACAAAAACATGTTGTTGCAGCTAAAATTATTTTCCTTAGAAAATTTTTACAGTATCAAAATTCCAGTGAAGATATCCAATTCGTATACCTGGATGAAACATGGATATATCAGAATGGATCCGTGGTTCGACGCTGGGTACATGAAACGGATATAAAAAGTAATCCAAATAAATTCAAAAATGAAGGCAAACGCTTCACCATTCTACATGCTGGGTATAGGGGTGGGTTTTTGGATGGGTGCGATTTTTTATTACATTCAAAAAACAATGACCGAGATTACCATGCCACAATGGATGGTAATACTTTTCAAAATTGGGTGGTTAATCAACTTATTCCTGCTTTGGCTAAGCTTTCAGGGAAATGTGTAGTTATTATGGATAATGCTGCATACCATTCTGTGCAATTAAACAAAACTCCTTCATTTTCTTGTAAGAAATGCGAAATGCAGGAGTGGTTGGTTAAACACAATGTAAAATTCAATCCAAAATTAACCAAAAAGGAACTATGGGCTTTATTTATACCTTTTCGATCAAATGACAAAATTTACGTAGTTGATGACATTTTGAGAAAGAACGGGCACGAAGTTTTTAGATTACCGCCATACCATTGTCAATACAATCCAATTGAAATGGCATGGGGGTTTTGTAAGACTTACTACAATAAGCACATAAATTCTAAGCAACCATCTAAGGATCGTGTTCAGAATTTACGGCTTGAGTCTCTCTCAAAATGTACATCCGATATGTGGCAAAATTTCTGTGATCATTGTGAAAAACTTATTTCGGATGACTGGACAAAACACATGGGGAACCTTTCTTTTGAAACCATTCCTCCTTTTATTATTTCGCTTGGGGAATCTGGCTCAGAACAAACATCAGAAGATTCAGATGCAGGTTCTCTTGACTAAATAATAAAAGTGGAATGAGGGCTTAACAATTGTTTGACATGAAAATTATCAGTATCACAAGAGGGTGGGCATAAATTTGCAATTCTACAAATAAAATACTGAGGGCCAACAGAAGAGAGAATGACCAACATTAAGGTGGATGGATGGAGTTGATCAAAATGTGTTAACGGGAAGACCCAAGCGAGAAATACAAATGGATGACGAAATAAGTTTGCAGAGCCGAATTCATTATATTTGTTATATACAATATTTTTGTTGTGTTTGTATGTACAAAAACCAAGTAGTAAATTTTGTTAATCTTAAAACTGCATATTATTATCCTTTTATATCTGAAAATTTGTAAAACAGGCAACAGTGTAAGATCACAATAGTAAGAAATTATAACCTTAAAATCGAACATCTGACAGTGACATTTAAAAACCCTGATTTAAAACACAACCAGCCTCATTTACAATACTTAAACTGTCACTTTTCCATAGCTAGGCGAGATCCAGAAACAAATGGAATATATTATAAATACAAATATTTTTATTGAAAAAACCATAATTAGACAAATGCCTCAAATCTCATTACAATACATTAATTAGAAGTCCATGTCCCCGGATTACTGCTCGTATAAGTAAAACTTTTTTATTGTCAATTTTTCGTCAAAAAATTATTATTTACAAAAAAAATTGGGTTACTTGAAAACACTATTTTCATTATCAAATCTTTAATTTATTATAGAGGACGCTCAAAAATTAAGAAAAATTAAAAGTGTAATAAGAAAGAAGTACCTCTAATTACAATTTTAGTGATAAATGTCATTTGAAAAAGTAAGAAGTTCTAATTGAAAATTATGTGTACATACAAAATATGATCTTAATTAAAAAATATATATTTAATAATTTTCATAGTTTTTTATCGTATATTTACTTTCCCCCGTATGTAATACAAAGGGAAAGTATTGTTTTCGTGAAAATTTTCGAATCAAAAATTTTAGCGGAAATATCCGTTTTGAGGTCCCCTGAGTCAAATAAGACCATTTTTGAAAAATGTCTGTCTGTTTGTCTGTCTGTGTGTCTGTGTGCGCTGTACCGCAAAAACCGCTAAAGATGTCGAGATGAAACTTGAAAGTTAAGCTTTTTGTTACAATCGGAAGAACTGAAAAGCTTTTGGTGAAAATCGGAAAACCGGAAGTGGTACTTTACTCTTAGCGTTTTTCAGTTTTTTCAGATTTTTTCAATAAATGTTCATCAAACAAAAAATTCTTTCAAATAAAAGTTGTAGATAATAACAAAATAAAGATGTATTGTTCACTTATCTTTTGTCATAGCACTCTTAGTTTTTGAGATATTTCAAAAGTTGTGTGTTTTATCTAGTTATTGGTGTGTGACAGTGTATGTGTCGATACAATTGAAAAATGTTTCAAATAAAAGTTGTAGGAAATGAAAATCTAAAGATTTTTTGTAGATTTACATTTTGTCATAGCACTCTTAGTTTTTGAGATATTCAATAAATAGTGTTTTTTATCTAGTCATTGGTTTGTGTCAGTATGTGTTGATCCAATTGAAAAATGTTTCGAATAAAAGTTGTAGTTGAAGACATTTTGAAAATAAAAATGCTACAAATATTTTAAAAGTGATTTAATACGCAATTTACGGGGGAAAGTACTATGATGGACACATCACCATTTTTTGATGTTAATTTATTAAAAATAATTGTATTTCTAATAAATAATCACCTGTTAGTTTAATTTTATGATATTTAGCCATAAATATGTACATGTCATCAAGATTGAATACTTTTGTAAACTGTTTAAACCAACTTGAGTTAATCATATCAAACTAAAATTATCCAGGCTGATTCAGACCACCCATGCCACCCCTTTATTTTTAAATCCCTTTGTTAGACATTGATCGGACAAAAAATTATATGGCCAAAGTAAAATCGATTGGTACACCTATAATTTTCCGGAACAATTCGGAAGTACCTGAAACTGAAAATAACTTGAAATTTCCAACTGTATGGGTGTGGTATTGTTTGATAGGTCTTTTAAAAACAAACAACTTTAATTAAAATATTTTCTTAATATATTGCATAATTTATAATTTAAATGAAAAATTAAATTAAATTTAAGCTTCAAAATATAACTATGTTAATAAAAATATTTAGTTAAAATGTTTTAAATTAAAACCCAGTTAATCTCGTTGGTGAGTTTTGCCTTTCTTGCATATTTACATAATTTAAAAAAAATAAAATAAAATTTGACATTAAACTGTTCAAATTAGTATAAATTAATCTTATTAGCATTTTAAACATTTATACTAATTATATTTATGGAAAAATTAAATTAAATTTTAAAAAATAATAATTTCTAAATTATGCAAAATAAAAAAAAATAATTTAATAAATGTGGTTTGTTTTTAAAAGACATATCAGAAAAAACCACATTTGACTTATGTTGCCATTTAAAAATTCAAAGTTACTTCCAGTACGGGGTACTTCCGGATTGTTCCGGAAAATAATAAGTGCACCAATTGATTCTACGGGTTCACTTTGATGATACAATTTTTTTGTTTCATTTGTCGGACACAGGGTTCCCAAAATAATGGGGTGGCACGGGTGATTAAATTCTCCCAGTATAAAAAAATCATTGAAAAGACAAATAAATTCCACAAAATTCAATTGTTCCTGTTAAGCTAAAATTTTATATTTATACTTAATTCTCGAACTACAAATTGCTTTTTCCAATAACATGTTTCTCTAAAAGTATTGTTAAAAGTACGTCTCTTTTAAAATACATTTAGTTTTCCTTAATCGGTAAAAAATAGTGATGTGCCCATCATAGTACTTTCCCTATTAAACATTCAATCACAATCGGCAGGGTTTGCCGTAACTTTATTAATTAGATGGATAGCAAAATAATATTGGAAAAGCACAACAAAAGTGACACATTCTATATAGGGTGTCTCATTTTTAAGATACGGCATCAAGGTTCTTTTTTGTTGTGGCAGTCATATATGATTTTTAACTAGGTATCATGTATCATATGTCAAGAAAAGAGAACAGTTATATCTAAACAAAAATAGGACACCCTGTATAAAAAACTATCAAGTCTACTATATTTCTAAGCACTAATTTAAATTATGTACAAAATCTCAATCTCATATCTCTTTGATTAACAAAGTTATACTAACAGAAATATTTATTCGATTTTCACTTTGTTCGCTATATATTTAAAACCAACTAGATTAAAGTTGTGAACATAGTTTTAACCTCAATCAAAAGTAGAAACTTTTATCTAATCAGGGATAACCATACCAAAATAATGGTATTTGTCAAAATTTCAAATAATACAAAAGAACAACGTTTTGTCATAGCTAACAAAATTTGATAAAATCAACTTGAGATCACAAAAATCGTCTAAGTTGGCGAATTTATTAAGGTGTAATAAAATATTGTAAACATTGACAAATTTAAGAATAAAAAATTGAATAAATAGTTAAATCGAAAAAATAACTGAATTTGTATTTCAAGTATATATTCGCTGTAAAAATGCAAGCATTAATTATTTCTTAAAGTGTTCAATTTTAATACTTCTAACGAGTGGTTCTACTCCTTGATCAAGCATAAAGTAAATTTCAAGCTTTTCTAAACTCAAAATTTTACTATATGATTAATCAAGGAGTAGAAGCTCAAAATTGAAGGTTTTACAAAAACAACGAATACTTAAAAATGAACAGTGTATGTATCAGGCTAGACAAACTTAAAAGAAAAATTCTCTGTAATTATATATACGTTTATTTTTATCAATTAACAAAACCTGCAGAATTCAGATATAAATCATAAAAATCAATAAAAATTGTAAAAAAATCAATATTATCCATAAATATTACAAAACAATATTTTGACTATATTACCAATATTTCTAGATGAATGTATTATTATAAGTAGTTTAGTGTTTTATTAGCTAGAATAATTTTAATCTGCATTTTATGGTAATTTTGACTATTTTATTGAATTTTCAAATTCAATTAGTTCGTGTCAGAAAACAGTCAGGTGGGCTAGTGTAAAAGATTTTTTTTACAATTATTATTTAAACATTAAAAAAACCTCAATATTAGGTTTTAATAAATTCGCCAAAATCATGAGACATGAAAAATATAAAAATTGAAAAGAAAAAAATATAACGCGTATTTGTAAACTAAAATGGACAAATTACGTTCAAGTCAATTACACAAAAGGTCAAAATTATTTAATCAATATTATTTAAACTTACAGAAAAGACAAAATCAAAAACAATTAATAATATTAACGACGAAAATATTTTTAATATTCTAAACTCGAAATTGTACTTCATGCAGCACACGCATAAATCACTAAAATATTTTGAAGTTCAGAATTTACTGATATAGCAGTATTCTAAGGACGTAGATTTATTTAAGCTTACAATGATTTAGTGTTTTATACGTGTTGCGCATGAAGTTACATGTTGAGATTAGAAATGCCTGAAAATTTGAAATTGCCGACCCGCTACGCTTCGCTTCGCACAAATTCAAATTTACAGGCTTTTGTAAACCCGAAATTTTACTTCATGCTTAATTAAGGAATGAAAAAACTGGTCAGTTGCTTATAATTTTTATTTAGCATCATGTGTTTCAAAGATATGAAAACTGTGAAAATCGATATAATATTATTAATCGAATATTTTCGTACCATTTATTTCTATTAATGTGATATTAAGCTGAAATGTTGTACTTAACCAAAATGAGTTGTAGAAATAGAAAGAAATTCAGATCAAAGATTCAAATAACCATTACCATTTTAATTTGACATATGACACATTATTATAAATTCATTTTTTCTGCGTTGTTTAGTAGTGTAAAAATCTAATACTACTATAATAAAACTGAACTTTAACATCGTATCCTGAAAATGGGACACCCTTTATATAATCTGTAAAATTTGCCTTGATTCATGGATGAATCAAATGTCGCTAGATGATTTTTTAACGTAGTTTTATTTTGTAACAAAAATGTATAATTGATCTTATTTAACAGTCTCTAATAGTTTACTAATCTCAATGATGACCATGATAAAACAAACCAACGGTATAACAAAGTAAATAATGAAATATTATATTTGTTTCACGTAATATAATGTAACCTCCCTATCTTGTAATGAAGAGATTCCTCAAAATAATAAGTAGGCATGGGGTCACCTTAGACAGACAGCCTTGAGAGCTGCCCGTCCAAGATCCCCTCCATATGACGTCACACCCACCGGAAGAGGCGTGTATCAAGGTCACGCCCTCTGGAAGTGGTGAGTCTCATCAGCAACATCCGGTGTAGAGTGCACTTTTGACCGGAAGTCCTATAAGAGTCAATGTGTTAGAGTGAGACTCGGAAGTGAATGAAAGAGTGAGATGCAAAATACAGTTTTACCAACCTAAATTTTCTCAGGAAATAAAAAGTGATGTGATTGGTCAATGATAAGAAATGGGTGTGTATAAAAATAAAGATGGCTGCCAACAGTTCACTGATTGAACTAGATGTTTTGAATAGGTTTTTACAGTACGCCCCTGATTAACCTGGATGTTTTGAAAGGTTAAGAATATCCATGATTCTCTCTCTATTAATATAAACGTAATACATTCTTAAACTCAAATTAAATCTTTCTCTCTCTCTCAAATTGATAAACGAAAAAATCATTTTTATAAACTCACACAATAGGAAAAGAATTGTAGGTAAAAGGACGAAGATGTAGAGGCGACAATGACCAGAAGCTGAAGATTGGTGTTAGTGATGGAATGTGTCCATCCAGAGTAATTTAAGAAAGTCTTGCGTTATTAAGATAATGTGTGTGTGGAATATTAAGCGTTAAATTAATATCTAAGAACGAAATGTGACAATGACCAGAAACTAGAGATTACAAGAAAATATAAGAAATTGGAATACAATTACCAGAAGCTGAAGAATGGTGCCTCTGATGGAATGTGTTCATCCAGAGTAATTTCAAAATAGATGCACTTCACAAAGACATCATAGCAAGAGACGTCACTTTTTACACACTGATAAGAAACACAACCGAACACTACGAGAGACAGGCACTGACTGATTAATTTTGTATAAGACACTATCATATAAGAGTATAGAGTCTACGGAGCATGCGCAGTTGAGATTCAGAAAAATGGTCAAACTTGTTCAGACCTGTTTGGACTTGTTTAGACATATCAGACTTGTCATGTGAAATAAATGTTAGGAGGGAAATTCAAATTCATTTATAGTTCCGTTTATGGTTTTGAAGTAGGGAAGAAAACATAATGTTTCTTAAAGAAGACGTTTTATTATTGTTGTTATACACTTGGAAATTCGTTTTGTAAATTAGTATTTGTGGGTTTATCTACCGTCACTTCCGGTTGAAATATTTCATAGGGCAGTAATAGATAAGATGATCAAAAAGATTGCAAATATGTGATATGTACATACAAAATATTTAAGGAAACTGATGCCTCACCCCGAAATTATATGGATGGACTCCCCTCGTGTATGAAATAAGTTCTCCTTTCAATTGTTGCATCAGAGACCATATCTATTTCATCAGCTTCTTCGGAGTCGTTTGGGAAATCACAGTAAAAACTAATGTACTTTAAATTATTGTTATATAAAATGTGTAATTGTAAAACGTCATCACTACCCGGAACAGAATTAAACACAATCCAATGAGTTTCCGTATCACATTCACAGCACACTTGCAGATATCTACCGTCCTGTGTAAGTTTCGGGCGTAAATTTGTTATTTCTTTCGCTGTAATAATTTCTAATAAATATTCAACTGACATGTTTCAGCTTATTTAGTAAAATGAAATAATCGAGCAAAACTCGTGCGGTTGGTTGTTCTTCCGGCTTGTGTTGATAAGAGACCTGAGAAATGAATGACATGTAAATTTATTGTTGTTAAAATTTAATGTATTTGTGAAAATATATAAACGTAATAATTCAAATATACGAGGAGAATGATAAGGTGTTTGTGATTGAGCTAATTGACTAAGGTAAGAGTAAAAATATTTTTTAAATTAGGGGGATTCAATATATGATACAAATTTTTAGGAGAATTATGGAGGAAGGTGAAATGATCATAGGAGATGAGAGATAACCAATGGAAATAAGATTAATACACAGTAAGTCTTAAATATTATTAAAATACGTTTTAATAATAACAATTATTTTAATTAGTTTTAGACATTGTGGTGCCATCTATCGGAGACATCCGACCTTTATTATAGAAATTCGTAAATTATGAAGAAATGGACTAGTGGAATAAGAAGAAATTGGGTTTATAAGTTTATAAACATGTGTAACTTTAAAATAATGTAGATTTAAGGAACATACTAACAGTTATAAAAATAAAATGTAATTCATTAAACACCTCACGCTAAATGATTTATCATTTGTACATTGGGTTGCCTACAGTCTTGATAAATTAAACGTTATCAGTTACAAAATGGATTGGTTGCATATATTAATATAGACTTAATATTAATGTAATGTGATAAGTAAAAATCATATATATATTAGAAACACTTAAGAGAGTAACAATTGATAATGAAAATGTTATTATTATAATTTTTTATTCTGTTTTACTATTTATACGAAGACTATTTGTTAGGGATAAGTAAATAAAACACAAATTATTTTTAAAATATATATATATATATATATATATATATATATATATATATATATATATATATATTAGAAGAGGTTATAAGAAAACATACAATAATTAAATATATTTACATCGTAATAAAATTATAATTTACATCGTTTGTAACCATAAGGAACAGAATTAAAGTCAGTAAATTTCCGTTTGGTAGAGTTCGGTTTATACATTTTTGTCTCTTCGCGTGTCACTAACTGATGTTCAGCAGTTCGTCGAATGTTTGTTGTTACTACTGGAATGGGATCACTTTTCTTTAGAACCATTTCAGAAATCTTTTTAAAGTTTATTAATTTAGAAGTAGTATAGTTAAGTGTTATCCCTTTAACCTTCACTGAAGCACTTATACCTTTTTGTCCAATCACCTCATATCCGTAATTTTTCGGACCACCAGACACAAACTTTAAAATAAAACTTTCCTTGCCGTACAAAGGTTCCAATTCATCCGTCATCTCACCGATGAAATTTCCTGTAGGGACATCGTATTCTCCCTCGCGTCCTATGTAAATTACACTATCAGTATCATAATAAAGCACACTCTCCTCCAATTTTTCTAAGTAACTGTAAAGTTTAAGTCTTGCTTGAGCAGTTGTGTATGCAGCTAGTGTAACATTAACTGTACTTAAGGGGTCGTAGGCTTCCTCAATAAATTCGTAATTTACAACCACTGTATCTTCATTAATGGGTAAGATACCGCAGACCTCTACCGAAGGATTTATTAATAAATCAAACAGTTCTTCTGGTCTATTAATTACAGATACTTTTGATTGATTTTCACGCTGTCCTAATTTTCCCCAGAAAGAGTTTAAAATTAGTTTTGCGAGAGATCGAAGACCTGGGTTTTCTAAAATGTTTGAAAATTCTAGGCGAACACCTTCTGCCTTGAAAAATTCTTCAATGTATTTGTCCTTCTCCTCCTGAGTATTTATATTTTTTGGCCAACCGGAAGCCTGCTGTTTGTATTTAATAAATGTGTTCATCATTTCGGTGAACAATCCATCTGTTTTTAATTTAGAGTCATACTGCATTGATTTGTATTTCCATATTTCCTGCATTTCAATCATTGTATACCCCTTCTCTAGTGCCTTGTAAACTTCTTCGATGACCCATGTTCCGTGTAGAGTCCTGTCTTCAATAGAATGATTGCATTCAACGTTTTGGTCCATTTCCTCTCCGCATTTTCGACACAAAACAAACATTAACTTATTATTCATTTTAAGTGGTAACACAGGATGATAGAGATCGTTCGGTGGTAGAATAGAGCATTTAATTATTCCACAACTAGTACTAAGATCGATTTTTGAACACTCGTCATTACCAACTATTACTTCAGGGTGATCAATTGGAAATCTTCCGTACTTGCACGCCCAAGGGTAGAGAGAGCATACATCAACATATTTTATTTTTTCACCAGGTACCGCTTCATAATATTCTTTGCAATTCCCAGTTCTTCCTCCATAGAATGCATCTCGCGGATTGAGAGGTAGAGAAACCAAAAGATGATGGTTTTCTGTATATTGTCTAATTTCCTGGGACTCTTTCATTTGTTGTATGAATTCACACTCCCACATCTCCACAACTTCGTACCCGAGTTCCCTGAGTCTTTCGGATTTTGATAGTGTTGATTCATACCTTGTATTTAGGGATTCATTGAGGTTATCATTCAAAGGTGTGTCACGGTTATGTTTGTAGCATCGAATACAACCGTGGTAATAACATCCATGGAATTCAAACACTTGACCTGTTTCTTCACAGTAACCGTCCACCTCTACGCCTTTTACAATTGCCTCTCTTTGTTTTGCGGCATGAACAATATTTATTTGCCTTTGTTTCTCTTCCCAAATTAGCCATTGTGTACCTATTTTGGACTGATTGTTGCGCCACCTATATCCTCCCTTGGGAATTATTCCAATAGTATTTGGCTTGAGAAAATTACGACGATACACTTTATTACATGCAGAGGCAATTGTGCAGGATTCTGTAAGTGGGCAAACATTTCCAACATCAAGAAGAAGGTTTCGAAATTTAAGACATGCAGCAGTTAAAATCTCCACGTCGCTAACACAATATTCAACTAGCTCTTTCTTAACATCGAATTCTGTATCCTTATTGACTTCATACCACTCTAAAAACTTATCCCGAGCATCTGTCTTCATTAAATCCGGATTATAGTACTCGATAGAAGGAAGGCAGCCTACATAATCATCATTTTCTGTTTTATTAAATAAATGAGGAAAGTATCCTTTCTTGAAATTATCTCCAAGTCCAAAAGCTTTAGGAAGAGCACTGAGAGCCATAGGAAAAAAATTCAGACTGTCAATAAATTTCACATTATCCAGTATCATCTGAATAATTTTTGTGCCTCGCATTATTAATTCAGGTTTCAAATCAGTTTTTGTTAAAATATGGTTAAGTATAAATTGATGATCATACGCTTGACCGTTATGAGCTACTACCACAACATTCTTGAATGATTTTCTCTGATTTAGTACATATACCATTAATCTCTCAACAGGAGTAATTTTTAAAATATTTAATCGAGGCCCGCACTTATTGCAAAGTTTGACAGAACTATCCAAACAGTTCTCACAACACGTCTTAAATACACACAAGTTTGGTTCGTGCAGTAAATCCCCGTTTTCCAACTGCGTTTCTTGTCGCGATTCCAAATCGTAGAACACGAATAAAAAGTCTTTTGTTTTTGGAGCCACAGTGTCTGGACGCATATAACATAGATGATTTCTGGGTAAATGTTTTTGACAAATCTTGCAGAAAATCTCGCCACAAGTGTGCTGTCTATTACTTTTAACAGTTTTTAGGCAGTCACCGCACATCCTAATTTGACCGCACACGGTTCCTTTTTCTAGAGATTTTGGTTTCTTATGATTACTAAAACAGTCTTGGCTTCTAAATGTTCTATTACACTCTGCACACTTTACTTTTTTCTGATTTTCGCATGCCGGTGATTGTTGACACGCCTGACACGTTCCTCCGCACCTATGTCTATTCTTAGTGTTGTAAGGTATATGACAGTCCTCACAATAATAAATACAACAAAAAGCGGCAGTTAGTGATGTAATCACATTATAGTGTCCATCATGATACAGTAAATTCAGTTTTTTATCACTTTCACTAACGCCTTCAAACACCAAGTCTCTGCCTTTACTTCCGTACTGATAAACAGTAATTTTATAATCACTAAAGTACCGTTGGAATTCATGCAATTCTTCAACACCGGCACCTTCTTCGGGAACTTGAACACCTGAAGCTTGGAGTAAAGCTTTAGCTCTAGATGTTTGCAATTTGCCTATATCTCTACGCACTTTTACATATTCAGGGTCTTTGTCAACACGAGCAATTGCAACAACGAGAGCACGAGGCAAACATAAATTGTCTTTGTTTTCAATAGTCACTATTCCTTTACGCATTGCACACTCTTCATTAAAGGTGTTATACCTTTTTCCGCGACCACGACCCTCAGGCATGCGCACTGATGTAACACTCAAACAGAACGTATCTGTATTGAGACCTGTAGAGTTGGACTGGAAAATACCATTAATGATGGACCATACATCTTCGGTAGAAATTTGAGATGCCTTCTTGAACTTCATGTACCCCGAACCGTGTTGAAACTCTTTTGAGCAGAAGGTTACTCCCACCTGGTCATTAGGCTGTAAGTGATCCGTTGATTTTTTGACAATCTGGGTGATGGCCTCCTTCACCCATCCAACAGGCTCAATATTCTCAGGAATTGGTTTAATTTTGAATTCCATCGTACGACCTTGTACTTTGAACCTCCTGTTCATCTTAACGAAATCTTTAGCAATAGTAAATTTCTCCATTTTAACTGTAACAATTTTAAGAAAGGCTTTAAGACACGTCTAAACACGTTGGTGACTGGTCAACAACTAAAGTACGAGATTGACATTTCTCAATATAAATCCTATTTAAGCGTACAGAAAATTGAGCATGCGCAGTAGAGAGGACAGAAATATTTAAATTGTAACAAAGGAGAAGGTTCTTTCCTTGATAAACTTAATAATAATTGCTCAAGAACTAATTAATAAAAATATATACGGAGGATGTTTACTCAGTTCACATATATATATATATATATATATATATATTACGATCAGGCAAAGAGATTCGGTTTTAACTTTAACATTGTATGCGGCTCTCTGTTTCTCGGACCTACATTAGTAATTACCATTCACCTTTGGAGTGAATTAGACGATGGAACGTCTTACGATTCAACAGCTATCGTTTCGAAGACAATGTTAGGTTTTAATTTTGGAAAACCTGTCGTATGTTCCTTATCCTGCAATAAAAATTGCGCTTATATATTTTTAATAGTCTTATCGGGTAACCATATCCTATTACTCGAAATTTCTATAAGATTTAAATTACTGTTTAATTCAATAATTAGTTAGCAAATTATTAAAATCGAATTTGTATATGTATATCTCACTCGTTTGCACGGTCTTATCATAAACTTTTAACCGCAAAGCATAATGATAGCACATGGAATTAATTATAATTACATCAATAGATTTCGGTTAGTTAGATATTATTGTTGGGAACACGTATAAAAACAATACGCTTTCAAAACTTACTAGACATTTAAGGATGTCATGTTATCAGGCTATTCAAAAATGCTATTAATTTTTAATTATTATAATATCAGTGATATTAAGATAGCAAAAACATTTAAACTTTACACTCATTTTATTTCATAGTGGAATAAAATATCGAATCTGATAATAAAATCGCTGTATCTTGAACCATTTTCGTCTTATCAGTTGATCATATCCGATGCAATATTTGCAAGGTATAAAATCCCCTCTTCGCACTTCAAATAATTAAATTTTTGTGTTGAGAGATAGGCTGAGAGACGCTTTTATTTGCTGAGAGACAGACTGAGAGACGCTTTTATTTTTATTATACTAGTTTAATATGTTGGGAAGAATTATAATCGATCAGGGTTAGTAAAAAAAATAAAAGAGGCTCATTCAGAAAAGAGGCTCATTAGGAAAAGAGGCTCATTCAGAAAAGAGGCTCATTCAGAAAAGAGGCTCATTCAGAAAAGAGGCTCATTCAGAAAAGAGGCTCATTCAGAAAAAAGGCACATTAGGAAAAGAGGCTCATTCAGAAAAGAGGCTCATTCAGAAAAGAGGCTCATTCAGAAAAGAGGCTCATTCAGAAAAGAGGCTCATTAAAATGAGGGTAATAAGAGGGTAATGGGAGGGTAATGAGGGTAATGAGAGGGTAAAGAGGGTAATGAGAGGGTAATGGGAGGGTAATGGGAGGGTAAAGAGGGTAATGGGAGGGTAAAGAGGGTAATGAGAGGGTCCTTCCCGTATTGTAGTGTTCAAAACAGGGTAATCTTTCCTTGCCCCTGAAGCTCAGCGGCAAAAATGACCAGATGTTTAAAAGCTCCAGACCTTCCAACCTCTTCACGTAATATTCTGGTAAATATTTTAAGTGTTCGGAGGTTAATTTACTTTCGTGGTATGCTTCTATGGCACTGTTAATGCGATCCATTAGAGGCTCTCGTTCCGTATTTGTAAACTGCATTATTGCGACAATGTATATTCAACGCTCACACCTTCCACCACTTTCTCCCACCACTTTCTCCTACCAGCCAGGACCCCTTATCTACATCCTGTATAACCGGAAACCCTTATCAACATCCTGTATAACCGGAAACCCTTATCAACATCCTGTATAACCGGAAACCCTTATCAACATCCTGTATAACAGGAAACCCTTATCTACATCCTGTATAACAAGAAACCCTTATCTACATCCTGTATAACAGGAAACCCTTATCTACATCCTGTTATACAGGAGTAGTATAACAGGATGTAGATAAGGGTTTCTTGTTATACAGGATGTAGATAAGGGTTTCCTGTTATACAGGATGTTGATAAGGGTTTCCGGTTATACAGGATGTTGATAAGGGTTTCCGGTTATACAGGATGTTGATAAGGGTTTCCGGTTATACAGGATGTAGATAAGGGGTCCTGGCTGGTAGGAGAAAGTGGTGGGAGAAAGTGGTGGAAGGTGTGAGCGTTGAATATACATTGTCGCAATAATGCAGTTTACAAATACGGAACGAGAGCCTCTAATGGATCGCATTAACAGTGCCATAGAAGCATACCACGAAAGTAAATTAACCTCCGAACACTTAAAATATTTACCAGAATATTACGTGAAGAGGTTGGAAGGTCTGGAGCTTTTAAACATCTGGTCATTTTTGCCGCTGAGCTTCAGGGGCAAGGAAAGATTACCCTGTTTTGAACACTACAATACGGGAAGGACCCTCTCATTACCCTCTTTACCCTCCCATTACCCTCTTTACCCTCCCATTACCCTCCCATTACCCTCTCATTACCCTCTTTACCCTCTCATTACCCTCATTACCCTCCCATTACCCTCTTATTACCCTCATCTTAATGAGCCTCTTTTCTGAATGAGCCTCTTTTCCTAATGAGCCTCTTTTCTGAATGAGCCTCTTTTCTGAATGAGCCTCTTTTCTGAATGAGCCTCTTTTCTGAATGAGCCTCTTTTCTGAATGAGCCTCTTTTCCTAATGTGCCTTTTTTCTGAATGAGCCTCTTTTCTAAATGAGCCTCTTTTCTGAATGAGCCTCTTTTCTGAATGAGCCTCTTTTCTGAATGAGCCTCTTTTATTTTTTTTACTAACCCTGATCGATTATAATTCTTCCCAATATATTAAACTAGTATAATAAAAATAAAAGCGTCTCTCAGTCTGTCTCTCAGCAAATAAAAGCGTCTCTCAGCCTATCTCTCAACACAAAAATTTAATTATTTGAAGTGCGAAGAGGGGATTTTATACCTTGCAAATATTGCATCGGATATGATCAACTGATAAGACGAAAATGGTTCAAGATACAGCGATTTTATTATCAGATTCGATATTTTATTCCACTATGAAATAAAATGAGTGTAAAGTTTAAATGTTTTTGCTATCTTAATATCACTGATATTATAATAATTAAAAATTAATAGCATTTTTGAATAGCCTGATAACATGACATCCTTAAATGTCTAGTAAGTTTTGAAAGCGTATTGTTTTTATACGTGTTCCCAACAATAATATCTAACTAACCGAAATCTATTGATGTAATTATAATTAATTCCATGTGCTATCATTATGCTTTGCGGTTAAAAGTTTATGATAAGACCGTGCAAACGAGTGAGATATACATATACAAATTCGATTTTAATAATTTGCTAACTAATTATTGAATTAAACAGTAATTTAAATCTTATAGAAATTTCGAGTAATAGGATATGGTTACCCGATAAGACTATTAAAAATATATAAGCGCAATTTTTATTGCAGGATAAGGAACATACGACAGGTTTTCCAAAATTAAAACCTAACATTGTCTTCGAAACGATAGCTGTTGAATCGTAAGACGTTCCATCGTCTAATTCACTCCAAAGGTGAATGGTAATTACTAATGTAGGTCCGAGAAACAGAGAGCCGCATACAATGTTAAAGTTAAAACCGAATCTCTTTGCCTGATCGTAATATATATATATATATATATATATATGTGTGAACTGAGTAAACATCCTCCGTATATATTTTTATTAATTAGTTCTTGAGCAATTATTATTAAGTTTATCAAGGAAAGAACCTTCTCCTTTGTTACAATTTAAATATTTCTGTCCTCTCTACTGCGCATGCTCAATTTTCTGTACGCTTAAATAGGATTTATATTAAGAAATGTCAATCTCGTACTTTAGTTGTTGACCAGTCACCAATGTGTTTAGACGTGTCTTAAAGCCTTTCTTAAAATTGTTACAGTTAAAATGGAGAAATTTACTATTGCTCAAGATTTCGTTAAGATGAACAGGAGGTTCAAAGTACAAGGTCGTACGATGGAATTCAAAATTAAACCAATTCCTGAGAATATTGAGCCTGTTGGATGGGTGAAGGAGGCCATCACCCAGATTGTCAAAAAATCAACGGATCACTTACAGCCTAATGACCAGGTGGGAGTAACCTTCTGCTCAAAAGAGTTTCAACACGGTTCGGGGTACATGAAGTTCAAGAAGGCATCTCAAATTTCTACCGAAGATGTATGGTCCATCATTAATGGTATTTTCCAGTCCAACTCTACAGGTCTCAATACAGATACGTTCTGTTTGAGTGTTACATCAGTGCGCATGCCTGAGGGTCGTGGTCGCGGAAAAAGGTATAACACCTTTAATGAAGAGTGTGCAATGCGTAAAGGAATAGTGACTATTGAAAACAAAGACAATTTATGTTTGCCTCGTGCTCTCGTTGTTGCAATTGCTCGTGTTGACAAAGACCCTGAATATGTAAAAGTGCGTAGAGATATAGGCAAATTGCAAACATCTAGAGCTAAAGCTTTACTCCAAGCTTCAGGTGTTCAAGTTCCCGAAGAAGGTGCCGGTGTTGAAGAATTGCATGAATTCCAACGGTACTTTAGTGATTATAAAATTACTGTTTATCAGTACGGAAGTAAAGGCAGAGACTTGGTGTTTGAAGGCGTTAGTGAAAGTGATAAAAAACTGAATTTACTGTATCATGATGGACACTATAATGTGATTACATCACTAACTGCCGCTTTTTGTTGTATTTATTATTGTGAGGACTGTCATATACCTTACAACACTAAGAATAGACATAGGTGCGGAGGAACGTGTCAGGCGTGTCCACAATCACCGGCATGCGAAAATCAGAAAAAAGTAAAGTGTGCAGAGTGTAATAGAACATTTAGAAGCCAAGACTGTTTTAGTAATCATAAGAAACCAAAATCTCTAGAAAAAGGAACCGTGTGCGGTCAAATTAGGATGTGCGGTGACTGCCTAAAAACTGGTAAAAGTAATAGACAGCACACTTGTGGCGAGATTTTCTGCAAGATTTGTCAAAAACATTTACCCAGAAATCATCTATGTTATATGCGTCCAGACACTGTGGCTCCAAAAACAAAAGACTTTTTATTCGTGTTCTACGATTTGGAATCGCGACAAGAAACGCAGTTGGAAAACGGGGATTTACTGCACGAACCAAACTTGTGTGTATTTAAGACGTGTTGTGAGAACTGTTTGGATAGTTCTGTCAAACTTTGCAATAAGTGCGGGCCTCGATTAAATATTTTAAAAATTACTCCTGTTGAGAGATTCCTGGTATATGTACTAAATCAGAGAAAATCATTCAAGAATGTTGTGGTAGTAGCTCATAACGGTCAAGCGTATGATCATCAATTTATACTTAACCATATTTTAACAAAAACTGATTTGAAACCTGAATTAATAATGCGAGGCACAAAAATTATTCAGATGATACTGGATAATGTGAAATTTATTGACAGTCTGAATTTTTTTCCTATGGCTCTCAGTGCTCTTCCTAAAGCTTTTGGACTTGGAGATAATTTCAAGAAAGGATACTTTCCTCATTTATTTAATAAAACAGAAATTGATGATTATGTAGGCTGCCTTCCTTCTATCGAGTACTATAATCCGGATTTAATGAAGACAGATGCTCGGGATAAGTTTTTAGAGTGGTATGAAGTCAATAAGGATACAGAATTCGATTTTAAGAAAGAGCTAGTTGAATATTGTGTTAGCGACGTGGAGATTTTAACTGCTGCATGTCTTAAATTTCGAAACCTTCTTCTTGATGTTGGAAATGTTTGCCCACTTACAGAATCCTGCACAATTGCCTCTGCATGTAATAAAGTGTATCGTCGTAATTTTCTCAAGCCAAATACTATTGGAATAATTCCCAAGGGAGGATATAGGTGGCGCAACAATCAGTCCAAAATAGGTACACAATGGCTAATTTGGGAAGAGAAACAAAGGCAAATAAATATTGTTCATGCCGCAAAACAAAGAGAGGCAATTGTAAAAGGCGTAGAGGTGGACGGTTACTGTGAAGAAACAGGTCAAGTGTTTGAATTCCATGGATGTTATTACCACGGTTGTATTCGATGCTACAAACATAACCGTGACACACCTTTGAATGATAACCTCAATGAATCCCTAAATACAAGGTATGAATCAACACTATCAAAATCCGAAAGACTCAGGGAACTCGGGTACGAAGTTGTGGAGATGTGGGAGTGTGAATTCATACAACAAATGAAAGAGTCCCAGGAAATTAGACAATATACAGAAAACCATCATCTTTTGGTTTCTCTACCTCTCAATCCGCGAGATGCATTCTATGGAGGAAGAACTGGGAATTGCAAAGAATATTATGAAGCGGTACCTGGTGAAAAAATAAAATATGTTGATGTATGCTCTCTCTACCCTTGGGCGTGCAAGTACGGAAGATTTCCAATTGATCACCCTGAAGTAATAGTTGGTAATGACGAGTGTTCAAAAATCGATCTTAGTACTAGTTGTGGAATAATTAAATGCTCTATTCTACCACCGAACGATCTCTATCATCCTGTGTTACCACTTAAAATGAATAATAAGTTAATGTTTGTTTTGTGTCGAAAATGCGGAGAGGAAATGGACCAAAACGTTGAATGCAATCATTCTATTGAAGACAGGACTCTACACGGAACATGGGTCATCGAAAAAGTTTACAAGGCACTAGAGAAGGGGTATACAATGATTGAAATGCAGGAAATATGGAAATACAAATCAATGCAGTATGACTCTAAATTAAAAACAGATGGATTGTTCACCGAAATGATGAACACATTTATTAAATACAAACAGCAGGCTTCCGGTTGGCCAAAAAATATAAATACTCAGGAGGAGAAGGACAAATACATTGAAGAATTTTTCAAGGCAGAAGGTGTTCGCCTAGAATTTTCAAACATTTTAGAAAACCCAGGTCTTCGATCTCTCGCAAAACTAATTTTAAACTCTTTCTGGGGAAAATTAGGACAGCGTGAAAATCAATCAAAAGTATCTGTAATTAATAGACCAGAAGAACTGTTTGATTTATTAATAAATCCTTCGGTAGAGGTCTGCGGTATCTTACCCATTAATGAAGATACAGTGGTTGTAAATTACGAATTTATTGAGGAAGCCTACGACCCCTTAAGTACAGTTAATGTTACACTAGCTGCATACACAACTGCTCAAGCAAGACTTAAACTTTACAGTTACTTAGAAAAATTGGAGGAGAGTGTGCTTTATTATGATACTGATAGTGTAATTTACATAGGACGCGAGGGAGAATACGATGTCCCTACAGGAAATTTCATCGGTGAGATGACGGATGAATTGGAACCTTTGTACGGCAAGGAAAGTTTTATTTTAAAGTTTGTGTCTGGTGGTCCGAAAAATTACGGATATGAGGTGATTGGACAAAAAGGTATAAGTGCTTCAGTAAAGGTTAAAGGGATAACACTTAACTATACTACTTCTAAATTAATAAACTTTAAAAAGATTTCTGAAATGGTTCTAAAGAAAAGTGATCCCATTCCAGTAGTAACAACAAACATTCGACGAACTGCTGAACATCAGTTAGTGACACGCGAAGAGACAAAAATGTATAAACCGAACTCTACCAAACGGAAATTTACTGACTTTAATTCTGTTCCTTATGGTTACAAACGATGTAAATTATAATTTTATTACGATGTAAATATATTTAATTATTGTATGTTTTCTTATAACCTCTTCTAATATATATATATATATATATATATATATATATATATATATATATATATATATTTTAAAAATAATTTGTGTTTTATTTACTTATCCCTAACAAATAGTCTTCGTATAAATAGTAAAACAGAATAAAAAATTATAATAATAACATTTTCATTATCAATTGTTACTCTCTTAAGTGTTTCTAATATATATATGATTTTTACTTATCACATTACATTAATATTAAGTCTATATTAATATATGCAACCAATCCATTTTGTAACTGATAACGTTTAATTTATCAAGACTGTAGGCAACCCAATGTACAAATGATAAATCATTTAGCGTGAGGTGTTTAATGAATTACATTTTATTTTTATAACTGTTAGTATGTTCCTTAAATCTACATTATTTTAAAGTTACACATGTTTATAAACTTATAAACCCAATTTCTTCTTATTCCACTAGTCCATTTCTTCATAATTTACGAATTTCTATAATAAAGGTCGGATGTCTCCGATAGATGGCACCACAATGTCTAAAACTAATTAAAATAATTGTTATTATTAAAACGTATTTTAATAATATTTAAGACTTACTGTGTATTAATCTTATTTCCATTGGTTATCTCTCATCTCCTATGATCATTTCACCTTCCTCCATAATTCTCCTAAAAATTTGTATCATATATTGAATCCCCCTAATTTAAAAAATATTTTTACTCTTACCTTAGTCAATTAGCTCAATCACAAACACCTTATCATTCTCCTCGTATATTTGAATTATTACGTTTATATATTTTCACAAATACATTAAATTTTAACAACAATAAATTTACATGTCATTCATTTCTCAGGTCTCTTATCAACACAAGCCGGAAGAACAACCAACCGCACGAGTTTTGCTCGATTATTTCATTTTACTAAATAAGCTGAAACATGTCAGTTGAATATTTATTAGAAATTATTACAGCGAAAGAAATAACAAATTTACGCCCGAAACTTACACAGGACGGTAGATATCTGCAAGTGTGCTGTGAATGTGATACGGAAACTCATTGGATTGTGTTTAATTCTGTTCCGGGTAGTGATGACGTTTTACAATTACACATTTTATATAACAATAATTTAAAGTACATTAGTTTTTACTGTGATTTCCCAAACGACTCCGAAGAAGCTGATGAAATAGATATGGTCTCTGATGCAACAATTGAAAGGAGAACTTATTTCATACACGAGGGGAGTCCATCCATATAATTTCGGGGTGAGGCATCAGTTTCCTTAAATATTTTGTATGTACATATCACATATTTGCAATCTTTTTGATCATCTTATCTATTACTGCCCTATGAAATATTTCAACCGGAAGTGACGGTAGATAAACCCACAAATACTAATTTACAAAACGAATTTCCAAGTGTATAACAACAATAATAAAACGTCTTCTTTAAGAAACATTATGTTTTCTTCCCTACTTCAAAACCATAAACGGAACTATAAATGAATTTGAATTTCCCTCCTAACATTTATTTCACATGACAAGTCTGATATGTCTAAACAAGTCCAAACAGGTCTGAACAAGTTTGACCATTTTTCTGAATCTCAACTGCGCATGCTCCGTAGACTCTATACTCTTATATGATAGTGTCTTATACAAAATTAATCAGTCAGTGCCTGTCTCTCGTAGTGTTCGGTTGTGTTTCTTATCAGTGTGTAAAAAGTGACGTCTCTTGCTATGATGTCTTTGTGAAGTGCATCTATTTTGAAATTACTCTGGATGAACACATTCCATCAGAGGCACCATTCTTCAGCTTCTGGTAATTGTATTCCAATTTCTTATATTTTCTTGTAATCTCTAGTTTCTGGTCATTGTCACATTTCGTTCTTAGATATTAATTTAACGCTTAATATTCCACACACACATTATCTTAATAACGCAAGACTTTCTAAAATTACTCTGGATGGACACATTCCATCACTAACACCAATCTTCAGCTTCTGGTCATTGTCGCCTCTACATCTTCGTCCTTTTACCTACAATTCTTTTCCTATTGTGTGAGTTTATAAAAATGATTTTTTCGTTTATCAATTTGAGAGAGAGAGAAAGATTTAATTTGAGGTTAAGAATGTATTACGTTTATATTAATAGAGAGAGAATCATGGATATTCTTAACCTTTCAAAACATCCAGGTTAATCAGGGGCGTACTGTAAAAACCTATTCAAAACATCTAGTTCAATCAGTGAACTGTTGGCAGCCATCTTTATTTTTATACACACCCATTTCTTATCATTGACCAATCACATCACTTTTTATTTCCTGAGAAAATTTAGGTTGGTAAAACTGTATTTTGCATCTCACTCTTTCATTCACTTCCGAGTCTCACTCTAACACATTGACTCTTATAGGACTTCCGGTCAAAAGTGCACTCTACACCGGATGTTGCTGATGAGACTCACCACTTCCAGAGGGCGTGACCTTGATACACGCCTCTTCCGGTGGGTGTGACGTCATATGGAGGGGATCTTGGACGGGCAGCTCTCAAGGCTGTCTGTCTAAGGTGACCCCATGCCTACTATAATGCTTACCATTTTAGACATTTAAAAAAAAAGTAAAAAATTAATTTGGAAATCGCAGGTTTAAATATTATCACAAAATGGCCAATACTATAATTTGTTTTATTTTAATTTCTAGTATTTAAGTTGGTTAAGCGGAGGACTGATGATGAAATTAAGCATATTAAAGCGTGCTTTTCGGTAGTTGATAATAAATTAATTTATTCTGACAGAAAGTTCGTTGCAAGAACCGATGCAGTATGGGCGAATATCGAATCAGAAATAAATGCATTTGCAACAAATGCATAATGAAGAGATTCCTCAAAATAATGCTTACCATTTTAGACATTTCAAAAAAAAGTAAAAAATTAATTTGGAAATCGCAGGTTTAAATATTATCACAAAATGGCCAATACTATAATTTGTTTTATTTTAATTTCTAGTATTTAAGTTGGTTAAGGGGAGGACTGATGATGAAATTAAGCATATTAAAGCGTGCGTTTCGGTAGTTGATAATAAATTAATTTATTCTGACAGAAAGTTCGTTGCAAGAACCGATGCAGTATGGGCGAATATCGCATCAGAAATAAATGCATTTGCAACACTATCATTATCACCTATGGCAGTTTATACAATAGCATTAAAGAATTATTATGAAGTATGGGATATACTTAAAATTCAATCAATTCATCAATCTATAAATGCGTCCCATTCTGGAGCTGAGGGTGAATCAATTGGATCCTTACCAACGGTTCTGTAAATTCACCAACAAACTCTGACGCAACGTTATTTAATTTCAAAGTTAATATAACCAATGACGAATATCTAAAATTCTTTAACCCAAGAAAAATAGTTTACAAAAGGCATAATTCGTCACGCGAATATAAGATTTTACAAAAAAAGTGCTGGTCGACATTCCTAAATAGAAAAATAATAGAGACCACAAAAATCAGTTGTATCCTATCTTTTAAAAGAGCCAGATTACAGTATAGTGGAATGTTTATAAATATTGCAGCGACTTGCCGAGAATGTGAGAGTTCACTACAGTGTACCCTTGTTAATGAACCATTACAAGATAGGGAGGTTACATTGCACTGCGTATTTAATGGAAATTATTCCTTGCCACACATTTCTAATAGAAAGAGGCATCTGGCAGGAAATAAAAGGAAAGAATGCTTAAATAAGCTCATAAATGAGAACATGTCCGCTTCATGTATAGAAAGATCGAAGCAGACTCTATAATGGAGCTTGGAGATTCCGAACCAGCTGATTTGCCATCTCTATCGACCATTCGGAATGCGAAATATGTAAGATTACAACAAACAAAAATTCATCAAAATGTCATTATGGCAATTGTTAAAATAAAGCATACGTTGGAATTTAACGGAATAATTAGACAAATCAGCCATATTCCATTTAGAGTGTTTTATTGGAGCAACTCTCAAACTTATATATTTCGCTGGTATTGCGAAAAAACCAAACATTCCAAATTAGCAATTGATGCAACAGGAGGTCTGGTTAAAAGAATAAATTATGGCCATATGAAATCCAACGCAATATTTTTATATAATATTGTTATTCGCGACAATGATGTTAAAAAACAGTATTGTGTTGGAAATCTTCTAACAAGTTGCCATACAACAGAAGAACTAACACATTGGCTACAAGTGTGGTTAAAATCAGCCTCAGCGAGCCCAAAAGAAATTGTAATAGACATGTCAAAAGCTTTGATGTATGCTGTTGTAAATAGTTTTACACAGTACTGTAGTTTAAATAGCTACATTAAAGCTTGCTATAACATCTTATTTAACAATTCAGAAGAAAGACCAACTTGCTATGTTCGCAATGATGTTGGGCATTTGTTAAAACTGTGTTCAACGTGGAAAAGTTTGAAGGGGGTTCACAGATTAACAAGAAAATTTTATCTACACACTTTGGGGCAAGCTGTTCAATGTACAGACATTGATGATCTACGTGCAGTATTGTCGGCACTCTGTATTGTAGCTTATTCTGACACCAAAGGGGATTCTACAACAACAGGAAATAGCACTAATGCAGAGCTATCAAAAAATGGCTGAACACCAGAATAGCTACAGGGACCCAGGAAATTTTGAATTTTGACCTGGAAGATGAACAAGTTCTTCCCGACGTTGTTGAAGACCTTCAAAAAATTATTCCACTAATACCACTATGGAGTGGGATTATGACGAAATGGTTTCCCAATGCCTCCAAAACTTCATCATCTGCGTCTGCCGAAAGTGATTTTAATATAATTAAACACAGAGTGTTTTCCCATAAAAAACTGCCTTTACATGCCGATGATTTTTTAAGGATCCATATTCAAAGTTTAAACGCCGATATGAAACTTGTTGCCGCAGCACAGAAAAATAAAGTAAGTAATTACAAGTAATTAAATAATAATTCAAATTGTATATAATTCTCAGCATCTTCATTCAGTTGCGAAAAAAAAACGAACGAACACATAAACCAACTCAACTTCCAAGTGAGGAAGATTCAACAATTGATGATCCTGACTGTATACCCCAAAACAATAAAGTAAGCAATATTGATATAAATTATATTTAAATATATATATATATATATATATATATATATATATATATATATATATATATACTTCTAAATAATTCAAGGAATGTAATTTTATTTATTTATACTTAGAATTATCAGCATCACCGTTTATTTGCAAAATCGAACGACCAGACATATGCGTTAACAACACTTTACAGTGAAGACGATTCTTCTATTGATGATTCTAAGTGTATACCCCAAGACAATAAAGTAAGCAATTTTAAATGAGTTTATATCCATTTATAAACACAGTATATTTTTAATTGATAGCGTTCACAAGGAATTTAATTTTATTTATTTATACTTTGAACTCTCAGCATCATCGTTCAATTTCGAAATCAAACGAAGATACAGATGTATCAACACTAGTACCCAGTGAAGAAGACTCTATAATTGACGATCCTGAGTGCATACCTCGAGATAATGAAGTAAGTAATTTTTATATTCATTTCTAAAAACAATTTTATTCGGACTCGAAGATTAGTCTATATAGCAAGCCGAAAAAATATATTATACTTTGAACTGATTGCATCTGAAAGTAATTAGATAATTGAATTTATTATACTTCGAATTTCAGCAGCTTTGCTTAACTGCGACGGCGACTAAACAGACTGATGGATCAACAATAATTTAAAGTGAGGACGATTCTACAAATGATTATCCCCAAAATAATGAAGTAAGCAATTTTAAATTATATATACATCTACAATAACAAATTATACTTTTAATTGATTACATGTAAGCTCAATTTAGAGCTGTAGCAATGTAATAATTCATTTTAAATACAATTATTTATAAAAGAATATAATTATATTTTTAGTCCAGTCGTCAGAGACAAAAATACCATCCAACCTCTAAAACTCTTCCGAATTGACTGGAAATTTGTGTGCATGTCAAGTACTGGACTCCTAATAAGACGAAAAAAGTTTACTACTTTTACCACCGGGCTTCCTTCGAAAACCACCCTTATAGGGGGTAAAAACGATAAACATCGATTTTCCCCAAATCTGTACATAGAAATGTACCACCGGGCTTCCTTGGAAAACCACCCTTATAGGGGGTAAAAACGATAAACATCGATTTTCCCCAAATCTGTACATGGAAATGTTTCAAACAAAAAATGTAGCTGAGAGGATTTTGAAAAAAAAGTTTCTTGTGAATGAACCAATCTCTCAAAAATAACGATTTAAGTAGCAGGTCATTTTGAATTTAAGTTACGCGCGCGAAATGACTTATTTGAGCAAATATACAACAAGTCGACAGTAGAAATTCGATAAATTTTGATCACAGTGTTCTACTGAAAAAAATAAAAACACGTTTTTAATGAAAAGAGTAGAGCTTTTTTGTAGAATAATTACATGTTACCATAGATAAAGTAAGATTCTAGAAATCTTTTAATTATATAAACGCTGCGAGGTTATTAATAAAATGTATCGGTCCCATTAAAAAACCCATATGGAATGTTAATTCTCACAGTATAACCTTCAATACCTGTACCATAAACATTCGATTTGGAGCTTCGGGGAAAAATGTGAGAAGCTTGAATTATCCCTAAGAAACGCGGAATTTAAACTTTCATATTAAAAATGATCTCACGTCATCGAAAATGCTTCCACAAAAAAGAAATAGGTGGAATTAAAAGCTAAGGGTTTCTTCTTTATCAAGGAATATTTAAAAAGTGGAAACATTTAAGTTTTAAACTGTTATTTAAAAAGAGAAGGTGAAGGTTTAAATTCTGCGTTTCCAGTCATAAATCAAACTTCTCGTATTTTTTTGCCGAAACTCGAAATCGAATGTTTATGGTACAGGTAAGTTTATGCTGTAAGAACTAATATTCCTTATGGATTTTTTAATGGGACTGATATATTTTATAAATATGTGGAAAGTCGTAAAAGGCTGTCATAACCTCGCTGCGTTTTTATAATTAACGGATTTGTAGAATCTGACTTTATCTATGATAAAATGTAATTCTATTACAAGAAAGCTAAACTCTTTCCCTTTAAAATACATTTTTAATTTTTCCAGTAGGACACTGCAATCAAAAATTATCGAATTTTAGCCGTCGACATTTGCTGAAATAAGTCACTTTGCCCCCCACTGAAATTCAAAATAGCCGGTTACTTGAATCGTTATTTCTAAGAGAAGGGTATTTCACAAAAAAGTCCTAAGGAACTTTTTTGTTCAAAATCCTCTCAGCTACATTTTTTGTTTGAGATATTTTTAAATGTGCAGATTTGTGGGAAAGGGGAAACCCGAAGGTAGGAATGGTAAACTTTTTTTCATCTTATTAGGAGTCCTGTACTTGACATGTACACACATTTTCAGCTAATTCGGGCGATTTTTAGAGTTCAGATCTCTGACGACTGAACTATTTTATTAGAACAAAAAAAAAATAAGCGTTGTAATATTGCAATAACGACCCTTATACAGGGTTGAGCAAAAGTATAAGAACCTCGGATTTCTAAACTATACGTCCTATATACATATATGTGCGATGAAAAAATACTGTTAATTTTTTGTTATCTATTGAAGGACTTAGTGTGATTTCTAACAGCTATCCTATTTCTCGAGGTGAAACGTCATCGGTGTTTTTTTTTTTAATTGAGCGCCCTATATATTTTAAACTTTTTGGATAAACACTTGTTAAACAATTACAATGACGTCAAGCTAAAGATGGTTATTTAGTGTTGTTTGAATAACGTTTAATTTTTAAACTTAAATTTTTTTAAAGCCTATCTTTTTTGATAGTACAAAATTTTGAAAAATAGAAGAAACAATTGAAAAAAAGATTGATATATTTTATTTTGTTTTCAAGTTAAAATCTCGAGTTACTCGATTTTTGTAACAATAATGAAAAATTAAAATAATAACAAATGATAATAAAATTTGTTTTTAATCTTCGACATCGTGTTTTTTAATGGCAATTCTATATATTTTTTTAATTTTTTCTTCAAAATTAAAGATTTTTAAAAAATAAAAAATATATTATTATATTCAATTCAATTCAAAGCTCTACAAAAGTTGTCGTGTAATCGATTTCCATTTAATAAAAATGGAGATGACGTCATTCCGCAAAGAAGTGGGGATTTGAAAAATTGACAACTATCAGAAAAGATGCGCGTTTAAAAATGAAGGAATGAGGATTTTGGCCGCAGAAGATCTGGGATTTTTTTATTTGGAGCTTCAACGGCAACTAGACGCTGTACTACTATGTCATTTTAAACGGGACATCACAATTTATATGTATTTTAAATTTTCGAGCGAAATAATTGTATTTAGCAAGCGGATGAAGTGCCGTGCTTTCAAAATCACGTTATTTCCATTTGACAAGTAATTAAAATAGAATATTAGTTATTGCTAACTCAGTATACCGTAATAATTTTTGGAATCCTTGTTAAAAAGAAATGTTAGTCTATTAATATAACATTAGATGTAAAACATACCGTTTTGGGATTCATCGCATTTTTTGTACCTGTAGAACTTTCCATTTTTACTGATTAACTCACAATTGGTATTTTTTAATATTTTGCATATTATTTTAGATATCTTTTCTTGAAATTGATACCAGTTATATCCCAAAAAATGTTTTAGCAGAAATTGCTAATGTAAGTATATCTAATTAAATCTCTTGTATAATTTGACATTATTGTTTTGATTTACAGATACCCGAACTATGTGCCTCTTGCCAAATGCTGTTAAAAGATAGTATTTCAATGTGCTGCGATATGTGTAAAATTACACTACACAAAAATATAAACTGTAAATATACGTTTAATCACAAAACAGTTTGTGTATATTGCTTGAAAAGAACACGAGATAATCCCGAAGCAGAAGAAACATCAAATGAAGAAAATTGGAGAGGGGAAAATAAAATACGTAAGAGAACTTCCTATTTCTAGCCCACTAGCGAAGTTTTAAGTTTCAGCCGAGACTCAAAAAAGTACATACCATTAGTTTACTTCGAAACGGAAACATAGATAACTTAAAACCATTAAATATAGATGGTTTCCAAGTTACATCCCAAAATACATGTGGATATGACGCACTTTCACAATTACTAGCAACATCATTTTGCGATAGTGGTTATTTTAAAGAATATGCAATCTCTCAAAGTGATAATAAATGGTTATGATTTATAATTGAATTTGTTGACAAGGGAATAAGCAGAAAAACTTATCGACTAAGGGCTGAGATTCTTTTAAATTTATGCAAAAATGAACATTATCCAGAAAATTTTATAGTTATAAATGCAGAAACATATGTAACGAAATTTTTATCATTATTGCCACCTTCTCTTATGAAAGAGTTCTATTGTAATATATGCAAAAAGGTATTAGAATCAAAAGAAGAATCATTTATTTGTTATTATTATTGTAATATATGCAAAAAGGTATTAGAATCAAAAGAAGAATCATTTATTTCCCTTGAACTGAATTCTGAAAATTATAGTAACATTCATAATTTAATGTTAGAGAAACTGGAAGTGCCTTTAAAAAGGAAATGTAGTTACTGCAATAATAATATAATTTTAAAAACAAGGGCAAAGAACTTCATTTTTATTGAACCGGTGAATGTAAATAATTTGACAGTAAATTTGGATGTTAAATTAAATAATATTCCATCAAAAATAGATTTGCATGGAGAATTATTTATACTACGTGGCATAATTGCTTATATTCCTGGTCAGCTATTGCCGACGACATAATGGTTTATGGGAAGAATACAATGACTTGCATTCTTCTAAAAGCCATTGTCCTTCCACCAAAACCTTAAATGCACAATTATTGTTCTACATAAGGTAGAAAAATAATTGAGCATTGTTACTAAATTGTAGAGTGGGGCAGTCTTTAATTATTCTTGCATTTTGAGTAAAAAGTACTAAAATAATTGATTACAAATGTACTTAAAGTTTTAGGTAAATTTGTAATCAAGTACAAATGTACTCAAAATAAATGAATGCAAATCTACTCGAGTATTAATGTAATTTGAGTACACATTATGAATGTGTTTCGATAAGATTAAATTTGTATGCGTATTGTAACGGCGCAAACAGAACAACAAATGAACATCGCGGTTAAGAGGCATACAAAAAATAATAATATTGTGCATCACAATTAAAATAATTAAAATAATCTTGGCCCAGTAACATTAAGTAAATATAAAGAAATTACATTTTATTTATTTCTTTTATGTTTTTTGTCATAAAATTATATATTGAAAATTATTATATGTAGCTTATAAACTAAGAGTATTACTATCTTTGCAGTTGTAATAAATAACACAAAGTTTTTAAAAATGTTATTTTGTCAATATTTCTATAACGCGATGTAAATATTATTCTCTATTTACCTTTAATATTTTTTGATTAAAGTCACATAAATCTGAAAAAGGGTTTTTAACCTTTTCAGATTTATGAGTTTTAAAAACACCTTGTTTGACTGCTAAAAAGTGGTTGTATCTTATTGATAAGTAAAAAATGTAGCGTTATTTCGTAAAATTGAAAATTAAAAAGTTAGTATCGCCGTTCCGGAGCAGCAATGACGTAACAGCAAAAATAATAACAACTAATTTTCAATGTTAATCTATTTATAAGTTGAGGAATATAGAAATAATTCTGGAAAATCAGCAAGACATTAGTAACATACCACAGATATATTGCTAATGCGTTGCTGCTGTGCAGAACTATATATGATTTTTTTATATAACAAATAGATTTACATTGAAAATTGGTTGAAATAATTGTTGCAGTTACGTCGATGCTGTACTGAAATGGTGACTACCGTTCCACTTATCCTGTCCTAGGACAATCTGTATATAGATTGACAATTTTATTATTTTTATATTAATTCGAACGAGTATTTAGATTCATTATTGTAATTTTTGCTACCCTACAATCTTTAAGCAAATATTGATATTTTGTAGGATTTCAGATGTTGTATTGAAATATTTCGCCTTATTATATTTTTTGTGTGAATACTAAGTTGTTTTTTTTTGTACATTATAACAATTTTGAGAAGACAATAAAATGAACGTTTAGTTTATTAAAGAAAATAAATATAACTTTATTAAAAATTGTATTTCAGATCTTTTATTATCCAATAATTTGTACTAATTAAAAACAACTAACAACTAACGATCTATAGGCAAAAATATAAAATAACAATAATAAATTCTATCCACGCAACTGCTTCTTTTTTCTAAAGTTCAAATTATTTTAATCAAGAACTTTGGCAATATACCCAAATATACATTCCTTGGTACATTGAAAACGTATAGACACTTATAATTTATAGGGTAATAAAAATCCAAATACATATAATAATTTCTAATGTTGCAATTACAGATTTGTCTTTAAAAACTGTTGCTTTTTAGTTGCATTATTTCATTGAGAGTATTTAAGGATTAAATTTCAATCGCTCACTACTGTATTTGTTGTGCTTCCAATCCAGGTTACAACATGTACCAACAATTATTTGTAAGTTGTAAAATATATTTTAACCGAATTTCTGAAATCTCTGGGTATTTGGTGAAATTATTACATTTTAAATTATTTGAAGGTTAAATATTGCTCTCTCACTACGCCAAAACTCAATTGTTTAAATGTGTTTTTATAAAGATAGGACTTACGGATTGCTTAAAACTTTTACTTAAAGATTACGATTTTTGGCAGGTTAAGTTGTTGACAATTACTTCTTTTGTTGATTCATAGATATAACATAATGATACCAATAATACTATAATGGAATGTGATAACTGGTTCACAATTGCCCAGAACAAGAGATAGGCGCACCCTGGTGTCATTTCCAGGAGTAAAGTACCAACGCTCACTATAAATTAACAAAAAAAGAATATGTGATGGGAACATTGATTTCATTTTTCGTTTTTGTTAGATTAGTTGACAGCGTTATAAATTTAAAAACAATTATTAAATATGAAATTGGAGCAACAATCTAATTTCTCGTGTTTGTTATGCCGGGTTTATAAGACGTTTATTGTTTAGTGCGTTTAGTAATTATAGTTTGGTGTTTAACGTTCAAGAAAATTATACCGTTCATAAAAAAAAATCTATTTGAATTGTATACGAGAATTAATGATTAATTACTTTATGTTGCAACAGCTGATTCAGAAAATCCGACGTCACTGCGTTAAAATAATACAGTATACATACATTTTGATAGTAGATTCATAAACACTAAACGTTAATTTTTAAACATTACATTAGTAGAATGGTTTAATAAATTAGCAGAAAGGTTTGTGATAATAAATTATGTAAGTCTCTTTTTAAAGGTTAGATTAGTAGAATGGTTAGTGATAGGATAAATTAATTCCACATAATTATAGGTTAGGTTGAAAGGATTATGTAAGAATACATTTGAAGAACTTCTCCCTTTCGATGTAAGTAAGTAATCTGTGTTGGCACATAATGCAGCAAAACATTGCCGTTGCATTTAATCTATTGATGATATTGTATTTACTATAATCAATGAGGAAATTTAATACAAATTGTTGGGTGTGTGTCCTTGATGCCCGGATGTATACAAGTTTTAGTCAACATCTATCTACAGTAGAGATGAGATAAACAGTTACTTTTCAATAACGGTTATTATCGTTACTAAGAAATAACTAACGAGTGTCTACAAACAGTCGTCTATCTACTGTCGATTCGCAGCCGACAATACATTCGATTAAATCCATCCACTTTTCATAGGTATGTGTATTAATTATTCATTGAATTAATTTAAATTGATCAATTTATTTTATTTATAAAGAAAGCATTCTTCTAAGATTAAAATAATTTGACTGTTTTAGATATATATCTCAGAGAAATTTTGTTAAAATTGAATTTGAGTCGATTAAATTAGAATTTGAATTCTGACCATCCAGTTATGTATTTAATAGTTGTTGAAAATATTTTTTATTAATAAAACACACATAGAACGTGACAATTACACCACACAATAAACATGTGTAGATTTAGGCAGAATATAAAATTGCCTAGAAAATCAATAAACTATAAAATTCACTAATAGTACAATTTAATATTTTATAATGTCCTACAATAAATCAATATATACAAAACTTCATAGTTGCACCACACATGTCTAGATTTAGGCAGGATTTAAAATTGCCTAGAAAATCAACAAGCAAGAAAATTCACTAATGATACAATTTGATTTTTTATAATGTCCTACAATAAATCAATATATACAAAACGTCACAGTTGCACCACACAATAAACATGTCTATATTTAGGCAAGATTTAAAATTGCCTAGAAAATCAACAAACAAGAAATTTCACTAATAGTACAATTTAATTATTTATAATGTCCTACATCAAAATTAATCAATATACGAGGTTTGTCCCAAAATTATTAAAAAATTCATAAACTTTTTATTTTACATTTGATCATCGATACAATAGTCTCCCTTAAAGTACTCCCCCTCTGATAAAACGCACTAGGCTCAACGCCGTTTCCATTGTTATAAACATCCTTCAAAGTCCTCTACTTTAAGGCTCTTCAGCAGCCTCGTCGTCGATGTTTTTATGGAATCCATGTCCCCCAAATGGAGCCCCAAAGCAACATTTTGCACAAATCTGGTGAATGTGGCGGGTGATCAGTGACGGTGATGGAGCTGTGCGCATCTCACTCAAATTTAGTTCAACTGATACCATTCTAACTGTCTATTGATGATTTCTGAAGACACATGATCGAATATGATCCACATTTTCATCAGAAGATGAAGAACCTGGTGCTTGAAGTCTTTCTTGTCCCTCTCGAAACTGCTTTAGCTAGTTATGAACCGTTGGTTCCTTCAAGGCATCTTCTTCGTACACTGTCAACAATGCTTCATGAATTTCCCATCCGCTCTTGCCAAGCTTAGCAGAGAAATTTGATATTGATACGCTGCTTATTGGTCAGAGAGATATCCATTTATATGAGACACTAAGAATGAGGTCTGAACAACTGTCTGTAGATAATTAGATAATAAGTTAGGACTCGTGAGGCGCACCCCATTTGGTTGAGGCTAGCTGGGGTTGTTATTGAAGGGGGAAGCTCACTGTCTAGTCCCTCAACCTCCTGCATTAGTCTCTATAATTATTTTATACGTATTTATTGGATAGACCTTGTTACAAAATCAATATCCGTACAGAAAGTTGAACTTATTAAACAATTATAATGTTTTGACCTAATTCATAAAAAGAATTACATTTGTAAAATAATGCAGAGGCTACTTAAAATTAAATTGTGATAACGAGCAAAAAGAGAATAAATTATAATATTCGAATTATCCTGCAATTAGAAACATTTTATGAAGAAAGTCATTTCAGATTTGTTCAATTACTCGCTTTTGTAAATTTATGTATCCTTAACAGTTATTAGTGAAAAGTGAAAACTATCATACAAAAGGTTTGTTGATTGGGTATCATTTTGTATGAAATACATATTGGATTGCTTAAATTATAAGTTTAAGAAGATTGATGAACATGAAAAAACAGTAGAAATTAAACAAAAACATCGTCGTCGTCAGTAAAATTACCTTCACCATCCGTGGTTCTCTGGGCTTCGTCTTTGGTCGGATCATACAGCTCTCCAGCAATTTTAAAGAATTCTGCTTTACGATCCAGAGACCTTTCTGCGCACCGCTTGTAAAACATATACCTGGCAAGGTTTCCTGGAATGCTGGTCTTTTTGCGTCCACCAGCCGACACAATGGCTTTCGCAGCTCTCCAGGAAGACTCAATGCCGTTGGTATGTGCGCCGGTCTCTGGATCTTTAAAATTGATGGAGTGGTTCACCTAAAAATTACATTTCGTTTTATATATATACAATATTTAAAATATATATTTTTTAAATTACCTTGAGGTGTTCAAATCCATTTCTCTGGAGACAGTCATACGCCTTCCAATAATCGCTGATGACGGTGGTTCCGGGTAATACCCATTGTTTGATTATTGGAAGGAGTGTGTCTGCCCCCCTGTCCTCGACTGGAACCATGAACACCTTTCCGGTGCCCCGTTCGTATCCGCCAAAGACCCATTGCCCCTCCACATGATGACCACGGTGGTACTTCCGACGACCGAATTTCGATTCATCAATTTCTACTATTTTTCCCGGTCCACCAATCTTCTCAGACTTATAAATGGCACTATCCATTACGACTTCACGACAAAATGATGCCCAATCAACAACTGTTCTGTACGATATATCTAGTTCTTCACCAATAACTGTTAAGGGTACATTTCCCACCCATAAATTAACAAAAGCAAGTATTTGAAATATACTTAGATGGCTTTTTTCAAAAAAGGTTCCTTTTCTTAGATCAATTCGAAAATTACAACTTATTCTCTTTTGCTTCCTTTTTGAAATTTTATTGTAGCAAGCCCACCTGTACCCATCAGATCTAAAAATATAATCAAATAAAATTTGGACTTAAGCACAGAACAAGGTCTACACAATTTTTGTTAAGCACGCGGGCACCAAACATATTGATTCGATTTATAAAGCACAATTCCTTCTGATCATTAATTTACAACTTTACCATTAGGGTGCGCAAATTGGAACTATGCGAAATTATAAATCATTATGCCAAGCATTTTTCTGTGTATAAAAAAAGTCATCTCTAAAAAACATTTAAAATTGCCGAAATAATTCCAAGATATATTTATATGCAATTTACCCACATCTTAACTCGGGTCTTCAACCCAGTATCTCTGGCGGGCCCTCCCCATTCTTAAGATCGAGGGTAGCATGACACCATATACGATGTACCAAGCTAGAGCCCGCAATTTCTAATCCTTATGCCAAACATTTTTCGATGAATAAAAAAAAATTAAAATATATTCCACATATATATTGTCACTACAAATTTGCTAGTATAATTTTAAATCCTATTTCTCATTTATCACAGCTGAGCAAACAATACTTTTGGACTGTATGTTCATGTCTAATAAATTTTACAATTGGTGAAATTATTTGAAATCACAAATTAATAAGTTAGCACAAAAACTGAAATTAATTAATTGATCAACAGCAGCATATGTGCCGACTACTCCTTATCCCGGTGGCCACGGGGCTCAGAACCCTGCCAGCCGCCCCTCTCTAAAAGTGAAAAATGTTTGGCATTAGGATTAGAAATTTCGCGCGAAATTTCTAATCCTAATGCCAAACATTTTTCGATGAATAAAAAAATTAAAATATTTTCTATATATCTATTGTCATTTCAGATTTGCTAGAATAATTTTAAATTTTATTTATCATAGCTGAATTAAAAATATTTTTCGACTCCCTGTATGTTCATGTCTAATAAACTTTACAATTGGTGAAATAATTTGAAATAACAAATTAATGAGTTAGCACAATAACTGAAATTAATTAATTGATCAACGGCAGCATATGTGCCGACCACTCCTCATCCCGGGGGCCACGGGGCTCAGAACCCTGCCAGCCGCCCCTCTCTGAAAATGAAAAATGTTTGGCATTAGGATTAGAAATTTCGCGCGAAATTTCTAATCCTAATGCCAAACATTTTTCGATGAATAAAAAAATTTAAATATATTCTATATATCTATTTCCATTTCAGATTTGCTAGAATAATTTTAAATCTTATTTATCATAGCTGAATTAAAAATATTTTTGGACTCCCTGTATGTTCATGTCTAATAAATTTTACAATTGGTGAAATAATTTGTAATCACAAATTAATAAGTTAGCACAATAACTGAAATTAATTAATTGATCAACGGCAGCATATGTGCCGACCACTCCTTATCCCGGGGGCCACGGGGCTCAGAACCCTGCCAGCCGCCCCTCTCTGAAAATGAAAAATGTTTGGCATTAGGATTAGAAATTTCGCGCGAAATTTCTAATCCTAATGCCAAACATTTTTCGATGAATAAAAAAATTTAAATATATTCTATATATCTATTTCCATTTCAGATTTGCTAGAATAATTTTAAATCTTATTTATCATAGCTGAACTAAAAATATTTTTGGACTCCCTGTATGTTCATGTCTAATAAATTTTACAATTGGTGAAATAATTTGAAATAACAAATTAATGAGTTAGCACAATAACTGAAATTAATTAATTGATCAACGGCAGCATATGTGCCGACCACTCCTCATCCCGGGGGCCACGGGGCTCAGAACCCTGCCAGCCGCCCCTCTCTGAAAATGAAAAATGTTTGGCATTAGGATTAGAAATTTCGCGCGAAATTTCTAATCCTAATGCCAAACATTTTTCGATGAATAAAAAAATTTAAATATATTCTATATATCTATTTCCATTTCAGATTTGCTAGAATAATTTTAAATCTTATTTATCATAGCTGAATTAAAAATATTTTTGGACTCCCTGTATGTTCATGTCTAATAAATTTTACAATTGGTGAAATAATTTGAAATAACAAATTAATGAGTTAGCACAATAACTGAAATTAATTAATTGATCAACGGCAGCATATGTGCCGACCACTCCTCATCCCGGGGGCCACGGGGCTCAGAACCCTGCCAGCCGCCCCTCTCTGAAAATGAAAAATGTTTGGCATTAGGATTAGAAATTTCGCGCGAAATTTCTAATCCTAATGCCAAACATTTTTCGATGAATAAAAAAATTTAAATATATTCTATATATCTATTTCCATTTCAGATTTGCTAGAATAATTTTAAATCTTATTTATCATAGCTGAATTAAAAATATTTTTGGACTCCCTGTATGTTCATGTCTAATAAATTTTACAATTGGTGAAATAATTTGAAATCACAAATTAATAAGTTAGCACAATAACTGAAATTAATTAATTGATCAACGGCAGCATATGTGCCGACCACTCCTTATCCCGGGGGCCACGGGGCTCAGAACCCTCTCAGAACCCTGCCAACCGCCCCTCTCTGAAAATGAAAAATGTTTGGCATTAGGATTAGAAATTTCGCGCGAAATTTCTAATCCTAATGCCAAACATTTTTCGATGAATAAAAAAATTAAAATATATTCTATATATTTATTTCCATTTCAGATTTGCTAGAATAATTTTAAATATTATTTATCATTGCTGAATTAAAAATATTTTTGGACTCCCTGTATGTTCATGTCTAATAAATTTTACAATTGGTGAAATAATTTGAAATCACAAATTAATAAGTTAGCACAATAACTGAAATTAATTAATTGATCAACGGCAGCATATATGGCGACCACTTCTCATCCCGGGGGCCACAGGGCTCAGAACCCTGCCAGCCACCCCCCCTCTAAAAATGAAAACTGTTTGGCAAATTAATCCTAATGCCAAACATTTTTCGATGAAAAAATAATATTAAAATATATTCCATTATATACAACTTGTCCACGTAAGTATGCAACATATGGGAAACTTTTTTAGTATTGATTTCTCAGAAAATTTTATTCTTTATAAGAGTTGGTGCTTGATCTTAGACATACACAAAAGACAAAACAAATGACATATGGGGCCCTATTCACAGCACCGATGCAATTTTCCATCGTTGACTTTTCTCACTGAAGTGACGTCATTTTGGGAACAATTGACCGAACCGTATAGAGTCAAATGACGTCATTTTGATGAAAAAAGTCACCGATAGAAAATTGCATCGGTGCTGTGAATAGGGCCCCTGGTTTTAATCAACAAAACATTAATTTCTTTGAAATTAACAAGGATATTATTAATTAAATAACAATTACTCGATGTGATTCCCTTCCCTCTCAATACATAAATTTGTTCTTCTGTTAAAATCTCTGATTACATTTTCAAGAATATTGGAATGATTATTTAAATGTCGTAAATCATTTCTAATTTTATTTTTAAAATCCTCTAAATTTCCAAAAGGCCTCTCAGAATAAACTCTGATTTTTAACTACCCCCAATAAAAGTAATCAAGTAGATTTATATCGAGTGAGCAAGCAGCCCGTGGAAATCTTAAATGTCTTCCAATCCATTTCTCATTAAATTGTTCATTTAAATATTCAACTACGACACGAGCACTATGTGCAGGTGCCCCATCCTGCATAAACCAAAGAGAATTTCTTGTAGCCAAAAGTAACATGTCAAATTCATTTTACAATTCCATATTTAATTTAAAAATTCTAAATATTTTTCTGAATCTAAACTCTGCCGAAAGTTATAAAAATTGTTCATTATCTTGCTAATATAGCGTCGAATGTCATTTGTTTTGTCTTTTTTGTATATTTTAGATCAAGCACTAACCATTATGTTGCATACTTATGGGGACATGTTGTATATATTGTCGCTAAAAATTTCCTAGAATAATTGCAAAAACTATTTCACATTGGTACAATAGCTGAATAAAATATATTTTCGGACACATGTATATTCTTGTCTAATAAATTTAGCAATTAGTGGAATAATTTCTTTGCATTTGAGTTAGTTTAAAAACTGAAATTAATTAATCAACATTAAATAGTCTTCATTCAAATATGACAATAAACACTACTTAACTTTAAATTTAGGTTATATTATTTTTGAACATTTAGAGTTACCGCTATGGCATAGAAGTGATGAAAACCATTAGGCTGCAGTTTTTCCATGATTGAAATGTACCTATACCATTTGGACTATCATAATAATAACAAGCCCCCATCCTCCCGCATAAGCTCTGGTCTTATGGGGCCTGTAGTTTTCGTGGAAGGATTATTATTTTTCATTTCTATGTGCAACCATTTCATCGCAATAAAAAATAGAATATAAAAGTAACCTATTTGAATTATTTTCAAACTTCAACACTTATTTATTTTAAACTTATTTTTGGTAATCATGTCTTTTACCGAACCGCGGCCGGCGAGTGCGATGGATGCAGAAAAGTGAGACAGATGATGTGAGTCCGTGATGTGCATGTGAGTGAGCATTGTTGCCTAACTCAACTCCAGCTACACCACGAATGAAGTTATTAGCAAATTGACAAAAATATTGAAGGTCGAAAGCTGTATTTAAACCTATGTACATGAATCCAAACTAATCTATTAATTTTACAAATAAACGAGTTTAATTTATATAATGTGAACGAGATATTAATTTTACGAAATAATTGCTATAATAAAAATGAAACTTTAAGTATTCATGAAACTATTGTTTACCCTTCCTTTTTCATCATTAGAAGTATATTCAACTCAGTAGAATTCAGTATTTATTGTTTGGTAATTTATGATATTTCAATAAAATGGGTGTAGACCTTATACTGTGGTTTTACAAAGATTTAACCATACATATTATATAAGTATTTCTTACCTTTCGTTATCACAAATTAATGTTAAATGTCCTCCACATTTTTTGCAAATATAATTTTCCTCTTTAGGAATTAAGCCCCAACATTGTAATTGTTTTATAAGTTCCTCTTTATTTTGGACAAGATTAAATAAACTAAGAAGAGTTATTCTCTCCATGTGCGTATTAAATTATGAAACTCTAATTCCAATCAATTGTTTTTATTATTTTCACTGCTTGATTTTTATCAAATGTTTTTTAAAATATTGCTGCTGCCTCCTGGTGTACAGAAATTGAACCTTAAATTTGATTCAAAACCATGGTCCCTTAGCATCAATTGTGCTATATCTATGAATAACAATGGAAGTAGGTGATAACATAACCTGTCAAAAATCGTAATATTTAAGTGAAAGTTTTAAGCAAACTGTAAGTCCTATCCTTATAAAAACACATTTAAACCATTTAGTTTTGTGAAACGAATACATATAATCACCACATTTTATTTTGTACACACCAAAAAACACTGTTGAAATACACCAATTTTCACCCTTTCGGAGCCCCCAAATGGGGCTAAACGTGGTTTCCGCACTTTTTTTTCGTCATTTTCGGCCATTCCATACGCGATTCTACAAGTATCAATATAAAAAATCAATTTTCGAGAACATCCCGTAAACTTCACATCGTTCTAACATTTTGTATTTCATAGCTGTGAATAAACAGTTTCTTAAGTTTACCACCGGGGCTTTTATTCACACCTCTGCGAATCCACAGGAAATTTGTTACATTGGTGTCAGGTGTGGGGTGTGAATAATAGTGGACTTAAATTAATCGTGAGAATGGTTTCGCGATTAACGCTCGCCGAATTAAAGGTGGCAGACTTAAAGTACCATCTGGAAGAACGAGACTGTGATGTTACCGGAAAGAAATCAGTGTTGCAGCAGAGACTTCAGGAAGTGTTACGGCAAGAAGGCGAGGACCCTGACAAATATTTATTTGATATTGGATCCGACACAATAAAGATGATTGAAAAATTAGGGGAAAAGTTCGAATCGCTTCGTGATGGATTCGAGAACATTGAATGTAAAATGCTGCAAAGTTCTGCTAAGTTCAAAGATGAATTGAAGCACTTAGTTCTGAAGAATACTGCACTGATTGAAGATAAATTAGAACATAAGATTTTGGAAACTTCGTGCAATTTACAACAAGAATTTAAAGAATGGCTAGAAACAATTGAAGAACATTTTGAAGATAAAATTAAAAAACTAGAGAAGACCGTTCTCGCAGTGAATAAAACTGATGTGTCGAGGGTTCACATGAAACCGCCACCGTATGATGGGAAATCCTCATGGGACATTTATGAACGATAGTTCGAGGCGGCTGCAAGATCCAATGGATGGACATTAGAAGAGAAAGCCACAGCATTGACTCTGGCTCTACGAGAGGATGCATCAGTTATTTTACAAAACCTTTCTATAACTGATCTCGGAAATTACCAGCAGATAATAAGACATTTGGAAATGCGATTTGGGCAATCCCACCTCGAACACGTCTATCAAGCCCAACTTAAAAATCGCATTCAGAGATCCAGAAAAACCTTACAAGAGTTTGAGGCCGATGTTGCTCGATTGATTAGCCTTGCCTACTCTGATGTTACAGAAAATGTAATGGAACGATTAGCTGTGCAAGCGTTCTTAGACGGAATTAGAGACAAGGAGATCCGACAAGCTCTAATACTCGCACGCCCTTCGAAGCTGGTGGATGCATTAGCACGTGCTTTGGAATTCGAAGCCGCGAAGAATTCCTCCAGAACTCAAAGCCGAATCTGCAGAATAGAGGAAGACACTTCTGACGATATGGACGAGGCGGTGGTGAAACGAGTTCTTCAACGGCTAACGAACATGAAGGGTGCAGTTAATGAAAAGAAAAGGATCCAATGTTGGAGATGTGGCAAGTACGGGCATGTACGATACCAATGCAGTCAACCGGATTATGTACAGAATGTTAAAAGTTCGGAAAACTAGCACGGGTCGATAAGAAGGGGCGACCGTCGACTTATAAACAGCATGCCCCCAGAAAAACAGTCCAGATTGCATCTTTGCGACATAAATTAGATAGTGTATATGTAGATGGTACTGTAAATGGAAATCTATGTCGTATACTAATTGATACTGGTGCGACGAAGACAATTATCAGGCCTGATATTTTAAAGTACCCGCCAAGGATACAAGCCACCAAATGGCGATTACGTACAGCAACTAGAGAAACGGCCCCTATCCATGGAGAAATGGAGATCAAATTGACCATTGGAGGTACTACCTTTGTACATCAAGCTTTGGTAGCCGACGTAGAGGATGAATTAATTATCGGAATGGACATTATGACAACCAAAGGAGTGGAATTAAATTTTAAACATGGTGTTATGAAAATTAGTGGAGAAGAAATAGTGTTGCATAAACGTTGCATAAAGACATGTCTATACCACAACGCAGTGAAATGGTTTTGGACGCTTATCTGGAAGATAATCCGGGAGATGGTACCATCGTTATGGTTGAACCCAGAATTCACGATGGTGAAATAGCTCGAGGAATTATAGTCGGGAAAACGCTGGTACGTGCTTCTAATAAGTTACCTGTCCGGGTAATGAATGTAAATGAGTACCCTGTATCGTTAATGAAAGGAGCGGTTTAAGGAAATTGTTCGCCAGTATCATCAATCTTACCAGATATAAATACCCCGAAGGAACCAAATAAGGGAATTCCCAGTCAACTTGAAACCTTAATTGAGAATTCATCCCAAGAATTAAATTCTAGTGAAAGGAAAAAGTTAAGAAATTTCGTCAGCATGTATCAAGATATCTTTGATACCGGAACAAAAGGGAGAACTAACGTGGTTCTACATAAAATTTATACCGGGGATGCTCGACCAATCCGTCAAGTTGCCAGAAGACTACCTTTCGCAAAAAGAGAAGAGGCAGAGAAGATTATACAGGACATGCAAAGGGAAGGCGTTATAGAACCATCAAGGAGTCCATGGGCATCGCCTGTAGTGTTGGTGAAGAAGAAAGATGGATCAACTAGATTTTGTGTGGATTATCGGCAACTCAATAATGTAACAAAAAAAGACAGTTACCCGCTGCCACGAATTGATGATACGCTAGACACATTGACAGGATCTACTGTATTCTCTACATTAGATCTAAAGAGTGGATACTGGCAGGTTGATTTAGCCCCCAAAGATCGCGAAAAATCTGCATTTACCGTGGGCACAGGATTGTGGCAATTCACTGTAATGCCTTTTGGGCTTTGCAATGCTCCTGCTACATTCGAAAGACTGATGGAAACAATATTAAAAGGGCTATCTTGGAAGACCTGCTTAGTATATCTAGATGACATAATCGTGTTAGGACAATCCTTTGAAGACCACCTGATAAATTTGGAAGAGGTATTTCAACGATTGCGAAGTTCGGGACTCAAGCTTAACTCGAAGAAGTGTCACTTGTTCCAAAAGAGGGTGCAGTACTTAGGTCACATTGTTTCCGGTGAAGGTGTAGCAGTGGACGAAGAAAAGGTTAAGACAGTTAAAGAGTGGCCTGTACCAAGAAACCTACATGAAGTGCGAAGTTTTCTCGGACTTTGTACATATTACCGTCGGTATGTTGCAGGATTTTCAAATGTTGCCAAGCCACTGACACTACTGACCGAAGAAGGACGGAAATTTCAATGGGATGAAAATTGTCAAAAAGCATTCAAGCATCTGAAAGATTCCCTGATCGGTGCACCGATCCTGGGCTATCCGATTCTAAGTGGAGATTTTATATTGGATACAGATGCAAGTATCGTGGGGATAGGAGCTGTACTGTCTCAGGTACAGGATGGGCATGAGAGAGTCCTCGGGTATTTCAGTAAAACTCTGTCGAAACCGGAACGGAACTATTGTGTCACCAGAAGGGAGTTATTGGCGGTGGTAAAATCAGTGGAGCATTTTTATAAATATCTTTACGGCAGAAAATTCTTGTTAAGAACTGACCATGCTGTATTAAAATGGCTTCTACAATTCAAGAATCCTGAGGGTCAGGTTGCCAGATGGATTGAGAGATTGCAAGAATTTGACTTCGACACGCAACACCGTCCAGGGTCCATTCACAAAAACGCGGATGCATTGTCACGCAGACCCTGTCCAGAGGACTGCAAACATTGCAACCGTGTCGAATTTAAAGAAATCTCGGTCTGTCGCACAACGATAGTGGACGATAGATGGCAATATCGCCAACTTCAAAAAGACCAAGAAAGTGATCCCGACTTAAAACAAATTATCCATTGGAAGAAGGATAACCACAAACCAACTTGGGAACAAGTAGCAAGGTACTCAACATATGTGAAATCTTACTGGGCACAATGGAAATCGTTAGTAATCTCTGATGGCTTATTGAAACGCGTTTTAGAAGATGCCCATGGTCGGAAGGAACTAAGACAGGTTGTGATACCGAGGAATAGGGTACCGGAAATTTTAAAGGAGATCCATAATGGAATAAGCGGCGGACACCTTGGAGTGACAAAGACACTTGAGAAATTAAGGGAACGATTCTATTGGCCAAAATCCAAAGAAGATGTCAAGAAGTGGTGCAAGCAATGTATGGTTTGTGCAGCAAGTAATGGACCACAACAACGGCGGAGGGCTCCTATGCGGCAGTACAATGTGGGAAGCCCCTTTGAAAGGATTGCAGTTGATGTTGCGGGACCATTTCCTCAGACCGACGCTGGAAACAAATACATTCTTGTAGTAATGGATTATTTTAGCAAATGGGTCGACAGGTACGCGTTACCCAATCAAGAAGGTTCTACCATTGTCGAAGTACTTGTAAAAGAATAGATTTGTCGGTTTGGCGTACAATTAGAACTTCATTCTGATCAAGGCAGAAATTTCGAGTCCACCTTATATCAGAGTATCTGCAACATCTTGGGCATCCATAAAACCAGGACAACCGCCCTACACCCGCAGTCTGATGGAATGGTGGAACGGATGAATCGAACTATTAATAGGTATCTATCAAAGGTGGTGTCCGATCAACAGCGAGACTGGGATAAGTATCTTCATCTATTCCTCCTAGCGTATAGATCGTCAGTCCATGAGACCACAGGACAAACACCTGCAAAAATAGTTATGGGACGGGAACTTCGATTACCCTGCGATTTAAAGTTTGGATGTCCACCTGGAACGGACGAGGCAGGAGATGATTATGTAAGCGAATTGCGCCGAAGGATAAACAAAATCCATGAACAGGTACGGATAAACATTCAGAGAGCAAGCGACAGGATGAAAGAGACTTACGATATTAAAGCCGATAAAAATGGATATCAACCTGGGGACTTGGTTTGGTTATACAACCCACAGAGGCGGCGAGGTTATTCCCCGAAACTGCAGACCTCATGGGAGGAGCCGTGCACCGTAATAGACAAAATTAATGACATACTGTTCAGGATCCAGAAGTTGCCAAAAGGAAAACCTAAAGTAATCCATTTCAATCGCCTCACCCCATACACTGGAGCAGTACAATCATAATTACGGGACGAAATAATCTTAAAGAAGGGGGCAGTGTAATGAATTTATTAGGGAGTACGGAAATCAAGGGGTTTGGGGATAAATAAAAAAAGGGGCAGTTGACAGAAGTCAGAAAACAAGAAAACACGGACGGATAATCGTTCTAACATTTTGTATTTCATAGCTGTGAATAAACAGTTTCTTAAGTTTACCACCGGGGCTTTTATTCACACCTCTGCGAATCCACAGGAAATTTGTTACAATAATTTAAATACATGAACGGAATTACGCATACAGGATTTGAAAGCTCACGGTTGATAATTAAAATTGAAATATCTTTTTAACCATTTTATTTTTCTAATTAATTTTTGCATATTCTGCCTGTGCTAGCTCTAAGCTGCAGATTCCTTTAGAAATAATCAAAAAATATTAAAGTGGGGGGCTGGGGTACAAACTAATTTTGTATTTTTAAGGGGTTGTTGGGGTTGTGCTAGCCTGTGCTAGCTCTGAGGATTCCAAATCATATAAAAAAAGTTGAAAAATCAAAAGTGAGGGGCAAACGTCAACTTAGCCCCCCCCCATATTTGAAACCCCTATAACTTTTTTAATCTTTGTGTGCTTGCTCTAATTTTGGCTGTGCTAGCTTGTGCTATCTAAGGGCTTTTCTGTGCAATGATGTTTTTCCAAAAAATTGAAAGTGGGGGGCCAAGTTGACGGAGCCATCAAAGTGTGTAAAATTTTTGACAGAAATTTGTGTACCGGTTACGGGTTAAATAAAAGGAAAAGAAAATGAAAGTCTATATCCTATCGCTAAAACGTGATTTTATAAGTATGATTGATACAGAAATATTTATCTTAGAAATTCAGGCACCGCCCACTGAACAAATCCATTTAAGTAATGTTTCATCAACATTAAAACAACGTTTAATGTTGCTGCACTGTTGATATAACGTTATTTGTTTGTTTTTTGCTCAGTGGGCGGAGTGCATGTGAAATTTAGGTAAGTAGTATTTATATTTATAAAAACATTAAATACATAAATACAGTAATGACAATGAATAATAAAGGATAAATAAATAATAATTTGACGCAATTAAATCTATTTTGTTCATGCTTATTACTCAGCGTAACACAACTGAATGATAGACGGCACCGAAGGCTCGGCGGCGAACTCGCCTAGCACCCGCTTGCAAAACGCGTTCAATCCGCTCCGTATAAGAGCTAAAAGCGAAGCGGAAAAAACGATCCGTCCCGCTCGGCTTCCGCGCTCAAAACCTCCATATAAGACCACCCTTAATGTTACTTAGAATTCGTCCATCTATACCTTGTATAAATTTAATCTATAGGTATTTAACACAATTTATTTTACAGAAAGTAGAAAAAATATTTACTTCTTCGATGGGGCTGGTGCCCAATACAAGAACAAGAAGATTTTTTTAAACCTGTGCCTTCACGAAGAAGACTTTGGAATAAAGGCAGAATGCAACTTTTCTGCGACTTCGCACGGCAAAGACCTTGTGATGGCATCGGAGAAGCTGTCAAAAGATTAGCCACGAGAAGAAGTTTAAAGCCATCAAAAGATCCAATAAATAACTTAGGAAGTTTTTCTCGTTTGCCCAAAATAACGAAAACATTAAAAACAATAGTTTAGATTACTTTACCAATGACGACTACAAAAAAGAAGCAGTAGAACTAGAATCTCGATTTAAACAAGCTAACATATTAAGAGGAACATTGAAATGTCATTGCATTCAGCCAATCTCCAAAAAAGAAGTTATTACACTAAAAAAGACTGTTATTCCTTACTTCACTTGTTAGTGAAGTAAGGAATAACAGTCATTTTTAGTGTAATAATCACTTCACGTAAACTCAAAAACATACAGTTAAAGAAGTTATTGGTAAAATATATTCGAAGTCAAAAACATCATTGAAGGCAATAATTTCTAAATGAAGTTATGTGATAGATAAAATTTTAACGTTACTTATCATCAAAGTTCAATTTACCTTTCTTAATTATTATTACATCTAGAGAAATATGTAGAGATTATTTCCCAAAGTTAGCTAGTTATGTCCAGACGGCGCAGCCGAAAGGATATATATAGCCAACCAAAGGAAATAATCTTATATTTCCAGTGTTGTATTCAATAGTTTCTTTGATTAAAGCAATATCTTTCTAAAAATAGAAAAATATTTGGTATGTTGTTATAATTTTTGTTTTCTTATTATTTATATTACTTTAGTTAAAACAAAGACTGCGAATGTTTGGAGCAAAAATTTGGTGAACGGTATCGAGGAAAACATTTTCTTGTCACTTTTTGACAATCCGTATATCCCTAAGAACGTTTCATATTTCCTTAGGGAAATATAAGTATGTTATGACACATCGTAACCAAGGCAATATTACTCATTATTGTATCAATACGAAAAAAAAACACAATACTATACATTCCCCCTCCTTAGCCTTGATAAAGATTTGTGGAAAATACATTTAAAGAATAGTTTTATATCAAAATTTAAACTTTTCTTTGCTTATTTCTTTGGAAACAATTATGCAAGGCGTTGGAGTTTTTAAGCAGTCATACTAATTATAAAGATACTTGTATGTCTTTAAAATGTCATTAAAAATGTCATGACGTTATATTTTTGTCACAGCGACACATCTAGATGTTTTCGTTATCTTTAAATGATGCCTGTCAAATTGAGTAAACACAGTAATTTTTTGTTTTTTTAACATTTATTCAAATAAAAAAGTTACAAATTTTATTTATTAACATCTGTATATCCCATGCGCCGTCAGTTTTAGATTTATTGCTTTTTAAAAATAGAAGCCTACAAAGCACCACCTTGAAACTTCACACTTTTGTAGAGAATTGATCAAGGAAAATGGTCGTATTTTTTTCAAAATTTTAAAGTGCGGTTTTCATGATGAAAAGTGAGTTTAAATAATATGATTGTTTATAACAATTATAATATTAGTTACTAGAAAATTCAATTTATTGCATAATAAATCTATGTTTCATAAGCTATATAGCGAGTATTTTATGGAGTTGATAGAACAAGTGCAACCGACGCACACTGGTCCAAATGCTCCAGTGTACGAAATGCTCCTGTGTGCCATTATCAAACTCCATTTGATAATGGCAAGTAGAGTTGCAGTCAAAGAAATAAAAAATGTTGTGTTGTACAAACAAAGTTAAAGTGTTTGATTTTATTTAAAAAAATGTTTTTCTCTTCTATTTTTATCGTAGAATCTATAAAAAAAATTACAGGAAAATTAGAAACATATTTTTAATTAATTTCGTCCCGCTTGACGTGGAATGGGTCATATCTGGAGGGCCGCCGGAGGGTCTGAAGACAAATTCTTATGGTTCAATTTTGAAAATGTTGTCAAATCCTTATAAATTCGTTTACATTGGTTTAAAACAGTGGTGGGGAAACTTTATTTAAGACGGGCCATTTGTAATAACCAGACAATCGTAGCGGGCCAAAGAATAATGCTTAATCGTTAAAAAAATTATGTGTTCTATAAACATATACAAGTTAGCTATCGCTCACCCTATATAATTCTCTTATATAATTATTCTTATTCCTTTGTCTAGGATGCATATGCACGCATGCATCAGCATAATGTAATCAGCTTCTTATATTACTCTCTTTAGATAAGTGTACCGTATTGTTATTCATATTATAATTAATTCAGTCTTGTATTTGTTCTGCTTGATGTAAGACGTAGTCTTGATAATAAAATCCTTTTTAAAAACTCAAGTTTAATCACGAGAAAAATAATTGGCGCAGTCGGTAGGATCTTTCGATCAATTTGAGTGAATATCAATTTGGTTCGTGTTAACGATTTATCGGGAGAACGAATTTTGTGAACTTTGCGACTTGTGATAACGGACTCTTAAAAAATCAAGACATCCGCCATCCGTCCCGTCTACAAGTTCAACATCGTCCCTGCAGCTAGCGAATCATCGAGAGCTCATGGACAGGATTTATTATCTGTAAGTACTTAAGTCTTTTAGAGGTCAAGCGCGTTGCTAAATCGTCAAAATCACGAAATAGTCAACTTAGAACAATCAAACTCAAACTGATTAGGAATATATTTAAGAAAAGTAAAATAAGAAAAATGGCTAATCCTAATTCCCATGCTGCTGGTGTACCAGTTGTACCCCCAGTTGCACCCCTAGTTGTACAACAAATTCCTGTGCTAAAACCAGAATATTTAAATATGCTGCCCGAGTTTCGGGGCGAGCCTGAATTATTAGCAAGATTTCTTGCAGTTAGTGAAAAACTAGTTAGTCGATTTTATAATCAACATGATGTAAACGATTTTCAAAATGAATATTTGATATCGTGAATATTCGCAAAAATAAAGGGCGATGCTGCCGTTAATATTTCATCAAGTGTAATTAACACTTTTGTAGATCTAAAAAATTGTTTAATTAATTCTTATGGCGATAAACGCGATTTGTTTAGCTTAAATCACGAGTTAGGCATGTGCAAACAGTCCATTGGTGAGTCACCGTTTGATTACTATAATAAAATACAAAGCTTACTAAATCTCCAAGTATCATGGCTAGCTAACCATTCTGGCGACGCCAACGAACGAAACATTATGAATACCTTCTTAAGAAAAAATGCCTTAAGAGTATTATTGAAAGGACTTAGAGATCCAATCGGAGCTCAAATGCGAGTGAAAAATCCCGCAGATTTAGACGTGGCATTATCAATGCTCACGAACGATTTCCAATTAGATGTTTCAAATAATAGAGTTGACAGTATCAATTTGGTGCAAAAACAAAATGCTACCCCACGTAATAATGTACCGACGAGAGCTCCGCCTCGTTTCGTTACACCCTTTAATAGAAATTTTCAACACCAACATGTTAATAACAATTACACACCAAATAGACCTAATCCAAATACTTTTCATAACGTAAGACCACAATATCGTGCTCCCCAAACAATTAATCAAAATATTCAACGTCAACCAAATCAAACTCGTAATAATCAATATACAAATAATAATTATCGAAATAATAACAACAATCAAAATTTACCAACACCAATGTCCCTTTCAACCCATCATACAGCTAGAACAATGTACCCTGGTGCATTACAAAATATTGAAGAACCCGGAAATAAAGATTTTTTAGGCGAAATCGGCTCGGGGATCCAAAATTAATTGAATTATTTGGCATAATAAATAATCAAAGCCAACTCCCATACATTATCGACCCGCATACACAACAAAAATGTTAATCGACTCAGCGAGTACACACTCCTTTGTCAACCCCAATATTGCTAATAAGTTTTATAAATATAAAATAAAGTACGATCCATTCCAGATTGCCACTGCACATGGCAACTCCGTACAAAAATATAGTACTATGATTAATTTTAAGGATACCTTTAATACCGATAATAATTTAGTTATGAAATTTCATTTATTCGATTTCCATTCTAGTTTCGATATATTGATCGGACTCGATAATTTAAAAATTCTTCAAGCAGTAGTAGACTTTCCTAATAATATATTAAAAACCCCTAAAGCCATATTTCCGCTTTATTGTAATAATAATCACACGAAGAAAATAAAACAAATTACCATTCCTGGTAGAGTTCAAGAAATAGTTCAAATCGAAGTGTCTAATATCGACAACGGAGATGTAATTATTCCTTATATGAAACTTAAAGATTGTGAAGTTCCACAATGCGCAACGAGCGTGCGTAATAATAAAGCACTTATTTCTATTACAAATAATTCTAATGAAGATAGAATTATTTTATTTAAAAAACCATTTATTGTCGAAACACTCGACAACTTTAATTTAAATAATAATAATAATAATAATCTAAATAATTTAGAATCGAATATCAAATTCGACATTAATGAAGTTCGCACAGAGCATATGAACGAAGAAGAGAAATGTGCAATTATGAATTTAATCAAAGGATATTCAGATATTTTTCATGTGAAAAATAATAAGTTAACTTTCACAAATAATGTGAAACATAATATAATTACTAGTGACGAAATTCCCGTCTACACAAAAACGTACAGATACCCAGAAATCCACAGGGTAGAAGTACAAAATCAAATCCAAGATATGCTCAGTCAAAATATTATCCGACCATCTCATAGCCCTTGGTCTTCACCGATCTGGGTGGTACCAAAGAAGCTCGATGCGTCCCAGAAGCGCAAGTGGCGCGTAGTAATTGACTACCGCAAATTGAACGAGAAAACAATAGGCGACCGTTACCCTTTACCCAATATCGAAGATTTGTTAGACAAATTAGGGCGTTGTCAATATTTCTCGACCCTCGACTTAGCTTCCGGATTTCATCAAATTGAAATCGATGAAAAAGATATTCCGAAAACAGCCTTCAATACACAAAACGGCCATTACGAATTCTTACGTATGCCGTTTGGATTGAAAAATGCTCCTGCTACTTTTCAACGAGCTATGGATAATGTCCTACGTGGCATTCAAAACGAAAAATGTCTCGTTTACATGAATGACATAATTATATTTAGTACTAGCCTACAAGAACACATCCAAAATTTAAGAGAAGTTTTTAATCGACTCCGTAAGTCGAACTTCAAAATTCAAATAGATAAATCCGAATTTCTGAGAAAAGAAGTCGCGTATTTAGGCCATGTTATTACGCCAGAAGGTGTAAAACCGAATCCCGACAAAATTAGGGCAATCGAAAATTTCCCCATACCAAAAACCACAAAACAAATTAAAGGATTCCTAGGACTCCTGGGATACTATAGAAAATTCATTAAAAATGTTGCTAGTTTAACAAAACCACTTACAAAGTGCCTAAAAAAGAATGCTATCATAGATATCACAAACTCTGAATATCAAAATTGCTTTAACACATGTAAAAATATTTTAACAAACGAACCACTTCTTCAATACCCAGATTTCTCTAAACCTTTTGTTCTTACAACAGACGCTAGCAATTTTGCTGTTGGCGCTATTTTATCACAGGGTAATATAGGCTCTGATTTACCCATTGCGTACGCAAGCCGTACTCTTAATGATTCCGAATGTAATTATTCCACAACGGAAAAGGAGCTTCTTGCGATTGTATGGGCCGTAAAATATTTTAGGCCATACTTATTTGGTAGGCAATTCAAAATCATATCCGATCATCAACCTCTCAAGTGGCTGATGAATGTAAAAGAACCTAACACTAGACTTGTTAGATGGAGACTTAAATTGTTAGAATACGACTATAAAATAGAGTATAAAAAGGGAACGCAAAACGTAAACGCTGACGCATTGTCACGCATAGAGCTAAATGTAAATGATGAGTATAATTTTTATTTAAAACATTTCGATGAAAATGTATTCGTGGATAACGAATCTCAAATAGTGGAAACAGGTAGTTTAAAAACCGCGAAAGAACTAGATAATGAAGAGATAAATAATCAGTGTCACTCTGATTCCGTAACTATGCATTCAAACGAAGAGGATCCAATATTCAGTATACCAATTGTTGAAAAACCTGTAAATATTGGCAATAACCAATTAATAATTTCGGAAATAAACTATAATCCAACCAAACCGAAAATTACTTATCTCTTTAATAAAAGGAAAATGCGCTTACACATTCAATTAAGTAAAAATAAACAAAAACAGTCAAAGACGAAAAATAAATATAAACCTGAAAAAATAGAAAGTGTAAATAAACAATTTAAAACAGCAAAGATTTATCCTAGCCATCATAACACAGTTGAAAAAATTCACCTGTCCAATATTAAAAGACCTCGAGTTAAGAGGAAGAAATTAGATAAAGTTATCGATGACACACTATTATTTAATTATGATAATTTTAAAAATAATCAACAAAGTTTTAGTAGTGAAAACGTAAAAGAAATTAAAGCCGATTTATTTTCCGCATCAAAAGAATTTTCATTAGCTCACTGCGTAAGCAAAGATTTACACATGAGTGCCGGAATAGCAAAAACATTTAAACAAAAATTCGGTCAAGTCGAATTGCTGAAAGCGCAAAACCCTGAACTACATTCAGTGGCTTATCTCAAAAGCGAAGAACAATACCTCCTGTATTTAATTACAAAAGAAAAGTATTATAATAAACCGTCTTACAAAGACCTATTTTTATCCCTAATAAATTTGAGAAAATTCTGTGAATTAAATAACCTTACTAAACTAGCAATACCAAAATTAGGTTGTGGTTTGGACATGTTAGACTACAAAATTGTAAAATCAATGATTAGTTATATTTTTGATGAATCAAATATTGAAATTAATATTTATCTAAATGAACCTAACCCCAACGATTCCGTTGCAGGTTCTTCCTCGTCAGCGTGACGCAGGCAACAGAAATGAAAAATATCACCAATAATATTGGAATACTCCCAATTAACATGGGACCCGCTAAACTCCAAAAAGGTGTACACACCTTCGTTCATCATTACAACTTAATACCAATTTTTAACGAACTTAATAAATTAGATACCCAACGTAGCCTTTTGGAAAATTCATTAAAAAATATCTCCATGTACGGAAGAGATTTCGCAAACTATAATAAAAGTTTAATATTCTCCGTGAACGAAATCTATAATAAAATTAATAATATTAAATCACATGTTCTGATAACCCATAGAAACAAGCGAGGATTGATCAATGGTCTAGGCACAATTGTTAAAACAATTTCAGGAAATTTAGATGCCAACGACGGTAAGAGAATAGACGAAATTTTGAATCACTTACAACAAAACCAAAATCTCCTTAAAAATCAAATTCAATTTGGCTATAGCCTTAATAACGAATTTATTAAAAGAATTAATGAAACTGTCGAAAATATTGCACATAACGAAGATATTCTGCAAGCCAGAATTAAACAATTAAGTGTTATACTAGTTGAAGACTTAGATCATCAAAATTTATTGTTTGCTAAAGACTTGTTCAATCAATTAATTATTTTATATAATGCAATCTTAAAAATTATAGAAAATATTGAAAATTCAATCACGTTCTGTAAACTAGGATCACTTCACCCTAGCGTCCTAAACCCCAAGGATTTATTTTCTGAACTTAAAAGAATTTCCACTTATTATAATAAACAATTGCCATTTGAATTAAAATATGAAAACGTACTAGATTTTGAATCAATTATTAAAGTAAATTGTAAAATCGAATCAACAAAAATTAGTTATTTCCTATCAATTCCAATATACTATGAAACTGAATTTGAATTGTATTACTTAAATTCTATTCCTACGAAGTTTGAGAATAAATTTATAACAATCATACCTAACGTAAATACCTTATTAAAATCAAAGGACGATAAGATTTGGCCTCTAGACCGCTTATGTACAAAAGGTATAAATTATTACGAATGTCCAAGACACTTGCTCACAAGCCATAAGGCCGAATGTGAAAAACAAATTCTGCTGACCGGAAATAACAAAAATTGTCAATATACTACTCTGCACATCGAAGAAAATCATCTGGAAATTCTACCCTTCATAAATCAATACCTAGCTGTATTTCCCGTTAAAGAAGACATCAAAATAAGCTGTAAACATGGAACCGAAAATAAAAATATAATCGGTATTTATCTAATACAAAAAGGAAACTGCGAAGTATTCTTCAGAGGACATCCAATCTCTTATCAAGACGCGACCTTTGGCAGTCCAGCCATAATAAGGAGCAGCGAACTACATTTCAACAAAATTAACTTCACAACATTCAAGATATCTCTACGAAAACTGAATCTTCAAGAAATCCCTGTACTACAACAGATTCCGATAATTACGGAAAATCAACATATCTACACTCCAAGTATCTGGACGTCGATCCTATACCTGGTTATTTTGGTTGGTTCAGGATACCTACTATCACGCTGGATCCAATCAAGAAAGAAGACGCTGCCGAAGACGACACAACCACCAGAAGATACATCAATCGATTTCCATCTTCCCCCCCCCCCCGGAAGATGGAAAATCTCCCCCTAAATTTAAGGGGGGAGGAGTTAACTATCGCTCACCCTATATAATTCTCTTATATAATTATTCTTATTCCTTTGTCTAGGATGCATATGCGCGCATGCATCAGCATAATGTAATCAGCTTCTTATATTAATCTCTTTAGATAAGTGTACCGTATTGTTATTCATATTATAATTAATTCAGTCTTGTATTTGTTCTGCTTGATGTAAGACGTAGTCTTGATAATAAAATCCTTTTTAAAAACTCAAGTTTAATCACGAGAAAAATAATTTACATATATTAATTATTACATACACTTATTATTTTAATAGTAAAATAGCAAAAGGTAAGAAAATTATAAGCACAAATTATAAAATGAATTTAGTGTAGTTCTTGATGTGAAGTATTATCACTTTATTTTCTGGTGTCATTACTGGTTGATGGTGCATGAGAAAAATGAAATTGAGACTGTTTCATCAAAATTTCATTATAGTCCGGTTCCATTTGCGAAGCAGAAATTCTTAAAACTGATGAAATGTGCTCATCTGTAATTCTGTTTCTTAAAGAAGTTTTCCTAAGCTTCATTGTTGAAAAGATTTGTTCGAATATATAAGATGAGCCGAACATTGTCATTATCTTCATTGCATGAGAAATTAGATTTGGGAAATTATCTGGACTTAAATTTTTATAAAATTCTAGTAATGGTACTGTATGAAAAGTTTGTTTCAGGAGAGTATTACAGTTCAGTTCTATTAACTCAAGTTGAAATTTTTCATCAACTTCTTCGTAATTTACATTGAATGGGGTCGCAAAAATACAAAACTCTGGTTCCATTTTTCTAAAGTCCTGAAATCTCCTTTCAAATTCTGAAGATAGTTTTCTCAAATTAATTTCGTATCTTTTAATCTTATTGTTTGATATAGTGAATTTTAAAGATTGTATTCTTGGAAAATGAGAAAAATCAGATTTAGAGATCTGATTAGCAAATAATAATAACTGTAATTTGAAACTTTTCAGGTATTGCCAAATATCGTGAAGAAACTGATTTTTCCCTTGCAATTTGAGATTAAGTTTATTCATGTGTACGAGGAGGTCTGTGAAAAAAGCGAAATCAGAAAGCCACGTTTCGTTTTCTAAGACGCTAAATTGATTATAAATGTCTTTATCAAGAAGAAAATTCACAATATCCTCTTTTAAATCCCAAATTCTTTCAAATACTTTCCATCACCTAACCAACGAACTTTTGAATAATACAGGATATCGAAATGCTCAGCATGTACGGACTCCAAAAACTGTTGAAACTGGCGATGTAATAATCCTCTGGAACGAATCATATTTACTAGTTTTACAACAATATTAAGTATATGGTCAATATCTAAAGCCGATTTACAGAGAGCATCCTGATGTATAAGGCAATGCAAAAAAACAACATCATTTTCCGGATACTTAGAATTCCGGATACTTAGAATTAAATTTCCCAGCAAATCCTTGATTGATTCCAACCATATTAGGAGCACCATCTGTAGTTACATTACATAACTTATCAATAGGTAAACGAAGTTTATCGATGCACTTTCCAAATTCACTAAATATATCGGCACCAGTCGTTTCTTCTGTAATTTCAAAGTGGGCGTTGATTCCTCTTACAAATATGAGTAACTGCGCAGTATCGCTGATATCTGTACTTTCATCCATGTAATTGAATAAAAAATAAATGTTTGAGTTTTTGTAGTCAGTTGTGAAATTAGATTTTTGTCAATATTTTCAATTCTCTCGGTGATTGTTCTTCTTTAGAGAGACAGTGACTGAAAATCATTTTTCTTTTCAGGGCACATAATATCGTACACATCTATCATGCACTGCTTTATAAATTCACCATTTGAAAATGCTTTATTAGATTTAGCAATATTATAAGCCAACACATAACTGGCTTTCGTAGCGCAACTTTGAGAATGATTAGCTCTCTGAAATAATTGTTGTTGACTTGATAAATTTTTTATTAAATCTTTCGATTTAATTTTTTTCACCTCTTCACTTAACGATGAGTAGGAGTGGTTTTCATGTTTGTTCTTGAAATGGCGTTGAATGTTATATTCTTTTAAAACTGCAACAGTTGTATTGCAAAGTAAGCACACAGGTTTTTCTTTAAATAAAGTAAAGAAATATTTCCACGTCCATTCTTCTTTAAAAACTCGACATTCTGAATCCACTTTTCTTTTTTTAACATCCATTTTAGACGTTACCTACTACGGAGAACATCACACAGAAACGCAATTGACGAAAGCTTACTGCGGGTGTTTGTTGAGGCAGTGGGAGTTTCGGGGATTACACAAACAATTACTCGGGTCACAGCGGGTCGTTGCAGATGACTGACTAAGTCGCTAACTAACTGATCTTCGGGCGGCCTCGCTTGTATTTATACCTACCTGCAAGGATTGTTCGGGAATTGGATTTTTCCGGTTCTTTCGAGAAAACAAGTTTCGAGCGAAGATCATCTGTTTAGGTCGGATGGATTTGTCCAGAATACCATTGTGTTTTGAATATCGCCGCAGGTAGTTTTTATTCGGGTCGTCACATTACGAAGTAAGAACGCGTTCAAACATTCTCACGACGGCACTCTTAAACGGGCCGGATTAAACCTTTCTGCGGGCCAGACTCGGCCCGCGGGCCGTAGTTTCCCCATCACTGGTTTAAAACAAGAAATGGAGGAAAACTAATTCATGGTACGACGCGTTCATCAAGATGAACGTCGATTGGCTAAAACAGAAATTTGTCGAGACCCCATGAAAACAGCCACACAGTTTTTTCCCTCTTCGAGAGCGAGCCGTGTAGCAATTGAAAAAAAACACTTTACACCTAATTGAATAGATTTATGGGTTTCCTAAATGGTGGAAAAAAATTGGAAACAAACAACACCGAATGATGAGGGTGAACTACGTATCAGTGCCAGATGTACTTATCCTTATTTAAATTACTGTCGCGTCTATTGTACACTTGTAATTTAATTTTGGGGCTATTATTATTACGATTCAATTAACCATAACATAAAGTACATGTATTATATTGCAATGTGATATCTTGTTATGTAATAATATTTAAATTAGCAAAGAAAAATATCAACCTAAATTATGATCGTATGAAACATAATAAACAACACTTCATTGCAAAATATTTGAGATATGTTAATGTCATTATTAATTATATTTCAAGAGCTTGCAGTGTGCAAGATATCTTGTTTTCACTCCTACTACGAATTTTCGAAATTAATACATTATTATATAACAAATATTGATTATCAATAAAAAAAAGATTTTACTTTGTGTAACACTATTTTATTTTATATCATGTATTTTAATATATCTTCACTTTAAAATAATAGGGTTCCATCTGCATTTTTCACAAAAATATAATTTTTTACATATTTCAGTGTTCTATATGCTTGGAACATAATGTCAAATCAAAATTTTCAAGCTTTTTAAAACTCGATATTTTAATTCATGCTTAAAGATGAGTGGAAACACTTGTTTGAAGTTTCAATTTGACCGGTTTTATAAAATCATAGAATACTTCAAAGTTAACAGTGATTTGGCATATGTAGGTATAAAATACACTCCAGGCCAAGAGTTAGGATAGACTTTATGAATACACATAAAAAATGAGATATGTTTTAATTCTATAATATTAAATAATCAAAAACGAAAGGAACATGTTAGTAGTTATATTTTAAATAAACAGTTTACTAATGTAAAAAAAATATGATTGTTTTTATTTCATTTGTTAAGGTAATCTGTAATTAGTTTTAATAAACTAATTACAGATTACCTTAACAAATGAAATAAAAACATTCATATTTTTTCGCATTTCTGCGAATAATATTCAATTCAAATAATTTTAATATCTGAAATTCTGTTCAAATTTGTAACACAAATTAGTTGTAGGTAGGTACTATTATTAAATACATAATTAACTAAGTTATTAAATTATCTATAAAAATGCATACAGGTTATGAGATAGTTAATCGGTTAAATCGGAGAAAATAATGTAGGGAAATGATTACCATATCTATCCGGTGTAAAACTATATAAAAAATTGGAGCACACTGCAAAAGAAACAAATTCTGACAATTAATTATGAAGTCATGATAAATTATAGTTAATAGAAAGATAATTTTTTGAAACTTTTTTAGGGATTTAATAATATTCTCTTCATTATAAAATGAACTGCATATTGTATATAATTAGTTTTATAATGAAGCAAATATTTTCTAATACAGGGTGCGGCAAAACAGACACCACCCAGCGGGCCTTCCGGCTGCATTTCAATCTTGCGCGTCCTGATCCCGTCCCTCACCGTAAATTAAACGCGAGTTGGGTGCGTACATTAGAAGAAACTGGTTCCACACAAAGACGTAGGGGTTTAGGAAGACCCAGAACGGTAAGAACACCCGAAAATGTAGCAAGAGTAAGAGAAGCTATCGAACGGTCACCTACGCGCTCTGCCCGGAAGCATGCAACTGCATCGCTCTCTAAGACGGATATTGCATGATGACTCATTCCACCCCTACTAAACGATGCTTGTTCAAAAGTTAATGCCCCCTGATTATAAAAACCGCATGAATCGCCCCCAAAAAATGTTGAACCGGATCCATGCGAGGTCAACTTTTTTTCAGTAGTGACGAGGCCCACTTCCATCTCTGTGGAGGGGTGAATTAGCAAAATTTCCGATACTGGGCTGTAAATAACCCAAGGCAACTTCACGAGAGACCACTTCACTCCCCAAAAGTCACCGTGTGGTGTGCGATTTCCAAATTTCCGAATTACCCCAGGGCCTTATTTTTTTGAAGAGGACGGACGAACCGTAACTGTCACTGCTCAACGTTATGCTTTCATGTTGGAAATTTTTTTTCAACCTCGATTGGAAGAACTGATAGAGGAAGCAGATCTGGGAGACATCTGGTTTCAGCAGGACGGGACTACGGCCCATACAGCTCGAGTTTCAATGACGAAACTACGACAGGTGTTCCCTGGGCGCGTTGTTTCTCTGAGAGGTGCTGTGGAGTGCCCGCACGATCCTCTGATCTGAGCATATGCGACTTCTGCCTGTCGGGCTACCTGAAGGAAAAGGTTTTTAGGCATCGACCTCGTACCTTGGAAGAACTCAGTGATCGAATTCGGGAGGAAATCGCCGCTATACCCATTGAGATGTGCCAAAATGCGGCCGAAAATTTCAGAAATCGCCTTCATCAACGTATCGCTGCTGGGGGTCATCATCTTTCTGATGTCATCTTCAGGACTTAATGCATAAAACGACATGATGTACCGATTAAGATAAAATAAACCCCATTTCTTTAAATTGCGCCGTCTCTTTTAATAGCCCTTCAAAACTGCACTGTCTGTTTTACCGCACCCTGTACACAAAAGGCGATAACTCCGTTATTTTTGACCTATTTTATTGAATTAAAAATCACAGTCAATGGCCGTTTAAATACTAAGAAATGACAATAATATTATTCTTACTACAATAACTTCATTGCCAAATAATAGCCAATTTAAAATTTGTAAATGGCGAACTGTTTTTTTTTTATTTTCATTACATTAGACCTTATTTTTCTGAATGCCCAATATATTGTTTTTCAAAATTTCGAAATTGTCGTCGAAAATAAATTAAAATGAAACTTCTATTTAAAATTATATTTGTGCCTTGGAAAAAAAATATTCCAATACATCGATTTTAAAAATTCGTACATTATTTTGAACCAGTCTTTTATACCCGTGGCGCATGAAGTGAATTAGGCCCCAATGGGCCCTTTTTGAAGTAAAATTTTGAGTTTAGAAAAGAGAAATTTTCTATGCGGGGCTTTTCTAAACTTGACATTTTACTTTATGCTTTGTCTTGGAGTGGAAAACACTCGTTTCATCATAAGACCCTATTTTTAGAGCGTACACCATTATCCCCAGTGTTTATATCAAATTCGGAGGTTACGCTTGTAAAATCCTGTTTGTTTAGATCAAAGTCAGATTTTAGGATTGTTAAATCTTGTTTGTTTATTTCAAATTTGTAGGTTAGGTTAGTTAAATTTTGTTTGTTTATATAAAATTTGAGGATGAGGATTGTTTCTCAACATCAAATTTAGAGGTTACATTAGTTGAATCTTGTTTATTTAAATACTTTATGTAGCATAGAACAAATAAGTAGTGCAAGTATTAAATTAATATTCTTTCTAAAAAATAAGGTATTTATTGAATATTAAAATTGCGAATAAAATAATAACAATGTATAATAAATTAGTTAACGGCACACGCGGATTAAATATAAACCAATAAAAAATTTCAACAATATTAAAAGGACAATTTACAAATGTTTTTTTTTATTTGGTTGACAACTTTGCAATAAATTATATTTGACAATATTTTTGTTAAATACATAAATTGCATCTCTTTACAACATCGTGTGTTGCATTTTTTTTTTTATTTTACATTTATCGCCAAAAAATCATGTGAACAAGATTTGTGATATTATGTGTTTGCATGACTTCTCTAATATTTTATTATACAATCCAATAAATTGATTAATTGGATTAATAACAGTATGTTTTTAGTGTACGTAAAGTGATTATTACACATAAAATACTGCTATTCCTTACTTCACTTTTTGAAATAAGAAATAACATTCTTTTTATGTGTGATTTATTTTTTTTTTTTATGGTATAAATATAAAGCTGAAATCAACATATCGCACATAATTGGATTCAGAAAAACAATTTCCAATATAATAAAATAAGAAAATATATCCAGCCATTAAAAAATGTAAAGTTAACTATTATTTGGCAATGAAGTTAAGTTACTGTCCATTTATAATATAATAATAAAACGGCTATTGAATTTGTTTTTTAGTTCATTTAAATTGGACGATAAATAACCGAGTTATGATGTTGGCCGTTTTTTTTATTTTTAGTATATGCATACTAACTTCATTTATTCTTATAGACACTTAAGTAGGCTATGAGCTTATTTTGTAGATTTAGTTTTCTTTAATTTAGCATATAATAATACAACAGCTTTTTGGAAGACTGTAAAAAGTATACTACAACAAGTAAATGTACATTAAACTTGTATTTAATTTATATTTTTTATTTTGTTTTAATAAAAAAAATGCACAGGTAACTAATAAGTTTCTAACACATTTTTAGTATAAAATACATTAAAAATACAAAAATGTCATCTAATTAAAATTAAACAAAAGATTATATACACTTGAAAATAAGATTAAATGTTATATTTTACGCTGTTTAGTTAACCTATAAATCCAACAGTTGTAAAAGTACATTGATTTTTGTATTTAAATTACATTTCAGAATTACTGCATTTTTTAAAATAATATACATTAATTTTAAAATTTTTGTAACAAAACTCATATTTCGTTTATTCTCGGAAACTAAACTATTTGAAATTTATGACAATTTAATAAATAAACTTTGGTACACCAATTGAATTTGGGTGAGTTACGTGAGATTATAATAACTTTAATTATAACACTTTTAACATTTCTTCACAATTTTTATTATATACCAGATGTACATTTTGGTCACAAGGTGACCATTATCAATGGATTGATACATCAATTAAAGTTTTTGCTGAAAGAAATAGAACATTTCTTATTAGAGTTTTTTAAGCAACCATGTTAATTGGAATACAAAATTATACGCACATTATATTGTAAAAGGTTCAATTACCTAGAATGTACGACATATGAATTTCGTTAAAATAAAAAAAAAGTTGCCCATTCTCGAAAAACATTATGAATAATAGTGAGAGTAAATGTACATTAATTATCAATGCTTGCAAAGATTTTATTATATTGGAAAATTTGTTTATAAAGCAAGCTCATCATAAAAAAGTAAGCAATCTTTAACCATTTGCCATTTGCTACTACTGAAGGCTTCAAGAACATCTCTTACTACATTTATAACATTATTGTATAACAAAATATCACATTTCAAATTGAATCGTAATTATAATATCACTAAATTTAAATTAGAAGTAAACAACAGAAACGAAAAGAATTTATTATGAGGATAGCGACATCTGTTTAACCTTTTTTTATCGACCGTTTAAGAAATCAATAAATCTCTTTTTCCACTATTTTTTTCTGCCATTTAAATTATGTTTTAGGGAGCTCTTAGATGGGCGTTTTGAACGCAAGGAGCGGGAGCGGGCGCAAGCGTTTGCGTTTTAACACATAACACATGAGAGTTCCTAGACTGACGGGTGCGAGGCGGAGAAATAGGTTTATATGAGAGTCCCTAGACGGACGGGTGCGAGGCGTAGAAATGATGTCAATCAATCCATTGATAATGGTCATCTTGTGACCGAAATGTACATCTGGTATTTAATAAAAATTGTGAAGATAGGTTAAAAGTCTTGTAATTAAAGTTATAGAATAAATACTTCATAAACTTGATTATTTTAAAATTTTTGATTTCTCATTTAAGTATGCTATCAACCACGCTTTAAATTCTTCATATGCCTTTTCATATTGCTGTTTGGACTGTAGTGGTATTAAATTTTGTGTTGCAGCATCAGCAATTTATTTTATTTCTAGTGGAGTACAACTCATAGCGTAATCACTATCGGAATCAGACATTTTTGTAAATTGAAATTGAAGTGACCGTAAATAATAACAGGTGTTGACATGGCGGCGCGTACTATTTGCATATATTGGCGGACTGGTCGCTAGGCGCGGTGCCTAGCGACCAGTCCGCCAATATATGCAAATACTAAGTAACTCGGCCTGCGATGTAACTCGGCCTGGGAAAATTGATTTTGCAGGCGTTCAGGAGTTCACAATGGAACATCTTCGCGTACGGTTGCACAAAAAAAACTATTTGAGAACTGCGGGGGTCGCCAGAAAAGGGAGAAAATTAAGGTTAAAAACGATATTTTACTTTGAGACTGGTTTTATATGAGATATATATTGTAATATTTGTAAAATTTATAATTAAAGTCATAATGCCATAATTTAAAGTTATCTCCATTAATAACTGTATTGTAATAATTGTATACGAATATTTTGTTCTGATTAATGATTTTTGTTCATCAACAAATACTTATTAAAAACTTATTTGTTAAAGTATGACATTTTTATTAAAGGCAAGGTCAGAAGAGAACAAGAAAATATGAAACTGCATGAAAACATCCACACAGTTTTTTCCATTCTAATAGGGGGTCATCTATGTTACACACTTCAAAACAAATACTTTACACATAATTTAAATAGATTTATTGGATTTCTAAATGATCGGGGATAAGGTGGCAAAATAGATTTATGTATTCCCTAAATGGTCGAAAAAATAATGGAAACAAATGTCAGTGAATGATGAGGCTGAAAAGGAATGATGGTTAATATTTCTGTAAGTGCAAAACACACAAAGAAAATCTAATGATTTTCAAGTGCTCTAATAATTTTCTGTTTTCTGTTTTCTAGCTTTTTTGAAACTCTTAATTTTTTAGATTCAACAACAGTTCTAACAAAAACATCTTCTGGGCTTCATAGCCCAAATCGTAAGAAAGCAAACCATCGCACTAACCTTTAAATTAATAATTAATGAAAGTCGATCCTTTCAGTGACGGCTCGTCAGGGACGGCAGGGTTGGCCGGACCGTACCGGTAAATTTTATTGAACAATAATTATAAATTTTTATTTTTGCGGAAATAAATATTGCGCATTTTTTGTAATAAATATATAGCAGGCTAATATGTAGTAATAATATTAAGCACTCAGCATAAGGCAGATAAATGTAGAAATTTATTTTAATTTAATATATGTTTACTAAACAACTTCGTATCCGCAAAATCAGCCAGCCGTAGATTTTCAGCTTATGAAGATTAATGCAAGCGCTACGTCGTCACAAGTGTCAGTGCAGTTTCTGTAGTTACATTTCCCCTGCAGGGTGAACATACGCCCGCAAATGGTTTACTCGAGCACGGGAAGTTTGCCAGAGCCGTACTCGCCGTTCTTCCACACAATACACCGATGCCTGTGTCGATGCTCAAATTCGGTTACGTTACACATCACAGATTTTTATTCTATAACTGTGATTAGATTTATTTACCATACATACTACACATACACATAATATTCGTCTTTAATTTTATTTAACAAATCAGAACATATCTCGCATTTTTACTTATCGTTAAACAACTGATGTGATTTAAAAATGCGAACAATCATTAAATAGTTACCTAATTGTAATTTACAAAATATTACCTCGGTATTTTAGGATGATTATGTGAAATATATCAGCGGAGAACTATAATTATTTTATTATATAACATGTTTAAATATGTTATTGTAATTCCGAGAATATTCTTTTACTGTTTTTTAAAGACGGGCGAAATTATTTAATTTAAAGTATCGTTCTAGCGAAGATGTATGGTTCGGTACGGCTAGGCTGGCCGTTTAATCTCAGTGCGTGTGCGCCAAAATACATTCGGCCGACCCACTTCATTAGATCACTAGCCGTCACCGCTTTATTTCCAAATTTCTAGTAGTGGTTTTTAATTTTAATAATCCGTTAATCAAAACTTCATCACGAATCAAAACAGTAGCACTTCTTCTTTCGTAATTAATAGCCTTAGCTTTGTCACTATCGTAAATGTAAATAAACACTAGCACTCGAAAACCGAACTGCATTTTCTAAAAAGTGAAGACGTGATACGCATCGTATATTCAATCGACCAGAACTGATGTTGAATAGGTGAATAAACTCGTAAAAAATGCAATTATCTCCGATTTTCGCCTTCGTTTTTTGCGTGTTTGGTGATAAGCGAATGGATTTATTAATCGAAACTAGTTTATTTGTTTGTTGTTTTGTTAAATAATTGCGAATATTTCTGCACTCAACACATTAACGGCCAAGCAATTACAACGTTAAGTCTAAAAGTTTGTTTTAGGTAAAATCCTGCACTTGTTTTTGCGATTTTTATGAATTTTATGAATATTATATTACATACTGGGATTTTTTTTTAAATATACATAATGTATATGCTGTAAATTTTCAGACATTTGTCGATTTTATAAATGCGTTCGATTTTAAGTTTCGAACGAGTGTTTCCACTCCTATATTAAGCATGAAGTAAAATTTCGAGTTTAGAAAAGCTTAAAAATTTGTTTTGATCGCGTAGCGCTACCCGGCCAAACCAAATTTTCAGGCCTTTCTAAACTCGAAATTTTACTTCATGTGCCACGCGTATTAAACACTGAATTATTTTGAAGTTAGAAAAATACTTTTTTTAATATGAGTTATAATAAAAATATTTAAATAACAAAATATTTTCATTTTTCTAGACTCATTCACAAGTCAGGTCAAATATAACAATATATTAAATTAACTTATAATTAACGTAATTAACAAAAAAATTATATTGTTGCGTTAATACATTAATGGCGCATAATGTGTTAAACAACAGAGCTGGGAATGATTCAAAGGATTTAAATGATGGAATTATGATTCGGATTCGTTACGTTATTTTAAAAGGATTCGTATTCGATTTCAAATCTAGGTTATTCGAATCCTTTCATAAGAATTCGAACACTTACAAAACGATTCAAATCCTCGTAATGCATTCGAGTCATTGCGGTCGGTTAGGTGAATTAAGAAATTGCAGGCTATTTTATTTACAATATGTATCTATAAGAATAAAATGTATGCAAATATTTTTTAAATTCTATTCAGAAAGCAGTGTTTTTAAAATTATGTTTCTTGAGTTTGACGGCAAATTTTTTTATAAAAGGTCTGTTTTATGTTTAGAGTAGGTTATTTTTGGTTAGGTTTGGTTAGGTTGGGTTACAAACAATAACCTAGCGTTACCTAACCAAAAATAACCTAAACAAATTTTTCTTTGGAAGGTTTGTTTTATGTTAGGATAAAACAGACCTTCCAAAGAAAAATGTTCTGTCCCTATAGCACAGTGGTGGGGAAACTTTTTTTAAGACGGGCCATTTGTTATTACAAATGACCAGTCTTAAAAAAAGTTTCCCAGACAATCATAGCGGGCCAAAGAATAATGCTTAATCGTAGGTAGGTAGCTTTTATGCGGGTCGTCACATTACGAAGTAAGAACGCGTTCAACATTCTCACTACGGCACTCTTAAACGGGCCGGATTAAACCTTTCCGCGGGCCGTAGTTTCCCCATCACTGCTATAGCACAACATATACAGGCACGTAATCGTCAACCATTTGTTTATGAATTAGTGTACTAAAGAGGATATCAAGAACAATAAACATTATTATGTTTACAAGCGTAATTTAGGTAAATAATTTTCTTTGCTGCTTTAAACATGCATAACATTATATCACATTGCAATATAATACAAGTAATTTTATTAAATCGCAATTATAATATCACTGAAATATATTACACATGTACCGTGCGATCATTCAAAACATGATTTAGAGTAGGCTTTGCATTTGAAATTAGATTGGCACTACTGACTGTTAACACATAGCTTACCATAACCTCAAATTTATTCTATCATTCAATTAGCATTCTGGGCAATCGCACAAAAAAATGCATCCTACTCTAAATCATAATTAAAGCGATTACACGGTACAATATCCTACTGCTATTATATGGCAAAGTGTTTGTTTTGAAGTGGGTACACTACCAGTTCTCGCGGTAGCAATCTGTGTGGATGTTTTGACCGGTTTTTGACGTCTCTACTGTAAAGTTTGAGATTTTTGACGGTATTCGTACTTAAAACATTTTAACATAAGAGCGCTTTTGGTGTTGTGTATATAAACTTAAAATTTTAATCTCGGCAAAAAATGGAATTAATCTTGATTTTTCCAAATAATAATGAAGCCATTTTCGATGAATAATATTTGTTTTTATTCCCTAATCCCGAAATATAAAATGCAACCCTCGTATAAACGATAGGAATATAAATAAGGATAGGCACATCAGACATTGATAAGTAGTTCGTTCACCCTCAGCATTCGGTGTCATCTGATTCCACTTTTTCAACCATTTAAGAAAAAAATAAATCAATTTTTCAGTTTTTTTATGCCATTTAGGAAACCTATAATCTATTTGAATTATGTGTAAAGTGTTTGTTTTGAAGTGGGTACACGACCCGTTCTCGGGGTGGCAAATCTGTGTGGATGTTTTGACCGCGTTTTTTAGGATTACCTCATTCCATCCACACATTTTTTGCCACCCCGAAACCTGATCGTGTACCCACTTCAAAACAAACATTTTACCCATAATTTAAATCACCGAAAAAAAAAATTGGAAACGGATGACACCGAATTATGAGGGTGAACTATTTATCATTGGCAGATGTGCCTATCCTCGATATAATATCGTTTCTATTGAATACTTCTTGTATTAAATTATAGTAATATTATATCAGAATTTCGATTTAATGAATTCTAATATAAAAAGTTGGGATGTAATATATTGTTATACAATAATATTTGAAATGCAGTTCACTCTATGAACACATAATTGACGATTTATGATTGTCTTTAGAATTTCATCTAGCATCATTTGTTTTTAAGATATAGAAAAAAAGTGAAATTAAATTTTGATTAATTCTAAGAAAAATAAAAGTAAATATATTGAAATTTTCCAGAATTTTGCAAAAATCTAAAACTGTCGAAAAACGATGACATGTTTAAATTTGAGAAAATGTTGAATCAATGTCAAAAAGTGATATTGACATTCAACAATAATTTAAAGTATGTCGAAAAGTGTAATAAACTTCTCAACTAGAAATTTTAGTTCAGACTTAGTCTGGGAGTGGAAAACATTCGTTAAAAATAATCACTAGCTGTTTACAATATTTTCATTAAATTACAAAATCTTAATGGTCTTCAAGTCATTGTTGAATTTTTAAAATCTTGTCAATTTTCGTAAATTTCCAAAACATGAATTTATTTTCAAAATTTTGACGACTCGTACATTTTTCAATACGTTCGTTAATTTTTAAACTTTTCTTTAATTTCCAAGATTTCATAACAATTTTCAAAATGTTGACAAAAAATCATGCATTTTTCATGATTATTGCTGATTTTAAAACTCATTACTTTTTAAAACTTTTCGTTAATTAAGAAAAATGCAGGAATTCATGAATTTTGAAAAATTTCTTTAATTTTCCCAAATTTCTTAGAAATTTATCTGACAGAATATACGAAGCATTTCTTCAAAACGTTTATTAATCGTTAACGATTAATAAAACGTTTAAATTTATTAATCGATGGTGAAAAACTCATGACAAATTTTAGAAGTTATTGAAAATTCCTAATAAATTTTGATAACTTCTTAGAAATTCATACTTATATGAACATTTTGAAGATTAAAGGAAATCTTGGAACTTCTCGATTTTAAAAAGTTACGAAAATCTTTAAAAAATCATATTAGGCGTCCAGATTTTGAAAATTATTGAAAATTTTTGAATTTCACGAAAACCGTCGGAATATTGAAAATTAACGGATATCTTGGAAATTTGCAAAAAGCATTTAGATTTTTAAAATTGACTAAAACGTCGACAATGTTGAAAAGTTGTTGAAGCTTATTTAATTCCTAACAAAAGTTAAATTTAGATTTTGATAAAACTGTATTTTTATCAATTCCTACTATAACATCTTATATATATATAAGATGTTATAGTAGGAATTGATAAAAATACAGTTTTATCAAAATCTAAATTTAACTTTTGTTTAGAGCATCGCTTTAGGAATTAAATAAGCTTTAATTTAAGCTAAAAAAACCCCTTAGATTCTTGCACATCCTGGAAGGGAGAGTTCAATGTCTCTATTAATTTCGTTATTTCCTACATTTTTATGAAAATAACGAAAATACGTAAAACTGGTAACACTAATGATTATTAAAATATATAGCACAATTGTCCAGGCACTTGGTTTCACTGAGATTACGTCATTGTTCATGATAGGTGTTCGAGCGTATCCAGGAATGTCTTCAAGGTTTAACCGTTTCAAGTTTATTTTCAGATTACTTGAATTGTAATTTCTAAGTTTCAATTCCGAAGCACTGATTATTGTAGGGCTTCCGTAGGTTATTTCTTGGGTAGGAATTATGTTGTCCTTGTACGTTATTGAACACTTGTTCAATTTGATGAGGAAAATCCCACGAAGTCCTTTTGTCTGCTCCTGATGTGGACAGGTGATCTTCAGCGTTTCTTCTTCGGGGAATACCGCGAGATACTGATTTGTTATCGGCACATTTTCTAAATGGTTTCGTTCAATGTTCAAACTAGAGTATTGACAGTCTGTTGGTTTTCCATGTAATAAAAGATTGCTTTCACAATCCGGTTTAAGATTTAGAATAAGTTTACTTGAACATTGAAAGTATTTATTACCTTGATGACACAAGCTATTTAGAGGCCAAATTTTGTTATCTACTTTGGATTTTAGTAAGTACTTTATATCAGGAATAATAGTGACAAATTCAGATTCCAACATAGTGGGAATAGGATATAGGTAGTATAGATCGAATATTTTTTCGTAATTAATAGGTAGTGATAAAAAGTAATTAATAATTGATTCTTCAATTCTGCAATTACCAGTTATTATTGATTTATAATCCAGAATGTTTTCTGGTTTTAATTCGAACGGTAATTCTTCGTTATAGTGTTTTGAAATTTTAGTTAATTCATTAAATAGGTCTTGTGGACTTATAATATCTGTGTGTAATATTTTTGATTTACAAAATGATAATAAGTTAATTACGTTTTGGAGAATATCTGATAATAATCCAAAAAGTAATATCATCTGATTAAAAAGATCTTTTACAAATAAAATATGTTGGTGATCGACGTCTATATTCAATATTGCATTTAGTTGCATTATGCGTGATTTTATTATATCCTGGTTATGTTTAATATCTTTAATAGTTTTATTAAATCTTTCGATAATTTGAGAGTTGACACTATAGCCAAATTCTAATTGTTCTTGTAATTGGTTTTGGTTAAACTTTACATGATCTAGAATTTTATTAATTCTTTCATTATCGGCGGCATCCATATTGCCGGTAATTGTTTTTATTATTGAACCAAGCCCGTCAATTAATCCTCTTTTGTTTCTTTTTAAATTTGAATAGGATTGAATACTACGAATTTGATGGGCTACATTATTTTTTGATTGATCAAGAATTTTATTATAATTGTCAAAGTCATTTTAGAACTTTGATATGTTATTTATTGTTGTCATCAAATAGTTATATTGATTAGTTAGGTTTTTTAACATAGATATGGATGAGAATATTTGATTTTTCGAATATATAATCGATTATTTTTCGCACTACGTTATATTCTAGTTGGTCTAAGCCACATCCTAGTTTTGGAATTGGAAGTTTAGTGATTTTATTTTTTCGGCAGAAACTTTAAAGATTAGTTAATGTTTCAAATAAACATTCGAGAGTAGGTTTATGAAAATAACTTTCTTTAGTTATAAGGTACAAAATAAATCTCTCGTTTTCTTTTAGATAACAAAGTGACAAAGTTCAGCATTTTGTTTACGTAATTGTTGAACTTTTCCGAACTTTAATTTAAAATCTTTTGCTATGCCAGAGCTCATCGTTAAATCTTTGCTGACACAGTGAGCAAGTGAAAAATCGTTTGGTGCATTGAAGAGATCGTCTTCGATTTCAATAATTTTCTCGTTATTTTCAATTTCGTTATTATTCGGGAGATTTTTGAATGATTCAAAACTTAATTCATTATTTAAATCTAACTTGACTCTAGGTCTTTTGACATTTGACAAATGAACTTTGCTTACTGTATTGTGATGTTTTACATCAATTTTTGCGGTTTTTAGTTCTTCATTAATTTTTAAAACGTTTTCTTTCTTGAATTTATTTTTACTTTTAGATTGTTTTTGTTTATTTTTTATGTAAACCGTTTGTGGTATTTTGGGTACATTTTTGCGATTTTCGTTTGCTTTTGTTATTGTTTTAGTTTTATTTTCATTGATTTTTCCGTTAACAATTTCGTATAACATTCTAACTTTATTTTTGTGATTCTCAACATAATTATTTATAATATGAGTTTCTAAATCAATATTCATTGGAGAATTATTGTCTATGTGTCCAGATATGATTTCGATAGGTTTTAATTTGGTTACCGAGTGAATCGAATTATTGTAGGCTAATAACGCATACAATATTTTTGATTCAATTTTTTCGTTTTTATAAATTTCCTGGTTATTGAGTAATCTTATATGCTCTATTAATGTCGAGTGTACACTTTCCACAATACCGTTTGATTCGGGGTGTTGGGAACTGATAAAATGGAGATTAATTTTATGAAGATCTAATAATTCCTTAATTACACTATTTTTAAATTCCAAGTGATTATCAGCTATTATTTGAGAGGGAATGCCGTGATGAGAAAAAAACTTTATTAAGTTATTAGCAATTTCAATAGCTTGATATGATTTTAGTTTATAGAGTTGTGTGTACTTAGAAAAGGAGTAAATTATAGTTAAGAATTTTTGATTCTCCATTGTAATACTATCTATGTGGATAATTTCAAACGGTTTGGTTTGCCGTTGGGGTAATATCAAATTTTAGTTTCAAGGGTTTACGATCATATTTTGAAACTAAACATATCTCACAATTATTTATAAATGTTTGTGTTTGCGCGCATATTCGGCCAATAGTATTTTCTTTTGAGCTGAGCTTCAGTCTCATCGATACCTCTATGATTGGTTTTACCCTCGTGATAATTCTGAATTATCTCATCTATATCATTTTCATCTTGTACGTCTATAAGTAGTTGGGTACATTTTACAAATTTTATATTTGAACTACAGAAATATTTCTGAACTACTAAACAGAATTGTTCGTTTGGGAAATTTTTGAAATACAAGTGGTATTTAATATTAGGGACAACGTATTCTTTTATAAACTTAATTATCTCCGTTTCGAAGTTAAATTTAGAAAATCCAACATTTAATCTAAATTTCTAATTATCGAATAGATTAATATTTTCGGGTAATGAAGGGGAGTGATCGACATGAGAAATTATTATCTGATTGTTAAACAGATTAACTGGTTTATCTAATATGGGAATATTGAAGGTTGGGTTTTCAACACTAGAGTGAACGGTTAAATCATCGTCTTTACTTACATGTATCGACTGAGATGGTTGAGCTATCATTGATAATTGGTCATTCGGCTGATCAATTAGCGATTCATCGAATTCTTTAATGTAATAATCCTCATTTTCATTATATTGCTCGTTAATATTTAACTCTATTCTCGATAGAGCGTCTGCGTTTTTATTTAATGATCCCTTTTTATAAGTTATTTTAAAATCATACTCAGATAATTTAAGTTTCCATCTTACTAACTTTGAGTTTGGTTCTTTGATTTTCATAAGCCATTGAAGCGGCTTATGGTCAGTGACGATTTCGAATTTCCTTCCGTATAAATACGGTCTAAAATATTTTACAGACAAAACTTTTGCGAGTAATTCTTTCTCAATAGTTGAGTAATTTATTTCGGATTTATTAAGGGTTCTACTTGCATACGCGATGGGCAAGTCGCTACCAACTTGTCCTTATAATAATACTGAGCCTATAGCGTAATTACTAGCATCAGTAGTTAGAATAAAGCGTTTCGTGAAATCCGGGTATTGAAGAAGGGGCTGATTAGATAACATTTCTTTACACAAATGGAAGCAATTTTTATATTCGGGATCTTCGATGTCAATTTTCGCATCCTTTTTCAAACATTTTGTTAAGGGTTTAGTTAACGCAGCGAAATTTTTTATGAATTTCCTATAATACCCTAAAAGTCCTAAAAATCCTTTTAATTGTTTAGTATTTTTCGGTATCGGAAAATTTTGAATTGAACAAATTTTATCAGGATTCGGTTTTACTCCTGATGGTGTGACAATATGTCCCAAATAAGCGACTTCTTTCCGGAGGAATTCTGATTTATCCAACTGGATTTTTAAATTTGATTCGCGTAATCGATTAAAAACTTCTTTTAGTCGAACAATGTGTTCTTGCAGACTAGTGGAAAATATTATTATCATCCATATAAACGAGGCAAGTGTTATTATTATTCTGTAAACCACGTAAAACGTCATCCATTACGCGTTGAAACGTAGCTGGAGCATTTTTTAGGCCGAAGGGCATTCTAAGAAATTCATAATGCCCGTTCTGAGTATTAAACGCGGTTTTGGGGATATCGCGTTCGTCGATTTCTATTTGGTGAAATCCCGAAGCGAGATCTAGGGTTGTGAAATATTGACATTTACCAAGTTTATCTAATAATTCATTAATATTCGGAAGTGGATACCATCGCCAATAGTTTTTTCGTTGAGTTTTCGGTAAACCACTACAACACGCCATTTACGCTTTCCTGACGCGTCTAATTTTTTAGGCACGACCCAGATAGGGGAAGACCATGATGGTCTAATTATGTATTGTTTTAACATTTCATTAACTTGTTTGTTACTTCCGCTCTATGTACTTCCGGATAACGATATGTTTTTGTGTAAACCTTCAATTTCATCGGATGTGTTAATTTTGTGTTTAATTTTATTTGTGAAAGTTAATTTGTTTTCATCGACATGAAAAATATCTGAATAATTAGATATTAAATTATTTATTGATTTCCGTTCTTCATCGTTCATATGCATTTACTGCATTTAATAAATTATAATTCGTATTTATTGTATTCGAATTTAAACACTTACGTGGAAGGAGATTATATTCCTTAATTCCTACTACGATAAACGGTTTCTTTAGGATTACATTACAATCCATATCAGAAGAATTAATTACAGAGCAGATTGCTCTTTTATTTTTTACAGCTGTTAAACACTCGGGAATTTCAATATGCTCAATCCGCATACACGGGATAATTACATTGCCATCTGATATGTTATCGATATCAACTTCGATTATTTGTTGACTTTGAGCAGGTACTAATATTCGCTTAGTCCGCGAGTCAGCCAAATGTTCATTGGAATTTCCGTATTTAATTGGAATTTCACAATTTGGACAAATTAATAAATTACGTCCAAAGTCGATATTTAATTTTAATTTTTTCAGGTGGTCTAGTCCTAAGAGAATGTCGAACGAATCATGAAAATTAAATAAGAAAAATTTTAATTTAGAAGCGAAATTGCTTCTGAATATTTGTGAGCATGAAATTTCGGTGCTTTTATCACCTTTTGATGTGCCATGTGCGCTGGTCACATCAAATAAATCCTTTTTTATATTTTTATTAAATAATTTGTATGCAATTTGTGGATTTATGACTGATCTGGTACTACCAGAATCAATTAAAATTTTTAATTGTCTATTAGTGTCTAATATGTGTGGGAGTTTACTATTGAAATTTATAAGGCCTAAGGATTTGATTCGGGAGATCGAACCGAGGCGTCCAAATCTAAAAAATTATTTTGTTTTGTTTGCTCATCTATGTTATAGAGTTCATGACCCTGACGAGGGTTATTAGGTCGAAGTGTATATTGTGACGTTGTGGACATTGGGGTTGGCTGGTAATTTTGAGGAAAATTCTGGCTATTGTTCCTATAGTTATTGTTGTAATTATTATTATAAGGTAATCGATAATTATTGCTATTATTGCCAATATTCGGTCTTGTTCTCTTTTGGAACTGGTTAGATGGTACATGCGTGCTCACTCGTTTCTGTTGGAAACTGGGTCTATTTGGATTAATATTATTATTAGTATTTACTGGTTTATTTTGATTATAAATCGGACGGTTTGAACTTAAATTTATGCTTGACATTCGATTTGATAATATGTCAGCTTGAAAATCATTCGTTAGCATACTGTAATGATTCGACCCTAGGTATTATACAAATTTATAATTTGTATTATTGTTTACGTTGTGTTGTGTGTGTAGTAACCCTTTTATTTATTTACCTGGTTCGTTGTTTGTGTCAATATGCATTATCGTAAATACTGTGTCTTTATTCCCTTTTAATTTGACTAGGAGGATGTGTGGACAATAAATAAAACAGGATATGAGCTTAACGTATGCAAAGTTTATTGACCTTTTATGACATTTCTAATGAATTGGTATGTCTTATTATTATTTATATTCACAAAATACATTATCAAACGTTTGTGCTTAGAAGCCATGTGCATTTAGTTAAACTCAAAAAAAATGTATGACTCTACTGGTGGGAGCAAAATTAACTAACCCCTGCATTTGCATTACGGGATGGGAAACCCACAAAAACCATCCCGGAGTTAACCTCGCACACTCTGCACACTTGCGATTAGTTAGTAGGACACTTAGCGCAATACTGACTCGGATTGGCCTTACACATTAATCGACTGGGTCGATTAGTTAGTAGGACATACCTCGTTTTCTCGCTCAGTTCGGCCTTACACATCAACCACCATACATCCCTCACTCGTGTGATTAGTTAGTAGGACACTTAGCGCAATACTGACTCGGATTGGCCTTACACATCAATCGACTGGGTCGATTAGTTAGTAGGACATACCTCGTTTTCTCGCTCAGTTCGGCCTTACACATCAACCACCATACACCCCTCACTCGTGTGATTAGTTAGTAGGACACTAAGCGCAATACTGACTCGGATTGGCCTTACACATTAATCGACTGGGTCGATTAGTTAGTAGGACATACCTCGTTTTCTCGCTCAGTTCGGCCTTACACATCAACCACCATACACCCCTCACTCGTGTGATTAGTTAGTAGGACACTTAGCGCAATACTGACTCGGATTGGCCTTACACATCAATCGACTGGGTCGATTAGTTAGTAGGACATACCTCGTTTTCTCGCTCAGTTCGGCCTTACACATCAACCACCATACACCCCTCACTCGTGTGATTAGTTAGTAGGACACTTAGCGCAATACTGACTCGGATTGGCCTCACACATCAATCGACTGGGTCGATTAGTTAGTAGGACATTCCTCGTTTTCTCGCTCAGTTCGGCCTTACACATCAACCACCATACACCCCTCACTCGTGTGATTAGTTAGTAGGACACTTAGCGCAATACTGACTCGGATTGGCCTTACACATCAATCGACTGGGTCGATTAGTTAGTAGGACATACCTCGTTTTCTCGCTCAGTTCGGCCTTACACATCAACCACCATACATCCCTCACTCGTGTGATTAGGTAGTAGGACACTTAGCGCAATACTGACTCGGATTGGCCTTACACATCAATCGACTGGGTCGATTAGTTAGTAGGACATACCTCGTTTTCTCGCTCAGTTCGGCCTTACACATCAACCACCATACACCCCTCACTCGTGTGATTAGTTAGTAGGACACTTAGCGCAATACTGACTCGGATTGGCCTTACACATCAATCGACTGGGTCGATTAGTTAGTAGGACATACCTCGTTTTCTCGCTCAGTTCGGCCTTACACATCAACCACCATACACCCCTCACTCATGTGATTAGTTAGTAGGACACTTAGCGCAATACTGACTCGGATTGGCCTTACACATCAATCGACTGGGTCGATTAGTTAGTAGGACATACCTCGTTTTCTCGCTCAGTTCGGCCTTACACATCAACCACCATACACCCCTCAGTCATTACACATTTACTCTGCACTTTTTTATCTCTTTTCTTTGTTCATTTAAACTTTTCTTTTATTCACACATACTTTCGCGATTAGTGAGTGGAACGATGTTTCACTTCGTTCCACTCATAATCGAATTTGGCATTTTAATTCTTTCCCCTTTTTCTTAATCATTTATTCCATTCATTATTCCCAGAATTTCCAAATCAAAGGCAGAACATCTATCTACCGTTGATTTGCAACAACTCTTAATCTCACCTGATGTCTTTCTCCACGTTATTCTTCTCGAAACACTACCATATATGGTCGCAAAATCTTTGCCTTTCTCTGACGTCAGTGTAATTTCCCGTTCTTTGCACACTTCTTGTGTTTGCGCTCGCTAAACCTTGAACCGAATCTTTCTGTATATGTCGGCATTTCTCCACGCGCTCGAACTTGTTTGTTATTTTAAGGCGACGCCGCGTTCGTTATTTCTATCACCCAAAATTATGATTGACTGATGTTATTCTCGTATTTACGGGATGTTGATTTTTCTTTATTAATTTCTTAGGTGATTTTTGTATTAATATTTTAATTTAATTTCACCGAGAATAATATTTACACATGACCCCTACTGACCTATTACAATACCAAGAGCATCTTTAAGATCTGCAGGAGCTTTTACCCTGAGTTGTGATCCGACAGGATCACGTAATCCACGTAATAAAGCTTTTAGACCATTTTGTCTGAAGAAAAATGTTAAAATATTTTTTTCTTCGGCAGTAGCGCCGTGAGTGTTAATATATGAAATTTGTAAATTTAATAGGTGTTGAATCCTATTGTAAAAATCAAAAGGGGATTCCTGAGGGGTTTGTTTCAGGCTACAAATTTCAAAATTTAAACTATAGTGATCTCTCTTATCACCATACGCATTAAGTAATGCGCGTTTCAAATCATCCCATGACGCTATTAAACTAGATGCAATATTTTTCGCGGCACTGCCTTTTATTTTGGCAATTATTGATGACATTAAATAGTCATTTTGAAATTCGCGTGGATTCGCGACATCATAAAATTTTGTGACTAATTTTTCTGAGATTTCAATAAATCTCGATAATAATTCGGGTTCACCGTTAAAGTCGGGAATCATAGACAGTTATTCTGCCTTAAGCAGTCCAACTGCTGGTGCTGCTGGGTTTGCCATTATTGGAACAGGTGATCGCGATCGATCTCGGGAAGGGAAAGAATTAGGGATTGAATCTGAGTCTGAATCTGAGTCTGATCTCGATTGACGAAATAACAACATGAAATAAAAAGCCTCTAAAGAACTTGTTACTCACCAAAGAATTATCGACAGCGTTTTCATCGCAGTAATCCAATCTGGTATTCGTCCAGCGGAGTCCGTGTGAAGCTGCTGACGACGATGTCCTTACGTGGAGATGACCCTGGAGTGTGGATTCACGATTTTTAGAGAACTCACAGGTGACACGATAACGTGATGACTTAGACTCTCGCACCGATGTATTTCGAGCTGATTTCTCGATTTTCGGAGAACTCTTTTGCACTTCGAATGCGGGAATTTACACTGATACCCAATCAATCGTTAACACGAAAAGAATACTATTCTTTTGGGCATCCTACCGACTGCGCCAATTATAGGTTTTAGGTAATAACTGGTCTTTTCAAAAAGCGATTTTATTATTTCACGAGCGATGCAAACTCGTTGCGATATAGACTAAGACTGACTTACAATAATTGCGATTATAATAAGGTGCGATTAAAATATAAAACATAAGCATTTTAATTATAAGATAACAATTATGCATATAGAACAAAGGAAATGTATTACGTAACAAAGAAATAAATAAAGGGAGGTCTTTGTGTGACCATTTGGTTACATATATATATATATATATATATATATATATATATATATATATATATATATATATAAATTATAGGTTTTAGGGAATAACTTGTCTTTTTAAAAAGCGATTTTATTATTTCACGAGCGATACAAACTCGTTGCGATACAGACTAAGACTAACTTACAATAATTGCGATTATAATAAGGTGCGATTAAAATATAAAACATAAGCATTTTAATTATAAGATAACAATTATGCATATAGAACAAAGGAAATGTATTACGTAACAAAGAAATAAATGAAGGGAGGTCTTTGTGTGACCATTTGGTTACTCCTCACCCCTTAGATTCTTGCACATCCTGGGAGGGAGAGTTCAATGTCTCTATTAATTTCGTTATTTCCTACATTTTTATGAAAATAACGAAAATACGTAAAACTGGTGACACTAATGATTATTAAAATATATAGCACAATTGTCCAGGCACTTGGTTTCACTGAGATTACGTCATTGTTCATGATAGGCGTTCGAGCGTATCCAGGAATGTCTTCAAGGTTTAACCGTTTCAAGTTTATTTTCAGATTACTTGAATTGTAATGTCTAAGTTTCAATTCCGAAGCACTGATTATTGTAGGGCTTCCGTAGGTTACTTCTTGGGTAGGAATTATGTTGTCCTTGTACGTTATTGAACACTTGTTCAATTTCTGTATTGTGGAGGCTTCTACTTCGTTATACATGTTAATTACACAATGAAACACTTTTAACTTTGTTTGTATAACACGTTTTATTTAATGTGACTGCAGTTTCGACAAATTTAGCTTGTTCAATTTGATGAGGAAAATCCCACGAAGTCCTTTTGTCTGCTCCTGATGTGGACAGGTGATCTTCAGCGTTTCCTCTTCGGGGAATACCGCGAGATACTGATTTGTTATCGGCACATTTTCTAAATGATTTCGTTCAATGTTCAAACTAGAGTATTGACAGTCTATTGGTTTTCCATGTAATAAAAGATTGCTTTCACAATCCGGTTTAAGATTTAGAATAAGTTTACTTGAACATTGAAAGTATTTATTACCTTGATGACACAAGCTATTTAGAGGCCAAATTTTGTTATCAACTTTGGATTTTAATAAGTACTTTATATCAGGAATAATAGTGACAAATTCAGATTCCAACATAGTGGGAATAGGGTATAGGTAGTATAGATCGAATATTTTTTCGTAATTAATAGGTAGTGATAAAAAGTAATTAATAATTGATTTTTCAATTCTGCAATTAACAGTTATTATTGATTCATAATCCAGAATGTTTTCTGGTTTTAATTCGAACGGTAATTCTTCGTTATAGTGTTTTGAAATTTTAGTTAATTCATTAAATAGGTCTTGTAGACTTATAATGTCTGTGTGTAATATTTTTGATTTACAAAATGATAATGAGTTAATTACGTTTTGGAGAATATCTGATATTAATCCAAAAAGTAATATCATCTTATTAAAAAGATCTTTTACAAATAAAATATGTTGGTGATCGACGTCTATATTCAATATTGCATTTAGTTGCATTATGCGTGATTTTAGTATATCCTGGTTATGTTCAATATCTTTAATAGTTTTATTAAATCTTTCGATAATTTGAGAGTTGACACTATAGCCAAATTCTAATTGTTCTTGTAATTGGTTTTGGTTAAACTTTACATGATCTAGAATTTTATTAATTCTTTCATTGTCAGCGGCATCCATATTGCCGGTAATTGTTTTTATTATTGAACCAAGCCCGTCAATTAATCCTCTTTTGTTTCTTTTTAAATTGGAATAGGATTGAATACTACGAATTTGATGGGCTACATTATTTTTTGATTGATTAAGAATTTTATTATAATTGTCAAAGTCATTTTGGAACTTTGATATGTTATTTATTGTTGTCATCAAATAGTTATATTGATTATTTAGGTTATTAAATTCTTCATATACAGGGTTCAGATCAAACTGGTGAACGAAGGTGTGCTTTGTTCGTTCGAGTTTCGCTACTCCTAAGTGTACTGGAAGTAGTCCTACATTTTGGGTGATGTTGGTTATTTCGATTCCGAGAATCGCAGGGACGATGACGTACCTGGAAGCGATTCAACTAATTTAGGTTTTTGAACATAGATATGGATGAGAATATTTGATTTTTCGAATATATAATCGATTATTTTTCGCACTACATTATATTCTAGTTGGTCTAAGCCACATCCTAGTTTTGGAATTGCAAGTTTAGTAATTTTATTTTTTCGGCAAAAACTTTTGAGATTAGTTAATGTTTTAAATAAACATTCGAGAGAAGGTTTATGAAAATAACTTTCTTTAGTTATAAGGTACAAAATAAATCTCTCGTTTTCTTTTAGATAACAAAGTGAGTAAAGTTCAGCATTTTGTTTACGTAATTGTTGAACTTTTCCGAATTTTAATTTAAAATCTTTTGCTATGCCAGAACTCATCCTTAAATCTTTGCTGACACAGTGAGCAAGTGAAAAATCGTTTGGTGCATTGAAGAGGTCGTCTTCGATTTCAATAATTTTCTCGTTATTTTCAATTTCGTTATTATTCAGGAGATTATTGAATAATTCAAAACTTAATTCATTATTTAAATCTAACTTGACTCTAGGTCTTTTGACATTTGACAAATGAACTTTGCTTACTGTATTGTGATGTTTCACATCAATTTTTGCGGTTTTTAGTTCTTCATTAATTTTTAAAACGTTTTCTTTCTTGAATTTATTTTTACTTTTAGATTGTTTTTGTTTATTTTTTATGTGAACCGTTTGTGGTATTTCGGGTAATTTTTCGCGATTTTCGTTTGCTTTTGTTATTGTTTTAGTTTTGTTTTCATTGATTTTTTCGTTAACAATTTCATATAACATTCTAACTTTATTTTTGTGATTCTCAACATAATTATTTATAATATGAGTTTCTAAATCAATATTCATTGGAGAATTATTATCTATGTGTCCAGATATGATTTCGATAGGTTTCAATTTGGTTACCGAGTGAATTGAATTATTGTAGGCTAATGACGCATATAATATTTTTGATTCAATTGGTTCGTTTTTATAAATTTCCTGGTTATTGAGTAATCTTATATGCTCTATTAATGTCGAGTGTACACGTTCCACAATACCGTTTGATTCGGGGTGTTGGGAACTGATAAAATGGAGATTAATTTTATGAAGATCTAATAATTCCTTAATTACACTATATTTAAATTCTAAGTGATTATCAGCTATTATTTGAGAGGGAATGCCGTGATGAGAAAAAAACTTTATTAAGTTATTGGCAATTTCAATAGCTTGATATGATTTTAGTTTATAGAGTTGTGTGTACTTAGAAAAGGAGTCAATTATAGTTAAGAATTTTTGATTCTCCATTGTAATACTATCTATGTGGATAATTTCAAACGGTTTGGTTGCCGTTGGGGTAATATTAAATTTTAGTTTCAAGGGTTTACGATCATATTTTGAAACTAAACATATCTCACAATTATTTATAAATTTTTGTATGTGTGCACGCATATTCGGCCAATAGTATTTTCTTTTGAGCTGAGCTTCAGTCTCATCGATACCTCTATGATTGGTTTTACCTTCGTGATAATTCTGAATTATCTCATCTATATCATTTTCATCTTGTACGTCTATAAGTAGTTGGGTACATTTTACAAATTTTATATTCGAACTACAGAAATATTTCTGAACTACTAAACAGAATTGTTCGTATGGGAAATTTTTGAAATACAAGTGGTATTTAATGTTAGGGACAACGTATTCTTTTATAAACTTAATTATCTCCGTTTCGAAGTTAATTTTAGAAAATCCAACATTTAATCTAAATTTCTTATTATCGAATAGATTAATATTTTCGGGTAATGAAGGGGAGTGATCGACCTGAGAAATTATTATCTGATTGTTAAACAGATTAACTGGTTTATCTAATATGGGAATATTGAAGGTTGGGTTTTCAACACTAGAGTGAACGGTTAAATCATCGTCTTTACTTACACGTATCGACTGAGATGGTTGAGCTATCATTGATAATTGGTCATTCGGCTGATCAATTAGCGATTCATCGAATTCTTTAATGTAATAATCCTCATTTTCCTTATATTGTTCGTTAATATTTAACTCTATTCTCGATAGAGCGTCTGCGTTTTTATTTAATGATCCCTTTTTATAAGTTATTTTAAAATCATACTCGGATAATTTAAGTTTCCATCTTACTAATTTTGAGTTTGGTTCTTTGATATTCATAAGCCATTGAAGCGGCTTATGGTCAGTGACGATTTCGAATTTCCTTCCGTATAAATACGGTCTAAAATATTTTACAGACCAAACTATTGCGAGTAATTCTTTCTCAATAGTTGAGTAATTTATTTCGGATTCATTAAGGGTTCTACTTGCATACGCGATGGGCAAGTCGCTACCAACTTGTCCTTGTGATAATACTGAGCCTATAGCATAATTACTAGCATCAGTAGTTAGGATAAAGGGTTTTGTAAAATCCGGGTATTGAAGAAGGGGCTGATTAGATAAAATTTCTTTACACAAATGGAAGCAATTTTTATATTCGGGATCTTCGATATTAATTTTCGCGTCTTTTTTCAAACATTTTGTTAAGGGTTTAGTTACCGTAGCGAAATTTTTTATGAATTTCCTATAATACCCTAAAAGTCCTAAAAATCCTTTTAATTGTTTAGTATTTTTCGGTATCGGAAAATTTTGAATTGAACAAATTTTATCAGGATTCGGTTTTACTCCTGATGGTGTGACAATATGTCCCAAATAAGCGACTTCTTTCCGGAGGAATTCGGATTTATCCAACTGGATTTTTAAATTTGATTCGCGTAATCGATTAAAAACTTCTTTTAGTCGAACAATATGTTCTTGCAGACTAGTGGAAAATATTATTATATCATCCATATAAACGAGGCAAGTGTTATTCTGTAAACCACGTAAAACGTCATCCATTACGCGTTGAAAAGTAGCTGGAGCATTTTTTAGGCCGAAGGGCGTTCTAAGAAATTCATAATGCCCGTTCTGAGTATTAAACGCGGTTTTGGGGATATCGCGTTCGTCGATTTCTATTTGGTGAAATCCCGAAGCGAGATCTAGGGTTGTGAAATATTGACATTTACCAAGTTTATCTAATAATTCATTAATATTCGGAAGTGGATACCGATCGCCAATAGTTTTTTCGTTGAGTTTTCGGTAATCCACTACAACACGCCATTTACGCTTTCCTGACGCGTCTAATTTTTTAGGCACGACCCAGATAGGGGAAGACCATGGGCTAAATGATGGTCTAATTATGTGTTGTTTTAACATTTCATTAACTTGTTTGTTAACTTCCGCTCTATGTACTTCCGGATAACGATATGTTTTTGTGTAAACCGGAATTTCATCGGATGTGTTAATTTTGTGTTTAATTTTATTTGTGAAAGTTAATTTGTTTTCATCGACATGAAAAATATCTGAATAATTAGATATTAAATTATTTATTGATTTCCGTTCTTCATCGTTCATATGCTCTGAAAGTATGAGATTAAAATTAAATTTTGCATTTACTGCATTTAATAAATTACAATTTGTATTTATTGTATTTGAATTTAAACACTTACGTGGAAGGAGATTATATTCCTTAATTCCTTCTACGATAAACGGTTTCTTTAGGATTACATTACAATCCATATCAGAAGAATTAATTACAGAACAGATTGCTCTTTTATTTTTTACAGCTGTTAAACACTCGGGAATTTCAATATGCTCAATCCGCATACACGGAATAATGACATTGCCATCTGATATGTTATCGATATCAACTTCGATTATTTGTTGACTTTGAGCAGGTACTAATATTCGCTTAGTCCGCGAGTCAGCCAAATGTTCATTAGAATTTCCGTATTTAATTGGAATTTCACAATTTGGACCAATTAATAAATTACGTCCAAAGTCGATATTTAATTTTAATTTTTTCAGGTGGTCTAGTCCTAAGAGAATGTCGAACGAGTCGTGAAAATTAAATAAGAAGAATTTTAATTTAGAAGCGAAATTGCTTCTGAATAATTGTGAGCATGAAATTTCGGTGCTTTTATCACCTTTTGATGTGCCATGTGCGCTGGTCACATCGAATAAATCCTTTTTTATATTTTTATTAAATAATTTGTATGCAATTTGTGGATTTATGAATGATCAGGTACTACCAGAATCAATTAAAATTTTTAAATGTCTATTAGTGTCTAATGTGTGTGGGAGTTTACTACTGAAATTTATCAGGCCTAAGGATTCGATTCGGGAGGTCGAACCGAGGCGTCCAAATCTAAAAAATTAGTTTGTTCTGTTTGCTCATCTATGTTATAGAGTTCATGACCCTGACGAGGGTTATTAGGTCGAAGTGTATATTGTGACGTTGTGGACATTGGGGTTGGCTGATAATTTTGAGGAAAATTCTGGTTATTGTTCCTATAGTTATTGTTGTGATTATTATTATAAGGTAATCGATAATTATTGCTATTATTGCCAATATTAGGTCTTGTTCTCTTTTGGAACTGGTTAGATGGTACATACGCGCTCACTCGTTTCTGTTGGAAACTTGGTCTATTTGGATTAATATTATTATTGGTATTTACTGGTTTATTTTGATTATAAATCGGACGGTTTGGACTTAAATTTATGCTTCACATTCGATTTGATAATATGTCAGCTTGAAAATCATTCGTTAGCATACCAAGAGCATCGTTAAGATCTGCGGGAGCTTTTACCCTGAGTTGTGATCCGACAGGATCACGTAATCCACGTAATAAAGCTTTTAGACAATTTTGTCTGAAGAAAAATGTTAAAATATTTTTTTCTTCGGCAGTAGCGCCGTGAGTGTTAATATATGAAATTTGTAAATTTAATAGGTGTTGAATCCTATTGTAAAAATCAAAAGGGGATTCCTGAGGGGTTTGTTTCAGGCTACAAATTTCAAAATTTAAACTATAGTGATCTCTCTTATCACCATACGCATTAAGTAATGCGCGTTTCAAATCATCCCATGACGTTATTAAACTAGATGCAATATTTTTCGCGGCACTGCCTTTTATTTTGGCAATTATTGATGACATTAAATAGTCATTTTGAAATTCGCGTGGATTCGCGACATCATAAAATTTTGTGACTAATTTTTCTGAGATTTCAATAAATCTCGATAATAATTCGGGTTCACCGTTAAAGTCGGGAATCATAGACAGATATTCTGCCTTAAGCAATGCAACTGCTGGTGCTGCTGGGTTTGCCATTATTGGAACAGGTGATCGCGATTGATCTCGGGAAGGGAAAGAATTAGGGATTGAATCTGAGTCTGAATCTGAGTCTGATCTCGATTGACGAGATAACAACATGAAATAAAAGCCTCTAAAGAACTTGTTACTCACCAAAGAATTATCGACAGCGTTTTCATCGCAGTAATCCGATCTGGTATTCGTCCAGCGGAGTCCGTGTGAAGCTGCTGACGACGATGTCCTCACGTGGAGATGACCCTGGAGTGTGGATTCTCGATTTTTAGAGAACTCACAGGTGACACGATAACGTGATGACTTAAACTCTCGCACCGATGTATTTCGAGCTGATTTCTCGATTTTCGGAGAACTCTTTTGCACTTCGAATGCGGGAATTTACACTGATACCCAATCAATCATTAACACGAAAAGAATACTATTCTTTTGGGTATCCTACCGACTGCGCCAATTATAGGTTTTAGGGAATAACTTGTCTTTTTAAAAAGCGATTTTATTATTTCACGAGCGATACAAACTCGTTGCGATACAGACTAAGACTAACTTACAATAATTGCGATTATAATAAGGTGCGATTAAAATATAAAACATAAGCATTTTAATTATAAGATAACAATTATGCATATAGAACAAAGGAAATGTATTACGTAACAAAGAAATAAATGAAGGGAGGTCTTTGTGTGACCATTTGGTTACTTATATATATATATATATATATATATATATATATATATATAAATTAACTTTACTCGTACACAAACCGATTTTTTAAAAAGGAATTTATTTCTTGACACCCGTGTTCACGGTTTGGTCTCTAATTCATAACTAACGATACAATAATAAAATATAATATAATAAGATAAAATAGCGAAATAAGCATAAGATAACAATTATGCAAAATAAGCAGAATAATATATAAATGGATAAATAGATAATAAGTGCTATTGTTTATAATGAAAGGAGTCTGTTGTGTTGGCGTCAGGTAACTCCTCCCCCCTTAGATTCTGGCATCGCCAGGAAGTTGAATGTGGATCCTGGTGTCATCTTGGTGATGTCCTTGATTTTTCTTTTTTCTTATCCATCTGGTGATGAAATATCCGGCGATGATGAAGACGGCAATGTACAGGGTTGTAGTCCAAATACTTGGCATCAGGATATTGGGTCGCTGATCCAGAGAAGGCAATTGTTGAAGAATTGGTACTTCTTGTAGATTTAATTTTTTCAGGTTGATGGTCATCCCGTTGTATTGTGATTTTTCAAATTTAATTTGTGGGTTGTCGATAAGAATAGGGATTCCAACAGTAGGTTCCAGAAATCTAATTTGGTGATTTCGGAACTTGATTTTACATCCATTTTCCTTAATTAAATGGATGCCAATTAAAGATGTGGTGTGTGTTTCCTTCTGGCATTCGACTTTGATGTCTTCTTGGTTTGGAAATACTGCCAAGTACTGATTTATGTCAGGTATAATTTCCAGGTGATTTGAATTGATGTTTAACTTGGTGAACTGGCAATTTCGGTTGTCTTCATATAGCAGAATTGTTTTCTCGCATTCGGCATGGTGATTCATGAGCAGAGAATCCGGACATTGATAATACTTATTACCTTTGTTACACAAGCGGCTTAGAGGCCAAATTTTGTTCTCAACTTTTGATTTCAGTAAATATTTAATATCGGGTACAATAGTCACAAAGTCTGATTCCAACTTAGTAGGAATAGGGTTTAGGTGGAAAAGTTCAAAATCATTTTCATAATTGATTGGGATAGAAAGAAAATAGTTAATTTCTGTATTTTCTAGTTTACAATTTACTTTCATGACCATTTCAAAATCGAATATGTTTTCAGCCTTAAGTTCAAAAGGGAGTTCCTCGTTATAATATATTGATATTTTTTCAATTTCTTTATATAATTCAGTTGGCCTTATAATGCTTGGGTGTAACAATCCTAATTTACAAAACAAAAGTGAATTTTCAATATCCTCTAAGATATTTAAAATTACATTATATAAAATGATAAGTTGATTAAATAAATCTTTCGCAAATAAAATATTACCGTGTTCTACTTCATTTTTAAGAAGGGCATTTAATTTAAGAATTTTTGATTTTAACATTAATTCATTATGTTCAATATCTCGTAGAGTTTCATTAAATTTTCCGATAAGTATTTGATTTATACTATATCGCATTTGTAATTGACTGTATATAGTTTTTTGATTTAATTCTAAGTGATTTAATATTTGGTCAATTCTTTTTCCATCATTTGCATCTAAATTTCCGGTAACGGTTTTAACTATCGTTCCGAGTCCATCGATCAGACCTCTTTTACTTCTATTTTTCTTACTTGATTGAAGTTTAATATCAAAGATTTTATTAGAGATTTTATTTTGAGTAAATTTAATTGTTTTATTATAATTATCAAATATTTTTGTAAACGTTGATATATTTTGGATTGTTAAAATCAAAAATGAATATTGAGTATTTAAATTTTCAAATTCTGTATATATAGGCATTAAGTCATAATAGTGAACAAATGTGTGTTCCGTTTTCTGAAGTTTGGCGGGTCCTAAATTCGTAGGAATTATTCCTAAATTTTTCGTAACATTTCTTATCTCTGCACCTTGCGTCAGCAAGACGATGACGGACCTGCAAGAGAATCGTCGTCTATAGTTTTATTTAAATAATGAACTCTAGGTCTTTTAATATTTGAAATATGAATTTTTTCTACGACATTGTGATGTTTAGCTCTAATTTTAGCTGTTTTCAATTCAGGGTTTATTTCTGTAATATTTTCTTGTTTGTATTTATTTTTTGTTTTTGCTTGTTTTTGTCTATTTTTGACAAATACTCTAGTTGAAAGGGATTGAGGCAACTCTTCACGAATTTCGTTATGTTTTGTAATAGTTTTTGATTTATCCGTCGTAAGACGTTCATTAATTTTTTGATAGAATAATTTCATTTTCTCTCTATGATTCACAATATAATTATTCACTAATCTACTTTCAATATCAATATTAAATGGGTCACTGGTGTCTAAATGACCAGAGATTATTTCTAATGGTTTAAATTTCGTCGCAGAATGAATTGAATTATTATATGCAAGAAGTGCATAATTTATCTTGTATTCGATAGGGTCTCCTTTTGAAGAATTTTGATTATTTAATAAGCGTACGTGCTCAATAATAGTAGAGTGGACTCTCTCAACAATTCCATTGGACTCAGGGTGTTGAGAGCTAATGAAATGTAATTTAACTCCATGTAATTCAAGTAATTCTTTAATTACTGTATTTTTGAATTCTAAGTGGTTATCCGAAATAATTTGTTCGGGTACACCATGATGTGTGAAAAATCTAATTAATTTATTAGCAATCTCTGTTGCTTGTTGTGAATTTAATTTATAAAGCTGTGTGTATTTTGAGAATGAATCTATTACAGTAAGAAATTTTACTTTTTCTAAAGCGATAGTGTCAATGTGCACTATTTCAAAGGGTTTCATTGCTGTTGGAGTAATATTAAATTTTAAGTTTAAGGGCTTCCTATCATATTTACTGACAAGACAGATTTCACATTGATTAATAAAATTTTGAATTGTTCGTCTTTGATCAGGCCAATAAAATCGTCTTTTAATTTGTGCCTCAGTTTCGTCGATACCACGATGGTTACACTTTCCTTCGTGATACGCTCGTATTATATTATCTATTTCTTCATGACTTTCTACGTCACAAAGTAATTCCGTACATTTAATAAAATTACTCGCAGAATTTTTAAAGTATTTTTGCATCGTTACAGAAAATTTCTCATAAATTGGACTTTCAAAGTATAAATGATATTTAATATTGGGAACTGTATATTCCTTTATGAATTCAATGACATTATTGTCAAAATCTGATTTTGAAAATTGAACATTTATACGTTGTTTTTTATTGTTAAATAATAACCTAATTACTGGTGGCGAAGGGGCATAATTTACTTCAGAGATTATTATTTGATTATTTCCATAATTTACAGCTTTTTCTAAAATAGGGATATCAAGAATAGGGTTTTCAATATTTGTGTGCGCTGTATCATTATTATTATCATTTAGAATTTCATTTAATTCATCTTCATTTAAATCTATCTGTGAATCTCCCATTTGTGCTATTATTGATTCAATTTCGTCTCCTACATTCGTCAATTCTACTTTAGCATTATCATCATTTACATTAATTTCTATTCTGGAGAGAAAATCAGCATTTTTGTTTAGTGCTCCCTTTTTATATACTATCATGTAATCATATTCTGAGAGTTTTAATTTCCACCGTACTAATTTTGAATTAGGCTCTTTTATATTCATGAGCCACTGGAGTGGTTTATGATCACAAACTATTTGAAATGTTCGACCGTATAAATATGGTCGAAAATATTTAACTGCCCATACTATTGCAAGAAGCTCTTTTTCAATAGTTGAATAATTTGTTTCAGAGTTGTTTAAAGTTCTGCTCGCGTAAGCTATTGGTAAATCGTTTCCAATTTTTCCTTGAGATAACACAGCGCCTATTGCAAAATTACTAGCGTCTGTGGTTAAAATAAATGGTTTACTAAAATCTGGATACTGAAGCAAGGGTTCATTTGTTAAAACATTTTTACATAGATTAAAGCAATTTTGATAATCAGAATCATTTATATTAATAATTGCATCTTTCTTTAATCTTTTTGTTAAAGGTTTAGTCAATCCAGCAAAGTCTTTTATAAATTTTCGATAATAACCTAGTAATCCTAGAAATCCTTTAATTTGTTTAACATTTTTGGGAATAGTAAAATTTTGAATAGCTTTTATTTTTTCTGGGTTTGGTTTGACACCTTGAGGGGTAACTATATGTCCTAAATAAGCTACTTCTTTGCGTAAAAATTCAGATTTGTCCAGTTGTATTTTTAAATTTGAGTCCCTAAGACGGTTAAAAACTTCTCTTAATCGATTTACGTGCTCTTGTAAGCTGGTGCTAAATATAATAATATCATCCATATACACAAGACATTTTTCGTTTTGTATTCCTCTTAAAATATTATCCATAACCCTCTGAAATGTAGCAGGGGCGTTTTTTAGGCCAAATGGCATTCGCAAAAATTCGTAATGTCCATTTTCAGTATTAAATGCTGTTTTGTGTATATCATTTTCTTCAATTTCTACTTGGTGAAAGCCAGAGGCTAAATCTAATGTAGTAAAATATTGTGATCGTCCTAATTTGTCTAATAAATCATTAATATTTGGTAATGGGTATCTATCACCTATTGTTTTTTCATTTAATTTCCTGTAATCAATAACTACACGCCATTTGCGTTTACCGGAAGCATCCAATTTTTTGGGGACCACCCAAATTGGAGAAGACCATGGACTATAAGATGGTCTAATTATTTTTTGATCGAGCATATTTTTAATTTGGTTATCCACCTCTATTTTGTGAATGTGTGGATAACGATACGATTTAGTATATACAGGAAGTTCATCGGACGTTTTAATTGCATGTTTTATTTTATTTGTAAATGTAAGTTTATTATTTTCCATATGGAATATATCTGCGTATTCTTTAATTAAATTAGTAATAACGTTTTTCTCTTCTGAGTTCATATGATCTGTACGTATTTTTAATATATCAAATTTAATTTTTTCATAGTTCAATGTATTAACATTATATTCTTCATTATTTCCATTTTGTAATTCCCAATCATATTCGCTGATAGGGTCTACAATAAATGGTTTTTTCACATAAATATTTTCATCTTTTTCACCCTTATTTATTATTGTACAGATTGCTTTATTATTCCTAACATGACTTATGCATTCTGGAATTTCTAAATTATTTAATTTTATATGCGGAATTATTACATCGCCATTATTTATATTATTTATGTCTACCTCAATTATTTGTTCGGACCTTGCGGGTACTACTATGCACTTCGTATCCGGGGTTTCACGAACGTTACCAAAATTAAGTGGTATTTTACATTTAGGGGTAGTTAATATTTCTTTATCAACATTTATTGTTGCTTGTATATTTTTTAAATTATCCATTCCCAACAGGGCATCGAAGTTAGAGTGAAAATCAAATAGATAAAACTTAAGATTAGCATATTTGGATTTTAATAATTGCGTCAAAGGAATTAAAGTACTATTTTTTCCAAAAGTGGTACCATGTGCGCTGGCCACTTGGAAAGGTTCATATTTAATATTTTCTTTAAATAATTTCCTAGCAATTTTTGGATTTACAAACGATCTTGAACTTCCAGAGTCAATTAGAATTTTAATTTTATTTTGGGGGTCATATATAAAAGGAAGTTCACTATAATTATTAGTAATCCCCATTAATTCAAGAGAGTTTCCTCCGAGGCGGTTTTGCCTAAAAAATCTTGTTGTTCCTCATCAATATTATAAATTTGGTTCCTATTTGGAATAATGGCATTTCGTCCTGTAGTAACGGACATGGGTGTAGAATTTTGTAAATTAGGTGCAGAATTTTGTGGAGTATTTGAAGTACTCGGTCCATAAGGATTATGATTATTATTATTATGATAATTGAATGTTCTTGGATTTTTACTATTAAAAGAACTATAATTTTTATTTTGGAATGCATTATTCCGATTCGGATAAGAACTATTAAATTGTTTATTATTATTGTGACGAGAAGGATAGCGTGGACCATTGTTATAATTATTGCGTGACTGATAAAAGTTATCAGAATAAGATGGAATGGGACGTCGTGCAAATATTTTATTTTTATCTTTATTTATCGGATTGTTAATTGTGACCTCCGTTTGAAAGTCATTAGTAAGCATATTTAATGCTGTGTTAAAATCTGCAGGGTTCTTGACCCGCATTTGTGAACCAATGGGATCTTTTAATCCTCTCAACAAAACTTTTAAAGCATTAGCTCTAAAAAATATTCGCAAGTGCTGTCTTTCTTGCAAGTCAGCAATATGATTTGTGATGTACGCAACTTGTAAATTTAAAAGAGATTGAATTTTATTATAAAAATCGAACACAGATTCGTTCGTATTCTGCCTTAATGTGCAAATTTCGTAATTTAGTGTATAATGGTCTCGTTTGTCACCGTATGAATTTAGTAATGCATTTTTTAAAGAATTCCAATTATTAACTGCACTTGATGATATATTAATAGCAGCTTCACCCTTAACCCTTGAAACTATGGTAGTCATTAAGTAATCATTTACAAAATCATTATTATCCTCAGCATTATAAAATCTATTTAAAAGTCTTTCACATACTTCAATAAATCTAGGCAAAAGTTCTGGTTCTCCCCTGAACTCAGGAATCATTTGCATATATTCGGGTTTTAAAGCTACGGCCATTTTGGTATATTTTTTTTTAGTTAATTATTAGGAACAAGATTTAGATATGTTAGTAAATGAGCTATGAATCAGAATTTGTGTCTTTTTTTTGAAATAAATCACTATTTTAACTATCCGCGTTAAAAAATCAATCAACTTGTGTAACTTACAGTAAAAGTATTATGTCCATGGGATACTTTCGATATTCGCTCGAAGATCTCGTGAACGTAGTGGACGATGTCTCTCAGGACGGAAATTGTCTGGGCTGCTCAATGTTCGGAGGGCCGCTCTGAAGGTCGATGTCCACCGTAAAAACTCCCGAATTAATCCAAAGAAAAGGAAAATTGAATGAAATCTTCAATTTTCGGGATCCTACCGACTGCGCCAATTAACTTTACTCGTACACAAACCGATTTTTTAAAAAGGAATTTATTTCTTGACACCCGTGTTCACGGTTTGGTCTCTAATTCATAACTAACGATACAATAATAAAATATAATATAATAAGATAAAATAGCGAAATAAGCATAAGATAACAATTATGCAAAATAAGCAGAATAATATATAAATGGATAAATAGATAATAAGTGCTATTGTTTATAATGAAAGGAGTCTGTTGTGTTGGCGTCAGGTAACTTATATATATATATATATATATATATATATATATACTATTATGCATATAGATCAAAGGAAATGTATTAGGTAACAAAGAAATAAATGAAGGGAGGTCTTTGTGTGACCATTTGGTTACTTATATATATATATATATATATATATATATATATATATATATAAGTAACCAAATGGTCACACAAAGACCTCCCTTCATTTATTTCTTTGTTGCGTAATACATTTCCTTTGTTCTATATGCATAATTGTATATATATATATATATATATAAGTAACCAAATGGTCACACAAAGACTTAGTCTGTATCGCAACGAGTTTGCATCGCTCGTGAAATAATAAAATCGCTTTTTAAAAAGACCAGTTATTCCCTAAAACCTATAATTGGCGCAGTCGGTAGGATGCCCAAAAGAATAGTATTCTTTTCGTGTTAACGATTGATTGGGTATCAGTGTAAATTCCCGCATTCGAAGTGCAAAAGAGTTCTCCGAAAATCGAGAAATCAGCTCGAAATACCTCGGTGCGAGAGTTTAAGTCATCACGTTATCGAGTCACCTGTGAGTTCTCTAAAAATCGAGAATCCACACTCCAGGGTCATCTACACGTGAGGACATCGTCGTCAGCAGCTTTACAAGGACTCCGCTGGACGAATACCAGATTGGATTATTCCGATGAAAACGCTGTCGATAATTCCTTGGTGAGTAACAAGTTCTTTAGAGGCTTTTTATTTCATGTTGTTATCTCGTCAATCGAGATCAGACTCAGATTCAGACTCAGATTCAATCCCTAATTCTTTCCCTTCCCGAGATCGATCGCGATCACCTGTTCCAATAATGGCAAACCCAGCAGCACCAGCAGTTGCACTGCTTAAGGCAGAATATCTGTCTATGATTCCCGACTTTAACGGTGAACCCGAATTATTATCGTGATTTATTGAAATCTCAGAAAAATTAGTCACAAAATTTTATGATGTCGCAAATCCACTCGAATTTCAAAATGACTATTTAATGTCATCAATAATTGCCAAAATAAAAGGCAGTGCCGCGAAAAATATTGCATCTAGTTTAATAGCGTCATGGGATGATTTGAAACGCGCATTACTTAATGCGTATGGTGATAAGAGAGATCACTATAGTTTAAATTTTGAAATTTGTAGCCTGAAACAAACCCCTCAGGAATCCCCTTTTGATTTTTACAATAGGATTCAACACCTATTAAATTTACAAATTTCATATATTAACACTCACGGCGCTACTGCCGAAGAAAAAAATATTTTAACATTTTTCTTCAAACAAAATGGTCTAAAAGCTTTATTACGTGGATTACTTGATCCTATCGGATCACAACTCAGGGTAAAAGCTCCTGCAGATCTTAACGATGCTCTTGGTATGCTAACGGATGATTTTCAAGCTGACATATCATCAAATCGAATGTCAAGCATAAATTTAAGTTCAAACCGTCCGATTTATCATCAAAATAAACCAGTAAATACTAATAATAATATTAATCCAAATAGACCAAGTTTCCAACAGAAACGAGTGAGCACGCATGTACCATCTAACCAGTTCCAAAAGAGAACAAGACCGAATATTGGCAATAATAGCAATAATTATCGATTACCTTTTAATAATAATTACAACAATAACTATAGGAACAATGGCCAGAATTTTCCTCAAAATTACCAGCCAACCCCAATGTCCACAACGTCACAATATACACTTCGACCTAATAACCCTCGTCAGGGTCATGAACTCTATAACATAGATGAGCAAACAAAACAAAATAATTTTTTAGATTTGGACGCCTCGGTTCGACCTCCCGAATCGAATCCTTAGGCCTTATAAATTTCAGTAGTAAACTCCCACACATATTAGACACTAATAGACAATTAAAAATTTTAATTGATTCTGGTAGTACCAGATCATTCATAAATCCACAAATTGCATACAAATTATTAAATAAAAATATAAAAAAGGATTTATTTGATGTGACCAGCGCACATGGCACATCAAAAGGTGATAAAAGCACCGAAATTTCATGCTCACAAATATTCAGAAGCAATTTCGCTTCTAAATTAAATTTTTTTTATTTAATTTTCATGATTGGTTCGACATTCTCTTAGGACTAGACCACCTGAAAAAATTAAAATTAAATATCGACTTTGGACGTAATTTATTAATTGGTTCAAATTGTGAAATTCCAATTAAATACGGAAATTCTAATGAACATTTGGCTGACTCGCGGACTAAGCGAATATTAGTACCTGCACAAAGTCAACAAATAATCGAAGTTGATATCGATAATATATCAGATGGCAATGTCATTATTCCGTGTATGCGGATTGAGCATATTGAAATTCCCGAGTGTTTAACATCTGTAAAAAATAAAAGAGCAATCTGCTCTGTAATTAATTCTTCTGATATGGATTGTAATGTTCCACGTAAGTGTTTAAATTCAAATACAATAAATACAAATTGTAATTTATTAAATGCAGTAAATTCAAAATTTAATTTTAATCTCATATGTTCAGAGCATATGAACGATGAAGAACGGAAATCAATAAATAATTTAATATCTAATTATTCAGATATTTTTCATGTCGATGAAAACAAATTAACTTTCACAAATAAAATTAAACACAAAATTAACACATCCGATGAAATTGAAGGTTTACACAAAAACATATCGTTATCCGGAAGTACATAGAGCGGAAGTTAACAAACAAGTTAATGAAATGTTAAAACAATACATAATTAGACCATCATAGTCTTCCCCTATCTGGGTCGTGCCTAAAAAATTAGACGCGTCAGGAAAGCGTAAATGGCGTGTTGTAGTGGATTACCGAAAACTCAACGAAAAAACTATTGGCGATCGGTATCCACTTCCGAATAATAATGAATTATTAGATAAACTTGGTAAATGTCAATATTTCACAACCCTAGATCTCGCTTCGGGATTTCACCAAATAGAAATCGACGAACGCGATATCCCCAAAACCGCGTTTAATACTCAGGACGGGCATTAGGAATTTCTTAGACTGCCCTTCGGCCTAAAAAATGCTCCAGCTACGTTTCAACGCGTAATGGATGACGTTTTACGTGGTTTACAGAATAACACTTGCCTCGTTTATATGGATGATCTAATAATATTTTCCACTAGTCTGCAAAAACACATTGTTCGACTAATAGAAGTTTTTAATCGATTACGCGAATCAAATTTAAAAATCCAGTTGGATAAATCCGAATTCCTTCGGAAAGAAGTCGCTTATTTGGGACATATTGTCACACCATCAGGAGTAAAACCGAATCCTGCTAAAATTTGTTCAATTCAAAATAAAAATACCGAAAAAAATACCGAAAAATACTAAACAATTAAAAGGATTTTTAGGACTTTTAGGGTATTATAGGAAATTCATAAAAAATTTCGCTGCGTTAACTAAACCCTTAACAAAATGTTTGAAAAAAGTTGCGAACATTAATATCGAAGATCCCGAATATAAAAATTGCTTCCATTTGTGTAAAGAAATTTTATCTAATCAGCCCCTTCTTCAATACCCGGATTTCACGAAACCCTCTATCCTAACTACTGATGCTAGTAATTACGCTATAGACTCAGTATTATCACAAGGACAAGTTGGTAGCGACTTGCCCATCGCGTATGCAAGTAGAACCCTTAATGAATCCGAAATAAATTACTCAACTATTGAGAAAGAATTACTCGCAATAGTTTGGTCTGTAAAATATTTTAGACCGTATTTATACGGAAGGAAATTCGAAATCGTCACTGACCATAAGCCGCTTCAATGGCTTACGAATATCAAAGAACCAAACTCAAAGTTAGTAAGATGGAAACTTAAATTATCTGAGTATGATTTTAAAATAACTTATAAAAAGGGATCATTAAATAAAAACGCCGACGCTCTATCGAGAAAAGAGTTAAATATTACCGAGCAATATAATGAAAGTGAGGATTATTACATTAAAGAATTCGATGAATCGCTAATTGATCAGCCGAATGACCAATTATCAATGATAGCTCAACCGTTCACTCCAGTGTTGAAAACCCAACCTTCAATATTCCCATATTAGATAAACCAGTTAATCTGTTTAACAACCAGATAATTTCTTAGGTCCATCACTCCCCTTCATTACCCGAAAATATTAATCTATTCGATAATAAGAAATTTAGATTAAATGTTGGATTTTCTAAAATTAACTTCGAAACGGAGAAAATTCAGTTTATAAAAGAATACGTTGTCCCTAACATTAAATACCACTTGTATTTCAAAAAATTCTCATACGAACAATTCTGTTTAGTAGTTCAGAAATATTTCTGTAGTTCGAATATAAAATTTGTAAAATGTACCTAACTATTTATAGACGTACAAGATGAAAATGATATAGAGGAGATAATTCAGAATTATCACGAAGGTAAAACCAATCATAGAGGTATCGATGAGACTGAAGCTCAGCTCAAAAGAAAATACTATTGGCCGAATATGCGTGCAAACATACAAAAATTTATAAATAATTATGAGATATGTTTAATTTCAAAATATGATCGTAAACCCTTGAAACTAAAATTTAATATTACCCCAACGGCAACCAAACCGTTTGAAATTATCCACATAGATAGTATTACAATGGAGAATCAAAAATTCTGAACTATAATTGACTCCTTTTCTAAGTACACACAACTCTATAAAATAAAATCATATCAAGCTATTGAAATTGCCAATAACTTAATAAAGTTGTTTTCTCATCACGGCATTCCCTCTCAAATAATAGCTGATAATCACTTGGAATTTAAAAATAGTGTAATTAAGGAATTATTAGATCTTCATAAAATTAATCTCCATTTTATCAGTTCCCAACACCCCGAATCAAACGGTATTGTGAAACGTGTACACTCGACATTAATAGAGCATATAAGATTACTCAATAACCAGGAAATTTATAAAAACGAACCAATTGAATCAAAAATATTCTATGCGTTATTAGCATAATTCGATTCACTCGGTAACCAAATTAAAACCTATCGAAATCATATCTGGACACATAGACAATAATTCTCCAATGAATATTGATTTAGAAACTCATATTATAAATAATTATGTTGAGAATCACAAAAATAAAGTTAGAATGTTATACGAAATTGTTAACGGAAAAATCAATGAAAATAAAACTAAAACAATAACAAAAGCAAACGAAAATCGCGAAAATTTACCCGAAATACCACAAACGGTTTACATAAAAAATAAACAAAAACAATCTAAAAGTAAAAGTAAATTCAAGAAAGAAAACGTTTTAAAAATTAATGAAGAACTAAAAACCGCAACAATTGATGTAAAACATCACAATGCAGTAAGCAAAGTTCATTTGTCAAATGTCAAAAGACCTAGAGTCAAGTTAGATTTAAATAATGAATTATGTTTTGAATCATTCAATAATCTCATAAATAATAACGAAATTGAAAATAACGAGAAAATTATTGAAATCGAAGACGATCTCTTCAATGCACCAAACGATTTTTCACTTGCTCACTGTGTCAGCAAAGATTTAACGATGAGCTCTGGCATAGCAAAAGATTTTAAATTAAAATTCGGAAAAGTTCAACAATTACGCAAACAAAATGCTGAACTTTACTCACTTTGTTATCTAAAAGAAAACGAGAGATTTATTTTGTACCTTATAACTAAAGAAAGTTATTTTCATAAACCTACTCTCGAATGTTTATTTGAAACATTAACTAATCTTAAAAGTTTCTGCCGAAAAAATAAAATCACTAAACTTGCAATTCCAAAACTAGGATGTGGCTTAGACCAACTAGAATATAACGTAGTGCGAAAAATAATCGATTATATATTCGAAAAATCAAATATTATCATCCATATCTATGTTCAAAAACCTAAATAATCAATATAACTATTTGATGACAACAATAAATAACATATCAAAGTTCTAAAATGATTTTGACAATTATAATAAAATTCTTAATCAATCAAAAATAATGTAGCCTATCAAATTCGTAGTATTCAATCCTATTCAAATTTAAAAAGAAACAAAAGAGGATTAATTGACGGGCTTGGTTCAATAATTAAAACAATTACCGGCAATGTGGATGCCGCCGACAATAAAAGAATTAATAAAATTCTAGATCATGTAAAGAAAAACCAATTACAAGAACAATTAGAATTTGGCTATAGTGTCAACTCTCAAATTATCGATTTAATAAAACAATTAAAGATATTGAACATAACCAGGATATACTAAAATCACGCATAATGCAACTAAATGCAATATTGAATATAGACGTCGATCACCAACATATTTTATTTGTAAAAGATCTTTTTAATTAGATTATATTACTTTTTGGATTATTATCCGATATTCTCCAAGACGTAATTAACTCATTATCATTTTGTAAATCAAAAATATTACACACAGATATTATAAGTCCACAAGACCTGTTTAATGAATTAACTAAAATTTCAAAACACTATAACGAAGAATTACCGTTCGAATTAAAACCAGAAAACATTCTGGATTATGAATCAATAATAACTGTTAATTGCAGAGTTTAAAAATCAATTATTAATTACTTTTTATCGCTACCTATTAATTACGAAAAAAATTTCGATCTATACTACCTATACCATATTCCCACTATGTTGGAATCTGAATTTGTCACTATTATTCCTGATATAAAGTACTTACTAAAATCAAAAGTTGATAACAAAATTTGGCGTCTAAATAGCTTGTGTCATCAAGGTAATAAATACTTTCAATGTTCAAGTAAACTTATTTTAAATCTTAAACCGGATTGTGAAAGCAATCTTTTATTACATGGAAAACCAATAGAACGTCAATACTCTAGTTTGAACATTGAACGAAACCATTTAGAAAATGTGCCGATAACAAATCAGTATCTCGCGGTATTCCCCGAAGAAGAAACGCTGAAGATCACCTGTCCACATCAGGAGCACACAAAAGGACTTCGTGGGATTTTCCTCATTAAATTGAACAAGTGTTCAATAACATACAAGGACAACATAATTCCTACCCAAGAAATAACCTACGGAAGCCCTACAATAATCAGTGCTTCGGAATTGAAACTTAGACATTACAATTCAAGTAATCTGAAAATAAACTTGAAACGGTTAAACCTTGAAGACATTCCTGGATACGCTCGAACACCTATCATGAACAATGACGTAATCTCAGTGAAATCAAGTGCCTGGACAATTGTGCTATATATTTTAATAATCATTAGTGTTACCAGTTTTACGTATTTTCGTTATTTTCATAAAAATGTAGGAAATTACGAAATTAATCGAGACATTGAACTCTCCCTCCCAGGATGTGCAAGAATCTAAGGGGTGAGGAGTAACCAAATGGTCACACAAAGACCTCCCTTCATTTATTTCTTTGTTACGTAATACATTTCCTTTGTTCTATATGCATAATTGTTATCTTATAATTAAAATGCTTATGTTTTATATTTTAATCGCACCTTATTATAATCGCAATTATTGTAAGTCAGTCTTAGTCTGTATCGCAACGAGTTTGCATCGCTCGTGAAATAATAAAATCGCTTCTTAAAAAGACCAGTTATTCCCTAAAACCTATAATTTATATATATAAGTTATATCAACTAACAATAATAACCCCTTTTGTTTTATAATAAATAAGCCTTTGTTTAATTCTGTGTCGCAGATGCATAAGAGCACCTGCAACACCCACACAATCATATTATCTTTTAGATTAGAAATGTTATATATAGGAGTGAATTATAATTATGAATTAGAATTAGTTTGCATTTAGAACGTGCTGTAACTGCGTTACGTAAATAAAATACTTTTTAAAAACTTGTTTTTCGGCTTTGAACATTTAACTGGCGCAGTCGGTAGGATAACTCGAGGAAGTGCGTGAATATCATTTCTGTTCGTTTCAACGATTAATCGAGTTTTTCACGAAAAAACCGGTCCGAAACTCGTCCTCTCCAAAAATCGAGAATTCGTGACGGATGAAGCCGATCATCATAGTATTGTGGTGAGTACAAACATATTTAGAGGTGTTTTTCAAAATTAAATAACGCATTCTGCTCGTATTCAAACTCGTAAATTAATTCTCATTAGTTTAAGATAAATTTAATAATAATTACAATGGCAGTTTTGAAGCCAGAATACATAGCTATGCTACCCGAATTTCACGGGGATAGCCAATTATTACCTAGATTTTTAGAAGTAGCAGGGAAATTAATAACTAAATTTTATAATGTCGAAAATCCAGATGACCACTAACGATTATTTAATGTCTACGATTATTTCTAAAATAAAGGGAGAAGCAGCTAAAAATATTGCAGCTTTATTAAACGCTTATAGTGATAAACGTGATTTATATAGTCTCAATATTGAAATCTGTCATTTAAAACAAAATCATAATGAAATAATCGGTTGCAAGAACTTTTGAATTTACAATTAGCTTATTTAAACACTCACGGCAGTGTCGAACAAAAGATTATATTAGGTACATTTTTTAATAACAACGCTCTTAAGGTTTTATTACATGGATTAAAAGACCCAATAGGTTCCCAAATGAGGGTTAAAAACCCTACTGACCTTAATGATGCTCTTAACATGTTAACAAATGACTTTCAGTATGAATTCGTTAAATCAAATATTAATTTTAACAGTCATGTAACTACAAGTTCACAACTTCAAAATGTCAGACAACAAAACCCTACATTCGGGTAAGGCAACCAATGCAAATTTCAATAATAATACTAATCGTAACAGTTTTGTACGACCTAATTATCCGAATTTCCCAAGATACAATAACAGCAATAATAACAATAATCTAGGTACCAGTTTCAATAGGATTAATCAGCAAAATTATAATCAAAGATTTCCTAGACCCACTCCAATGTCTATCACGACAAACAATACATTTAGGCCCACACCCCAAAATACACAAATTCGTAACCTAGAAAATTCCGATGATAAAATCCCCGAAACAAACGAGAATTTTTTAGACCCAAGCCTAAATTTAGATCAGCCGAAATAATGCGGCTTGAAAATAACAACAGTAATTTACCGTATATTATAGAAACAAAAACAAAGTTAAACATTTTATTAGATACAGGTAGTACGCGTTCGTTCATAAATCCCGACGTAGCAAAAACGTTTTATCGTAAAAACATTGTGTCTGACCCATTTACCGTCACCAGCGCACATGGTACGAGTCATGGTCAGCAATGTACTCTAGTTTCATTTAAAAGTTTATTCAACTCTGACGCTGCTACTGATTTAAAATTCCTTTTATTTGATTTTCACTCAAGTTTTGATTTATTGTTAGGATTAGATAATTTAAGTTTATTAAAATCAAGTATCGATCTTAAAAGAAATGTTTTAAAATGTCCGAATACGGAAATAAAAATATATTATGGTGTGAAGGCCCCTGAAATAGTAAGTACGAAGTGCATAGTAGTACCTGCTAGATCAGAGCAAATAATTAAAGTACCTATAAGTAATGTAAAAGATGGAAATGTAATTATTCCCAATATAAAAATTCCTCATATCGAAATTCCCGAGTGTGTAACTCGTGTTAATAATTATGAAGCGCTATGCTCAGTAATAAATTCGTCTGACGAAAACAGACAATTTAATATTAGAAAACCATTTATTGTAACAATGATCGATGAATACGATCTTAAGACAAACCCTAATTTAAATGTGTTTGATACACAAAATATAGAATTTGATATGTCCCAAATACGGACAGAACATATGAATGAGGAAGAAAATTATGTTATAACTAAACTGATTTCTGAATATTCAGATCTATTTCATATTAATGAAAAACAACTAACGTTTACAAATAAAATTAAACATGAAATAAAAACCCATGATAAAATTCCTGTTTATACAAAATCGTATAGATCTCCCGAAGTGCATCGTGCAGAAGTGGATAAACAAATAAAAGAAATGTTACGTCAGAAAATTATAAGACCATCATACAGTCCTTGGTCATCGCCGATTTGGGTGGTCCCCAAAAAATTAGATGCGTCTGGCAAACGTAAATGGAGAGTGGTGGTCGATTATCGAAAGCTTAATGAAAAGACAATTGGCGATCGCTACCCACTCCCCAATATCACCGAATTATTAGATAAATTAGGTAGATGCCAATATTTTACGACTCTTGACTTAGCTTCAGGGATCCATCAAATAGAGATTGAGGAACAAGATATATAAAAAACTTCTTTCAATACATGTAACGGGCATTACGAATTTTTGAGAATGCCTTTTGGTTTAAAAAATGCCCCTGCAACATTCCAAAGGGTAATGGACAATATTTTGCGCGGTATTCAAAATGATAAATGTCTTGTCTACATGGACGACATTATTGTATTTAGTACAAGTCTTCAAGAGCACGTTGAAAGATTGCGTGAAGTTTTTAATCGACTTAGAGATTCAAATTTCAAAATCCAATTAGATAAATCTGAATTTCTTCAAAAAGAAGTGGCTTATCTCGGGCATATTGTCACTCCCGAAGGTGTAAGACCTAACCCCGAAAAAGTTAAAGCTATTGAAAAATTTCCGATTCCCAAAACAACTAAACAGATTAAAGGATTTTTAGGACTCTTAGGCTACTATCGTAAATTTATTAAAAATTTTGCTCAATTAACGATCATAAATATCGAAAATTCCGAATATAAAAACTGTTTTGAACTTTGTAAAAATATACTTTCAAATCAACCCTTGTTGCAGTATCCCGATTTTACGAAAGATTTCGTACTAACTACAGACGCCAGTAATTTTGCTATTGGCGCTGTTCTTTCACAAGGTACAATCGGTTCAGATTTACCGATTGCTTACGCAAGCAGGACCCTGAACGAGTCTGAAATTAATTATTCAACAATAGAAAAGGAATTATTAGCAATTGTTTATGCCGTTAAATATTTTAGACCATATCTTTTTGGCAGAAAATTTAAAATCTTAACAGACCACAAACCCCTGCAGTGGCTAATGAACGTTAAGGAACCAAATTCAAAATTAGTTAGGTGGAAACTAAAGCTTTCCGAATACGATTACGAAATTGTTTACAAAAAGGGTAAACTCAATAAAAACGCAGATGCTCTTTCTAGAATCGAATTAAATATAACAGAAAATCTTGAAGAATTATCAGACTATTTTATAAGGAATTTTAATGAAGATTTAATAGATAAAGAAAATAATTCCTTATGTGTAGAATTGCCAAAATCTAATTATGAACATTTATCTGACGACATGACTATACATTCTAATCACGAAGATCCGATATTTCATATTCCAATAATAGAAAAACCAATTGATATTTGTAACAATCAATTAATAATAAAAGAAGTAGGTTGTGAACCTAATTTCCCAATAAATACGCCCTTATTTAATAAAAAAAGATGCGAATTATAATAGAATTATCAAAGAATAATTTCGAACAAGATTTAATTAATTTTGTCAAGGAATATATTGTCCCAAAAATTAAATACGGGTTATATTTTGAATCACAAGTATATGAAAAGTTTTGTTCAACACTCCAAAAATATTTTAAGGATAGTCAAATACAATTTACTAAATATACAATAATATTAACTGATATAGAAGATGAAGATGAAAGACAGGACATAATTAATAAATTTCATTCAGGAATTACCAATCATAGAGGAATAGAAGAGACAGAATTAGAAATTCGTCGAATATATTATTGGCCCAATATGCAGGAATCAATTCAAAAAATAATTAACGATTGTGAAGTGTGTCTTGTAAGCAAATATGACAGACACCCTTTAAAACTGAAGTTTAATTTCACACCCACTGCAACTAAACCATTCAAAATAATACACATTGACTCAATCACAATTCAAAATGTTAAATTCTTAACAATTATTGATTCATTTTTGAAATATTCTCAGATGTACGAAATTAGTTCGTATCAAGCTGTCGAAATTGCCGACAAATTAATTAAGTATTTTTGTCATCATGGCATACTTACAGAAATCATTGCTGACAATCACCTTGAATTTAAAAATTCAGTAATAAAAGAATTGCTCGAACTCCATAGAATTAATCTTCACTACATAAGTAGTCAACATCCCGATTCTAACGGAATGATAGAGAGAGTTCATTCCACTATTATAGAGCATATTCGATTATTAAGCAACCAAAATTTATTTAAAAACAAACCAATTGAAAAGAAAATTAATTATGCTATTCTTGCTTATAATAATTCGATCCATAGTGCAACAAAATTAAAACCTTTTGAAATAATAAATGGTCATATAGACGTAGAAAATCCTTTAGAAACAGATTTAGAAATGAAATTAACAAACTCATATGTAGCTAAACAGACAAAGTAAATATTCTTTATAAAGAAATTAATAAAACACTGCAAGATAATAAATCAAAATATATTTCGAGTATTAATAAAAATAGGGAAGAGTTACCAGAAATTCCTCAAGAGGTGTGTGTGAAAAATAAACAAAAGCCATCGAAAATAAAAAATAAATATAAGAAAGAAACAATTAAATCTACAAATCCTGAACATAAAACTGCAAAAATAGTCACTCATCATCATAATACAGTAGATAAAATTCATTTATCTAATATTAAGCGACCTAAGAAAATAGGAAGTAAACAAATAATTACTTCATCGTTTGATGAATTTAATAATTATTTAAATAAATGTGATGATGTTAATTACAATAATATTGAGGAAATTAATGATAATTTATTCTTTGCTCCACAAAATTATTCTGTAGCGCATTGCGTTAGTCAGGATTTACACATGAATGCGGGAATTGCATTAGAGATTAAAAATCGGTTTGGAAATGTCGAAAAATTACACGCCCAAAATCCACAACTAAATTCCTTATGTTATCTTAGAGATGAACACAAGTACATAATATATTTAATAACAAAAATTAATTATTATGATAAACCCACACTTGAAAGCGTATTTAAAACATTAATTAATTTTAAAGATTTTCTAATATGTAAACGAATAAATAAATTAGCCATTCCAAAAATGGGAAGCGGACTTGATAAATTAAATTATGAAACGATTAAAAATATGATACATTTCATTTTTGGTAACACAAAAATAAACATTAAAATCTACCTCGGTTCACCTAAAATAGATAATCAAATTCCAGGTCCCTGCGGGTTATCACGATATGGGCAATAGAAATAAAAAATATAACAACGAATATCGGAGTTTTACCGATAAATCTTGGATCCGCCAAATTACAGAAATCCGAGCATACAATTTTGCACTACTACGATTTGAAACCGATTTACATCGAAATTAAAAAAATAGATAATCAATATGATTTTATAATGGAATCTGTTAATAATAATTCCATATTTAAAAATGATTTTAAAAATTACATAAAAGTTTTAAACTACACGAGAAATAGTATATTTGGAAAAATTAACAATATTGCAAGTCATTCGATTAAGACAAGAAATAAAAGAGGTATAATAAATGGTCTTGGAACAGTAATAAAAACTTTAACTGGAAATCTTGATTCCAGAGATGGAGAACGTTTTGAAAAAATGCTAAATCATTTAGAATTAAATCAGGAACGATTCGAAAATCAACTATCAATGGGATATAGTTTTAATAATGAAATTGTAAGGAAATTTAATAAAACGATAAAAGATATAGAACACAATGAGATGGTTTTAAAATCAAGAATAATGCAAATGTCAGTTGTATTACAGAAGGACGCTGATATTCAGAATGTATTGTTTGTTAAGGATTTATTTAATCAATTAATTATAATTTATGATTCAATTCTGAAGGTAATTGAAAATATTCAAAATTCAATAATATTTTGTAAATTAAATACAATACATCCGGATATTATAAAGCCTGATGAACTATTATTAGAGTTGGAAAGAATTTCTATATATAATAATCAAGAATTGCCATTTGAACCAAAATCAAAAAATATATTAGATATTGAATCACTTATAAAAGTAAATTGCAAAATTGAACCTGAAAAAAATAATATACTTTCTATGGATACCAATCAATTATAAAATTAGTTTTGATCTCTATAAATTACACCCAATTCCAACGAAACACGAGCTTGAATACGCTACGATAATACCGAGTATTCATTATTTCTTAAAATCAGAAAATGATAATCAGATAATACCTCTAAGTAGTGTATGTACGAAAGGTGCAAAATACTATCAATGTCAGGAGTATTTACACATCAATACCGAATCAAAATCCGAAAAGGACATCTTAGTCAGAGGAACTTCTAATCAATGCACCTACACACCCCTAGAAATACTGTCCAACCACATCGAGCTGATACCAGCTATAAATCAATATCTCGCTGTATTTCCGAAAGAAGAAGAAATTCAGACCATCTGTAAGAAAGAAGTGGAAAAGAAGAAATTGAAAGGAATCTTCCTAATCAGGAATTCACAGTGCGACATTAAATTTAAAAACAATAAACTCTCGTTTAGTGACGTAACTTCAGGAAGCCCTACACTGATAAACATTAACGAAGTGAAACTAAACAAAATAAACTTTAGCAACTTCAAAATAAATCTAAAAAGACTTAATTTTGATTTACCAGTGATCGAACATATTCCAATCACAAAAAGTGAATTATTCCATTACAAACTCAGTGTCTGGACTGTTATCACCTATATTATTATGATTGGAGCAGCCACGTACGTCATCTATACTTGTAGAAAAAAGAAGAGGATCACCGATCATGGAATCACCGAAGAAGCCTCATCGCCGAAATTGTCCTTCCATCTTCCCAAAGATGCCAGGATCTGATGGGGGAGGAGTTATATCAACTAACAATAATAACCCCTTTTGTTTTATAATAAATAAGCCTTTGTTTAATTCTGTGTCGCAGATGCATAAGAGCACCTGCAACACCCACACAATCATATTATCTTTTAGATTAGAAATGTTATATATAGGAGTGAATTATAATTATGAATTAGAATTAGTTTGCATTTAGAACGTGCTGTAACAGCGTTACGTAAATAAAATACTTTTTAAAAACTTGTTTTTCGGCTTTGAACATTTAACTTATATATATAAATTAACTTTACTCGTACACAAACCGATTTTTTAAAAAGGAATTTATTTCTTAACACCCGTGTTCACGGTTTGGTCTCTAATTCATAACTAACGATACAATAATAAAATATAATATAATAAGATAAAATAGCGAAATAAGCATGAGATAATAATTATGCAAAATAAGCAGAATAATGTATAAATGGATAAATAGATAATAAGTGCTATTGTTTATAATGAAAGGAGTCTGTTGTGTTGGCGTCAGGTAACTCCTCCCCCCTTAGATTCTGGCATCGCCAGGAAGTCGAAAGTGGATCCTGGTGTCATCTTGATGATGTCCTTGATTTTTCTTTTTTCTTATCCATCTGGTGATGAAATATCCGGCGATGATGAAGACGGCAATGTACAGGGTTGTAGTCCAAATACTTGGCATCAGGATATTGGGTCGCTGATCCAGAGAAGGCAATTGTTGAAGAATTGGTACTTCTTGTAGATTTAATTTTTTCAGGTTGATGGTCATCCCGTTGTATTGTGATTTTTCAAATTTAATTTGTGGGTTGTCGATAAGAATAGGGATTCCAACAGTAGATTCCAGAAATCTAATTTGGTGATTTCGGAACTTGATTTTACATCCATTTTCCTTAATTAAATGGATGCCAATTAAAGATGTGGTGTGTGTTTCCTTCTGGCATTCGACTTTGATGTCTTCTTGGTTTGGAAATACTGCCAAGTACTGATTTATGTCTGGTATAATTTCCAGGTGATTTGAATTGATGATTAACTTGGTGAACTGGCAATTTCGGTTGTCTTCATGTAGCAGAATTGTTTTCTCGCATTCGGCATGGTGATTCATGAGCACAGAATCCGGACATTGATAATACTTATTACCTTTGTTACACAAGCGGCTTAGAGGCCAAATTTTGTTCTCAACTTTCGATTTGAGTAAATATTTAATTTCGGGTATAATAGTCACAAAGTCTGATTCCAACTTAGTAGGAATAGGGTTTAAGTGGAAAAGTTCAAAATCATTTTCGTAATTGATTGGGATAGAGAGGAAATAGTTAATTTTTGTATTTTCTAGTTTACAATTTACTTTCATGACCATTTCAAAATCGAATATATTTTCAGCCTTAAGTTCAAAAGGGAGTTGCTCGTTATAATATATTGATATTTTTTCAATTTCTTTATATAATTCAGTTGGCCTTATAATGCTTGGGTGTAACAATCCTAATTTGCAAAACAAAAGTGAATTTTCAATATCCTCTAAGATATTTAAAATTACATTATATAAAATAATAAGTTGATTAAATAAATCTTTGGCAAATAAAATATTACCATGTTCTACTTCGTTTTTAAGAAGAGCATTTAATTTTAGAATTTTTGATTTTAACATTAATTCATTATGTTCAATATCTCGTAGAGTTTCATTAAATTTTCCGATAAGTATTTGATTTATACTATATCGCATTTGTAATTGACTATATATAGTTTTTTGATTTAATTCTAAGTGATTTAATATTTGGTCAATTCTTTTTCCATCATTTGCATCTAAATTCCCGGTAACGGTTTTAACTATCGTTCCGAGTCCATCGATCAGACCTCTTTTACTTCTATTTTTCTTACTTGATTGAAGTTTAATATCAAAGATTTTATTAGAAATTTTATTTTGAGTAAATCTAATTGTTTTATTATAATTATCAAATATTTTTGTAAACGTTGATATATTTTGGATTGTTAAAATCAAAAATGAATAGTGAGTATTTATATTTTCAAATTCTTTATATATAGGCATTAAGTCATAATAGTGAACAAATGTGTGTTCCGTTTTCTGAAGTTTGGCGGGTCCTAAATTCGTAGGAATCATTCCTAAATTTTTCGTAACATTTCTTATCTCTGCACCTTGCGTCAGCAAGACGATGACGGACCTGCAAGAGAATCGTCGTCTATAGTTTTATTTAAATAAACGTGTACTTTAATTTTTGTATCATTAAAAATGTATTGTAACATTAATTTTATTTGATTATAGTCAAGCTTATCTAGACCACATCCTAATTTTGGTACAGCTAAATTTATAATTTTATTTTTTATGCAGAATTGCTTTAGATTAATTATAGTGTTATAAAAATCTTGATATGTTGGTTTTTCATAATATTTAGATTTTGTTACTAAATAAAGAATATATCTGTTACGATCTTTTAGATGACATATTGAATTTGTTTTTGGGTTTTGATTTTTTAAAGTTTCAATTTGTCCAAATTTTGTTTTGAAACATAGGGCAATTCCTGCACTCATATGCAAATCTGCACTCACACAGTGGGCTAGAGAATAATTATCAGGGGCGCAAAATAAACTTTCGTTATTTTCTTGTACATTATTATTTAATAGTTTTTTATTACTTGACATATACTTTATGAAGTCCGTATAGCTTGGACTATTATAGGTTTGGACTCGAGGTCTTTTAATATTTGAAATATGAATTTTTTCTACGACATTGTGATGTTTAGCTTTAATTTTAGCTGTTTTTAATTGAGGGTTTATTTCTGTAACATTTTCCTGTTTATATTTATTTTTTGTTTTCGCTTGTTTTTGTCTATTTTTGACAAATACTCTACTTGAAAGGGATTGAGGTAACTCTTCACGAGTTTCGTTATGTTTTGTAATAGTTTTTGATTTATCCGTCGTAAGACGTTCATTAATTTTTTGATAGAATAATTTCATTTTCTCTCTATGATTAACAATATAATTATTTACTAATCTATTTTCAATGTCAATATTAAATGGGTCACTAGTGTCTAAATGACCAGAGATTATTTCTGATGGCTTAAATTTCGTCGCAGAATGAATTGAATTATTATATGCAAGAAGTGCATAATTTATCTTGTATTCGATAGGGTCTCCTTTTGAAGAATTTTGATTATTTAATAAGCGTATGTGCTCAATAATATTAGTGGACTCTTTCAACAATTCCATTGGACTCAGGGTGTTGAGAGCTAATGAAATGTAATTTTACTCCGTGTAGTTCAAGTAATTCTTTAATTACTGTATTTTTGAATTCTAAGTAGTTATCCGAAATAATTTGTTCGGGTACACCATGATGTGTGAAAAATCTAATTAATTTATTAGCAATCTCTGTTGCTTGTTGTGAATTTAATTTATAAAGTTGTGTGTATTTTGAGAATGAATCTATTACAGTAAGAAATTTAACTTTTTCTAAAGCGATAGTGTCAATGTGCACTATTTCGAAGGGTTTCATTGCTGTTGGAGTAATATTAAATTTTAAGTTTAAGGGCTTCCTATCATATTTACTGACAAGACAGATTTCACATTGATTAATAAAATTTTGAATTGTTCGCCTTTGATCAGGCCAATAAAATCGTCTTTTAATTTGTGCCTCAGTTTCATCGATACCACGATGGTTACACTTTCCTTCGTGATACGCTCGTATTGTATTATCTATTTCTTCATGACTTTCTACGTCACAAAGTAATTCCGTACATTTAATAAAATTACTCGCAGAATTTTTAAAGTATTTTTGCATTGTTACAGAAAATTTCTCATAAATTGGACTTTCAAAGTATAAATGATATTTAATATTGGGAACTGTATATTCCTTTATGAATTCAATGACATTATTGTCAAAATCTGATTTTGAAAATTGAACGTTTATACGTTGTTTTTTATTGTTAAATAATAACCTAATTACTGGTGGCGAAGAGGCATAATTTACTTCAGAGATTATTATTTGATTATTTCCATAATTTACAGCTTTTTCTAAAATAGGGATATCAAGAATAGGGTTTTCAATATTTGTGTGCGCTGTATCATTATTATTATCATTTAGAATTTCATTTAATTCATCTTCATTTAAATCGATCTGTGAATCTCCCATTTGTGCTATTATTGATTCAATTTCGTCTCCCACATTTGTCAATTCTACTTTAGCATTATCATCATTTACATTAATTTCTATTCTGGAGAGAAAATCAGCATTTTTGTTTAGTGCTCCCTTTTTATATACTATCGTGTAATCATATTCTGAGAGTTTTAATTTCCAACGTACTAATTTTGAATTAGGCTCTTTTATAATCATGAGCCACTGGAGTGGTTTATGATCACAAACTATTTGAAAAGTTCGACCGTATAAATATGGTCGAAAATATTTAACTGCCCATACTATTGCAAGAAGCTCTTTTTCGATTGTTGAATAATTTGTTTCGGAGTTGTTCAAAATTCTACTCGCGTAAGCTATTGGTAAATCGTTTCCTATTTTTCCTTGAGATAACACAGCGCCTATTGCAAAATTACTAGCGTCTGTGGTTAAAATGAATGGTTTACTAAAATCTGGATACTGAAGCAAGGGTTCATTTGTTAAAACATTTTTACATAGATTAAAGCAATTTTGATAATCAGAATCATTTATATTAATAATTGTATCTTTCTTTAATCGTTTTGTTAAAGGTTTAGTCAATCCAGCAAAGTCTTTTATAAATTTTCGATAATAACCTAGTAATCCTAGAAATCCTTTAATTTGTTTAACATTTTTGGGAATAGTAAAATTTTGAATAGCTTTTATTTTTTCTGGGTTTGGTTTGACACCTTGAGGGGTAACTATATGTCCTAAATAAGCTACTTCTTTGCGTAAAAATTCAGATTTGTCCAGTTGTATTTTTAAATTTGAGTCCCTAAGACGGTTAAAAACTTCTCTTAATCGATTTACGTGCTCCTGTAAGCTGGTGCTAAATATAATAATATCATCCATATACACAAGACATTTTTCATTTTGTATTCCTCTTAAAATATTATCCATAACCCTCTGAAATGTAGCAGGGGCGTTTTTTAGGCCAAATGGCATTCGCAAAAATTCGTAATGTCCATTTTCAGTATTAAATGCTGTTTTGTGTATATCATTTTCTTCAATTTCTACTTGGTGAAAGCCAGAGGCTAAATCTAATGTAGTAAAATATTGTGATCGTCCTAATTTGTCTAATAAATCATTAATATTTGGTAATGGGTATCTATCACCTATTGTTTTTTCATTTAATTTCCTGTAATCAATAACTACGCGCCATTTGCGTTTTCCGGAAGCATCCAATTTTTTGGGGACCACCCAAATTGGAGAAGACCATGGACTATAAGATGGTCTAATTATTTTTTGATCAAGCATATTTTTAATTTGGTTATCCACCTCTATTTTGTGAATGTGTGGATAACGATACGATTTAGTATATACAGGAAGTTCATCGGACGTTTTAATTGCATGTTTTATTTTATTTGTAAATGTAAGTTTATTATTTTCCATATGGAATATATCTGCGTATTCTTTAATTAAATTAGTAATAACATTTTTCTCTTCTGAGTTCATATGATCTGTACGTATTTTTAATATATCAAATTTAATTTTTTCGTAGTTTAATGTATTAACATTATATTCTTCATTATTTCCATTTTGTATTTCCCAATCATATTCGCTGATAGGGTCTACAATAAATGGTTTTTTCACATAAATATTTTCATCTTTTTCACCCTTATTTATTATTGTACAGATTGCTTTATTATTCCTAACATGACTTATGCATTCTGGAATTTCTAAATTATGTAGTTTTATATGCGGAATTATTACATCGCCATTACTTATATTATTTATATCTACCTCAATTATTTGTTCGGACCTTGCGGGTACTACTATGCACTTCGTATCCGGGGTTTCACGAACGTTACCAAAATTAAGTGGTATTTTACATTTAGGGGTAGTTAATATTTCTTTATCAATATTTATAGTTGCTTGTATATTTTTTAAATTATCCATTCCCAACAGGGCATCGAAGTTAGAGTGAAAATCAAATAGATAAAATTTAAGATTAGCATATTTTGATTTTAATAATTGCGTCAAAGGAATTAATGTACTATTTTTTCCAAAAGTGGTACCATGTGCACTGGCCACTTGGAAAGGTTCATATTTAATATTTTCTTTAAAAAATGTCCTAGCAATTTTCGGATTTACAAAAGATCTCGAACTTCCAGAGTCAATTAGAATTTTAATTTTATTTTGGGGGTCGTATATAAAAGGAAGTTCACTATAATTATTAGTAATCCCCATTAATTCAAAAGAGTTTCCTCCGAGGCGGTTTTGCCTAAAAAATCTTGTTGTTGCTCATCAATATTATAAATTTGGTTCCTATTTGGAATAATGGCGTTTCGTCCTGTAGTAACGGACATGGGTGTAGAATTTTGTAAATTGGGTGCAGAATTTTGTGGAGTATTTGAAGTACTCGGTCCGTAAGGATTATGATTATTATTATTATGATAATTGAATGTTCTTGGATTTTTACTATTAAAAGAACTATAATTTTTATTTTGGAATGCATTATTCCGATTCGGATAAGAATTATTAAATTGTTTGCTATTATTGTGACGAGAAGGATAGCGTGGACCATTGTTATAATTATTGCGTGACTGATAAAAGTTATCAGAATAAGATGGAATAGGACGTCGTGCAAATATTTTATTTTTATCTTTATTTATCGGATTGTTAATTGTGACCTCCGTTTGAAAGTCATTAGTAAGCATATTTAATGCTGTATTTAAATCTGCAGGGTTCTTGACCCGCATTTGTGAACCAATGGGATCTTTTAATCCTCTCAATAAAACTTTTAAAGCATTAGCCCTAAAAAATATTCGCAAGTGCTGTCTTTCTTGCAAGTCAGCAATGTGATTTGTTATGTACGCAACTTGTAAATTTAAAAGAGATTGAATTTTATTATAAAAATCGAACACAGATTCGTTTGTATTTTGCCTTAATGTGCAAATTTCGTAATTTAATGTATAGTGGTCTCGTTTGTCACCGTATGAATTTAGTAATGCATTTTTTAAAGAATTCCAATTATTAACTGCACTCGATGATATATTAATAGCAGCTTCACCCTTAACCCTTGAAACTATGGTAGTCATTAAGTAATCATTTACAAAATCATTATTATCCTCAGCATTATAAAATCTATTTAAAAGTCTTTCACATACTTCAATAAATCTAGGCAAAAGTTCTGGTTCTCCCCTGAACTCAGGAATCATTTGCATATATTCGGGTTTTAAAGCTACGGCCATTTTGGTATATTTTTTTTTTTTTTAGTTTATTATTAGGAACAAGATTTAGATATGTTAGTAAATGAGCTATGAATCAGAATTTGTGTCTTTTAGAAATAAATCACTATTTTAACTATCCGCGTTAAAAAATCAATCAACTTGTGTAACTTACAGTAAAAGTATTATGTCCATGGGATACTTTCGATATTCGCTCGAAGATCTCGTGAACGTAGTGGACGATGTCTCTCAGGACGGAAATTGTCTGGGCTGCTCAATGTTCGGAGGGCCGCTCTGAAGGTCGATGTCCACCGTAAAAACTCCCGAATTAATCCAAAGAAAGGGAAAAATGAATGAAATCTTCACTTTTCGGGATCCTACCGACTGCGCCAATTAACTTTACTCGTACACAAACCGATTTTTTAAAAAGGAATTTATTTCTTAACACCCGTGTTCACGGTTTGGTCTCTAATTCATAACTAACGATACAATAATAAAATATAATATAATAAGATAAAATAGCGAAATAAGCATGAGATAACAATTATGCAAAATAAGCATAATAATGTATAAATGGATAAATAGATAATAAGTGCTATTGTTTATAATGAAAGGAGTCTGTTGTGTTGGCGTCAGGTAACTTATATATATATATATATATATATAAATTAACTTTACTCGTACACAAACCGATTTTTTAAAAAAGGAATTTATTTCTTAACACCCGTGTTCGCGGTTTGGTCTCTAATTCATAACTAACGATACAATAATAAAATATAATATAATAAGATAAAATAGCGAAATAAGCATGAGATAATAATTATGCAAAATAAGCAGAATAATATATAAATGGATAAATAGATAATAAGTGCTATTGTTTATAATGAAAGGAGTCTGTTGTGTTGGCGTCAGGTAACTCCTCCCCCCTTAGATTCTGGCATCGCCAGGAAGTTGAAAGTGGATCCTGGTGTCATCTTGATGATGTCCTTGATTTTTCTTTTTTCTTATCCATCTGGTGATGAAATATCCGGCGATGATGAAGACGGCAATGTACAGGGTTGTAGTCCAAATACTTGGCATCAGGATATTGGGTCGCTGATCCAGAGAAGGCAATTGTTGAAGAATTGGTACTTCTTGTAGATTTAATTTTTTCAGGTTGATGGTCATCCCGTTGTATTGTGATTTTTCAAATTTAATTTGTGGGTTGTCGATAAGAATAGGGATTCCAACAGTAGATTCCAGAAATCTAATTTGGTGATTTCGGAACTTGATTTTACATCCATTTTCCTTAATTAAATGGATGCCAATTAAAGATGTGGTGTGTGTTTCCTTCTGGCATTCGACTTTGATGTCTTCTTGGTTTGGAAATACTGCCAAGTACTGATTTATGTCTGGTATAATTTCCAGGTGATTTGAATTGATAATTAACTTGGTGAACTGGCAATTTCGGTTGTCTTCATGTAGCAGAATTGTTTTCTCGCATTCGGCATGGTGATTCATGAGCACAGAATCCGGACATTGATAATACTTATTACCTTTGTTACACAAGCGGCTTAGAGGCCAAATTTTGTTCTCAACTTTCGATTTGAGTAAATATTTAATTTCGGGTATAATAGTCACAAAGTCTGATTCCAACTTAGTAGGAATAGGGTTTAAGTGGAAAAGTTCAAAATCATTTTCGTAATTGATTGGGATAGAGAGGAAATAGTTAATTTTTGTATTTTCTAGTTTACAATTTACTTTCATGACCATTTCAAAATCGAATATATTTTCAGCCTTAAGTTCAAAAGGGAGTTGCTCGTTATAATATATTGATATTTTTTCAATTTCTTTATATAATTCAGTTGGCCTTATAATGCTTGGGTGTAACAATCCTAATTTGCAAAACAAAAGTGAATTTTCAATATCCTCTAAGATATTTAAAATTACATTATATAAAATAATAAGTTGATTAAATAAATCTTTGGCAAATAAAATATTACCATGTTCTACTTCGTTTTTAAGAAGAGCATTTAATTTTAGAATTTTTGATTTTAACATTAATTCATTATGTTCAATATCTCGTAGAGTTTCATTAAATTTTCCGATAAGTATTTGATTTATACTATATCGCATTTGTAATTGACTATAAATAGTTTTTTGATTTAATTCCAAGTGATTTAATATTTGGTCAATTCTTTTTCCATCATTTGCATCTAAATTTCCGGTAACGGTTTTAACTATCGTTCCGAGTCCATCGATCAGACCTCTTTTACTTCTATTTTTCTTACTTGATTGAAGTTTAATATCAAAGATTTTATTAGAGATTTTATTTTGAGTAAATTTAATTGTTTTATTATAATTATCAAATATTTTTGTAAACGTTGATATATTTTGGATTGTTAAAATCAAAAATGAATATTGAGTATTTAAATTTTCAAATTCTGTATATATAGGCATTAAGTCATAATAGTGAACAAAAGTGTGTTCCGTTTTTTGTAGTTTGGCGGGTCCTAAATTCGTAGGAATCATTCCTAAATTTTTCGTAACATTTCTTATCTCTGCACCTTGCGTCAGCAAGACGATGACGGACCTGCAAGAGAATCGTCGTCTATAGTTTTATTTAAATAAACGTGTACTTTAATTTTTGTATCATTGAAAATGTATTGTAACATTAATTTTATTTGATTATAGTCAAGCTTATCCAGACCACATCCTAATTTTGGTACAGCTAAATTTGTAATTTTATTTTGTATGCAGAATTGCTTTAGATTAATTATAGTGTTATAAAAATCTTGATATGTTGGTTTTTCATAATATTTAGATTTTGTTACTAAATAAAGAATATATCGGTTACGATCTTTTAGATGACATATTGAATTTGTTTTTGGGTTTTGATTTTTTAAAGTTTCAATTTGTCCAAATTTTGTTTTGAAACATAGGGCAATTCCTGCACTCATATGCAAATCTGCACTTACACAGTGGGCTAGAGAATAATTATCAGGGGCACAAAATAAACTTTCGTTATTTTCTTGTACATTATTATTTAATAGTTTTTTATTACTTGACATATACTTTATGAAGTCCGTATAGCTTGGACTATTATGGGTTTGGACTCGAGGTCTTTTAATATTTGAAATATGAATTTTTTCTACAACATTGTGATGTTTAGTTTTTATTTTAGCTGTTTTTAATTGAGGGTTTATTTCTGTAATATTTTCCTGTTTGTATTTATTTTTTGTTTTTGCTTGTTTTTGTCTGTTTTTGACAAATACTCTAGTTGAAAGGGATTGAGGCAACTCTTCACGAGTTTCGTTATGTTTTGTAATAGTTTTTGATTTATCCGTCGTAAGACGTTCATTAATTTTTTGATAGAAAAATTTCATTTTCTCTCTATGATTAACAATATAATTATTCACTAATCTACTTTCAATGTCAATATTAAATGGGTCACTAGTGTCTAAATGACCAGAGATTATTTCTGATGGCTTAAATTTCGTCGCAGAATGAATTGAATTATTATATGCAAGGAGTGCATAATTTAGTTTGTATTCGATAGGGTCTCCTTTTGAGGAATTTTGATTATTTAATAAGCGTACGTGCTCAATAATGGTAGAGTGGACTCTCTCAACAATTCCATTGGACTCAGGGTGTTGAGAGCTAATGAAATGTAATTTAACTCCATGTAATTCAAGTAATTCTTTAATTACTGTATTTTTGAATTCTAAGTGGTTATCCGAAATAATTTGTTCGGGTATCCCATGATGTGTGAAAAATCTAATTAATTTATTAGCAATCTCTGTTGCTTGTTGTGAATTTAATTTATAAAGCTGTGTGTATTTTGAGAATGAATCTATTAAAGTAAGAAATTTAACTTTTTCTAAAGCGATAGTGTCAATGTGCACTATTTCGAAGGGTTTCATTGCTGTTGGAGTAATATTAAATTTTAAGTTTAAGGGCTTCCTATCATATTTACTGACAAGACAGATTTCACATTGATTAATAAAATTTTGAATTGTTCGCCTTTGATCAGGCCAATAAAATCGTCTTTTAATTTGTGCCTCAGTTTCGTCGATACCACGATGGTTACACTTTCCTTCGTGATACGCTCGTATTGTATTATCTATTTCTTCATGACTTTCTACGTCACAAAGTAATTCCGTACATTTAATAAAATTACTCGCAGAATTTTTAAAGTATTTTTGCATCGTTACAGAAAATTTCTCATAAATTGGACTTTCAAAGTATAAATGATATTTAATATTGGGAACTGTATATTCCTTTATGAATTCAATGACATTATTGTCAAAATCTGATTTTGAAAATTGAACGTTTATACGTTGTTTTTTATTGTTAAATAATAACCTAATTACTGGTGGCGAAGGGGCATAATTTACTTCAGAGATTATAATTTGATTATTTCCATAATTTACAGCTTTTTCTAAAATAGGGATATCAAGAATAGGGTTTTCAATATTTGTGTGCGCTGTATCATTATTATTATCATTAAGAATTTCATTTAATTCATCTTCATTTAAATCTATCTGTGAATCTCCCATTTGTGCTATTATTGATTCGATTTCGTCTCCTACATTCGTCAATTCTACTTTAGCATTATCATCATTTACATTAATTTCTATTCTGGAGAGAAAATCAGCATTTTTGTTTAATGCTCCCTTTTTATATACTATCGTGTAATCATATTCTGAAAGTTTTAATTTCCAACGTACTAATTTTGAATTAGGCTCTTTTATATTCATGAGCCACTGGAGTGGTTTATGATCACAAACTATTTGAAATGTTCGACCGTATAAATATGGTCGAAAATATTTAACTGCCCATACTATTGCAAGAAGCTCTTTTTCAATTGTTGAATAATTTGTTTCGGAGTTGTTCAAAGTTCTACTCGCATAAGCTATTGGTAAATCGTTTCCTATTTTGCCTTGGGATAACACAGCGCCTATTGCAAAATTACTAGCGTCTGTGGTTAAAATAAATGGTTTACTAAAATCTGGATACTGAAGCAAGGGTTCATTTGTTAAAACATTTTTACATAGATTAAAGCAATTTTGATAATCAAAATCATTTATATTAATAATTGCATCTTTCTTTAATCTTTTTGTTAAAGGTTTAGTCAATCTAGCAAAGTCTTTTATAAATTTTCGATAATAACCTAGTAATCCTAGAAATCCTTTAATTTGCTTAACATTTTTTGGAATAGTAAAATTTTGAATAGCTTTTATTTTTTCTGGGTTTGGTTTGACACCTTGAGGGGTAACTATATGTCCTAAATAAGCTACTTCTTTACGTAAAAATTCAGATTTGTCCAGTTGTATTTTTAAATTTGAGTCCCTAAGACGGTTAAAAACTTCTCTTAATCGATTTACGTGCTCCTGTAAGCTAGTGCTAAATATAATAATATCATCCATATACACAAGACATTTTTCATTTTGTATTCCTCTTAAAATATTATCCATAACCCTCTGAAATGTAGCAGGGGCGTTTTTTAGGCCAAATGGCATTTGCAAAAATTCGTAATGTCCATTTTCAGTATTAAATGCTGTTTTGTGTATATCATTTTCTACAATTTCTACTTGGTGAAAGCCAGAGGCTAAATCTAATGTAGTAAAATATTGTGATCGTCCTAATTTGTCTAATAAATCATTAATATTTGGTAATGGGTATCTATCACCTATTGTTTTTTCATTTAATTTCCTGTAATCAATAACTACGCGCCATTTGCGTTTTCCGGAAGCATCCAATTTTTTGGGGACCACCCAAATTGGAGAAGACCATGGACTATAAGATGGTCTAATTATTTTTTGATCAAGCATATTTTTAATTTGGTTATCCACCTCTATTTTGTGAATGTGTGGATAACGATACGATTTAGTATATACAGGAAGTTCATCGGACGTTTTAATTGCATGTTTTATTTTATTTGTAAACGTAAGTTTATTATTTTCCATATGGAATATATCTGCGTATTCTTTAATTAAATTAATAATAACATTTTTCTCTTCTGAGTTCATATGATCTGTACGTATTTTTAATATATCAAATTTAATTTTTTCGTAGTTTAATGTATTAACATTATATTCTTCATTATTTCCATTTTGTAATTCCCAATCATATTCGCTGATAGGGTCTACAATAAATGGTTTTTTCACATAAATATTTTCATCATTTTCACCCTTATTTATTATTGTACAGATTGCTTTATTATTCCTAACATGACTTATGCATTCTGGAATTTCTAAATTATGTAGTTTTATATGCGGAATTATTACATCGCCATTACTTATATTATTTATATCTACCTCAATTATTTGTTCGGACCTTGCGGGTACTACTATGCACTTCGTATCCGGGGTTTCACGAACGTTACCAAAATTAAGTGGTATTTTACATTTAGGGGTAGTTAATATTTCTTTATCAATATTTATAGTTGCTTGTATATTTTTTAAATTATCCATTCCCAACAGGGCATCGAAGTTAGAGTGAAAATCAAATAGATAAAATTTAAGATTAGCATATTTTGATTTAAATAATTGCGTCAAAGGAATTAACGTACTATTTTTTCCAAAAGTGGTACCATGTGCGCTGGCCACTTGGAAAGGTTCATATTTAATATTTTCTTTAAATAATTTCCTAGCAATTTTCGGATTTACGAAAGATCTTGAACTTCCAGAGTCAATTAGAATTTTAATTTTATTTTGGGGGTCAAATATAAAAGGAAGTTCGCTATAATTATTAGTAATCCCCATTAATTCAAAAGAGTTTCCTCCGAGGCGGTTTTGCCTAAAAAATCTTCTTGTTCTTCATCAATATTATAAATTTGGTTCCTATTTGGAATAATGGCGTTTCGTCCTGTAGTAACGGACATGGGTGTAGAATTTTGTAAATTGGGTGCAGAATTTTGTGGAGTATTTGAAGTACTCGGTCCGTAAGGATTATGATTATTATTATTATGATAATTGAATGTTCTTGGATTTCTACTATTAAAAGAACTATAATTTTTATTTTGGAATGCATTATTTCGATTCGGATAAGTACTATTAAATTGTTTGTTACTATTGTAACGAGAAGGATAGCGTGGACCATTGTTATAATTATTGCGTGACTGATAAAAGTTATCAGAATAAGATGGAATGGGACGTCGTGCAAATATTTTATTTTTATCTTTATTTATCGGATTGTTAATTGTGACCTCCGTTTGAAAGTCATTAGTAAGCATATTTAATGCTGTGTTTAAATCTGCAGGGTTCTTGACCCGCATTTGTGAACCAATGGGATCTTTTAATCCTCTCAATAAAACTTTTAAAGCATTAGCCCTAAAAAATATTCGCAAGTGCTGTCTTTCTTGCAAGTCAGCAATATGATTTGTGATGTACGCAACTTGTAAATTTAAAAGAGATTGAATTTTATTATAAAAATCGAACACAGATTCGTTCGTATTCTGCCTTAATGTGCAAATTTCGTAATTTAGTGTATAATGGTCTCGTTTGTCACCGTATGAATTTAGTAATGCATTTTTTAAAGAATTCCAATTATTAACTGCACTCGATGAGATATTAATAGCAGCTTCACCCTTAACCCTTGAAACTATGGTAGTCATTAAGTAATCATTTACAAAATCATTATTATCCTCAGCATTATAAAATCTATTTAAAAGTCTTTCACATACTTCAATAAATCTGGGCAAAAGTTCTGGTTCTCCCCTGAACTCAGGAATCATTTGCATATATTCGGGTTTTAAAGCTACGGCCATTTTGGTATATTTATTTTTTATTATTAGGAACAAGATTTAGATATGTTAGTAAATGAGCTATGAATCAGAATTTGTGTCTTTTTTGAAATAAATCACTATTTTAACTATACGCGTTAAAAAAATCAATCAACTTGTGTAACTTACAGTAAAAGTATAATGTCCATGGGATACTTTCGATATTCGCTCGAAGATCTCGTGAACGTAGTGGACGATGTCTCTCAGGACGGAAATTGTCTGGGCTGCTCAATGTTCGGAGGGCCGCTCTGAAGGTCGATGTCCACCGTAAAAACTCCCGAATTAATCCAAAGAAAAGGAAAAATTGAATGAAATCTTCAATTTTCGGGATCCTACCGACTGCGCCAATTAACTTTACTCGTACACAAACCGATTTTTTAAAAAAGGAATTTATTTCTTAACACCCGTGTTCGCGGTTTGGTCTCTAATTCATAACTAACGATACAATAATAAAATATAATATAATAAGATAAAATAGCGAAATAAGCATGAGATAACAATTATGCAAAATAAGCAGAATAATATATAAATGGATAAATAGATAATAAGTGCTATTGTTTATAATGAAAGGAGTCTGTTGTGTTGGCGTCAGGTAACTTATATATATATATATATATATATATGTATCACTGTTTCTTCGTCAGGAATAACTATCAAAATTCCATTGCTCTAGCATCCACTTGTTTGACTTTTACGTACTACTTGATGCGTGAATTTCTTGTTTGGCTTCGTGTTACTCCTTTGTTTTGTTCTTCTAATGATGTAGTAGTGACAATTTCAATATTATTTTCGGAAGGGGTTGGATTTTGAATTTCTTGGTTGTTGTTCGGAGATAATATATTTTGACCAGAATTTATACCAGTTTTCCAAATTGGTGGTAGTCTTTTAGCATCATCTCTTTGATTTAGACTGTTCGGCCTCTTTTCAATTTCTATCGCTTCTCTAATAATCCTCGCGTGGAAGATGTCTGTCTTTTTTAAAATTCTCGTTTTTTCGAAGTTTATTGTATGTTTAAAAATGTTTACGTGTTGAAATAAAGAAGATTGTGGATCAGACTTTCTTACTGCTAAAATGTGTTCATCTCGACGAGTACTAATTTTCCGGTTTGTTTGTCCTACATAGCTCTTCTCACACATACCACATGGAATTTCATATACGCCTTGAGCTTCAAGTGGGATAATTTTTTTTGGAGTTCGTAGTAAATTTTGAATTTTTGTGTGTATATTGAAACAAGTTCTAATATTGTATTTGGAGAGGACTTTTCCGATTTTCCGCGGAATTACACCGAGTTTCACCGTAAATAAGAAACATGTCTGCCAATTCAATGTTTGAATAAACGTATCGCGCCATGTTACAAAATGTAGATGTTTCATGGAATAAGTTTCACCATAGACTAAACAGCAAACTATTTTTATGTTTAAAAATCATCCACCCTCGCCGCTCTTATCTAAACATTTCAATAAGAGTGGAGATAAAGTGAAGTGTGAACCTAATAAGGAAAAATATTGAATTTCATTAACACGTTTAGAAAATATTCGGAATTTAGTCAGCAATAGGTACTTATGAAAACGATAACATAGACATAATTCTTCACAATCTGACGCACATTTCTCTGGATGGTGTAATTCGATATCCAAATCGTTTAAAAACTACCAGTCTATGTGGAATCTCTCTTAAAATACGCAATGTGCGCGTATACCAGATACCACAAACATGTGGCCTATTATTATTAATTATTTTTAATAATTATTTGTGAGCTATCTACTAAAGGTATGATAATTTCAAATGCAGGTATTGTTTATTTAAACGCTGCCCCTTATGTGGTAGAGAGCCTGTACAGTAGTTCGTTTACACGCTGTATATACAGCGTGTAAACGAACTACTGTACAGGCTCTCTACCACATAAGGGGCAGCGTTTAAATAAACAAAACCTGCATTTGAAATAACCATACTTTTAGTAGATAGCTCACAAATAATTATTAAAAATAATTAATAATAATAGGCCACATGTTTGTGGTATCTGGTATACGCGCACATTGCGTATTTTAAGAGAGATTCCACATAGACTGGTAGTTTTTAAACGATTTGGATATCGAATTACACCATCCAGAGAAAAGTGGGTCAGATTGTGAAGAATTATGTCTATGTTGTTATTGTGATTTTTTTTATACATGACCCAGTTTCATCTAGTAATTCTAGACAATGTGTGTGTGTAGTGCGTGCTAAGTGATTTATACGTCTCGATAGTGCGTGCGAAGTGATTTATGCGCCTCGCAGTAGTAAAAGTAAATAAAAAATACAACAACTTACGCATCCACGAAAAATATCATGAACACAGGTAACCAGAAGTTCTCAAAAAGTAAAAAATGCATGAAAAATAATGAAAAATCCAATATTTTTTTTCCGATTTTATTTTTGCTGCAATTGGTGTCAAAATATTTTGTGTGTACGCCCTTAAGAGGATGTACATTAGTTCGATTACACGCTGTATATATATATATATATATATATATATATATAAGTTACCTGACGCCAACACAACAGACTCCTTTCGTTATAAACAATAGCACTTATTATCTATTTATCCATTTATACATTATTCTGCTTATTTTGCATAATTGTTATCTTATGCTTATTTCGCTATTTTATCTTATTATATTATATTTTATTATTGTATCGTTAGTTATGAATTAGAGACCAAACCGTGAACACGGGTGTTAAGAAATAAATTCCTTTTTAAAAAATCGGTTTGTGTACGAGTAAAGTTAATTGGCGCAGTCGGTAGGATCCCGAAAATTGAAGATTTCATTCAATTTTTCCTTTTCTTTGGATTAATTCGGGAGTTTTTACGGTGGACATCGACCTTCAGAGCGGCCCTCCGAACATTGAGCAGCCCAGACAATTTCCGTCCTGAGAGACATCGTCCACTACGTTCACGAGATCTTCGAGCGAATATCGAAAGTATCCCATGGACATAATACTTTTACTGTAAGTTACACAAGCTGATTGATTTTTTAACGCGGATAGTTAAAATAGTGATTTATTTCTAAAAGACACAAATTCTGATTCATAGCTCATTTACTAACATATCTAAATCTTGTTCCTAATAATAAACAAACACAAAAAAAAATATACCAAAATGGCCGTAGCTTTAAAACCCGAATATATGCAAATGATTCCTGAGTTCAGGGGAGAACCAGAACTTTTGCCTAGATTTATTGAAGTATGTGAAAGACTTTTAAATAGATTTTATAATGCTGAGGATAATAATGATTTTGTAAATGATTACTTAATGACTACCATAGTTTCAAGGGTTAAGGGTGAAGCTGCTATTAATATCTCATCGAGTGCAGTTAATAATTGGAATTCTTTAAAAAATGCATTACTAAATTCATACGGTGACAAACGAGACCATTATACACTAAATTACGAAATTTGCACATTGAGGCAAAATACGAATGAATCTGTGTTCGATTTTTATAATAAAATTCAATCTCTTTTAAATTTACAAGTTGCGTACATAACAAATCATATTGCTGACTTGCAAGAAAGACAGCACTTGCGAATATTTTTTAGGGCTAATGCTTTAAAAGTGTTATTGAGAGGATTAAAAGATCCCATTGGTTCACAAATGCGGGTTAAGAACCCTGCAGATTTAAACACAGCATTAAATATGCTTACTAATGACTTTCAAACGGAGGTCACTGTTAACAATCCGATAAATAAAGATAAAAATAAAATATTTGCACGACGTCCTATTCCATCTTATTCTGATAACTTTTATCAGTCACGTAATAATTATAACAATGGTCCACGCTATCCTTCTCGTCACAATAATAGTAAACAATTTAATAATTCTTATCCGAATCGGAATAATGCATTCCAAAATAAAAATTATAGTTCTTTTAATCATAAAAATCCAAGAACATTTAATTATCATAATAATAATAATCATAATCCTTATGGACCGAGTACTTCAAATACTCCACAAAATTCTGCACACAATTTACAAAATTCTACACCCATGTCCGTTACTACAGGACGAAACGCCATTATTCCAAATAGGAACCAAATTTATAATATTGATGAGGAACAACAAGATTTTTTAGGCAAAACCGCCTCGGAGGAAACTCTTTTGAATTAATGGGGATTACTAATAATTATAGTGAACTTCCTTTTATATATGACCCCCAAAATAAAATTAAAATTCTAATTGACTCTGGAAGTTCAAGATCTTTTGTAAATCCAAAAATTGCTAGGAAATTATTTAAAGAAAATATTAAATATGAACCTTTCCAAGTGGCCAGCGCACATGGTACCACTTTTGGAAAAAATAGTACGTTAATTCCTTTGACGCAATTATTTAAATCAAAATATGCTAATCTTAAGTTTTATCTATTTGATTTTCACTCTAACTTCGATGCCCTGTTGGGAATGGATAATTTAAAAAATATACAAGCAACAATAAATATTGATAAAGAAATATTAACTACCCCTAAGTGTAAAATACCACTTAATTTTGGTAACGTTCGTGAAACCCCGGATACGAAGTGCATAGTAGTACCCGCAAGGTCCGAACAAATAATTGAGGTAGATATAAATAATATAAGTAATGGCGATGTAATAATTCCGCATATAAAGTTTAATAATTTAGAAATTCCAGAATGCATAAGTCATGTTAGGAATAATAAAGCAATCTGTACAATAATAAATAAGGGTGAAACAGATGAAAATATTTATGTGAAAAAACCATTTATTGTAGACCCTATCAGCGAATATGATTGGGAATTACAAAATGGAAATAAAGAAGAATATAATGTTAATACATTAAACTAAGAAAAAATTAAATTTGATATATTAAAAATACGTACAGATCATATGAACTCAGAAGAGAAAAATGTTATTACTAATTTAATTAAAGAATACGCAGATATATTCCATATGGAAAATAATAAACTTACATTTACAAATAAAATAAAACATGCAATTAAAACGTCCGATGAACTTCCTGTATATACTAAATCGTATCGTTATCCACACATTCACAAAATAGAGGTGGATAACCAAATTAAAAATATGCTCGATCAAAAAATAATTAGACCATCTTATAGTCCATGGTCTTCTCCAATTTGGGTGGTCCCCAAAAAATTGGATGCTTCCGGAAAACGCAAATGGCGCGTAGTTATTGATTACAGGAAATTAAATGAAAAAACAATAGGTGATAGATACCCATTACCAAATATTAATGATTTATTAGACAAATTAGGACGATCACAATATTTTACTACATTAGATTTAGCCTCTGGCTTTCACCAAGTAGAAATTGAAGAAAATGATATACACAAAACAGCATTTAATACTGAAAATGGACATTACGAATTTTTGCGAATGCCATTTGGTCTAAAAAACGCCCCTGCTACATTTCAGAGGGTTATGGATAATATTTTAAGAGGAATACAAAATGAAAAATGTCTTGTGTATATGGATGATATTATTATATTTAGCACCAGCTTACAGGAGCACGTAAATCGATTAAGAGAAGTTTTTAACCGTCTTAGGGACTCAAATTTAAAAATACAACTGGACAAATCTGAATTTTTACGCAAAGAAGTAGCTTATTTAGGACATATAGTTACCCCTCAAGGTGTCAAACCAAACCCAGAAAAAATAAAAGCTATTCAAAATTTTACTATTCCCAAAAATGTTAAACAAATTAAAGGATTTCTAGGATTACTAGGTTATTATCGAAAATTTATAAAAGACTTTGCTGGATTGACTAAACCTTTAACAAAACGATTAAAGAAAGATGCAATTATTAATATAAATGATTCTGATTATCAAAATTGCTTTAATCTATGTAAAAATGTTTTAACAAATGAACCCTTGCTTCAGTATCCAGATTTTAGTAAACCATTCATTTTAACCACAGACGCTAGTAATTTTGCAATAGGCGCTGTGTTATCTCAAGGAAAAATAGGAAACGATTTACCAATAGCTTACGCGAGTAGAACTTTGAACAACTCCGAAACAAATTATTCAACAATCGAAAAAGAGCTTCTTGCAATAGTATGGGCAGTTAAATATTTTCGACCATATTTATACGGTCGAACTTTTCAAATAGTTTGTGATCATAAACCACTCCAGTGGCTCATGAATATAAAAGAGCCTAATTCAAAATTAGTACGTTGGAAATTAAAACTTTCAGAATATGATTACACGATAGTATATAAAAAGGGAGCACTAAACAAAAATGCTGATTTTCTCTCCAGAATAGAAATTAATGTAAATGATGATAATGCTAAAGTAGAATTGACAAATGTAGGAGACGAAATTGAATCAATAATAGCACAAATGGGAGATTCACAGATAGATTTAAATGAAGATGAATTAAATGAAATTCTTAATGATAATAATAATGATACAGCGCACACAAATATTGAAAACCCTATTCTTGATATCCCTATTTTAGAAAAAGCTGTAAATTATGGAAATAATCAAATTATAATCTCTGAAGTAAATTATGCCCCTTCTCCACCAGTAATTAGGTTATTATTTAACAATAAAAAACAACGTATAAACGTTCAATTTTCAAAATCAGATTTTGACAATAATGTCATTGAATTCATAAAGGAATATACAGTTCCAAATATTAAATATCATTTATACTTTGAAAGTCCAATTTATGAGAAATTTTCTGTAACTATGCAAAAATACTTTAAAAATTCTGCAAGTAATTTTATTAAATGTACAGAATTACTTTGTGACGTAGAAAGTCATGAAGAAATAGATAATACAATACGAGCGTATCACGAAGGAAAGTGTAACCATCGTGGTATCGACGAAACTGAGGCACAAATTAAAAGACGATTTTATTGGCCTGATCAAAGACGAACAATTCAAAATTTTATTAATCAATGTGAAATCTGTCTTGTCAGTAAATATGATAGGAAGCCCTTAAACTTAAAATTTAATATTACTCCAACAGCAATGAAACCCTTCGAAATAGTGCACATTGACACTATCGCTTTAGAAAAAGTTAAATTTCTTACTATAATCGATTCATTCTCGAAATACACACAGCTTTATAAATTAAATTCTCAACAAGCAACAGAGATTGCTAATAAATTAATTAGATTTTTTACACATCATGGTGTACCCGAACAAATTATTTCGGATAACCACTTAGAATTCAAAAATACAGTAATTAAAGAATTACTTGAATTACATGGAGTTAAATTACATTTCATTAGCTCTCAACACCCTGAGTCCAATGGAATTGTTGAGAGAGTCCACTCTACCATTATTGAGCACATACGCTTATTAAATAATCAAAATTCATCAAAAGGAGACCCTATCGAATACAAAATAAATTATGCACTTCTTGCATATAATAATTCAATTCATTCTGCGACGAAATTTAAGCCATCAGAAATAATCTCTGGTCATTTAGACACTAGTGACCCATTTAATATTGACATTGAAAATAGATTAGTAAATAATTATATTGTTAATCATAGAGAGAAAATGAAATTATTCTATCAAAAAATTAATGAACGTCTTACGACGGATAAATCAAAAACTATTACAAAACATAATGAAACTCGTGAAGAGTTGCCTCAATCCCTTTCAAGTAGAGTATTTGTCAAAAATAGACAAAAACAAGCGAAAACAAAAAATAAATATAAACAGGAAAATCTTACAGAAATAAACCCTGAATTGAAAACAGCTAAAATTAAAGCTAAGCATCACAATGTCGTAGAAAAAATTCATATTTCAAATATTAAAAGACCTCGAGTCCAAACCTATAATAGTCCAAGCTATACGGACTTCATAAAGTATGTGTCAAGTAATAAAAAACTATTAAATAATAATGTACAAGAAAATAACGAAAGTTTATTTTGCGCCCCTGATAATTATTCTCTAGCCCACTGTGTAAGTGCAGATTTGCATATGAGTGCAGGAATTGCCCTATGTTTCAAAACAAAATTTGGACAAATTGAAACTTTAAAAAATCAAAACCCAAAAACAAATTCAATATGTTATCTAAAAGATCGTAACCGATATATTCTTTATTTAGTAACAAAATCTAAATATTATGAAAAACCAACATATCAAGATTTTTATAACACTATAATTAATCTAAAGCAATTCTGCATACAAAATAAAATTACAAATTTAGCTGTACCAAAATTAGGATGTGGTCTAGATAAGCTTGACTATAATCAAATAAAATTAATGTTACAATATATTTTCAATGATACAAAAATTAAAGTACACGTTTATTTAAATAAAACTATAGACGACGATTCTCTTGCAGGTCCGTCATCGTCTTGCTGACGCAAGGTGCAGAGATAAGAAATGTTACGAAAAATTTAGGAATAATTCCTACGAATTTAGGACCCGCCAAACTACAGAAAACGGAACACACATTTGTTCACTATTATGACTTAATGCCTATATATACAGAATTTGAAAATTTAAATACTCAATATTCATTTTTGATTTTAACAATCCAAAATATATCAACGTTTACAAAAATATTTGATAATAATTATAATAAAACAATTAAATTTACTCAAAATAAAATTTCTAATAAAATCTTTGATATTAAACTTCAATCAAGTAAGAAAAATAGAAGTAAAAGAGGTCTGATCGATGGACTCGGAACGATAGGTAAAACCGTTACCGGAAATTTAGATGCAAATGATGGAAAAAGAATTGACCAAATATTAAATCACTTAGAATTAAATCAAAAAACTATATATAGTCAATTACAAATGCGATATAGTATAAATCAAATACTTATCGGAAAATTTAATGAAACTCTACGAGATATTGAACATAATGAATTAATGTTAAAATCAAAAATTCTAAAATTAAATGCTCTTCTTAAAAACGAAGTAGAACATGGTAATATTTTATTTGCCAAAGATTTATTTAATCAACTTATTATTTTATATAATGTAATTTTAAATATCTTAGAGGATATTGAAAATTCACTTTTGTTTTGCAAATTAGGATTGTTACACCCAAGCATTATAAGGCCAACTGAATTATATAAAGAAATTGAAAAAATATCAATATATTATAACGAGCAACTCCCTTTTGAACTTAAGGCTGAAAATATATTCGATTTTGAAATGGTCATGAAAGTAAATTGTAAACTAGAAAATACAAAAATTAACTATTTCCTCTCTATCCCAATCAATTACGAAAATGATTTTGAACTTTTCCACTTAAACCCTATTCCTACTAAGTTGGAATCAGACTTTGTGACTATTATACCCGAAATTAAATATTTACTCAAATCGAAAGTTGAGAACAAAATTTGGCCTCTAAGCCGCTTGTGTAACAAAGGTAATAAGTATTATCAATGTCCGGATTCTGTGCTCATGAATCACCATGCCGAATGCGAGAAAACAATTCTGCTACATGAAGACAACCGAAATTGCCAGTTCACCAAGTTAATTATCAATTCAAATCACCTGGAAATTATACCAGACATAAATCAGTACTTGGCAGTATTTCCAAACCAAGAAGACATCAAAGTCGAATGCCAGAAGGAAACACACACCACATCTTTAATTGGCATCCATTTAATTAAGGAAAATGGATGTAAAATCAAGTTCCGAAATCACCAAATTAGATTTCTGGAATCTACTGTTGGAATCCCTATTCTTATCGACAACCCACAAATTAAATTTGAAAAATCACAATACAACGGGATGACCATCAACCTGAAAAAATTAAATCTACAAGAAGTACCAATTCTTCAACAATTGCCTTCTCTGGATCAGCGACCCAATATCCTGATGCCAAGTATTTGGACTACAACCCTGTACATTGCCGTCTTCATCATCGCCGGATATTTCATCACCAGATGGATAAGAAAAAAGAAAAATCAAGGACATCATCAAGATGACACCAGGATCCACTTTCAACTTCCTGGCGATGCCAGAATCTAAGGGGGGAGGAGTTACCTGACGCCAACACAACAGACTCCTTTCGTTATAAACAATAGCACTTATTATCTATTTATCCATTTATACATTATTCTGCTTATTTTGCATAATTGTTATCTTATGCTTATTTCGCTATTTTATCTTATTATATTATATTTTATTATTGTATCGTTAGTTATGAATTAGAGACCAAACCGTGAACACGGGTGTTAAGAAATAAATTCCTTTTTAAAAAATCGGTTTGTGTACGAGTAAAGTTAATTTATATATATATATATATATATATATATATATATATATATGTGTGTGTGTGTGTGTGTGTGTGTGTGTGTGTGTGTGTGTGTGTGTGTTTTTTTCTTTTTTCTCTACACGGGCTATCGTCTTTCTGTCCTATATTATGTTTTAATCGGGTTTCAGTCGATTTCAAGGTGAGAAAGTAGGATAAAAGGAAGAGATGTATTCGTATAGGGTTATAGGTGGGTTTTTGTATTTTGGGATTGTGTTTTATCAGTTATTTTCCAGTAAAAGTCAGTTTTATAATGTTTGCACAATCTGTTGTTCAAAACTCTAAACAAATTTATTATAAAAATTAATTGATAAGGCTGATAAATGTTGAAAGTTCATCTTCACTTATATATAAATAAAACAATTTAAACACTTTTAAATATATACTCAATGACATTAGAAGCGTAACACCAAGAAGGAATGATTTTTTTGAATTCATATTTTAGCAACAGAGTGACTATATTTAGAGCATACATTGATAACAATTTCAACCTTGTGCCTTTTATATTTATTGTGAAAAAAAAAAAAATATTTCACATTTTCTTTTTTGATAAAGCTATTTATATGAGCTGTTTAGTACAGATGTTTTTAGTTTTCGTGTTTCCGTTGAGTGTGTCAAGCTTAAATAAAATGCCTCGAGTCCGCAGACGTCCACAATATTACCATTTGAGCGATTTTGACCGGGGTCGAGTTGTTGCTTATCGAGATGTCGGTATGTCCTATCGCGAAATTGCCCGCCGTATTGATTCCACTGCAGCAACTGTAATACGTGTGTATCAGGTATGGACAGAAGAAGGTAGAGGAGCAAGAAGAAGACCAATTGGTCAACCAAGGCGTACCACAGAACGTCAAGATCGGCGCTTAAGACAAATAGCCCTGCGAGACCGTTTCGCTACTACGCGTCAAATCGGTGATCAGTGGATTGGAGAAGAAGGTAGGCCCGTTAGTATGCGAACCTTATATCGCCGCATTCAATCCTTTGGGCTTCTTTCGTACCGTCCAAGATTAGTGCTTCCTTTAACAGCGAGACACTGTCGCCAAAGGTTGGACTGGTGCAGAGAACGGCAGCATTGGGAGGCAGAATGGCACGATGTCGTATTCAGCGATGAATCACGATTTTGTCTAGGCACGCATGATGGCTGTAGAAGGGTACGACGCTACCGTGGAGAACGACCTGATCTTAGGTTTGCTATTGAGAGGCATGTACACAGGACTGCTGGAGTAATGGTTTGGGGGGCTATTGCTTATGGTAGTCGATCACCTCTTGTATTCATTCGAGGCAGTATGACAGCTGCGCGTTATGTTGAAGACGTCATACGACCGACTTTGTTGCCTTATTTAGATGGCCGCCCAGACGTACTTTTTCAACAAGATAACGCACGTCCCCATATTGCTCGTCGAACTATGAACTTTCTTAATGAAGCTGGTGTTAATGTTTTGGCGTGGCCGCCCCGTTCGCCGGATTTAAATCCCATTGAACATGTGTGGGATATCATGGGAAGAACCATATTCTCTTTGCACCATCCTCCGCAGACTCTAGCACAGTTGATCGATGAAATTCAAGTTGCTTGGAACGAGATGCCTCAAGAAGACATCGACCATCTCATTTTGTCGATGCCCAGACGTCTACAGGAGTGTATACAGCAAAGGGGTCGCCAAACACATTATTAATTTTTTTAGATTGTTTTTTAATAAAATTTCTTGAAAATGTAATCATTTTATTCTTGATGTACGACTACCATACTGGCAAAAAATCAAGTTAAAATAATAACTCCTTCTGGGTGTTACGCTTCTAATGTCATTGAGTATATATTGTGCAGTCGTTACAATTGTTTCGCCACACTGTGGCTTCTTCACGCGAATGAAATGTTTTCTTCACCTGAAGAAGCCACAGTGTGGCGAAACAATTGTAGCGAATGCATAATATATATTTGAAAGTGTTTAAATTGTTTTATTTATATAAAAGTAAATTTATTCTAATCTTAAAGTTTTTAATTTATGATTAAATAAGCTTTAATTTGGTGTACAACACATTTATTAAACTTGAAAATTATGCTCAGTGCGCAATAAATTTAAAAAATAATTATTAAAAATTAATATAGTAATATTAATTTTTATACATTTTGTAACAATCCTATCACTTTAAAAGTTGAGAAATTTATTGAAATGTTTTTCCTTTGTTCGATTCTACAATAAATGAATTCGACTATACAATAATAAATGTCATATTGTTAGTACTACCACTAACAAATACATTATAATTTATGCTAACTACGTCAATAACGTCAATAACGTGAAGGCAACAAAATGTACTTTTATGAGTTTTTCATGTCAAAATATCAAGAAAATACATTTGCCAGTAAATCAAATATTAATTTACAAAATCGATTTTTTACTTCGTTACTTATAATTCTGCTTTTGTGTTATTCTAATCAAAATTTATGGGTGTGTGAATAATTTTACACTTTAGAATAAATCGGTGTTTTGTACGAGTAGCGCATGAAGTAAAATTTTGAATTTAGAAAAGCCTAAAAATTTGCTCCAAACAAAACAAGTGTTATATACCATAATTAGTATCAAACATGTTTCATCACTGGTTAAGTAAGAAATTAATTAAACTAAATTTTGTGTCTTATAAAGCCTTATTATTTCGGTTTGGTTATCTTTTAGTTTCATAAATGGAGTACGTTTTTGAAAAAAAGGTATAATTACTTTTTGGCTACCATCTGATTTTATTTTATTTTATTGTAAAATATAGTAAATTCAATAATTGAATAAAAACTGTTCAATTTTTAATCTCAGAGTTTTTCATGTAAACACTTGATAATTCATGAAAAAGTAGTAAAGTAAAAAACTATAGTTTTATTACTAGAAATATAATAGTTTAGTTTTTAATTTTACAATTTAATATTTTTGTGCATAACCTAAATGAGACCTTAGAAATACAATGACATTGAAATTGCAGAAACAAATCAAATATTCAATATTGCTTACTGTATTTTCTATTACTGCATTTAATATTACTCTAAGGAGTGTTTTTTATTGACAGATTACTCGAAATTTTACTTCATGCGCCACGCGTATAAAACCCTGATTTATTTTACAGTTCAGAATCATAGACACATATTTTAACAAAGTATAAAGTAAGTCGATAAAAGTGCGAAGAAGTTGTCAAATATCTCTTTTGTCATTTTAATTTGACATCTGTCAAATGATTTTATACTCAAATTTCCTGTTCTTTTCAATAGTGTAAAAAATATGGCTGCCATAAGAAAAATTAAACTTTTACGTCGTATCTTAAAAATAAAACACTCTATATAAACTCTGATATTTTTGTTGTGGGTAAAAGTTGTTTTGAGTACATTTCAAATTTCAGCTTGTTATCTTTCAAATTAAAAAAGTTATGGCAAAAAGAAAATGTTGACGATTTTTACATTCTTCGCTACATTGTAAAAACAAATTGGACTTTATTTTTTAATAAAAATGGAAACTTTTGCCTAATTTCACCCTTTTCGTATCTCTAATAGTGAATGAGATCCCAATAGTGAGCATGATAAAACAACGAACGTATAATACTATTAGAATGAATTGAATCGAAATTATAATATCACTAAATTTAAATTAGAAGTGTGCAATAGAAACATCAGGAATTCAAATGAGGATGGCCACACGGCATTGAAAAGTAGTTCACCCTCATCATTCGGTGTAATTTTTTCAGACTATATAGGAAACCTATAAATCTATATAAATTATGTATAAAGTGTTCTTTTAGGGCTAGAATCCTGCCGAATAAGTTGAATGGGTTTAATGCATTTTTAATTATTTTATTCATTAAGCAGCAGTATAAATATGAAATAATAAATAAAACCAACAGGCGTTTTAATTTAGGTGTTAACTTTGCTATATATCTAAAGCACACTTGTAAATAATTAACTTTGTTTATCTACACTGGTTAAACAAATCCATTCATTTATATATACTTCTACGAAATGTACAAAATAACAAACTAAGTTCAGCATAATTAGTACAATAGACATTAACTATGTACATTTAAAGTATTTCACTCTCAGAACGGACAATACATAATAACAATCAACATACTACGTGGAAATTTACATCAAATCAATCTAAAAATGTTGCACAAAGAAAACGAAGTGGATTTAATTCCAAAATTTGTGAAGAGATATTGCAATGGAAAGCAAGTGTTTTCCATTTATGAACATTATCAACTTTTATTGAATTACTCGGAATACAGTAATTCAACAGTGATTTTATGCAATATTCACAGTCATAATTGTGGGCAACATTTTTTTAAGTCTGACGTGTATACCCTAAAAGCACATTTAGTAGAAAATGCATTGAAAGTTATTTCAAAAAGTATGTATTTTAATTTTGAAGCTGTGTTTATTATAATCCTGCAAAATAATGATGAAATAAGAAATGTTTTTAATTTAATTTGGAATTATTATATTGTAAATGTTTTCGTTTTTAATAGTGATGGTGATGTTTACACGTACTATCCATTCAGTAAAGATGAGTGTTCCAATTTTCATCGGAAATGAATAAAAGATATTTATTATATTAAAAAAGAAAGTGATGTTAAAGCGTTTAAAAATTGTAAAATTAAATATTTCGCTCTTCCTATCAAACCGTATGTTGGAGAGGAACCGTTTGAAATCAACACCGTCTATTTAATGATTGTTTTTTGAGAAATTACAAAATCATTAAAGATGTTTCCAATTGGTGTTCCTTATCCATACAAAGGGCCGGTTGTAAAATTACCAAATGGTTGAGTGGTAAGCATGGCTAGTAAATTAGATAACGGAAACTACACAGGACTATTTAGAAAATTACAAGTAAAAGAAGGAGATGTTATAATGGGACCTTTTACAATCACTAACCACCCTGAAGATTTTTTCCTCGCGTACCCCACATTGTTTATAAAAATTTTCTTCGTCCCCCTATCAAAACCCGTAGAATCAGGGAAAAATATATTTAAAGTGTTTTCAATTGAAATTTGGTTTTTACTCCCTAATATCGATTTTGGTTTTCACACCAATTTGGCACCACGTTCTCAAAATAGAAACAAAAACACCGTTCAGTCATAACAAGTTCTTTATCGCAAACACGTTTCTCTCGGTGCAGAATTGGCAACCCAAGAATAAAACAATAAGAGTCATTTACATAATATGGATAATATTCGTCTTCATAATAATAAGTTGCTATCAAAGCTTATTAATTTAATTTATATTCCAGCCAAGCTACGATTCGCTAATTTCTAGATTATAAGATTTACACAAATCGAATTTGCCCATTTTGGGTTATCCAGGAGGTTTAGAAATGTTAAAATCTTCAGATGTTAAAAACAAAGATAACCTCATTAATAAATTCACCCGCATAGAGGATATTATCAATAAAGAAGTATGGTTAAAAGTTTTAGAAAAACGCTCTGTTAGCGTTTTTACGGGTTCCATGACAGGATAAGCTGCGTTTGATGAATAAAAAAATGATGGTGCTTTTATACTAGATACATATTTCCCTGTGCCAGTTAAAATGTGTTTTAGTAAAAGATTACCTTTCGCGAAAAGAATTAATGAGTATATTGTGCGAATTCACGAGACAAGTTTGTCAAAGAAATGGTTCGGTCGGGATTTTATAAATACGAGGCAGGATGATGCAAAAAAGCAAGAAGCGATTAGTTTGAATAATATTTGGGGATTGCTTATTTTGTATTTTATTTGATTATCCGCTTCTTTAATTATATTTATTTCAGATATGTTGGTTTTCAATAATAGGTATACAAAGTCTGTTAATATTTGAATATCTTGAACGACTATGTACATATTTTTTTTTTTGTAACTATTTTAAATAGAAAAAAATGTAGCTGTATGCAGGGTTTACATTAGAAGTATACGGACTTCTAATTATTATATTGTAATAATATTTTCAGTATTTACGTAATCAGGTATGCTATTTTCAATGATCATACGACTTTTAGTTGTACCGAATAGAACGAATACAACACTATAATTTTTATTGTGAACTAAACCCTAACCCGAAATTTAATTTTTCGAAATGTTTGATATTTTTTTTAAAATCGTAAGCAGACCCGCCGCAAGCGGACGTGCAAGGCGTGCACCTCACGTAGGCGCCTAGACTAGGGGCCTCCAAATTGTACTTGACAGGAAGAATTATATGGCAAATATCTTTAATATGACAAAGGTACAATTAGGGGAAATAAACTGAAAAGCAGACGAAATTCTCCAAAAATTTACAACACTCTTGTAAATTAATAAAAATCTCAACACATTGCAAATTGATAAAAATAATCACAAGTGACGAAGCATTTTAAACATTTATGAAAATCTCAAAACTGTTTTATAAAATCAATTTTATTTCTGTGTATAATTTATAATCTGTTTTTATTTATAAATATTGTAATGATTCGACCCTCGGCATTGTACAAATTTATAAATTGTATTATTATTTAAGTTGTGTTGTGTATGTAGTAACCCTTATATTTATTTACCAGATTTGTTGTTTGTGTCAGTATGCATTATCGAAATACCGTGTCTTTCTTCCTTTTCTTAATTTGAAAGGGAGGATGTGTTGACAATAAATATAACAGCAAAGTTTATTGACCAACTAGCGAGAACACAACTATGCAGTACTAACTCGGGACGACCTCACCAGTTAATTGTTTTCAGGCAATTAACTAGCGGGAACACTCCTCCGTTGTTCAAGCAAAGCTCGTCCTCACCCGTCAATGTTTTGTGATATTAACTAGCAGGAACATAACTTTGCAGTACTAACTCCGAACGACCTCAACCCTTAATTGTTTTCAGGCAATTAACTAGCGAGAACACTCCTCCGTTTTCTACGTATAGCTCGACCTTACCCGTCAATTGTTTTTGATTTGTTATATTAACTAGCGGAGACATAACTCCGCAATACTAACTTAGGACGACCTCACCCATCAATTGTACTCACTCAATTAATTAATAGTTAGCGGGAATACTCCTTCGTTTTCCAAGCACAGTTCAACCTTACCCGTTAATGTTTTGAATTTCTCTATTTTCCTTCTCCCTTTTCCAGATATTTAAGTTATTTCGCCGTTTATGTTTGATTGATTTCAAATTAATTGTTTTGATCTTACTCTTACGTAATAATCTTCATATGTCCATTCATAAATTTATAAATTAATGCACTCCCCGATACTCTTTTGTTTATTCTCCCGTGGCCCAATTGAACCTGTATTTGTCATTTAAAAGTCGCTACGACGGGTCGCGTAGTGCAGAAGATTTGTAAGTACTTCTTATTTCTAAATCCTTCGTTATTGTATTACATTACAAAACATTATGGAGTGCAAATGCTGTAAACAAATTATTAACGAGCCTTATTCCGTGATCTGTTATGTATGCAGAATGTTATGTATACACTACATGTGTTAACTCATTTATAATGATGTTCGTGACTCCTATATACTATCAAAACTAAATTTCTACGATCGTAGGAAAGCAAGCAGGTTATGACAGAGTCAATACTAATTAACATTTCGACTTTCTTTACAACTTTCGTAAATTTCAACATTACTTTGACATTTTATCACGGTCATACTTCGGAGAAAAAATAAAATATGTGAGATTTGTAAAAAAATATTTCTAAAAAACGAACTAAAAACTAGGAAATTCACGAAATACAAATTTAACAATTAAAGGAAATCTTGTAATTTTACGAGAAGCGTTAATATTTTAAAAATTGTAATAATTTTTAAAAAAATACAGATATCCGCATTATTAGGATATTCACATTATCCGAATATCCGCATTATCCGAAAATCCGGGATATTCGAATATATTGTTAGGGATCATCCTAATATTCGTTATTCGGATAATCCGAATAACGAATATTGATTATATCCTTTATTCGAATATTCGAATAACTCGTATCAGGATAACCGCAGCCCCAATTGGGTGTAATACAAAACAGGATCACCCCCTTAGTTTTTTTTATTAGTTGACATATCAATTTGAAATTTTCTACGTTTATATTAAAAATAATTTAGAGTTCAGTGGTTATTAAGAAACCTTAATAGCCCTTCCTGTGTGACCGGAAGTGACATCAATTTTGAAATTTTAAAGAAACACCCTATATATTTTTTGGTTTCGGATACAAGACCGCATTTTACATATAAATCAATTGTTTTTTTCAAAAAAATTACTAGTGTCAAATTTTTCTTCAAAAACTAATAGTGCATATACTTTGCTGTAATCACCCTAACATCTTTTTTTCGTATCATAGACGTGTACAAAACAAATATTACCAACTTTTGTTTCTTAATTTGGCCAACAAATTGTACATTTGAATAGGTAGTATATTAACATTTAAAAAAATCATAATGATCCGTCATGTTGCCATTTTAAAAAATAGAGTTTAAAAAAACGATCGAATTACAATTTAAAGGCCAAATTAAGAAGCAAATGTTGGGAATATTTGTTTTATACACGTCTATGATACGAAACAAAATATATTAGGGCGATCACAGCAACCTAGATTAACTATTATTTTTTGAAACAAATATGACAACAGTAATTTTTTATTTTTTTAACAATTGATTTAAATGTGAAATGAGATTCTGTACCCGATAACAAAAAATTTCGAAAACGGAAGTGCTATTAAAGTATTATCATCACCACTAAACTCTAAATTGTTTTTAATATAAATGTAGAAAATTTCAAATTGATATTTCAATTAGTAAAAGAACTAAAGGGACTGATAATCCTGTTTTGTGTTACACGCGGTATAATCATCCTTAAATAAAAAATGCAAATTAATTTTTTTTAGTACTTTGGTTTGATAATGAGACCTTGTTAGATCAAAACTGCCATACTCAAAATTACCATTAAGAACACGATATTTATGTTATACGGAAAACGTATTAATTTATATTACCATCCGTTAAATGGTTTTTTTTTTAAGTTTGTCCGTATTTCGACAGAATGTATAAGGATCTGTTATTTGAAGAGAAAGAGAGTCGGTTAAATTGGAGCAAAGTACCTTTTTTTTGTTTTTGAGATATCACAGGAAACAGTTTTTTTTTGAAAAATCGTTTTTATTTTTTATTCAAAAACTACTGAATCTGGACATTTAGAACTTTCACATTATACAGGCACTTTTTAATGAGGAATCTAGTAGCATATATTTTTTAAGATAACTTTACCCCGGAGGACCATAGCCAACTTTTGTTTTTCTAATAAGCGCCATTTTAGATTTTCATATTGTTTGAAAGAATATATTGTTCTGAACTCAGTGTTGTACCACACTCATAATTTATTTTAGATTTGATATTTAAAATTATTTTTCTTTTTTGCAAAGATTGCCTTGGAAAATATCTATTAATCAATAAAATATTGCCAGCAGTCAATCATTGTTAGCAATCAAAATTAATTAATAACTGTCAATCTTTTGTAATAATAATAATAAGTATCAATCATCACACAAGACATAGAGTAAAAAAATGGTGATGTGTAAATCATAGCACTTTCCCAAAGCCTTCGTAAAAGTCATTATTAAACTTCTGATAGCTAATCTTAGCATGTACGGTATTACTGGTCTTATTCTAAAGTAGGTAGCGTCTAATCGTACTCAGCAAGTTCGAGCAAATAATTTTTTATCTAACACAACATCTGGTATCCCGCAATGTTCCCATATGGATCCTCTGTTCAATATTTTTTATCAACGATATCGGCATTGGAATTAACTCTTCAATGTTATTATTTGAGGATGATATAAAACTCTTCAGACCGATTAGGTCAGATGATGATGCTGTAAGGTTACAATCTGATCTGGTTAAAATAAACACCTGGTGCTTAAAAAAATATCTAAAACTTAATACAGGGTGGGGCAGAAAAACCTATCCGATTTCAAAACGTTATAAAATTAAAACCACTCAACTTGACAAAAAAATGTTTTATTATCATATCGCAAACTTTATGCCATTTTTAAATTTAAGTTTTGAAAAGCACATCACTCAAATGTCGTCCTTGGGAGCGGATACACTGATTTAGGCGCTCGCGGTAGCTTTCCATGACTTTCACCGTCATTTCCACAGGAATTTCTTCAATTGCCCGACCAATTTCCCTTCGTAAAGCAAGAAGGGTCCTTGGTCGATGCTGGAATACCTTCGATTTGAGGTAAACCCAAAGGAAGAAGTCACATGGAGTGAGATCCGGTGAGCGCGGCAGCCAGCCCATATCACCTCTCAGAGAAATGAGGCGTCCTGGAAACATTTCTCTGAGAATGTCCATTGATCGTCGCGATGTGTGGGCGGTTGCACCATCCTGTTGAAACCACACATTTTCCACGCCATTTTCTTCCATTTTGGGTTGAAGAAAATTTTCCAGCATGAAACAATAGCGCTCGCTGTTGACCGTTACGGTTTGCCCATTTTCTTCAAAAACACGCCTAGGCGGGAAAGAGCACACCACACAGTCACTTTTGGGCTATGGAGGGGTTTCTGATGGATTTCCCGAGGATTTTCGTCATTCCAATATCGAAAATTCTGCCTGTTTACGGCGCCACAAAGGTGAAAATGGGCTTCGTCCGTGAAGAGCACAACGTCGTCTATTGGGAGTTCTCGGAGATCGCGACACAGGTTGATACGGGTTTCAAAATCCCTTTCAATTAATTCCTGTGCAACAACTATTTTGTAGGGATGCATTTTGAAGTCCCGGTGCAAAATTCGCCGAATACTGCGGTTGGAAATCGCCAAAGCGAGCGAATGTTTTCGTGCCGAACGACGCGGGGAACGTTCAATCGCGGCTCTCACATTGGCCACGTTTTCAGGTCCTGTTGCTGTCCTGGGACGTCCAGGCGACTTCTTTTTCAATGCTGAACCCGTCTGTCGAAAATTTGACACCCACACTTTAATCGTAGCGTGATATGGAACAGGATCATGACGCCCGAGTCCGAAATGAATTCGAAAAGCACGTTGTGTAGCAATTATCGAACGGCAGTTTTCGATAAACCGCTCAATAACAAATGCACGATGTTCACCAGACCAAGGCATGTTGACTAATAACAAATGGCATAAAACCGGCTTTCTAACTGTTTTTACCCCACTACTCTACCTGTTCCCTCTTCTGAGAAAAAGGGATTTGAATTTCATGTATTATTTTTTACTCGTAAAATTAACAAATACACGTTTATTTATAATATAGATAACATAAATCTTAATTATGTTGAAACTGTTAGAGATCTAGGTGTTTATGTTGATACAAAACCACATTTGCATACCACAGTTATTGCTAAAGCAAACAGAATACTCGGGTTTTACAAACCTCTAGGGATGTTACCAATAACCATTGAACACAATTACAATTGAAAGAATGAAAATACAAAGATTAATTTGAATAAGTAATTTGATACGAGCGCGAGCTGCCGGAGTCTGTCGGGAACTGACTGGAACTGCCCGTTATCTCCAGGCGCTGGGTATTTATGAAGATGGGTAGCTGAATCAGCAAATGGGTAGGTGGCTGGTATGGTAACACCTCCCCTCTTAGATGGAAGTTCGCAACCAAGGGTGAGAGCTGACGTTTTCTTGGGTTCCTCCCTGTGGCTCTTCTTGTAGTGGAACGGTTGAATTCTTAAGTCTGTAGAATCGCTTCCAAATGGTTAAAAATGCGATGATTGATAAGATTATAAAGATAAGGGTTGAACACCCTAGGTGACTCATGTGATGAGTTTTCATGGTGTTTAACTTTTCTTGTAGATTTTCCATCGACGTCTTTGTTTCATAAAACAGCTTCCATTGAATTTTGTTAAAGTGAAGATCATCGTTTTTTCCAGCGTGGGATGTCTTCCTTCAATGTGGTAGTGGGTGGATTTGGAATTCTCTATTGGAGATGAATGATGTGCGTGTCCTCATGATATCTTGATTCCATGCCGCACTGCAGTTACTGCTTAACTGGATCAGTACCGTTCCTGTTATTCTTCGGATTTCTTCTTTTCCGTTGCAGTTAATTGTCAGCTTTTTTTTCTTTAGGGGATGATATGATCCATTCGTTGTCCGATGTCTTCTTTATTTCCGATTCGTTTGGGTTGAGGATGCTGTAGGTGCATTTTCCTTCGTGGAATTCGTGTTTAATTAAATCATATTCGCAGGGAGTTTCGCTGAGAGAGTTTTTACTCGTTTCTTCACATAAAAATTTGCGTTCTTTGATATGTTTGCATGAATGATTCATTGAAATGTACCTTTTATTATTTCTGTCAGGTAAGGATTTTCAATATTTAAGATTTTAGGATAGGTATCAATAAATTGTGGAATTGGATAGAGATGATAGAGTTGATAGGTAAGGAGTTCACATAGTGGAATTTCGATTAAGAAATTTAAAATGTTTCCTTTGCGATAGGCCTTTATTGTTAGTATCTTTGATATCGCGTAAATATTTTCTTCTTCGACAGGCAATGGTAGTTTTCCTGTTTTAGTTTGTTTTTCGATGTTTTGAAGTTCTTTTAAAAGTATTACGTTGGGTAATATTGTAGGATGGTAAGTTTCAAGTCTTGCAAAAGTTTTCGCTGTTATTATTTTTTCTAAAAGCATGTTTATTGTAGTAAGGCTGTTTGTTAATTGTATTACCATTATTCTTAGATTCAATCGATTATTGATATCGATGGCAAATATGCTTTCATTTTTAATTACTTGTCCTAGTTGCGTTATTCTTGATTTAAGTCGGTCTTGATTCTTTTCCAAGTTGTCAATATTTTCTTTGAATTCTTTGATTCCTGTTAGTGAAAGTGAGATTTGTTCTTTTTGAGATTCAATAATTTTCTCCTGTGTTGAAGAAAGTTTCATGATGGCCTCATCATATCGCTGTGCGTCTTCTTGGTCTAGGTTACCAGAAATAGCTATAATAATGGTTCCTACAAAATTGAAAGCACCTCTTTTCGTTCTAAGGGTAGGTACTGTTTGTTTTAAGTTATCATTAATTAATTCTTGATTTGTTTTTAAAGATGAAATTATTCCTGTTAATTCTTGCTTATATGTAGAACTTTTCTGCGAGTTTTCCAGTATTTTATGAAATTCTTTACATCTGTTGTTCATTCTGTCAATTTCATTTATCATCGGCTGTAAATCGTATTGAGTAGCGATTGTCTATGACGTTAGCTTATTTTCGACTGTTCCAAGATAAAATGGAACAGTACATCTTTGATCGGGGTGATTTTTACTTCTCCTGTTGTCCAGAGGATGAAGCATCTGTAACAATACCGTGTTTTAGATGCCGTTGATGATAGCGTTGCGTTCCGCGTTTAGTTTTAACGTCTACTGTATTATCATCGTCATTTATATTTGTAATTACGTAAGGTCCAAAATAAGGTTTCATTAGTTTACTTGATTTTGTAATATTTTCAACATACACTTTTTCTCCAATTTTCCATTCAGTAGTATTAAGATTTTTCCTTTGTTTTTCTTGTGTTTTTTCCTTTCTTGAAATGTCTTTTCTTTTTATCTGATCGTATAGAAGTTTCATTCTTTCTCGATGTTTACTGATTTGTTCTTGATAGGCAATATTGTCGTAAAACAAATCCATAGGATTTCTTGTTTTGGTATGTTTTAAGAGTAGTTCTAATGGTGTGAAACCTGTTGCTTGAGTAATGCTATTATTATAAGCTATAATAGCTAATTGAACCTGTTTTTCTATATTTATATCTCTGTCTTCATTAAGACATCTTATGTGTTCCAGTAGCGTAGAGTGGAATCTTTCAATATTTCCTTGAGATTCGGGGTTTTTCGTTGTAGCAAAATGAATATTAATTTTGTGGATTTTAAGAAATTCCTTGATTAGTTTATTATTAAATTCGGTTCCTTGATCGAAACAGATTTCTTCAGGTGTTCCATAGTTCGTAAAATATTGTATTGTGCTTCAACTATTTCGTATGGATATTTGCTGTTAATTTTAATAGCTTGGCCCATGCGTGAAAATGATTCTATTACACTGGTCGGCATGAAAATCGGCCCTGACACCATTCCTGCTGATTCTTGTGTAAAATTACCTCCTAAATCCGAATATGACCCCCGTTTTCCCCCATCACCCACCGTTTTCGGGGGAGGCCCCCCACCTATTTTTATCACTTTTTGATAATTTTGAGGGATGAAAAGGATTATTTTGGTCTCTACGTTTCTTCTGAGGGGCTAGAGAGGTGAAAAGTTCCAAAACATGAACATTTGTAGCAAGGAGATAGATTTGGGGGGGGGATTTGCCCCCTTAAATTGTAAAAAAATCCTTAAAAATGATCGATTTTTCCGTTTTTTTCGCAGTTTTTTCACTTATTTTCTACATATTCCAGTTTCCATCCCCCCTCATCCTCCCCCAAACAATAAAAATATATAGCAACAATATATAGCAACAATAATAAAAATATATAGCAACAGTTCGGAAGATTCACTATACCACGCTGGCGCTCTCCCTTAAAGTGCATTTCCTTCACTCACACCTGGACTTCTTCCCTAAAAATTTAGGAGCAGTTTCGGATGAACACGGGGAACGGTTTCATCAAGACATCTCTAAGTTCGAGAGGAGATTTTCGGGGAAGTGGAATGCGAGCATGTTAGCAGAGTACTGCTGGTTTTTGATACGAGAAACTTCTACCTCAGGGTACAAAAGGAAAGCAAGCACCAAATGAAGGTACTTATCTTATTTATTATTCTTTACATTTATTATTTTACATTTATTATTTTACTTTTTATTTATTATTCTTTACAGCTAAAATAATCCTTTTCACCCCTCCAATGGATGAACTGTTGCTATATATTTTTATTATTGTTGCTATATATTTTTATTATTGTTGCTATATATTGTTGCAATATATTTTTATTATTTGGTGGAGTTTGGGGGAAGATGAGGGGGAATGGAAGCTGGAATATGTAGAAAATAAGTGAAAAAACTGCGAAATAAACGGAAAAAATTGATAATTTTTAATGATTTTTTTCACCTCTCTAGCCCCTGAGAAGAAATGTAAAGGCTAAAATAATCCTTTTCGTCCCTCCAAATTATCGAAAAGTGATAAAAATAGGTGATAGGTCATTTTACATAAGAATCAGCAGGAATGGTGTCAGGGCTAGAAAAAAAATTTTTTTTGCAGACCAGTGTTGTTGTTAAATATTTCTTTGAAGATATTGAAAATATATCAACATAAATTCTTTCAAATGGGGAATTTGGTGTTTTTGTTAAAGGTAGTAACGTTACTTCAGGGTGTCTGTTGTATTTTGTTAGTTTGCATGTGTCACATCCATCAATAAAATTCTTGATATATTTTTTCATATTCTTTCACCAATACGTTCGTTGTAAATGTTTAATAGTTTCCTCTATTCCTCGATGGTTATGAGGTCCTTCATGGTATTTCAAAATGATTTCGATTTGTTTCATCGGGTCATTGATTATTCTCGCTCTCCTTAAACATCTGATTATCTTCGGTCCTTTGTCATTAAATTTTTCGATAAAAACTTTGCAACATTTTTGATACAATTTACCTTCTTCTGCATATAAATAAATTATTTTATTATTCTTTAAAAATATCAAAAATATTTTGATCGACATTTGTACGTGGGATTTTGCATTTATAAATCATGCGTCCGTCATCGTTGCGATGATTAACTCTAATTCAGTATTTATTCCTGTACGTAATATAAATTGTATGTGTTTATTGTCCAAAATTGTGTCTTGAATTTCAATTCCTTTCGTTGGTTCGTATGCTGCGTTTGAATGAATAGTGTTGTCATCAGAATCTTCAATTTCATCTACATTTTTTTCTGTGATTTGTATTCCTTTTTGGGCTATTCCTTGTCCGAATCTTGTTTGTTGTTGTTCTGGGCTTGTTGTTTCTGACTCGTCAATATCAATTCTAACTTCTCTTAGTAATTGATCAATTTCGTAACTATCAACGTTTACATATACTGATTGTAAATCATTATTTTCTTCGGGTGTCATTAAATTTAGTTGCTCTAACTGAATTCTGGATAATGCGTCAGCGTTATAGTTTAAATTACCTTTCTTATGTTTAATCTCGAAATCGTACTCTTCTAGTTTGATTTTCCATCTCATTAAACGACTATTCGGTTCTTTTGGGGACCAAAGCCAAATCAATGGTTTGTGATCGGTGTACAATGTAAATTTCTTTCCGTAAATGTAAGGTCGAAACTGTTTGACGGCGTAGACAACGGTCACAAGTTCTTCTTCGATGGTAGAATATTTAAGTTCGGTTTCTGAAAGCGTTCGAGATGCATAGCAAATTGGTTTATCCGATCCAACGGTTCCTTGGGATAATACGGCTCCTAGTGCTACGTCGGATGCGTCTGTTGTGATTATAAATAATTTTTCGAAGTCTGGATATTGCAAAATAGGGTCATTCATAAGAAGCGTTTTACATTGTTCAAAAGCGGCTTCTTATTCTGCTGTTAGTTCAATTTTTGCATTTCTTTTTAAGCACTTTGTAAAAGGTTTCGTTATAAGTGCAGTCTTAAATGAACTTTCTGTAGTATCCGAGAAGTCCTAGAAATGACATAATTTCTTTTTTTGTTTTTGGTACTGGGTATTTTTGAATTGCTCTGATCTTTTCAGTATTTGGTTTTACTCCTTTTTCAGTTATTACGTGTCCTAGATAGTAATTTAAATATTTTGTTTTCAGGTAATAAGGGACGTGACTTAAATCTCCGAGAGGGATTAGAAATAAACAGAGCAATAAAAAATGGAAAAACCACGCTTAATAACATCGAAGACATTTGGCTTTCCCCCATCGCGACGGCCCTTATTACCTGAAATTAGCTGTAAAATTTGTATAAATATCGATACATTTGCAAAATTTTGTACATATCTCCTTGAGAATGACCTAAGGTCGAAACTAGTTGGAGTAAAAATAAAAAATCAGTGAAACAAACCAAGTGTTTTAATCAAAGCGTATTTTAATTCCTTTTTTAGAAAGTCACATTTTTCTAAAGGTATTTTAAAATTGGCTTCTTTTAAGCGTTGTAGAACTTTTTTGAGTTTGGTTATATGTTCCTCTAGTGAACTTGAATATATGATGATGTCATCTAAGTATACAAGACAGGTATCTTCTTGTAATCCTCGAAGTACGTTGTCCATTAACCTTTGGAAGGTTCCCGGGGCGTTCTTCAGTCCAAAGGGCATACGTCTGAATTCGTAATGTCCTTGTTCTGTTGTAAATGCTGTTTTCGGGGCATCCTTGGGCTCCATTTCTACTTGATGTAATCCACTCGCGAGGTCTAATGATGTAAAGTATTGTCCTCGTCCTAATTTATCAAGAATATCGGCGATATTCGGAATTGGTTATTTATCTTCGATCATCTGTTTATTCAGTTGTCGATAATCGATCACCATTCTCTTCTTTACTTTTCCGTCCTTTTCTGTAGTAACAATAAGCACGTGTACTGACCATGGGGATATACTTTCTTGTATTATGTCTTGTGATAAGAGTTTATTAATTTCCTTTTTAATTTCGCGTCGCATTTCTATTGGTTGGCGATACATGCGTACATACACTGGTTTGTCATCTTTCATAATTAATGAAAGTTTAATTTCGTGAGTAAAGGTTAATTTCTGTCCGTCCAAATAAAATATATCCTTGAATTTTAACAATAACATTTTTAGCTTTCGATGCTTCGATATTTAAATTGTCTTTATTTAAAATGTTGTTTATTTCTTGTTCAAATAATTCTTTCGGTGTAGTTGGTTGAATTCCTTTATTGTATGACTCAGTTAATTCTTGAACTGGTGTTAAATTTATATTATGAGTTTTTCCTGATGTTTTAATAATTTTATCGGTGATGTTTTGTTAATCCGTATTAAGGTTTTTCCATTATATACTTCGACTAATGCGGGTGGTGATAAAATAAATTCCTTTTCTCCTAATTTTGTTCGTGTTTAGGGAAAATATGCATGTCCGTTTGTCATGTTATTGACTGTGTATTCAACTACTTGAGAAGTGTTTGGAAAAAGTTTAATATCGTCTAAACTAGTATAATAGGGGATTTTTACTTTCGGTGTCTTAAGTACTTCTTCAACAGTATCAATTTGTGCTTTAATTGTTTTTATTAAATCCACTCCTATAAGCATATCGTAATAATTTGAAAAATTACAACAATAAAATATGTGTTCACGTTCTTCTTTAAAAATATCAGGTATTTTGACTTTAAGAGCTTTTGATCCTTCTTCTATGCCATGTGGTGTTTGAATTTTGAATTCTTCGTTGATTGCATAATTATCTTTCTTCACTTATCAGAGATTTTGATGCACCTGTATCAATTAAAATTTTGTAGTTTTGAAATTTTAATTAAGGTAGTTGTGGGTCTAATTGGGCGTTGTAAGTAATTATTCCGTGAGTTATGTTTCTTCGATTATCTCGGCGGCCATGATAAAATTTAGAGCAGCATTTTGTTTCTCGGGCGTTTCTTTTTTGTTTATTTCTTTCTTAAGGCCCTCCTCGATTGCTAAGTGTTTACTTTCGTCGTATTCATAAATTTCGTAATTGTAATCATTACATTCCTGTTGTTGAGTACAATAATTTTCATCGTCATAAGCAAATTCATTATCATAAGATGAAATTTCTTCTTGTTTTTCAAGCATTGAGTGTTGTAACCAAGGTCTTGTATTTTCACGTCGAATTGAAGATGAAGCGGGACGTTTAAAAGCTGTCGGATCAACTTCCATAGGCGTAACAAACCACCATACCATATCTCTGGTTCATGTACGGTCTGTACTGATTGTAGGGTGTTGGTGTGCTGTTTATTCTTTGAAATTGTGCACGCTGTGGCATTTGTTGGTGTGAAAACTGCGCATATTGGGGCACTTGTCGTTGTGGAGGAATGAAGCGATGACCAATGTTTTCGCTGGTCTGTTCATCTGGAATGTCGGCCTCGACTGTAGTGGGCGTCTTATCTGCGACATTGGCATTGGCGGCGTTGTATTTCTTAACGTTGGCCTATAACTGGGGTCGAGATAACGATTTTTTTCACTTGCTAATCCTTCTGCTGTTTCTATGACATTTGAGTTTCTTAATTTTACTTCAAGTCCTATTCGGTCATTTATCATGTCGAGTCTAAATAAGAATGTGCGAAGAGCAATTGAATTGTATTGTGCAATCTTTATTTGACGATTTGTGTTTTGAGATTTGTATAAGTTTTGTAAATTTTGGTTTTGTCCTAAACTAAAATATTTCAAATTTTCTTTATCTTTTACAAATGATAAGGCTTGTTCTAAAGAATTTGGATTTTTTAATCTAACTATCAAGTGCGTTTGATATTGTAAGCCATTGATAAATGTTTTTAATGCGAAATCATCATAATGTGTGATTTTTATCATCTTTCATTAACATCTTGAATTGTTGTATTTAATTTAGCAAAAAGAAGACTTCGTGCGTCCTGAATTCTCATGCCAAACTGTGAAGGTGTTTCATTTTTTTGTGGTTTAATTGAAATTAAATCCTGTATAAGACAATCTGTGCCTCTTTGATCAGAAAATGTTTGATTTAATGCATTTTTAATAAGTTGCCAATTATTAAATTCGGCTCGTGTGCCAATTAAATCAGCTGCACGGTTTTTGAGTTTACCGAGAATCGTATTAAGCAAGCAGATGTTTATCGGATCGTTAACATTTTGCACGTTTTGAAATGCAAGAAAATGTTCACATGCGTTGATAAATCTATTTAAATGTTGGTATGTTATCAGCTTGATAACGTAAAAGTGCTACATTTACTTCCATATTTCTGTTATTATCAATTTCTCTTTCAAATTCGTTTAACTGTTCAAGTAGATCGTCAAATTTTAACATTAATTATGTCAAGTCCTAAAATTGCATTTATACTCAATGACATTAGAAGCGTAACACCAAGAAGGAATGATTTTTTTGAATTCATATTTTAGCAACAGAGTGACTATATTTAAAACATACATTGATAACAATTTCAACCTTGTGCCTTTTATATTTATTGTGAAAAAAAAAATATTTCACTTTTTCTTTTTTGATAAAACTATTTATATGAGCTGTTTAGTACAGATGTTTTTAGTTTTCGTGTTTCCATTGAGTGTGTTAAGCTTAAATAAAATGCCTCGAGTCCGAAGACGTCCACAATATCACCATTTGAGCGATTTTGACCGGGCTCGAGTTGTTGTTTATCGAGATGTCGGTATGTCCTATCGCGAAATTGCCCGCCGTATTGATTCCACTGCAGCAACTGTAATCCGTGTGTATCAAGTATGGACAGAAGAAGGTAGAGGAGCAAGAAGAAGACCAATTAGTCAACCAAGGCGTACCACAGAACGTCAAGATCGGCGCTTAAGACAAATAGCCCTGCGAGACCGTTTCGCTACTACGCGTCAAATCGGTGATCAATGGATTGGAGAAGAAGGTAGGCCCGTTAGTATGCGAACCTTATATCGCCGCATTCAATCCTTTGGGCTTCTTTCGTACCGTCCAAGATTAGTGCTTCCTTTAACAGCGAGACACTGTCGCCAAAGGTTGGACTGGTGCAGAGAACGGCAGCATTGGGAGGCAGAATGGCACGATGTCGTATTCAGCGATGAATCACGATTTTGTCTAGGCACGCATGATGGCCGTAAAAGGGTACGACGCTACCGTGGAGAACGACCTGATCTTAGGTTTGCTATTGAGAGGCATGTACACAGGACTGCTGGAGTAATGGTTTGGGGGGCTATTGCTTATGGTAGTCGATCACCTCTTGTATTCATTCGAAGCAGTATGACAGCTGCGCGTTATGTTGAAGACGTCATACGACCGACTTTGTTGCCTTATTTAGATGGCCGCCCAGACGTACTTTTTCAACAAGATAACGCACGTCCCCAAATTGCTCGTCGAACTATGAACTTTCTTAATGAAGCTGGTGTTAATGTTTTGGCGTGGCCGCCCCGTTCGCCGGATTTAAATCCCATTGAACATGTGTGGGATATCATGGGAAGAAGAATATTCTCTTTGCACCATCCTTCACAGACTCTAGCACAGTTGATCGATGAAATTCAAGTTGCTTGGAACGAGATGCCTCAAGAAGACATCGACCATCTCATTTTGTCGATGCCCAGACGTCTACAGGAGTGTATACAGCAAAAGGGTCGCCAAACACATTATTAATTCTTTTTAGATTGTTTTTTAATAAAATTTCTTGAAAATGTAATAATCTTATTCTTGATGTAAGACTACCATACTGGCAAAAAATCAAGTTAAAATAATAACTCCTTCTGGGTGTTACGCTTCTAATGTCATTGAGTATATATCTATGAACTTAAAATTATTTTTGTTTAAATTATTTTGAGATTAAATGGTAAAGAAAAGCAAGTATGCAGTGTAAATGGAAAGTTAACTTACAATAGGATTATTTTAATTAGGGATTTCTTCATTGTTTTGTTTGTTTCTTAACCAGCGATGTGTGTCCGGAATTCCAGGTCTTCCTAATCCTAAACTCTCCTTGGCAATGTCCCTATTTTTTTTTCGGATGCAGGTACTTTTGGCGATTCTTTTCCTTTGAAGATTTCTAACACTCCGAAATGTTTGTTTTGCGGATCGTTCGTCGAACTAATCGAGTAACGGACCAGATTCTCGATTGAACTGCTTCGACGATTTGTTTGTCGAATTAACCAAACTAACCAATTGATCTGTTTCGACGATCCTAGCGACTGCGCCAGTTTTGGTTGGTTAATTGACTTACTTTTATTATTCATAGAAAAAAGATAGAAAAAGCGGCGATTCCCAGGGCTTCACTTTACGACCCAGATCCATAAAACTTAAACTCCGGATTATCTTCGATGACCCGTGATCGGACACGTACTAGAGAAATGCCATTATATACTTATTTGCGCAGCGTTAGGAGCGAACATCCCGCCACCCATTGAGCGTTATGTTTAATACACTTTGTAATTAGTCGATTGGCAGCAGGCACAATTTCACAACAGGACGCACAATTGTTGTGCTGGTTTTAATGGCAGCACTCCTTGGAATCCCGTCTGGACCTAAACGCAACTATAGAATTCGTCCCATTTGCCACTGCAATGGAGGAAGATTATCCTCCCTGATTATCACAAGCTATCCTTCCTTCAGCATTTCACTCTTCGTGTGCCACTTTCCTGGGGTATGCAGCTCAGAAAGATACTCGCGGCTCCATCGTTTCCACACATGTTGTCTCATCTTCTGGGTCAATTTCCTGCTCAGCCTATTGCCGCGAGTTATGGTACCCCAAAAGTGCCGACCTCAACACTTTGCGCTCCTACACATAATCCACCCACGGGGATGCTCGCCAGTCTACACATCGACTCGGCTGCGGACGATTCAAAACGCGACGCAACAAATTCAACCAATTTCAATTAATAATACAATTATATTATAAGTTTCATTTCATTAAAGTTTGTTCTTAAAAATATAAATCTTTTTAAAAACATACAAACCGGAATCGAAACCATAACTGGCGCTGCGAACAGGATACCCGCGACGTATAAAAATCTACCGTTCGTTTTAACGATTTACGTGGAGTGTCTAAAGAACCCTAGTGACTAGTAACATTGTGAAAAGTGGGCAATTAGTTGCTTTACACTGGACTGATGAGTGATTTACACCTACAAAAATAAAACGATTGTTGTTTGTTCACTGCGGCAACTCGGTCGTCGTTTTTCATATTTGCGAATAATTTACTCCTGTAGAAGACGTGTGTTCTCCTTCACAGACCTTCTGTCTGTTGATTTTGACTGAAGCACTTTTAAATTGTTGCCTGAGTTTGATACACTACCTTGAGTTTGTGTAATTTTTCGAGGTCCTTGTAGGCAGGCAATTCATCGCATGTTAGTCCCTCTCATTCTTTTTGCAGATTATTTTAAGCTGATTAACAATCAGCTCGATTAAAATATCACTGTAATACTCTGCTTGTCGATTAATCGCTTTTAATGAGGCAAGGTTTAATGATACAATGTCGATTAACTCACGAAGTGCAACGCAGTTATCTCATTTTACTTGTTGGAGATAAATCAACGTTCTGATGTGTTTTTTAGCAATGAAACGTTCGTTTTGGTACCTGGCTTCCGATAGTTGCCACGCTATTCCATATCCAACGTCAGAGACTTTAAACGCTTGAATCGCTCAAGCAGCTTTCTCTTTTAGTGAACATTGAAGATAATAAAACTTCTCTATGTTGATTACCGTTTTACGGTTATGTATCAACGAAGTGAATAACTCGCGGAAGGAGGCCCACTCGTCATAGTTTCTAGTGAATGTAGGGAGGAGGCGTATTATCGGGAGCTCCGAGTCCGGCGCTGTTGACTCGTTACGTTGTTTACTCGATGGACTGTTGATTTTCAACTTCGCAGCGATTTTTTGGGCAGATTTCACAAACACGCACGATTAATCCGAAAATCACAAAAAGTTTGACCGAAACCGTAGATAGTTAGAAAACACTGACAACTGTTTCTCACGATATTGTAAAACAGTCACGAGGTGGGTTATAGATTGAGAATGAACACATAGTGTTCGAAATGTAGATTTAGTAAATAAAAGTAATCAGTAAAGAAAGAGATTACTACAATAATTATTGTAATAATGAAGTTAGTACCTACTGTCAAACACCTTAATTGTAAAAATAATATCTATTTGTTATTAGCGCTATAATTGAGTGTTTTTATCAATTATTACATGTAAGAAGTAAAATATTTGTGTTTCGCAATGCTAACCGGCGAATCAATTTTCTATACGCTCAATACGCCTTAACACCCTTATTCAATAACATATTGAAATAAAATGTTTATATTTCGGAACCGTAACTAAGCAATCAATTCTCCATACCCTTGTCATAATAAAGTTAGTAATTGCTGTCTACACCTATATTTTAAAAAAATAACCATTTGCTAATAGCGCCTTCACGAATCGCCATGATTGTTTAAAACTTGTATATTGAGCGTTTTTATCACTGTCCAATAAGAATACATCGAAGTAAATAAATATCTCGGATTCTCCATATGCTCCCCAATACCCATTTTGTAATAAAGTTAGTAATTACTATCAAACACCTTTAATATAATAATATATAACGTCACAAGAGTGGTATATTACATATGAGCGGATAAGTTGAGCGAGTGCAGTATTCCACGAGTATGTAATTGCCACACTACTCGAGAAACGTTTGATACCTACGCCCTAAAAAAATAAACACTGAGCATAAAAGTACAACTCATTTATTTAATCATTTTTTATAGTAACTGTATGTTTTTGAGTTTACGTGAAGTGATTATTACACTAATAAAGACTCCTTACTTCACTTTTTATTTTTATCGTTAGATGTACATTTCGAGACACAAAGTGCTCCTTATCAATAACAAATTTTTGATAGTAACATGACATTGATAAAATCTAAAATACTACTTATCAATCAATATACATCAAAGAAATGTTAGCTTTCAGCCCGACGAATCATATCTCCATACGCTTGTAATAAAATTAGTAAATGCCGTCTAACAAGTTTATTTGTAAAAAAATAACCATTTGTAACTAGCGTGTACACAAATCTCGTCGAGATTTACATGATTGTTTAAAACTTGCTATGGTAAAGTGGATTAATGACTGACATCAATTCATCTAAGAATTGAAATATTTGTTTCTAGGAATCATAAAAGATTAATCTGTTCTCCATACGCACAATAATCTTCTCTCTCGTAATAAAATAAGTAACATGATTATTTGAACTTGTAATACAGCGTTTTTATCACTAGCATCAATATATAAATACATCTATGAATCCAAATAAATACATCTATGAATTATAGAATTATAACCCACGAATCAATCTCCATGTGCTCACCGCGCTTGTCTTAATACAGTTAGTAATTGACGGCTAACACTTTTAGAAAAATTGACATTTGTTCCAAGCGTGTACACGAATCTTGATAAGACTGACATGATTATTTAAACTTGTGGTAATAGAGCGTTTTTATCACGGTCCAACATCAGTACATCCAAGAAATGAAATATTTGCATTTCGGAATTATATACATCCAAATAAAATACATCCAAATAAATGATTATCGAGGATCGTATACCGCAATTAACAAATGGTAATGTTTATAAAATATTACCGATTGACAGCAATTACGACACAAGTGTAATGAGCGTATGGAGACTTGATACGATTTGAAGAACATATGAAAACTTCCAAACGACCCTGAGACAATGATATGGAGAACAGAATATACAATGGCATATACATTGAATAATGACAAGATTAAAGTAACTGCTGTGGTATTTGATAACATATTCAGAAATGCTGACTGTACATCAGATGCAGAATAAATTATTTCTGCTAAGTAAATATTTATTTCTGTAATTGCAAATCTGACTCTAGTGTAGCGAACGTTGATTATTATAGACCAATAAAAAATACTTGCCAAACGCATTAGTTATGGTTGGTTTCTCATTATATATCTGAATATCATCGAAGCAGATGGGAGATTATTGGAGGCAGATTTAGATTTTACATATATCCAAAAATGTGCTGGTTTGTTAAGTTTTGCATATTCAGTATGCGTTATGTAGTTAGCATACGATTTTGTAGTTGAAATAAACATTTGTGACTGGCGTGTATACGAATCTTAGCGAGATTACTATGATTGTTTAAAACTTGTAGTGATAGATCGACATCAATACATTTTTTACTAGCCGGCACAAGAATCTCAATGAGACAACATTATTTAGACTTTGTTACCAGGGATTATTTCTTATCTCCGGCAACAAAAATAACTAATCTCCCGTCGTTTGGGCAGTGCTCGGGCCCACCCAGATGGAGGATTTGTGACCAGTTGTCCGTTTTTCAGAAAGACGGATTTTAATTGCTCAAGATTCGTCGAATGAATTATGTCATTATGCGAATCTGAGCCGGCTGGTCACTGCGCCACGACAAACAACCCCACTCCACCATCATTTTCATATTATATGTACTTGCGGGCGGCAAATCGGAAGACAGTGGAAGTCCAAGATCCAACTTGTCAATAAGTGCAGTGCAAAAAACAAAAACAAACTAACGTCTCAAACACTGACGATTCGTTTTATTTTTTGTGTTAGTGCCAGTGCACTAATCGCCGTCAGCACAATGCCACCTTGCTGCCGCCACCACCTCAAATTCGCCGCCCATACGGTCAATACGCTTGTCGTAATAAAGTTAGTAGACGCTGCCTTTATTTTAAAAAAATAATCATTTGTTACTAGCGTGTATACAAATATCGAATAGATTACCAGGCTTGTTTGAAACTGTCATAGAAATAAAATATTTGTATTTCGGAAGAATAACTAACAAATCAATTCTGTATCCGCCTTTCACACATGTCGTAAAAAAGTTAGTAATTACAGTGAACAGTTCTATTTTAGCAAATTAAATATTTGATTGGCATGTCCAGGAATCTCGCTAAGATTTACATGATTGTTTTGTTTTTTAAAGAACTTTTAATACAGTTTAATATTATATTCATATATTAGTATTTCGGGCTCATATACAGCACATCAATTCTCCATACGATGAATATGCTTGTAGTAAGTAATTGCTGCCTAACACTTTTGATTTACAAAAATAGACATTTGAGATGAGAATAATCATGTCAATCTCATCAACAAATGTCTATCTTTGTAAAACAAAAGTGTTAGTGTTACTTGTTGCTACTTGTAAGAGATCGTTTTTATCATTGTTAAACATTCAAACATCCGAGAAATAAAATATTTGTATTTCGAAATCATAAAATTAGTATTTGACGTGTAATACCTCTATAAAACTGCCGTCTTGTTATAAGGTGTCCCTTTATTTTGAAAATGGTACGTGTAGATGTAGACGATTCTCGTTGAGATTAAAATGTAATAGTGCATATTTATCAATACATCGGAGAATTTAAACATTTGTATTTCATAATGAAACCTGACGAATCAAAACTCCATACGCTTAAAAAAGTTAGTAAATGCTGTCCAACACATTTATTTAAAAAAAAAAGTATTATCAGCATGTACACTATTCTCGACGAGATTAGTATGATTGTTTAAAACTTGTTGTGAGTGTTTTTATCACTGTCTAACAACAATACATCTAAGAATGAAAATATTTGTATTTCGGAATTATAACTGAAGAATCAATTCTTTGTACGCTCAATACGCTTGTCGTATTAAAGTTAGTGATTAGCTCCTAGCACCTTTATTTCAGAAATATCAACATGTATTAGTAGCGCCTATACGAATCTCGAAAAGATTAACATGATTGTTTAAAATTCGTATATTGAGCTATTTTATTATTGCCTAATATCAATACATTTCGGTATCATAACGGCGGTAATTACTGTCAAACACCTTTATACAAAAATATTTACCATTTGTTACATTAATCGCCATGATTCTTTGAACTTGTAGTAATACATCGTCGTTATCACTGTGTATAATAAAAAAATCGAAAATTCATATATTTGTATTTCGGAAAGATAACCGACTTTCCAATTCTCTCTCTCCTCTCTTTAGCGTATCTAAATAGGAATATCGTAATATTGCTTCCTAAAATAGGATTCCTAAGCGACGACTTGAGCCGCGTGACTTGTGCCGCGTGACTAGGGCCGCGCCCGACTGCTTTGCGACTGGAACGGCTTTAGTGAGATGACTTAAGCCGTATGACTGTATTGAGTTTGCTTTATATTTTTAAAATGATTACAATAATAGGAAATATATTTCTAACAAGATATCACGTTTCTCTCAAATTTGTGGTCAAATGAATAAAAATTAAACACAGTTATGAAATGAAACACTCTTATCTCTAATTTAATATTTATTTTAATTTTATCATTCAACATATATTTTTTTACAATATTTTTCTATAAAGAAAATCAAAAGATTCTATAACGATCTTATAGAAATTGAAGTAATAGTCGCTGCATAGGAATCTTACCAAGCAATTAGCGCCACATGACACTAGCCGTCGCTTTACACCTTTATTTTAAAAAAATAAACATTTGTAACTAGGGTATACACGAATCGCAAAAGGGTAAACATGATTCTTGTTGTAATGATTGGTGTTAGAACACCTTTAATTTAGAAAAATAGACATTTGGTTCTTGCGTGTGCATGAATTTTGATGAGAATGACATATTTATTAAATTTTTTGAATCTTGATCAGATTAACATAGGTTGTAGTCATAGAGCATTTTTATAACTGTTTAGTATCAATACATTCGAGAATTTAAATATTTCCATATCGGAATCAAACTCTCCATAAAAATAAATATTTGTTACTAGCGTGTACACGAACCTCGACGAGATAAAAACATGATTGTTTAAAACCTGTTGTGATAAGGTCTAACATCAATTCATTTGAAAATTGAAATATATGCATTTCGCAATCATAATTCTCTATATGCTTGTCGTAGTATAGTTAGCAAATCCCGCTTAACACTTTTATTAAAGAAAAATAGACATTTGCTCCCAACGTGTACACAAATCTCGATGAGATTCTAATGATTATTTAAACTTGTTTGTTCATCAATATATCCGAGAAATAAAATATTTGTATCTAGGAATCATAACTAACGAATAAATCTCCATACACTCTTTACACATTTTGTTATTTATATATAAAGTAATTGCTGTCTAACATTAATATTTTATTACTGTCTAATATGAATCCAAGTTAATAAACAATTGTATTTTGGAATTATAAACGACAACCAATTTAACTCGCGAGTTATCTTTCGCGGACCGAAGATTAACTTTTTAAAAATAATTTATTTTCTTGGGAGTGGAAATCGACTGTACCTGCTCAAGGTCGCAGCGTAAATTTTAAAGTTGTTTTCGTATCTTTCACCGTCTTCTGCATCTAAGTTTCCAGTGAGTGTTTTTTGAATTGTTCCAATAAAGTTGAATAATCCTCTTTTAGTTCTTCGGTTTGAAGGTGAAATTTCATTAATTAAATTGTTTGTGCGTCTTGTTTCTTGTTTTAAAATATCAAGTAATTGTTTAGTTATGTCTGTATTAGTATGACATGATTTTTCTTTTAAGGTAATTTGTCGTTGAAATTCCTCTTGGTGCTCTTCAGATATCTTTAAAATTTTGATTAATGATGTAATGTCGATTGAATGTATTAAATCCCATTTTGATATTATATTGCTCGCTGTTCCCATTCTAAATATTATTAGTCCTGGATGATCTGGTATTTGAGTGATCATTTCGGTTTTGATCCTCCTTCTGAAATGTTGATTTTAGATTAGTTAAGTGAACGTTTTTAATTACGTTTTCTTTTATTTGTATTTTTGCAACATTGTCTGGGTCGATAGATATTATTGTGTAAGGGCCGTGGTATTTAGCGACGGTTTTCTGACCTCTTTTAATTTTTTGTTATATAAACGGGAATTTAAGTATTGGACTGTTTGTTAAAAGATGTTTACAAGTTTCGAATGATTTAATGAATTCGAATGTATGTTTTATTTCTGCGCCTTTTTTAAGACACGATGTTAAAGGTTTAGTTAATTTCGCATAATTTTTTATAAATTTCCGATAGTATCCTGTTAATCCTAAAAAAGCTTTAATTTGTTTTGTTGTCTTTGGAATTGGATAATCTAAAACTGCTCGAATTTTATCTGGGTTAGGCGATATTCCTTTCTCTGTGATAATGTGTCCTAAATATTTAACTTCTGTCTGTAAAAATTCAGATTTATCTAGCTGTACTTTGAAATTTGTTTTTCTAAGTCTTTCGAATACTTTCTTTAAACTTTGAATGTGTTCTTGAAGAGATGTTGAAAAAATGATTACGTCATCTAGGTAAACCATGGATATGTCTCTTACTCCTGTCAAAACGTTATCTATTTTTTCTATATCTTCTTTATCCATTTCTATTTGGTGAAATCCACTTGCTAGGTCCAAAGTGGTGAAGTATTGGCATTTTCCTAATTTGTCGAATATATCTGTTATGTTGGGTAATGGGTATTTATAATCAATAGTCTTATTATTCAATTTTCGATAGTCTATGACTATTCTCCATTTCTTCTTTCCGCTTGCATCAATCTTTTTCGGAACTATCCATAGTGGTGAAGACCATGGTGATTTTGAGGGTCTAATTATTCCTTGTTTTGTCATAGATTCAATTTGATTTTTCATTTCTGTTTTATGAATTGGTGGGTATCGATAAGATCTAGTATATATTGGTAAATTATCTGTTGTTCTGATTGAGTGTTTAAGTTGATTGGTGAATGATAAAGGGATTCCTGGACAGTACATAATATCTCTGTATTCATAACATAAATTTCTAATTGCTTTATATTCTTCTTTGTTTAAATGTTCTAAACGTAAGTTTTTTAAATTTTGTTTTTGAAGTGCGTTAAAGTTTATTTCTGTTTTTAATTCATTTTCTTCAAAATTAATATTATTAATTTCTAACGGTCCTGAGTGAATCTTTAGTTCTGGAAGTATAAAAGTAATATCTTCTTGAGTTGGATTTATTATGAGAATATTTGTTGAATTATTTTCTATTTTACATATTCCTGCTGGTATTTCTAATTCGTTATTAAATTTGTAATTTTCTATCATTCCTTATTTATTCTCACAGTTATGTGTGATGATGATGGTACTTTAATTTTCTTTTTGCATGTTAAAATAATTTCGTTGCATTTGTTTTCTGGTAAATGAAGTGGAATTTGAGCATGTGGTGTAACTATTTTATTATTTTTGAAGTCTATTACTGCATGTAGTTTTTGAAGTAAATCGCTTCCTATTAATCCTTGATAATCCTTATGAAAATTAAAAATATAATGTTTATGTAAAATATCTGGTCTGTTGAATATATCTGATAATCCAATGTTTATTGAGTAATTATGATTTGTAATTTGATGTGGAGTTTTAATTTGAAAGGGATCTATTTCAATTATCTCTGGAAAATATTCTTCTGCAATTTCTTCATTTATAGGGTTCTAGTTGATCCAGTATCAATCATAAATTTCGCGTCAATTTCGGGAATTATTATGTAAGGTAATTTATGAAAATTCGAGATGTTGAGTACTAAGTATTGGGGTTGTTCAAGGCTGGTGTTGTAAAATTCTCTTCTGTTGAATATTTAATATTTTCTTCATATTGTTCTCCATCATAGAATTCTTCTTGTTCACATTCTTCAAATTGTTAGTTCAGAGTCTTCTTGGTGATAGAGTTCTTGTGCTGTATATCTTGGTTGTTGTTGTTGTGGGTATATCATTGCAGTATTTCCTGGTGAAATTTCCATTGGTGTTGGTGTCGGTTTATGAAATTTGCGAAGTTTTTTTTAGTTACTCCGGAAAATTGTCTTTTTATTTGATTTGGTCTGACAAATTGTTGTTGTTGTGATTGAAATTGTTGTTGGGGTTGAATCTGTCTTGGTTGTTGATATTGTCTTTGTGAAAAATGTTGATTAGAAGTTGAAGGATTTTGTTGTTGTTGATAATTCGGATTATTTCGAATCGGTAAAGGTTGAATTCTCAAATTATGATTTCGTGTTTTATTTTGTTTTCCTGAATTTTGATTTGAATGTAACTGAGTTCGGTGGTAGTTCATATTTTCTTCTTCTACTGCCATACGCATTACGTCTTAGATTGTTGCTGGTGATTTACAACGTAATAGATGACTCATGTGGCTGTTTAGTCCTGCTAAATATGCTTTTAGTGTTATTGCATTATATAAATTTCTCTTTGCATCTTTGATATCTTGGTGAATATTGTGAAGTTCTAATTTATTCAATAAAAGGCATCGAATGTCGATACATTTGTCTGCAAATTGTAAAGGTGTTTCATTTGCTTTTTGCTTTATCATGACAAGGTCTCTTAAAAGTGATTCTTCATATCTCTGATCTCCAAATAGTGAAATTAGTATATCTTTTAATTCTTGTAAGGTGTTAAACGGTCTGGCTGCTAACATTACTGCTGCTTTTCCAATTAGTTTTGATCTTATGTGACATAAGGTGAAACCTGTTCTTGCGACATCGTTATTTGGTGCCATCATTGCCATTACAGATTCACATGAACTTATGAAGGTAGATAATTTTGAAGGTTCTCCGTCAAATTTAGGAATTATGTCTAAAATGTCTTTAAATTTGTGGTAAAGCCATATTGTTTATTTGGGGGTTATTTCTTTGAAGCTTATTTATTTGAGGGTTTATATCGATGTTTTGAAAATGTTCTATTAGTTCGTCTAAATCAGTGGTGGGGACACTTTATTTACGACGGGCCATTTGTAATAACCAGACAATCGTAGCGGGCCAAAGAATATTGCTTAATCGTTAAAAAATGTATGTGTTCTATAAACATATACATATATTAATTATTACATACACTTATTATTTTAATAGTAAAATAGCAAAAGGTAAGAAAATTATAAGCACAAATTATAAAATGAATTTAGTGTAGTTCTTGATGTGAAGTATTATCACTTTATTTTCTGGTGTCATTACTGGTTGATGGTGCATGAGAAAAATGAAATTGAGACTGTTTCATCAAAATTTCGTTATAGTCCGGTTCCATTTGCGAAGCAGAAATGCTTAAAACTGATGAAATGTGCTCATCTGTAATTCTGTTTCTTAAAGAAGTTTTCCTAAGCTTCATTGTTGAAAAGATTTGTTCGCATATATAAGATGAGCCGAACATTGTCATTATCTTCATTGCATGAGAAATTAGATTTGGGAAATTATCTGGACTTAATTTTTTATAAAATTCTAGTAATGGTACTGTATGAAAAGTTTGTTTCAGGAGAGTATTACAGTTCAGTTCTATTAACTCAAGTTGAAATTTTGCATCATCTTCTTTCTAATTTTTTAATCTTATTGTTTAATATAGTGAATTTTAAAGATTGTATTCTTGGAAAATGAGAAAAATCAGATTTAGAGATCTGATTAGCAAATAATAACTGTAATTTGAAACTTTTCAGGTATTGCCAAATATCGTGAAGAAACTGATTTTTCCCTTGCAATTTGAGATTAAGTTTATTCATGTGTACGAGGAGGTCTATGAAAAAAGCAAAATCAGAAAGCCACGTTTCGTTTTCTAAGATGCTAAATTGATTATAAATGTCTTTATCAAGAAGAAAATTCACAATATCCTCTTTTAAATCCCAAATTCTTTCAAATACTTTCCATCACCTAACCAACGAACTTTTGAATAATACAGGATATCGAAATGCTCAGCATGTACGGACTCCAAAAACTGTTGAAACTGGCGATGTAATAATCCTCTGGAACGAATCATATTTACTAGTTTAACAACAATATTAAGTATATGGTCAATATCTAAAGCCGATTTACAGAGAGCATCCTGATGTATAAGGCAATGCAAAAAAACAACATAATTTTCCGGATACTTACAATTAAATTTCCCAACAAATCCTTGATTGATTCCAACCATAATAGGAGCACAATCTGTAGTTACATTACATAACTTATCAATAGGTAAACGAAGTTTATCGATGCACTTTCCAAATTCACTAAATATATCGGCACCAGTCGTTGTTCCTTTCATTGACTGCAGCCCTGCAAGTTCTTCTGTAATTTCAAAGTGGGCGTTGATTCCTCTTATAAATATGAGTAACTGTGAAGTATCGCTGATATCTGTACTTTCATCCATGGTAATTGAATAAAAAATAAATTTTTGAGTTTTTGTAGTCAGTTGTGAAATTAGATTTTTGTCAATATTTTCAATTCTCTCGGTGATTGTTCTTCTTGAGAGAGACAGTGACTGAAAATCATTTTTCTTTTCAGGGCACATAATATCGCACACATCTATCATGCACTGCTTTATAAATTCACCATTTGAAAATGCATTATTAGATTTAGCAATATTATAAGCCAACACATAACTGGCTTTCGAAGCGCATCTTTGAGAATGATTAGCTCTCTGAAATAATTGTTGTTGACTTGATAAATTTTTTATTAAATCTTTCGATTTAATTTTTTTCACCTCTTCACTTAACGGTGAGTAGGAGTGGTTTTCATGTTTGTTTTTGAAATGGCGTTGAATGTTATATTCTTTTAAAACTGCAACAGTTGTATTGAAAAGTAAGCACACAGGTTTTTCTTTAAATAAAGTAAAGAAATATTTCCACGTCCATTCTTCTTTATCTTTTTTTAAATAAAAGTGTTAGGCGGCAATTAATAACTTTATTACAACAAGAGTGTTCAGCGTATGAAGAATTTATTTATTTATTTGAAGTCAGAACAATTCATTTAAATTTAACCTAAATCTAAAAAACACTACAAACATACAAAATGCCGAACGTGAACACGAATCTCGATGAGATTGATATAAATATATTATCGCTGTCCAACCTCAATACATCCGAGAAATGAAATATTTGTATTTCGGAATAATAACCAAACTATCAAGTCTCTATACGCTCATTACACTTCGTGATAAACGGTAATGTTTTATAAAAATTACCGTTTGTTAATAGCGTGTACACGAATTTCGATAATCATTTACTTGGACGTATTGATACTACAGTGATAAAAACGCTCTATATACAAGTTTTAAACAATCATGTTAATCTATGATTCCGAAAAGCAAATATTTAATTTCTCGGATGTACTGCTGTTGGACCGTGATAAAAAAGCTCTATTACAACAAGTTTTAATAATCATGTCAATCTTATCAAGATTCTTGTACACGCTTGGAACAAATGTCAATTTTTCTAAAATGAAGGTGTCAATTACTAATTTTATTAAGATAAGCGCGTTGAGCACATGGAGAATTGATTCGTCTATAATACAAATCTTTGGATTCTTCGATGTATTACATATTGATGATAGAAAAAAAAACGCCGTATTACCACAAGTCCAAGTAATCATGTTACTTATTTTATTACGAGAAGAGTATTGTGACAATTGTTAATAGATTTATCGGTTATGATTCCGAAATACAAATATTTCAATTCTTAGATGTATTGATGTCAGTCATTCATCCACTTTACCATAACAAGTTTTTAACAATCATGTAAATCTCGTCGAGATTCGTATACATGCTAGTAACAAAAGGTTATTTTTTGAAAATAAAGGTGTTAGAGGGCCTTTACTAATTTTATTACAAGCGTATGGAGATATGATTCGTCGGGTTTGTAAATAGATAGATAGATAATTGTAGGATAGATCTATTGTTAATCTTCTTATCTTAGACGACGTGCTTGAGCTTCGCATCTGTGATTAGCCGTATTAACCCTATCAGTGAGCCTTTGGCGTGTGTGGCTCTCTGCGGTTGGTTTAGTGTTGCCACGCTAGTAACAAATGAATATTTTTTAAAACATAGGTGATAATAACTAACTTTATTACTGCAAGCGTATTGAGGGTTTAGAGAATTGATTCGTCAGTTGGGAAAGCGAAATACAAATATTTTTATTCTCGGATTTATTGATAAAAACACTATTACAGCACGTTTAATAAAATCATGTTAATCTCATCGATCTAGTAACCGCATCATACCATACTATCTTGGCGTGTATGCTTGACATTACCTACACATGCACGTGATAGCTTTGACAAGTATATTACATGCTGACAGCTAAAAAGGTGATTTACAAACCAACCAACCAAATAACATTTCTATGATGTATATTGATTGATAAGTAGTAATTTAGATTTGATCAATGTCATGTTACTATAAATAATGATTAAATAAATGAGTTGTAGTTTCATGCTCGTTGTTTATTTTTTTAGGGCGTAGGTATCAAACGTTTCTCGAGTAGTATGGCAATTACATACTAGTGGAATACTGCACTCGCTCGTGAGCAACTTATCCGCTCATATGTAATATGCTGCATTCTCGTTAGGTAATATATTATTATATTAAAGGTATTTGACAGTAATTACTAACTTTATTACAAAATGGGTATTGGAGAGCATATGGAGAATCGGTTTGTCGTTTCGTATCCCGAAATATTTACTTACTTGGATGTATTGTTATTAGACAGTGATAAAAACGCTCAATATACAAGTTTTAAACAATCATGGCGATTCGTGTACGCGCTATTAACAAATGGTTATTATTTTTAAAATATTGGTGATTGGTTAGTTATGGTTCCGAAATACAAATAGTTTATTTCTCTATTGTATAGATTTTGGATAGTGATAAAAACACTATATTACAATAAGTTTTAAATAATCATGTCAATTTTATCGAGATTCGTGTATACACTAGGAACAAATGTCTATTCTTCTAAATAAGGGTTATTAAGGCGTATTGTGCGTAAAGAAAATTGATTCGTCAGTTAGCATTGCGAACCACGTCAGTTATAAGACCCGATAATGTTTAAAATTAGAGCACAAGAGAGAATAAAAAAGAACAAAGCACAAAAACAATTATGGGAGGAGTACGTATCCAGTAAAAACGAGCAAACACCCATCCAACAAGTGTGGAAACCCATCCGAAATATAACAGGAAAAGGACACCACCAAACACTACCTATCCTCCAACAAAACGAAAACGCATAGGCTAACCCTGTAGAAACAACTAACATCTTCGGAAGTACCTTCGAGAATGTATGTATGTATGTTTATAGACTAAGAAGTCTTGTGTGTAGCTGGTGTCACCAGCTACACACAAGACTTCTTAGTCTATAAACAGGTAGCAGAACAAAGCCCTATTAACCTAGAAGTAGGAGAAAACGAAGACTATAACCGACCTATAACGATGGAGGAACTTAACACCACACTAACGCAAACTAAAAACACACGCCTAGGTGCTGACGAAATTTGTTATGCGATGATACGACACCTTTCTGATCCCGCTAAAGAAAAAATTCTAGACCTTATGAACACAATTTTTTGACTGCTGGAAAAATGCCACTATTTTCCCTATCCCAACGCCTGGACTCGATCACAGCTACCGTCTAATTTCACTGACGTGCCTGGGAAAAATATAGAAATAAAATTTAAAGACACGACTAGTAGATATACTTGACACAATTAACCTCATCAGCGTCTACCAGGTAGGCATCCCTAGCGGTATTCTTCGATCTCCAAAAGGCATACGACACAACCTGGAGAACCGGCATCCTACAAAAAATTGAATCAAAGGGCACCTACCACTTATGATAAAGTAATTTCTAGAGGATAGACAGTTCCACATAAAAATAGGTATTGCTGACAACCTCCCTGAGTCATACCATTATTGTATGTAGATGACCTCGTAATAATAAAAGCAGGAGAAAACCTAAATACAATGGGTAACGATGTTCAGAAGAGCATCGACATAAACTGCAAAGGGGCAAAACTAAGAGGCCTACAGATATCAGATAACAAATAACAAATTGTGCCCACTTCTGCAGACTACGTAAACCACATACGGAACCCATCTTTAAAATTGAACAATTTACTATCCCTTACAAACCATCTGTCAAACTTTTAGGCTTTACCCTCGACGAAGAACACAATTCTAACGCATGGATAAAACAAGCAATCAACCAACTAAAGGTATTAACGCACTTCCGTTGGGGTGCAGAACCAAACACAATATATAAAATCATGAATGCACGGATGTGCCTCAAGGTCACACCTGAAGGAGATTGACACCCTCTATCTCACAGTTGCACTCATGATAACGGGAGCTATCCGTACCTCGCCACGAGAAAGTGTATTCCGAGAAGCGGTGGTATTCTACCACCTGAAGAAAGAAGGATCAGAATAAATTCAGGTATGCCAGTTAATTAGTCGTAAAAATAGACAGCTACTACTGGAGCCAAACACAAACTGTACCTTCATCTTTCGAACTACACAAACTCTTAAATGCTAGCCCAATGTGGAACGATCTATCCTCAAACAACCCGACCATAACAATGACGCTACACAGAGACATAACTGGTCAGAAACTATGTTATTGCAACAGTGGCTGAACAGATGGATAAGAAGTGAAAATAGGCACAGGGCAATATGACCATTGTTAGCCCTGTGTAAATAACCAGTACACTTTACACGACACAACAAAATAGTACTTACCAGACTAGTGATTGGCTATAAGAAAATAACGCATGGCAAACTGCTGATCGGTGGACAACATACACCATGCCCCACTTGTAACATGGAAGCCCTGACATTCGACCACATCTTTAATTGCTCAGCAGATCAATCCTAGGACTCTCAGACAAAGCGAGAAGTATACTAAGCGACCCTTCGAAATACACAAAAATCATAGACTATCTAAAACAAATAAACATATATAAGGAAATATAAATAATAAGAGCACCAACACGATAACTAAAAACCTATATTCACCCTAAGAAAACAACGATTTTCAGTAAAACTGAAAGAAACAAGCACTAAATCCTTAACAAATAACAAGTTTAAATAATCATTTTAATCTCATCGAGATCGGTGTACACGCTAATTAAATTGAAAATGTACCACGAAGTAAATGCCCCAACGATTGAACCTTTATGTTAATTCTTCAATCTTTGAGGCGTTCACTTCGTGGTACATTTATAATTTAATTAGCGTGTACACGAATCTCGATGAGATTAAAATGACTATTTGAAACTACTGGCTAACATCAATAAATTAGAAAATTGAAATATTTATGCTGTAAACAAATACTTTTGTTAATCTCATTGAGATTAAGTATAGTAACAAATGTTTATTTTTACGAATAGAGAATTGATTCGTCGGATATGATTCCGAAAACAAATATTTAAATTATTGGATGTATTGATGTTACATAGTAATTTAAATGCACAATTACAACAAGTTTTAATAATCACATTAATCTCACCGAGATTTGTCTATACGCTAAAAACAAAAGTATATATTTTGAAAGAAAGGTGTTCGACGGCAATTACTTGCTATATACCGACAAGTGTATTGAGCGTATAGAGAATTAATTTGTTGGTTATGATTCTGAAATACAAATGTTTAAATTTACGGATGTTATTGATGTGAGACAATGTTTATTTTTCTAAAATTATTAGACGACATTACTAACTTTATTATTTTAAGCCTATGATTCCCTAAATGTATTGTTTTAGTACATTGATTAAAGCACTATTACAACAAGTTTAAAACAATCATGTTAATCTTATCGAGATTCGCGTGCACGCTAGTAACAACTGGTCATTATTTTTATAATAAGGTGTTTGACAGTAAATACTAACTTTATTAGAATGAATTTGATAAACACATCAGATACACAAACTATTACAATTATATATAAAATAATAGTCCAAACACTAATATTATGAAAAATGTTCACTATTTTAGTTGTTAATTATTTATTTTGTTTAGCGTGATCTTGTAACTTTATAAGTTTATCTGGTCTAATGTCACTGATTTCAATCGTTGCAATTTCACTCAACTTAATCTATTGTCTATTTCGATATTAGGAAGTAATATAGGCAGACTATAAGATTTAACACTATAACTATTAATAAAGTTCATTTCTTTAGTAAAAAAAACTACAATTATTTGGTAAATTAAATACAAAGTTGCCTTTTCACTTTAAAATTTTGTCAGCTTTACAATTAGTAATTAGTTTAGTTTATTTTACCCGTTCAATGATAAAATTCGATTTTTATTTGAAAAATGTTTGTTTTTGACTATTAACAAGATCATTATATCCGCATATGTAAATACCATTTATATTTCCACATTTTTCATTTATGTACATCTAATAAATTTTATATGTAACTAAATATTTTTCAACCGGGGTAAGGGTTTGATATTAGTTGTTTTATTTTAAAATAGCAATTGGGAACAATTGGGTAATATTTCGATTGACAAGTTGACAGGAAACAATATTTTCTTCTGAAATATATGATAAGGTTGTTAAAAATAAATAAAAGTAATTTGATAATTAATTTATGATCTATACCAATTTTTCCAAAAGTTACATTTTCTAGATCCTATAATAATTGAGTAATCAATTTTAAAGATGCGTTTATTTAATGATTGTGAACTGATCATTATCAAAAAGGTTTTCATTTATTTCTTTAGTGGTTTTATTAATTTAATCTTTTAAAATATATTTTGTTAAATGGAGAAATTGCATTTTTTGGTTTTTTTCAATGTCGGCGAATATTATTGGGATAATTAATCTATAAAAGAAATCTTTATGTATTTTAGGGTGTATTTTAGTTCATATCCTTTTTTTAATTTTAAATTTTAATTTCTATTTGAAATTATAATCAATAAGTTTTTTATTTAGTTAGTTTAGTGTTTACTTTATTTCTATATTTACACCCCACTTCGAGAAATTCTTAAAAATGTACTTTCCACTTTGTCTCTCTTCTTTGCATGCCCTTTGATCACTTATCTTTATCTGAATATTCTGCTACTCTTTATTTTCCACCCACCAAAACTATTTCTTATTTTCATCTTTTCAAAAACTCTGAGTCTTGCAACAAACAGCGAACGGGTAAGTTCTTACCTTTTTGTCTACAACGTAAAATTTTATCTTTACCTTTAACTGTTTTTCTACCACTTTCATTTTCTATCATTTTGTGTTTTATAACCAATCATTTGAGTCTTTATCATTATTCTGTATTTGTGCTTTTTATTTTTATGTCATAGTGTTATTCATTACTTTTGTATATAATTATTTGTAGATATTATTTGTAATTATCGTGTCCATTTAATTATGAAAAATCAAATTGCGTCGATCGCGTAACCATGGTCCTTTGAGCCAGTTATTAAAAAATTAATTAAAGCCTTTTAATTCAAACTAAAATTAACTTGTGCAAAGTTTTACGTTTAGACAGAATAATCTATAACTTGTCTTGCGACTGTTTTACAAAATCGTGAGCGACATAGTTGTAAGTGTTTTCTAACTATCTACGGTTTCAGTCAAACAGCGAGGGAATCGGAGCTCTCGATAATTAGCCTCCTCCTTACATTCACTAGAAACTACGAGGAGTAGGCCAGCGAGTTGTAGTGAAGCAACTTTGACTTTTATGAATCACCGGTGCGGATACAACTTACGAACTCATACGTGATTAAGTAAACTCGTTACTTGAAAGTGGTGGCTTTCAGCTGAAACGCGGTAAGTAACAATCAAGATGTGTTTGTGAATTTCAAAACGGACTCTCATGATGCGGTAACCGTTTTTACTCGCGAGTGTGAACATTCAGGAGAAACAATAACAACATTAAGAACGGTGTGGAATCCAATTATCGACACATAAGGTTAAAAGATGCACACTTAGTGAAATTTCTAGAATATATGATCCTGTGGGGCTGATCGGCCCAATTACAATACTTGGAAAAATCTTTATCCGGCATTTGTGGAAGTTAAAATGTGGATGGGATGACGCACTTCCGACTGAATACTGTGAACGGTGGCTTGAATATGCAAATAACTTAATTAATGTCGCAACGATCACCATTCCTAGAATTGTTATGCTGAATGATTTAATTATGAAGTGGAGCTGCATGGATTTCCAATCTAGGAAAATACGAGGATGTGTAGTAAATTAATGTGTGCCAAATCACGAGTTGCGCCCGTGAAATTAACTAGTATACCACGATTGGAGCTGTGTGTGGCAGTTTTGTTGGGTGAATTAGTTGATCGTGTCTTAAATACTGCTAGTAACAAGTGTAGTGACATCACCTATCAACTCACACCGACTATCAGAATACCGAATTTATTTAAATTAGTATAATACCCGATCATGTTATTTAGTACTACATGCCAGAGTTACACGTCGGAGTAAAATGTGTACGTCTTTTATACGTCATGCGCTGCTAGCGCTGCAGTCCATAAGAAAATAAACATCTAGCATAAGTGGTAAATACAAATTTCAGGACTGTTGAAACTTCGCTGGTAACTACTGATGTAAAATTGAAAGATAAATACTATAAGCAAAAGATAAAGGGCGAGGTAATCCTATAAATCCTACCATATTAGGAACCTTACGAATTTGAATATATCCTAGAACCTTCCGTTCTAATAAAGTTAAAAAGGCAACTCCAACTAACACACTAATTAATAATACCAATATACTCACAAAAGCTAATACAATATCATTTAAAATGAAGTATGCCAAAAGTAACAATATTATTAAAAATAAATTAATTTAATAATTACTTGGTCCTTTCGTACTAAAATAATTTTCTTCAAGTTATTAAAGGTAGAAACCAACGTGGCTCACGCCAGTTTAAACATGTAAACATGTATGTGAAATTTTAAAGGTCGAACAGACCTAATACTTAGGTTGAGGTTATCAGCCTAAACCAGTGGTGGGGAAACTATTTTTAAGACGGGCCATTTGTTATAACCAGACAATCGTAGCGGGCCAAAGAATAATGGTTAATCGTTAAAAAATGTATGTGTTCTATAAACATATACAAGTTAAATGTTCAAAGCCGAAAAACAAGTTTTTAAAAAGTATTCTATTTACGTAACGCAGTTACAGCACGTTCTAAATGCAAACTAATTCTAATTCATAATAATAATTCACTCCTATATATAACATTTCTAATCTAAAAGATAATATGATTGTGTGGGTGTTGCAGGTGCTCTTATGCATCTGCGACACAGAATTAAACAAAGGCTTATTTATTATAAAACAAAAGGGGTTATTATTGTTAGTTGATCTAACTCCTCCCCCATCAGATCCTGGCATCTTTGGGAAGATGGAAGGACAATTTCGGCGATGAGGTTTCTTCGGTGATTCCATGATCGGTGATCCTCTTCTTTTTTCTACAAGTATAGATGACGTACGTGGCTGCTCCAATCATAATAATATAGGTGATAACAGTCCAGACACTGAGTTTGTAATGGAATAATTCACTTTTTGTGATTGGAATATGTTCGATCACTGGTAAATCAAAATTAAGTCTTTTTAGATTTATTTTGAAGTTGCTAAAGTTTATTTTGTTTAGTTTCACTTCGTTAATGTTTTTCAGTGTAGGGCTTCCGGAAGTTACGTCACTAAACGAGAGTTTATTGTTTTTAAATTTAATGTCGCACTGTGAATTCCTGATTAGGAAGATTCCTTTCAATTTCTTCTTTTCCACTTCTTTCTTACAGATGGTCTGAATTTCTTCTTCTTTCGGAAATACAGCGAGATATTGATTTATAGCTGGTATCAGCTCGATGTGGTTGGACAGTATTTCTAGGGGTGTGTAGGTGCATTGATTAGAAATCCCTTCAACTAAGATGTCCTTTTCGCATTTTGATTCGGTATTGATTTTTAAATACTCCTGACATTGATAGTATTTTGCACCTTTCGTACATACACTACTAAGAGGTATTTATTATCTGATTATCATTTTCTGATTTTAAGAAATACTGAATACTCGGTATTATCGTAACGTATTCAAGCTCGTGTTTCGTTGGAATTGGGTGTAATTTATAGAGATCAAAACTAATTTTATAATTGATTGGTATCGATAGAAAGTATATTATTTTTTCAGGTTCAATTTTGCAATTTACTTTTATAAGTGATTCAATATCTAATATATTTTTTGATTTTGGTTCAAATGGCAATTCTTGATTATAATATATAGAAATTCTTTCCAACTCTGATAATAGTTCATCAGGCTTTATAATATCCGGATGTATTGTATTTAATTTACAAAATATTATTGAATTTTGAATATTTTCAATTACCTTCAGAATTGAATCATAAATTATAATTAATTGATTAAATAAATCCTTAACAAACAATACATTCTGAATATCAGCGTCCTTCTGTAATACAACTGACATTTGCATTATTCTTGATTTTAAAACCATCTCGTTGTGTTCTATATCTTTTATCGTTTTATTAAATTTCCTTACAATTTCATTATTAAAACTATATCCCATTGATAGTTGATTTTCGAATCGTTCCTGATTTAATTCTAAATGATTTAGCATTTTTTCAAAACGTATTTATTACTGTTCCAAGACCATTTATTTATACCTCTTTTATTTCTTGTCTTAATCGAATGACTTGCAATATTGTTAATTTTTCCAAATATACTATTTCTCGTGTAGTTTAAAACTTTTATGTAATTTTTAAAATCATTTTTAAATATGGAAATATTATTAACAGATTCCATTATAAAATCATATTGATTATCTAATTTTTTAATTTCGATGTAAATCGGTTTCAAATCGTAGTAGTGCAAGATTGTATGCTCGGATTTCTGTAATTTGGCGGATCCAAGATTTATCGGTAAAACTCCGATATTCGTTGTTATATTTTTTATTTCTATTGCCCATATCGTGGTAACCCGCAGGGACCTGGAATTTAATTATCTATTTTAGGTAAACCGAGGTAGATTTTAATGTTTATTTTTATTTTACCAAAAATGAAATGTATCATTTTTTTAATCGTTTCATAATTTAATTTATCAAGTCCGCTTCCAATTTTTGGAATGGCTAATCTATTTATTCGTTTACATATTAGAAATTCTTTAAAATTAATTAATGTTTAAATACGCTTTCAAGTGTGGGTTTATCATAATAATTAATTTTTGTTATTAAATATATTATGTACTTGTGTTCATCTCTAAGATAACATAAGGAATTTAGTTGTGGATTTTGGGCGTGTAATTTTTTGACATTTCCAAAACGATTTTTAAATTCTACTGCAATTCCCGACTAATTCCCGACTAACGCAATGCGCCAAAGAATAATTTTGTGGAGCAAAGAATAAATTATCATTAATTTCCTCAATATTATTGTAATTAACATCATCACATTTATTTAAATAATTTTTAAATTCATCAAACGATGAAGTAATTATTTGTTTACTTCCTATTTTCTTAGGTCGCTTAATATTAGATAAATGAATTTTATCTACTGTATTATGATGATGAGTGACTATTTTTGCAGTTTTATGTTCAGGATTTGTAGATTTAATTGTTTCTTTCTTATATTTATTTTCGATTGCTTTTGTTTATTTTTCACACACACCTCTTGAGGAATTTCTGGTAACTCTTCCCTATTTTTATTAGTACTAGAAATATATTTTGATTTATTATCTTGCAGTGTTTTATTAATTTCTTTATAAAGAATATTTACTTTGTCTTTATGTTTAGCTACATATGAGTTTGTTAATTTCATTTCTAAATCTGTTTCTAAAGGATTTCCTACGTCTATATGACCATTTATTATTTCAAAAGGTTTTAATTTCGTTGCACTATGGATCGAATTATTATAAGAAAGAATAGCATAATTAATTTTTTTTTCAATTGGTTCGTTTTTAAATAAATTTTGGTTGCTTAATAATCGAATATGCTCTATAATAGTGGAATGAACTCTCTCTATCATTCCGTTAGAATCGGGATGTTGACTACTTATGTAGTGAAGATTAATTCTATGGAGTTCAAGCAATTCTTTTATTACTGAATTTTTAAATTCAAGGTGATTATCAGGAATGATTTCTTTGGGTATGCCATGATGACAAAAATACTTAATTAATTTGTCGGCGATTTCGACAGCTTGATACGAACTAATTTCGTACATCTGAAAATATTTCGAAAATGAATCAATAATTGTTAAGAATTTAACATTTTGAATTGTGATTGAGTCAATGTGTATTATTTCGAATGGTTTAGTTGCAGTGGGTGTGAAATTAAACTTCAGTTTTAAAGGGTGTCTGTCATATTTGCTTACAAGACACACTTCACAATCGTTAATTGTTTTTTGAATTGATTCCCGCATATTGGGCCAATAATATATTCGACGAATTTCTAATTCTGTCTCTTCTATTCCTCTATGATTGGTAATTCCTGAATGAAATTTATTAATTATGTCCTGTCTTTCATCTTCATCTTCTATATCAGTTAATATTTTTGTATATTTAGTAAATTGTATTTGACTATCCTTAAAATATTTTTGGAGTGTTGAACAAAACTTTTCATGCACTTGTGATTCAAAATATAACCCGTATTTAATTTTTGGGACAATATATTCCTTGACAAAATTAATTAAATATTGTTCGAAATTATTCTTTGATAATTCTATTATAATTCGCATCTTTTTTTATTAAATAAAGGCGTATTTATTGGAAAATTAGGTTCACAACCTACTTCTTTTATTATTAATTGATTGTTACAAATATTAATTGGTTTTTCTATTATTGGAATATTAAATATCGGATCTTCGTGATTAGAATGTACAGTCATGTCGTCAGATAAATGTTCATAATTAGATGTTCTACACATAAGGAATTATTTTCTTTATCTATTAAATCTTCATTCAAATTCCTTATAAAATAGTCTGATAATTCTTCAAGATTTTCTGTTATATTTAATTCGATTCTAGAAAGAGCATCTGTGTTTCTATTGAGTTTACCCTTTTTGTAAACAATTTCGTAATCGTATTCGGAAAGCTTTAGTTTCCCCCTAACTAATGTTGAATTTGGTTCCTTAACGTTCATTAGCCACTGCAGGGGTTTGGGGTCTGTTAAGATTTTAAATTTTCTGCCAAAAAGATATGGTCTAAAATATTTAATGGCATAAACAATTGCTAATAATTCCTTTTCTATTGTTGAATAATTAATTTCAGACTCGTTCAGGGTTCTGCTTGCGTAAGCAATCGGTAAATCTGAACCGATTGTACCTTGTGAAAGAACAGCGCCAATAGCAAAATTACTGGCGTCTGTAGTTAGTACGAAATCTTTCGTAAAATCGGGATACTGCAACAAGGGTTGATTTGAAAGTATATTTTTACAAAGTTCAAAACAGTTTTTATATTCGGAATTTTCGATATTTATGATTGCATCTTTTTTTAGACATTTTCTAAGCGGTTTCGTTAATTGAGCAACATTTTTAATAAATTTACGATAGTAGCCTAAGAGTCCTAAAAATCCTTTAATCTGTTTAGTTGTTTTGGGAATCGGAAATTTTTCAATAGCTTTAATTTTTTCGGGGTTAGGTCTTACACCTTCGGGAGTGACAATATGCCCGAGATAAGCCACTTCTTTTTTAAGAAATTCAGATTTATCCATTTGGATTTGGAAATTTGAATGTCTAAGTCGATTAAAAACTTCACGCAATCTTTCAACGTGCTCTTGAAGACTTGTACTAAATACAATAATGTCGTCCATGTAGACAAGACATTTATCATTTTGAATACCGGGCAAAATATTGTCCATTACCCTTTGGAATGTTGCAGGGGCATTTTTTAAACCAAAAGGCATTCTCAAAAATTCGTAATGCCCGTTACATGTATTGAAAGCAGTTTTTTGGATATCTTGTTCCTCAATCTCTATTTGATGGAACCCTGAAGCTAAGTCAAGAGTCGTAAAATATTGGCATCTACCTAATTTATCTAATAATTCGGTGATATTAGGGAGTGGGTAGCGATCGCCAATTGTCTTTTCATTAAGCTTTCGATAATCGACCACCACTCTCCATTTACGTTTGCCAGACGCATCTAATTTTTTGGGGACCACCCAAATCGGCGATGACCAAGGACTATATGATGGTCTTATAATTTTCTGACGTAACATTTCTTTTATTTGTTTATCCACTTCTGCACGATGCACTTCGGTATATCTATATGATTTTGTATAAACAGGAATTTCATCATGGGTTTTTATTTCATGTTTAATTTTATTTGTAACGTTAGTTGTTTTTCATTATTATGAAATAGATCTGAATATTCAGAAATCAGTTTAGTTATAACATAATTTTCTTCCTCATTCATATGTTCTGTTTGTATTTGGGACATATCAAATTCTATATTTTGTGTATCCAACACATTTAAATTAGGGTTTGTCTTAAGATCGTATTCATCGATCATTGTTACAATAAATGGTTTTCTAATATTAAATAAATTGTCTGTTTTCGTCAGACGAATTTATTACTGAGCATAGCGCTTCATAATTATTAACACGAGTTACACACTCGGGAATTTCGATATGAGGAATTTTTATATTGGGAATAATTACATTTCCATCTTTTACATTACTTATAGGTACTTTAATTATTTGCTCTGATCTAGCAGGTACTACTATGCACTTCGTACTTACTATTTCAGGGGCCTTCACACCATAATATATTTTTATTTCCGTATTCGGACATTTTAAAACATTTCTTTCAAGATCGATACTTGATTTTAATAAACTTAAATTATCTAATCCATCAATAAATCAAAACTTGAGTGAAAATCAAATAAAAGGAATTTTAAATCAGTAGCAGCGTCAGAGTTGAATAAACTTTTAAATGAAACTAGAGTACATTGCTGACCATGACTCGTACCATGTGCGCTGGTGACGGTAAATGGGTCAGACACAATGTTTTTACGATAAAACGTTTTTGCTACGTCGGGATTTATGAACGAACGCGTACTACCTGTATCTAATAAAATTTTTAATTTTGTTTTTGTTTCCATAATATACGGTAAATTACTGTTGTTATTTTCAAGCCGCATTATTTCGGCTGATCTAAAGTTAGGCTTAGGTCTAAAAAATTCTCGTTTGTTTCGGGGTTTTATCATCTGAATTTTCTAGGTTACGAATTTGTGTATTTTGAGGTGTGGGCCTAAATGTATTATTTGTCGTGATAGACATTGATGTGGGTCTAGGAAATCTTTATTATAATTTTGCTGATTAATCCTATTGAAACTGGTACCTGGATTATTGTTGTTATTATATCTTGGGAAATTCGGATAATTAGGTCGTACAAAACTGTTACGATTAGTATTATTATTGAAATTTGCATTGATTGCCTTACTAGGATTTGGTTGCCAATTTACATTCGATATTTGTTGTCGTTGTGAACTTGTAGTTACATGACTGTTAAAATTAATATTTGATTTAACGAATTCATACTGAAAATCATTTGTTAACATGTTAAGAGCAACATTAAGGTCAGTAGGGTTTCTAACCCTCATTTGGGAACCTATTGGATCTTTTAATCCATGTAATAAAGCCTTAAGAGTATTGTTATTAAAAAATGTACCTAATATAATCTTTTGTTCAACACTGCCGTGAGTGTTTAAATAAGCTAATTGTAAGTTCAAAAGTTCTTGCAAGCGATTATAGAATTGGAACGAATTTTCATTATGATTTTGTTGTAAGTGACAGATTTCAATATTGAGACTATATAAATCACGTTTGTCACTATAAGCGTTTAATAAAGCTGCTTTCAACCCATCCCATGTGTTAATTACAGAGGAAGCAATATTTTTAGCTGCTTCTCCCTTTATTTTAGAAATAATCGTAGACATTAAATAATCGTTAGTGAAGTCATCTGGATTTTCGACATTATAAAATTTAGTTATTAATTTTCCTGCTACTTCTAAAAATCTAGGTAATAATTGACTATCCCCGTGAAATTCGGGTAGCATAGCTAGGTATTCTGGCTTCAAAACTGCCATTGTAATTATTATTAAATTTATCTTAAATTAATGAGAATTAATTTACGAGTTTGAATACGAAACAGAACCCGTTACTTAGTTTTGAAAAACACCTCTAAATATGTTTGTACTCACCACAATACTATGCTGATCGGCTTCATCCGTCACTGCTATTCCTTGCTAGGTGCGTGTTGGATTGATGGACCTTGCTCGACACGAATTCTCGATTTTTGGAGAGGACGAGTTTCGGACCGGTTTTTTCGTGAAAAACTCGATTAATCGTTGAAACGAACAGAAATGATATTGACGCACTTCCTCGAGTTATCCTACCGACTGCGCCAGTTAAATGTTCAAAGCCGAAAAACAAGTTTTTAAAAAGTATTTTATTTACGTAACGCAGTTACAGCACGTTCTAAATGCAAACTAATTCGAAATCATAATTATAATTCACTCCTATATATAACATTTCTAATCTAAAAGATAATATGATTGTGTGGGTGTTGCAGGTGCTCTTATGCATCTGCGACACAGAATTAAACAAAGGCTTATTTATTATAAAACAAAAGGGGATATTATTGTTAGTTGATATAACTTACATATATTATTACATACAATTATTATTTTAATAGTAAAAAGGCAAAAGGTAAGAAAATTTTAAGCACAAATTATAAAATGAATTTAGTGTAGTTTTTGATGTGAAGTATTATCACTTTATTTTCTGGTGTCATTACTGGTTGATGGTGCATGAGAAAAATGAAATTGAGACTGTTTCATCAAAATTTCATTTTAGTCCGGTTCCATTTGCGAAGCAGAAATTCTTAAAACTGATGAAATAAGCTCATCTGTAATTCTGTTTCTTAAAGAAGTTTTCCTAAGCTTCATTGTTGAAAAGATTTGTTCGCATATATAAGATGAGCCGAACATTGTCATTATCATCATTGCATGAGTAATTAGATTTGGGAAATTAACTGGACTTAAATTTTTATAAAATTCTAGTAATGGTACTGTATGAAAAGTTTGTTTCAGGAGAGTATTACAGTTCAGTTCTATTAACTCAAGTTGAAATTTTGCATCAACTTCTTCGTAATTAACATTGAATGGGGTCGCAAAAATACAAAACTCTGGTTCCATTTTTCTAAAGTCCTGAAATCTCCTTTCAAATTCTGAAGATAGTTTTCTCAAATTAATTTCGTATTTTTAATCTTATTGTTTGATATAGTGAATATTAAAGATTGTATTCTTGGAAAATGAGCAAAATCACATTTAGAGATCTGATTAGCAAATAATAATAACTGTAAGAAACTGATTTTTCCCTTGCAATTTGAGATTAAGTTTATTCATGTGTACGAGGAGGTCTGTGAAAAATGCGAAATCAGAAAGCCACGTTTCGTTTTCTAAGACGTCACAATATCGTCTTTTAAATCTCAAATTCTTTCAAATACTTTCCATCACCTAACCAACGAACTTTTGAATAATACAGGATATCGAAATGCTCAGCATGTACGGACTCCAAAAACTGTTGAAACTGGCGATGTAATAATCTCCTGGAACGAATCATATTTACTAGTTTTACAACAATATTAAGTATATGGTCAATAAGGCAATGCAAAAAAACAACATAATTTTCCGGATACTTACAATTAAATTTCCCAACAAATCCTTGATTGATTCCAACCATATTAGGAGCACCATCTGTAGTTACATTACATAACTTATCAATAGGTAAACGAAGTTTATCGATGCACTTTTCAAATGCACTAAATATATCGGCACCAGTCGTTGTTCCTTTCATTGACTGCAGCCCTGCAAGTTCTTCTGTAATTTCAAAGTGGGCGTTGATTCCTCTTACAAATTTGAGTAACTGCGCAGTATCGCTGATATATGTACTTTCATCCATGGTAATTGAATAAAAAATACATTTTTGAGTTTTTGTAGTCAGTTGTGAAATTAGATTTTTATCAATATTTTCAATTCTCTCGGTGATTGTTCTTCTTGAGAGAGATAGTGACTGAAAATCATTTTTCTTTTCAGGGCACATAATATCGCACACATCTATCATGCACTGCTTTATAAATTCACCATTTGAAAATGCTTTATTAGATTTAGCAATATTATAAGCCAACACATAACTGGCTTTCGTAGCGCATCTTGGAGAATGATTAGCTCTCTGAAATAATTGTTGTTGACTTGATACATTTTTTATTAAATCTTTCGATTTAATTTTTTTACCTCTTCACTTAACGATGAGTAGGAGTGGTTTTCATGTTTGTTCTGGAAATGGCGTTGAATGTTATATTCTTTTAAAACTGCAAAAGTTGTATTGCAAAGTATGCACACAGGTTTTTTCTTTAAATAAAGTATAGAAATATTTCCAAGTCCATTCTTCTTTAAAAACTCGACATTCTGAATCCACTTTTCTTTTTTTAACATCCATTTTAGACGTTACCTACTACGGAGAACAACACACAGAAACGCAATTGACGAAAGCTTACTGCTAACTAATGCTCTTGCGCGGGTGTTTGTTGAGGCAGTCACAGCGGGTCGTTGCAGATGACTGACTAAGTCGCTAACTAACTGATCTTCGGGCGGCCTCGCTTGTATTTATACCTACCTGCAAGGATTGTTCGGGAATTGGATTTTTCCGGTTCTTTCGAGAAAACAAGTTTCGAGCGAAGATAAGTCATCTGTTTAGGTCGGATGGATTTGTCCAGAATACTATTGTGTTTTGAATATCGCCGCAGGTAGTTTTTATTCGGGTCGTCACATTACGAAGTAAGAACGCGTTCAAATATTCACACGACGGCACTCCTAAACGGGCCGGATTAAACCTTTCCGCGGGCCGGACTTGGCCCGCGGGCCGTAGTTTCCCCATCACTGGCCTAAACAAATTCAAGCAGGGACTTACTTTTTGTTTTAAACTATACCAGCTTCTCGGCCAATAATAATTGCAATCTTTTATTATTATAGGGAATACTATTCATTAAATTTATTAATAATAAATAAATCTTTTGTTTTAATTATGTTTTATATTTATATAAACACTGTACTTTTTGTTAAAATACCAATATATTTTGTTCACATATAATTACATAAAGCTCATGTAGAAGCTCCCGTTTCAAGTTCAACAATTTTAGCTGGAGTAATATTAAAATTGGTTGGTTATGGATTATTGCGATAAATGTCTTTATTTTTGAGTCTTGGAATAAAAATGAAGTATTATTTGTGATAATTAGAATAATTGGGAAGTATTTGTTTCTTTAATTTGTATTCGTCAGACAGATCTTATTTCTTTAATTGCTAATTTTTCGGTAGCTCATATAGGATTAGTGTTAGCGGGTATTATAGCTTTAAATTACTCAGCATTGTGTGGGGCTTCAGTCATAATATTAGCTCATGGGTTATGTTTATCTGGTCTATTTTGTTTAGCGAACATTTCTTATGAACGACTGATAAGTCGAAGATTATTTTTAAATAAGGGATTAAATAATTTAATACCAAGAATATCTATATGATGATTTTTAATTAGATCTTCAAACATATCTGCTCCTCCTTCTTTAAATCTTTTAGGTGAAATTATATTAATTAATAGTTTAGTAAGATGAAGATTTTATTGTGTTACCTTTATCTCTTCTTTCTGTTTTAGAGCTGTTTATTCTTTATATTTATATTCATATAGTCAACATGGTCAACATTCTGGTTTGTATTCACTTTCGATAGGGTACACTCGAGAATATTTATTATTATTACCTATAAATTTATTAATTTTAGAGGGTGATTTATTTTACATTATAAATTTAATTAAAATTGTTTAAGAAAAATATTGATTTGTGGAATCAATGATATAGAAATAGCAATTTAGATAATCTTATCGATTTATGTTTTGATTATATATGTTTTGTTTACTCTGGACTTTTCCCAATTTCAAGATTTTTAATAAGTATTTTATTTATGATTTTAGATTATAGAATAATTTTAGAAATAAACATATTATCAATTAATTCTTGTCCTATTGTTATTGCAATTTCACTGGATTGAATATCTTTGTTATTTATAAGATTTGTATTATTTATTTCTTCTATAGTTATATTTTATAGAGAAAGCTATATAGAAGGAGATCTTACAATTAATAGTTTTATTATATTAGTCTCTATATTTGTTTTATCTATAATGCTATCAATTATTAGACCTAATTTAATTAGAATTCTATTAGGATGGGATGGATTAGGGCTTGTTTCTTATTGTTTAGTAATTGACTATCAAAATGTTAAATCTTATATCGCAGGTATAATTACTGCTCTAACAAATTGTATCGGCGATGTAGCTTTATTAATATCAATTGTTGGAATAATAAATTATGGAAGTTGAAATTATAATATATAAATAATAATTGCCAGGATATTCGTTATATGGGAAGATTAGTTGTTCATATACCAATTATAAGATTACTCCGGAGAATTTACTTTTTAAAAAGAACTTTTATTTTTGTTACACATTAGAATACAGAATAACAGCGATTCGCCTTACTTACTAACACTAAACTCGTAATATGGAAACAAAGATTATATATGGAAAAGGAAGCTGAATAAGCGAAGAGATAAGATTATAATAACATTAGCTTGCATAAAGTGGTGAAATACATATAAAGACAAAGAAGTACTTATAATTAAAATAATATAATGTCTGTATTGTAGCCCAGGTTACTCCTCCCTCCTTAAATTTTGGCACACCCTGGGAGTGGCAAATCCACGTTCAGTGATGCACTGTTTTTGTTTTTTCTAAAGTATTTTAGGTACACCAGGACAATACTTATAATTAATATCGTGTAAAGCAGCAGAGTCCAGATGCTTGGTTTTAGTACACTTAAGTCTTGTTTATTAATTGGCACTTGCACGTATTGTGGAATGTTTAGTAGGCTCAATTTTTTCACTTTGATTTGGGTGTCACTAATGTTATAAGTTTTCAACTGGATATCGGTAGCACTAATCATTATAGGGCTCCCGAATGTTTCTTCTATCTCTGGGACGACGTTGTCCTTGTAGATCATGACGCAATCGTCGTTTTTAATGATGTATATTCCTCGTAGTTCCAGGGAATCCTCAAAGTCGGGGCAACGCATCTTGATGGTATCCTTTTGGGTTAGGACAGCCAAATGTTGAGTTGTAAACGGGATGTTTTCTAGATGATTTCCTCGTAGGTCGAGTTTTGTGTATTGACAATCTTTATTTGTCCCATGTTGAATCAGATTTGTTTCGCAGGTTGTTTGCTGATTCGTTAATAATTTATTTGAGCATTGATAATGCTGTTTTCCATGAAGGCACATGTCACTCAAAGGCCATATTTGATTATTTGATTTTGATTTAATTAAATAATTGAAATTTGGAATAATCGTTAACATTTCAGATTCGATTTCAGACGGTATAGGGTGCAAGGAATATAAATCAAAGGTATCTTCGTAATTAATAGGTATTGACAGGAAATAGTTAATAGTTGAATCTTTTATTTTGCAATCAACTGTAATTACTGATTCGAAGTTTAGGATATTTTCCGGTTTTACTTCAAATGGCAACTCTTCTTGATAATGTTTTGATATTTTAGATATTTCCAATAGTAAATCTTTAGGGCTGATAATATCATTATGCAGAATTTTTAATTTGCAGAACGATAGTGAGTTTATTATATTTCCTAAAATATTCGAAATAATACTAAATAGTAAAATTAATTGATTATAAAGGTCTTTAACGAAGAGTATGTTTTGATGTTCAATTTCATCATTCAAAATAGCATGTAATTGCATAATTCTTGATTTTAATATATCTTGATTGTGCTGAATTTCTAAAATTGTATTATTGAATTCCTTTATTAAGTCGTTATTTAAACTATACCCTTTATTAATTTGATATTTTAACTCGGTTTGCTCTACGTTTAGGTAATCTAATATTTCATTAATTCTTTTTTCATCATTGGCATCCATGTTGCCACTTATTAACTTAATTATACTACCTAATCCATCTATAAGGCCTCTTTTATTTCTCGAACTTATTGAGTGAGATTGTATTGTATTAATTTGCCTCATTATCTTATTTCTAGTGAAGTTTAGTAATTTATCATAATTTTCAAAATCTCGTTTAAATTTTGAAACATTGTTTATCATTGAATTTAAGTATTCGTATTGATTATTAATTTTTCCAAATTCATCATAAACTAATTTTAATTCGTAACGGTGGACAAAAGTGTGAATCGATTTTTGTAGCTTTGCTGGTCCAAGGTAAATAGGTAATATTCCTATATTTTGTGTGATATTTTTAATTTCAAATCCTTTTATTGTAAGGGTCCATATTAACCTGGAAAAGATTTATCTTATTAAATTTCGCCTAAGTAAATTTGAATTTGTATGTCAGATTTATAAAATATATAATCTATCATAGATTTTACAACTTTGTAATCTAATTTATCAAGACCACAGCCTAGTTTCGGAATAGCTAGTTCAGTTATTTTATTTTTTGTACAGAAATCTAGAAGGTTAATTAATGTTTTGAATAAACACTTATAAGTTGGTTTATCAAAATGTTTATCTTTACTTATTAAGTACATAATATATCTACCTGTATCAACGGAGGATTTTAAGAACGTTGACTTGTGAGTCGCAATTCCCGATCAAAACGTAAACTTGTTGGCCAAACGTTTTAATCGGTTTCCCGTGATTACTCGATTAACTCAGGGTAGAGGTTACACACAATAAAAAAAATAATAAAGAAGTTTATCTTACCTGGTTTTTCGTGAAGACGGAGTAGCTTACACAGGAACAGATTAAATTGTTTATTTCACTTATGAAAATAAATTGTTATGTTTAATTGACTCTGAATAATTCTGTCAGGTAACGTGAATTAAAAATTCTTGTTAAAAAAAAAATTACAAGTAAAGAATTTATTTACAGAAAAATTAAAATTGAAAAGAAATATACAAGAAAATAACATATAACGAAAATGAGCAATAAAAAAAATATACAAGTGAAAACAAAATTAAGTGAAATAACAATTTAAAAATAAAATAACATAACTTACAACAATAACAATAACGCGGACTTAAGACGGCACTTGGTGAGAACTGGTTGGTGAACTGATTGATTCGACACTTGGTGTGAACTGCTTGATTTTGCTTAGGGCGCTGGGCTTTTATCCCAAACGCCGAAAAACCTTCCCCCTCTACGTTTTTGGGGGGTAATAGCACCATTTCTCTCCTGGCTTCCGCTGGAGCCATTTCGGGGTGGCCCGAAAGAAAAAAATTAAACAAATGAAAAAAAATACTTATGAATAATATTTCCCCATGATATGTATACCAAAATACGGGGAAAATTATTTTCTACATATACATATTTAATTTGAAATGATTCCAGGCGAAAAATGGTGTCTTATTGAATTAATATTGCATAGCGGTTGATTGTTATGAAATTTGTAAATTAAATTTATACCAAAAGATGCAGCATGACAATGCGCATCTTTTGATATAGTCAACAACAACTATACATAAACAATTGCCGCTGAATGTTAAAATGAACCACAAACAAAAGGGGGTCATAAATCATTATGCCTGGGCTATAAGTAAATATGAAATAATAGCTAAAATATTTAAGAATTAAATATTTTAACCTTTCCCAGACATAAAGGGAGGTGATGCAATTGTTATGTATAGTTGTTTTCCCGTGGAAACTCGTCGTGAACGCATTTTCCACATTGTGACAGCTCGAAGTTTTATAGGCTTCTACTATGAAGCTCTTATTAGTGTGTGTACTCAAATTGATGGTCTTTCTCTCAGCTATTGAATGGTGGTTGTGGTGTTCTGGTGTGATTCGCGGTTTTGCTATAAACCGCGAATAAAGCATATCCCTTTGGCTTCTATTGTGACGTCATCGCAAACTTCGGTTTTTCCCGAGTTAAACGTGCGCTTTGCAAACACGCGCTTTCCAATCGGTCGTGTCCCAACGCAGGTAGAAGAGGGTTCGTGCGGCTAAGTTATTCCGTGCCCAAAATGCTGTGACACGGATAGTAGGATGTTTTACAGGATTCTTCCTGGTTTTAGGTAGCTGTGGAGAAATGTGTGTGGGGCGCGAACTTTACTTATTTGAATTAAAGTGAAGCAACATTTTGGAATTGAGAATGGGACCGTTGTTACAATGAATTTGAAAAAAGTTGAGTTAACGACGCTTAGAGTAAAGCGCCGGTAACAATTCGGCCCCGTCAAATAAGCAAAGTTCGTGTGAATACACCACTGAAGAAAAAATATATACAATTAATAAAAGTGCCGTCAAAAGTAAAAATGTACATGTGAAATATGAAAACCAATATTGTCCAAGTTGGTTTTCTTTTATTGGGCGCCACAATGGGTATCGGTGAAAAAGACTGCCCATTGTCAGTCTGCTGTTGAGTCGTCTCAGGAAAGCGGTGTTGGAAAGGGAGTAATCCTTTTTGTAGCACATATTATCGCCCGAGGTCGTCGTATATCTGTGGTACCGATTGTACTCACAGTTTCGCGAACTTTCGACGTCGAAAAAACTATTTACAAATATTTACACTTACACTATCTTCAATCGTCCTTGGGTGGGGTAATAGTTTCTGTATTTTCGGGAGAGCGTCTTTATCGCGGAAAGTAGGCACTAGTCTAGGCTGTGCTGGATGGTCCTGGAAGAGGGTCATCGGCGACGTCGAGAGGTTCTGGTGTTCCGGGTGTTAGGGTCTGTTGAGGTGCTGGCCGCATGTCATCAGCGTGTATTCGTACAATACGTCCATTCCGATCGATTAAGTACACGCGTCCTTCGAAATGATTCTGCACCGTGTGGGGTCCTAACCATTTGGGGGCGAATCCTGCAGGATTTTCAGCATCACTTAACGCGTGATTTCGGATAACGACCTGCTGTCCTCTTGCGAATTGTGCAGATTCGTTTCGGAAGTAGTAACGACGGACATACTGGCGTTGTTGTTCTCGAATGTCCTCCAATATCTCCTCTCTCTCTTCACTCGGTCGGGCTGTTGGGATTAGGCGTTCTGCTGGGCGGGGTAGGTCGTATCCTAGAACAGCGCGGGCGGGTGTGAATCCTTTTGCGGCGTTTGTACGGGAACGCAACTCAAATAAAATGGGCTGGAGGTGATCTGCCCACTTATTTCCGGCCTGTCCTTGCATCCGTATCCGCAAGCATTTCTCAACTCTTGGTTTCTCCGCTCTGTCGGATTCGCCTGAGGGTGATAAACTGGAGTGTAATACGCTTCTACTCCCCATTTATGAAGTTGGTCACGCCATTTTTTCGAGTTAAACTGCGGGCCATTGTCGCTGATCACAACTCTCGGGTAACCAAATCTGTGGAACACTTGTTCCTCTAGCAATTTTAAAATATTGCTTGATCGGGCTTGACCAATCGGGAACGCCTCAACCCATTTGGTGAATAGATCAGTTACTACGAGAATTGATCTTTTCTTGGTGTTTGTAGCAGGATACGGTCCCATTAAATCGACTGCTACTGTATCGAATGGTGGGACGGGAATGCGCGCTTTCATGGGAGCTTTCTTCTGATTCTTTCCACGCTTCGTGGCAATGCAGATGAGGCACTTCTTCACGTAGTTTCGTACATCCGTTGGCAGTGTGGGCCAGTAGTAACGGCTACGAATACTTCGCAAAGTTTCGTCGCGACCTGGGTGAATGGCCTCGTCGTGCATTGCGTGGAGAACACGAGGAATTGCTGCGGCAGGGACATACAATGTTCTGTCACGATCTTCAATGGGTCGATAGTACAGGCATCCGTCTAGTGTTTCCCAACATTGGCTATGTTCCTCCCATTCGGCGTGAGTTTGATCGGCCAGCAGTTGGAGTTTACGCTGCACGTCTTTATTGAGCTGCTGCGCTTCCATCACCGAATGAATGAGAGGGACGCCTACCATCTTTAACTGTGGTGGTAAAATTTCCTTCAATTCCGCTAGGTCTCCAACGGGCTGATCTTCCGGATCTCGGCTGAGTAAATCGTGCAGTTGATTAGCTTCTCCCGCGCAGTGGCTAATCTCGAAGTCAAAACTTTGTAGCAAAAGAGCCCATTGTGTTAGTTTTGACTTCTGATCTTTAAACTTAGCTAGCCAAGTTAAAGCTTTGCTGTCCGTTATGACATGAAAATGACGTCCTTCGAGAAGAGGGCGATACCTTCTAAGAGCCCATATGAGCGCTAGACACTCTTGCTCATTGATGTGGTATCTTCTCTGCGCATCATTTAATTTCGCGGAATCAAATGATATGATCCTCTTTGCTCCTGCTGGGGTGGTCTGGAACAGTACTGCCGAGATTCCTAACTGCGACGCATCTGTTTGCACAGTATATGGCAGATCTGGTAAGGGCCGGTGGAGTTGAAGTGGCTGTTGAACACGTTGTCGGAGGGTTTCCATTGCTGATGTTGCAGCTGGTGTCCATTTAAATGGGCGTGTCGTGGCAGTTAATGTATTGAGCGGGGCGACGATGTTCGCAAATCCCTGAACATATTGTCTAATCCAGTTGCAAAGTCCCAGGAATTTGCGTAGCTGTCGGCGGGTTTTCGGGATCGGATGATTCACTATTTGCTGCAGGTGCTTCTTTAGTGGTACGGTTCGGTCGGCATCGACCATATGTCCTAAATATTCCAACGCCGTTTTTCCGAAAGAACATTTTTCCACACCAAGCCGAAGATCGAACTGGTCTAAGCGTTCGAAAACCAGTGCCAGGTGCCTGAGATGATCTTCGGGTGTCTTTGAAAATACGATGATGTCGTCTAAGTACACCATCGTAAAATCGTGAATCATACCGGCGAGGACTTCCTGCGACATTAACCTCTGAAACGTGGCAGGGGCATTTTTGAGTCCGAATGGCATTACTTTAAATTGATAATGCCCACCGTCTGGAGTTGAGAAGGCTGTATACAATTTGGAGGACTCCTCCATGGGAATCTGCCAATACCCACTTTTCAGGTCGAGAGTTGAAAAGATTTTGGCATCCCCGAGGTCGCGAAGGGCTTCTTGAATGACCGGCATGGGAGTCGGCTCTGAGACGGTCACTTCATTTAACTTTCTATAGTCGATACAGAAGCGACTGGTTCCGTCTTTCTTGTTCACCAAAACGATGGGAGATGCGTATGAGCTGGTACTCGGTTCGATTATTCCTTGGGCTAGGAGGTCCTCTACTTGTTTATCAATTTCTTGTTTCCGGGCTGGATTAACTCGGTAAGGTCGGATGCGAATTGGTTTTGTAGTGGTGAGCTGGATTTTATGTTCTGTAGTGCGTGTGCGGTGAGCGAACTGGTCTTTCGGTGTGAATGTTCGTATAAATCTATTAACTAATTCATCGAAATGTTGGGTGGCAGCTCCGATGAAGTCGTTATCCAGCTTGGGCGGAGATTCATCGTCTGCATGGTTGCGCTGTTCGGTCCATCGAATTGTTTGTCGTAGGCCGTACCGAGGTGTATGCAACACTTGCTGCAATCGATAACAGCGTCCTGTGACGTCTGCTGTGATGTTTTCCCCAGCTAAGTTCGTTTTAGCTCGGAGTGGTCGGGTACAAGTTGAAATTCCTGGGCGAATATAATTTTGGTTTGCTCCGAGGTCGAGAAGACATGTTATTGTCTGTTCGCGCACAATTAACGGCAGGAGCACAAGCTGCGAGATGCGGATTGAACAAGTGGCTACACGATTAACAGTGTCTATTTGGCGGGAACTTTCTCGCGAGCACGTATTGTTGTTCGCCCGTTCGTCCCGGGTCTCGCCGATGTCCTGGTGGATGAGCCGGGTTTCGCCGACGTCCTGGTGAAGGAGCCGGGTCTCGCCGATGTCCTGGTGGAGGGGCCAGGTCTCGCCGATGTCCTGGTGGAGGAGCCGGGTCTCGCCGATGTCCTGGTGAAGGAGCCGGGTCTCGCCGATGTCCTGGTGGAGGAGTCGGGTCTCGCCGTTGTCCTGGTGAAGGAGCTGGGACTCGCCAATGTCCTGGTGGAGGAGCCGGTTCTCGCCGATGTCCTGGTGGAGGAGCCGGGCCTCGCCGACATCCTGGTGAAGAGGCCGCAAGGGACTGCCATCTCTGTGGAAGCCCTGGGATCCATTTGTTTCCTGGTGATCGTGACGGTCTCTGTAAATCTCCTGGTGAAGGTGACGGGTGGATAGCTTCCTAAAACGTGGGGGCGTTGTCCGAGTCGAATTGCGGTGGCGGTATTTAGTGGCGGCAGGTGAGCTTAATAAATTGTTCAGCTCTACTCCTGCCGCTGTTGAGCTTTCCCGAATGTTGTGGGCAATCACTGTGCCAATGATAGCCTTTCTTGCACTTCTGGCAAAACGGTGGGTCTTGGTGGTTCGGCTTTGAAACACTTTGCTTCTTCGTTTGAGGCGGCTCTGTGGCATTCTGATTTTGGGTGAGTGTTCTCTTCTCGGGATATTTTCCTTTTTGTGCGTGCTTATAGTGTGGTGAGCGGGGGCGGTTCATGAAGTTTGTGCTGCGGTTATCTTTTGGCGAATAATTTGTGTGTTTGTTGGTGTTCACTTGTGTCGGCTTCTCCTGGGAATGATACTTTGTATTGTTCGGCGGAGATTTGTTTTGACTGAATTGCATAACAGGCATTAAGTCCAGTTGAGAACATGATAACGCTGCTGCCTGGTCCACGAAGTCTGCTACGGTGGTCGGTTTGAAAAAGAGTGCCTGTCGCAGAGAGGGAGATGCCAAATGCCACATAATTGTTGTTTTTAACTCTTCGCTCGACGATATCAGATTTCGATTGAAGAGTGACATTTTCCGAACGGCAAAAGGACCTGGGGGCGAGTCTCCTTGAGGTTTCGTCGTCAATTCTATCAGCTCGTCGTGGGCAACTGCAGCAGGGTTGATTGATTTGATAAATAATAACTTTGCTTGTTTCCAAGTTACGTCTTTTGTAAAATATCCCCCATATTTCCGTATGTCCTCCGTGTCCATTCTGCTCAGTGCGTGCTGGTGTTTTATTTCGTCCGTCAAGTTGAGGCCCCTGAAGTCGACTTCCAGCTCCGAAACTTCCTTGGATCGCGGCCGTCGAATTTTGGTTTTTCCGTCGGTTTGGAGAGGATTGATTGTCGCAGGAGGTCCAGGAAATTATTGCTTGGGTCGGGATGTGATTTTGGGTGGGTGAGTGGTGTAGTTGTTTGAGCGGTGGGAAGGGAGTTATTTTTTGTTGCAATGTAATTTTCCGGGTGGATTACTGCATGCGTCACGATCTGGTGGGGCTGCTCCGGATAGTTGGGTGGCGGTGTCGGCAGATCACGTCGAGCTGCCGAGTTTTGATTTCGGAACTCCATTTCCGCTTGAGTCATTCTCAGCTGTTCGCGGAGCGCGGCTATTTCTCTCGCAGAATTGTATTCCTGTTTCTGCAGCCTATCCTTCCAAAATTCCGCACTATTCTCCTCTTCCTCTCGTTGTTTTTGCAACAGGACATCCCGTTGTTGTTGTAATAGCCGTTTTGTGGCCTCGTAATCCCGATCCACCTTCTCCATGAGGCCGTAGACTTCCTCGAGGGCTGTAGAACTTCGAGTCGAACTACGCGAAGGAGGTCGTTCTGTGGTGCTGTCTTGTGTTTTCTGCGCGCCTGTTGTGGATTGGTCGATCCTGGATTCGGCACCGGTGAGGATGGCATCCAGGTTCACCGTATCTAGCGCTCCGGTCGCGCTGAGAATGGCGTCAAGGTGTGCTTGTTTGGGAGCTGAACGAAGGGTCATGTCGTGTGTACTCATCTTTAACACTGGTTTTTCGTGACAAAAAAAAGATTAATAACACAAAATATGAAGTACGGCCCCGTTGAGTTTCTAACTGCACCTAAACTTATTGAAATAACAACAGAAAAAACACAAATTTAAATTTGCCTGATCAGCTACTCCTGGGCTGGTGTGTTCCTAAATAAAAAATGTAATTATCTAGTGACTGTTTGTTTAAAAATTTGATTATTACTGTTCTGTGTGAAAATAAAATAATACGTCTTGAGTATTTAAAACCGACAAGAATCAGGCCAAAATATTAACGAAATTATTTGAGTTTCTTGAATATAAAACTAAAACAAAAAAAAATTAATTGGAAGTACGATATATTAATTGATAAACAATGACTCAAATAAATTGTTTTCAGGGTCGTGAGTCTGAATTTACTCAAAAGTAATGAATTTATCACAAAGTAAACTCAAAGGTAAGTGAGAATAAAAATGATGGGTGTTAATTATTTAACAGAATAATTCGCTAACAACAAAACTATTACACTTTGGGTGCACTATATGAAGTTTTCAAACAAAAGTCATTGGTGTTAGGCGATATTCACAAATGAGAAACAAAAAAATCAACACACGTGTGATATTTATCAACGATAAATGGTAAATGAGAAATAAAATCTCAAAGCACGGGTAGCATTTATCAAGGATAAATGGTAGATAAAAAATTAAAGCACGTTGGCACTATTTATCAAGGATAAATGGTAAATTAAAACACGTTGGGCGCCATTTATCAACGATAAATGGGAAATTAAAACACGTTGGGCGCCATTTATCAAGGATAAATGGTAAATTAAAACACGTTGGGCGCCATTTATCAACGGGGGATTTTAAGAACGTTGACTTGTGAGTCGCAATTCCCGATCAAAACGTAAACTTGTTGGCCAAACGTTTTAATCGGTTTCCCGTGATTACTCGATTAACTCAGGGTAGAGGTTACACACAATAAAAAAAATAATAAAGAAGTTTATCTTACCTGGTTTTTCGTGAAGACGGAGTAGCTTACACAGGAACAGATTAAATTGTTTATTTCACTTATGAAAATAAATTGTTATGTTTAATTGACTCTGAATAATTCTGTCAGGTAACGTGAATTAAAAATTCTTGTTAAAAAAAAATTACAAGTAAAGAATTTATTTACAGAAAAATTAAAATTGAAAAGAAATATACAAGAAAATAACATATAACGAAAATGAGCAATAAAAAAAATATACAAGTGAAAACAAAATTAAGTGAAATAACAATTTAAAAATAAAATAACATAACTTACAACAATAACAATAACGCGGACTTAAGACGGCACTTGGTGAGAACTGGTTGGTGAACTGATTGATTCGACACTTGGTGTGAACTGCTTGATTTTGCTTAGGGCGCTGGGCTTTTATGCCAAACGCCGAAAAACCTTCCCCCTCTACGTTTTTGGGGGGTAATAGCACCATTTCTCTCCTGGCTTCCGCTGGAGCCATTTCGGGGTGGCCCGAAAGAAAAAAATTAAACAAATGAAAAAAAATACTTATGAATAATATTTCCCCATGATATGTATACCAAAATACGGGGAAAATTATTTTCTACATATACATATTTAATTTGAAATGATTCCAGGCGAAAAATGGTGTCTTATTGAATTAATATTGCATAGCGGTTGATTGTTATGAAATTTGTAAATTAAATTTATACCAAAAGATGCAGCATGACAATGCGCATCTTTTGATATAGTCAACAACAACTATACATAAACAATTGCCGCTGAATGTTAAAATGAACCACAAACAAAGGGGGGTCATAAATCATTATGCCTGGGCTATAAGTAAATATGAAATAATAGCTAAAATATTTAAGAATTAAATATTTTAACCTTTCCCAGACATAAAGGGAGGTGATGCAATTGTTATGTATAGTTGTTTTCCCGTGGAAACTCGTCGTGAACGCATTTTCCACATTGTGACAGCTCGAAGTTTTATAGGCTTCTACTATGAAGCTCTTATTAGTGTGTGTACTCAAATTGATGGTCTTTCTCTCAGTTATTGAATGGTGGTTGTGGTGTTCTGGTGTGATTCGCGGTTTTGCTATAAACCGCGAATAAAGCATATCCCTTTGGCTTCTATTGTGACGTCATCGCAAACTTCGGTTTTTCCCGAGTTAAACGTGCGCTTTGCAAACACGCGCTTTCCAATCGGTCGTGTCCCAACGCAGGTAGAAGAGGGTTCGTGCGGCTAAGTTATTCCGTGCCCAAAATGCTGTGACACGGATAGTAGGATGTTTTACAGGATTCTTCCTGGTTTTAGGTAGCTGTGGAGAAATGTGTGTGGGGCGCGAACTTTACTTATTTGAATTAAAGTGAAGCAACATTTTGGAATTGAGAATGGGACCGTTGTTACAATGAATTTGAAAAATGTTGAGTTAACGACGCTTAGAGTAAAGCGCCGGTAACACCTGCATCGCGTAGATAGCATAGCGAATAAAGGGTTGGATTTTGTTGATGAAGGTCGCGTACTTGTCCAAAACGCATTCTAAAGTCACGTGCAATACCCGCATTCATTTTTAAGTCTCTACTAACACAATGGGCTAGGGAAAAGTCATACGGTGCGAAGAATAAGTTGTCTGAAATTTCTTGAATATTTTCGGCAACTGGTTTTATTTCTTGTTTTAAGTAATTTTGGAATTCCTCAAATTGTAATTCATTTCCTTTATTTATCTCAGTAGTTACACGTGGTCGTTTTACATTAGATAAATGAATTTTATCTTGAGTCATGTGATGTCCTTTAGTAATTTTTGCTGTATGGTAATCTTTATCGATTGATTTTATAATTTCTTTTTTATATTTATTTTTTGTTTTGGACTGTTTTTGGCGATTTTTTATGTAAACATTATCGGGAATATCGGGAGGTTCCTCTCGATTTTCATTTATTTTTTGAATGGTTTTTACCTTGTTGTCATTTAATTTTTTATTTATTTCTTCATACAAGAGGTTGACTTTTTGTTTATGATTAATTATATAATCGTTTAAGAATATATTTTCTATATTAATTTTAAGAGCATTATCAGTACCAATATGTCCAGATATAATTTCTGAAGGCATTAATTTCGTAGTAGAGTGAATCGTATTATTATAAGCTAAAATTGAATATAATATTTTTGTTTCGATTGGTTCAGTTTTATATATAACTTGATTATTTAATAACCTAATATGCTTTATTATTGTCGAGTGTAATCTCTCGGCAATACCGTTAGATTCTGGATGCTGTGTACTTGTAAAATTCAATTTTATGTAATTCTAAAAGTTCCTTTATTAACGTATTTTTAAATTCTATATGATTATCGGCTACGATTTTTTCAGGAATTCCATGATGCGAGAAAAATTTAATTAAGTTATTTGCAATATCAACAGCTTGGCTAAAATTTAATTTGTATAGTTGAGCGTATTTTGAAAAGGAATCTACGATCGTAATAAACTTAACCTTATCGAATGTGATAGTGTCAACATGAACAATTTGAAAGGGTTTTGTAGCTGTCGGAGTTGTGCAATATTTAATTTTTAGGGGTTTCCTATCGTATTTAGATACGAGACAGATTTCGCAAGAGTTTATAAATTTTTGTATTAATTTTCGAGCATCAGGAAAATAATAATTACGTTTTATTCTCATTTCCGTTTCATCGATACCTCGATGATTACTTTTTCCTTCATGTGCATTTCCTATTATTTCAATCATCTCATCTTCATCTTGAACATCTTCCAAAAGTTGTGCACATTTAACTAATTTTAATTTAGAATTATTAAAGTATTTTTGTACTACGCTACAGAATTTTTCGTAACACGGATCCTTAAAGAATAAATGATAATATATGTTCGGAACAGTGTATTGTTTGATAAAATTTATAACATCATTGTCAAAATTATTTTTTGATATTTGAACAAAAAGTCTCATTTTTTTATTATTATATAATCTTTCAATTTTTGGATCTGCAGGAGAATAATCTACTTCTGATATGATAATTTGATTATTGAAAACGTTTAATGATTTATCCGAAACGGGAATATTAATTATAGGATTTTCTTTATTAGAATGAACGGTTATTCCGTCATCATCGTCTCTTATCGACTGTGGGGGTTCAACAATAGTTGAAAATTTATCATTGTAATCAGGATAATCATATTCGTCGTTTACATTAATTTCAATGCGTGATAAACCGTCCGCATTTTTATTTAAGGTTCCTTTTTTGTATATTATTTCGTAGTCATATTCGGATAGCTTTAATCGCCATCTGACTAATTTTGAGGTAGGTTCACGAATGGACATTAACCACTGAAGGGGTTTATGGTCAGTCACAATTTTAAAACGACGACCAAATAGATAGGGACGGAAGTATTTCGTAGCCCATACAATTGCGAGCAATTCTTTCTCTATTGTTGAGTAACGTGTTTCTGAGTCGTTAAGGGTACGACTAGCATAAGAAATTGGAAGATCAGAACCGATCTCGCCTTGGGATAAGACAGCGCCGATAGCATAATTGCTAGCATCTGTGGTTAACACAAAGGGTTTTTTAAAATCAGGGTATTGAAGTAATGGCTGATTCATCAAGACTTTCTTGCATAAATCGAAGCATGAAATATAATCTGGATCATTAATATCGATAATTGAATTTTTCTTTAGGCATTTTGTTAAGGGCCTTGTCAAGTCAGCAAAACTTTTGATAAATTTACGATAATATCCTAACAAGCCAAGGAAACCTTTAATTTGCTTTGTTGTTTTCGGGATCGGGGGTAATTTTTTATTGCTGAAATTTTATCAGGGTTAGGTTTAACACCGTCAGGAGTTACAACGTGTCCCAAATATGCAACTTCCTTTTTTAGGAATTCTGATTTGTCTAATTGTATTTTTAGATTTGACTCTCTTAGTCTTGCAAATACTTCTTTTAACCTAAAAATGTGTTCTTGTAAGCTTGTTGAGAAAACAATGATGTCATCCATATATACAAGGCATGAATTATTTTGTAAATCACGAAGAATGTGATCCATAACACGTTGAAATGTCGCTGGGGCATTTTTAAGCCCAAATGGCATTCGTAAAAACTCATAATGTCCATTAAGTGTATTGAACGCAGTTTTAGGGATGTCTCGTTCGGAAATTTCGATTTGATGAAAACCCGATGCTAGGTCAAGAGTAGTGAAATACTGGCATTTTCCAAGTTTATCTAAAAGATCGTTAATATTAGGAAGGGGGTATCTATCACCGACTGTTTTCTCGTTTAATTTCCTATAGTCTATGACCATGCGCCATTTGCGCTTGCCGGAGGCGTCCATTTTTTTTGGAACAATCCACACAGGGGAACTCCAAGGACTATAAGATGGCCTAATAATATTTTGAGACAACATATCCCTAATTTGATTTTTAACCTCTTCTTGATGTACCTCAGGGTACCTATATGATTTGGTATAGATCGGAACTTCATCTGTTGTATGAATAGAATGTTTAATTTTATTAGTAAATGTAAGATTATCCTCATAAAATATGTCAGAGTACTCTTGAATTAAAGAATATATGTTTTTCTTTTCCTCGTCGTTCATATGCTCTGAACGAATTTTGGAAATGTCGAATTTTTTCGACAAATAACTTTTATTATTATTTATATTATTATTAAAACGAATTTTATGTTCGTTTGGATTAATTAAATTGAAAGAGTACATTTCATTTATTTTTTCGCCCTTGACCTCGTCCATGACATCATATCCACTGATATCGTGAACTTCTAGAGGTTTTTGCAAGGTAAGACGCAGGTCAGTGTCTGCGTTATTATGAATAGTGCACAGAGCTTGATTATCTCGTACATGAGTAATGCATTCAGGCACCTCCGTATCATTATCTAATCTATAATGTGGAATAATGGCTGTACCATTTTTTATATTCCTAACATTTACTTTAATTATTTGGCTATTTTTTGCCGGGATCAATATAGAACTATTTTTATTAATATTATTATTACTATTATAATTAGATCCTTGTAAAATTGGGATCTCTTTATTTGGGGTAATTAACATGTTTTTATTGAAGTCTAAGCAAGCCTTTAATTTTTGTAAATTATCTAAACCAAGAAGTATGTCAAAAGATGAATGGAAGTTAAACAGGTAAAATTTTAATTTAGATGCAAAATTATTATTAAACAATTTTTGGAAAGAAATTTCGGTGCATTTGTCACCATGCGAAGTACCATGGGCACTAATAACATAAAAGGGGTCGATTGACATTTTTTGTGTATACTTATGAGCTATTTCAGGATTTACAAATGATTTAGTACTTCCAGTATCTATTAATATTTTTAAATTTCGATCGTAATCAATTATATAAGGAAGGCTGCTATTAAAATTAATTAATGATTCAATCGTCTTTCCGAGGCGTTTAGGCCTAAAAAAGTATCTCTTTCATTCGGACTACTAGGACGATTTTGTTCCTGTTCCGAATTTACGACTTCATGCTGCTGAAGCGTATAAGCTGAAGTTGTCGACATAGGCGTCGGATTATAATTTCGGGGATTATTATTATTATTGTTATTACTAGATCCTTCAAATCTGCGTCGTTTATTCGCAAATACTTGTGGTCTACTGAAATTTCCATTATTATTATTATTGTGAAATTGAGGTTGATACCTCGGAGTATAATTATTGGAATAGTTGTTATTATTATTCCTATTATTAAAAGGATAATTTCTATTTTGGAAATTATTATGCTGTGGCTGATATATTGGTTTGTTATTTAATTTTACAGAATTTATTTTATTAGTTAACATTTCGACCTGAAAGTCGTTAGTGAGCATGTGTAATGCCGTATTCAAATCTGGGGGATTTTTGGTTCTCATCTGTGACCCGATCGGATCACGTAACCCTCTTAGCAAAACTTTGAGTGCATTTGTTCTAAAAAAGCCAATTAAATATTGTCTTTCTAAAATTACAGGTAAATGGTTCGTTACGTAAGAAATTTGGAGGTTAAGCAATTTTTGTAATCGATTATAGAAATCGAATGGGGATTCACTAAGATTCTGTTTTAAGTTGGAAATTTCTACATTCAAACTGAAATGATCTCTTTTATCACCGTAAGCGTTAAGCAGAGCGAGTTTTAAGTCGTTCCAATTAGTAATAATTGACGACGATATATTTTTTGCTGCATCTCCTTTTATTTTGGAGATTATGGATGCCATAAGGTATTCATTTTGGAAATCTAAGGGGTCAGCCACATTATAAAATCTGACAACTAATTTTTCTGAAATTTCTAGGAATCGTGAAAGGAGTTCAGCTTCTCCATTAAAATCAGGAATCATAGCAATATATTCACTTTTAAGAGCCATTGTTAAATTTGAGTTATTTAAATTATTTAAAATAGGGATTCTAGGAACAGGAGATCTAGAGCGATCTCGAGGGGGGTTTTGTGAGTGAAGTAAGTTACTGTCTGAATCGGTATCTGAATCTGTTGAATTACGCGATCTATTTTTTGTTAACATAAAATTAAAAGTATGACCTTTAAAGTAATTTGTTCCTACCAGAGTAAAATTCCCAGCTTGCTCATTGCGTATTCCCTTGAACAGCTGATGAACGTCCTCGCGTGCGGTGCCCTCGGAGCTTGTAATTCTCGAAGTTCGGAGAACTCGTTGGTGCTACTGCGACGTGGTGACGTAATCCGTACCGTTGCCCTTCTTAGGTGCGATGGTCACGACAAACACTCGAATACCCGATTAATCGTTGAAACGAAAAGATTACGCTTCTTTCGGGTATCCTAGCGACTGCGCCAATTATAAGATTACTCCGGAGAATTTACTTTTTAAAAAGAACTTTTATTTTTGTTACACATTAGAATACAGAATAACAGCGATTCGCCTTACTTACTAACACTAAACTCGTAATATGGAAACAAAGATTATATATGGAAAAGGAAGCTGAATAAGCGAAGAGATAAGATTATAATAACATTAGCTTGCATAAAGTGGTGAAATACATATAAAGACAAAGAAGTACTTATAATTAAAATAATATAATGTCTGTATTGTAGCCCAGGTTACTCCTCCCTCCTTAAATTTTGGCACACCCTGGGAGTGGCAAATCCACGTTCACTGATGCACTGTTTTTGTTTTTTCTAAAGTATTTTAGGTACACCAGGACAATACTTATAATTAATATCGTGTAAAGCAGCAGAGTCCAGATGCTTGGTTTTAGTACACTTAAGTCTTGTTTATTAATTGGCACTTGCACGTATTGTGGAATGTTTAGTAGGCTCAATTTTTTCACTTTGATTTGGGTGTCACTAATGTTATAAGTTTTCAACTGGATATCGGTAGCACTAATCATTATAGGGCTCCCGAATGTTTCTTCTATCTCTGGGATGACGTTGTCCTTGTAGATCATGACGCAATCGTCGTTTTTAATGATGTATATTCCTCGTAGTTCCAGGGAATCCTCAAAGTCGGGGCAACGCATCTTGATGTTGTAAACGGGATGTTTTCTAGATGATTTCCTCGTAGGTCGAGTTTTGTGTATTGACAATCTTTATTTGTCCCATGTTGAATCAGATTTGTTTCGCAGGTTGTTTGCTGATTCGTTAATAATTTATTTGAGCATTGATAATGCTGTTTTCCATGAAGGCACATGTCACTCAAAGGCCATATTTGATTATTTGATTTTGATTTAATTAAATAATTGAAATTTGGAATAATCGTTAACATTTCAGATTCGATTTCAGACGGTATAGGGTACAAGGAATATAAATCAAAGGTATCTTCGTAATTAATAGGTATTGACAGGAAATAGTTAATAGTTGAATCTTTTATTTTGCAATCAACTGTAATTACTGATTCGAAGTTTAGGATATTTTCCGGTTTTACTTCAAATGGCAACTCTTCTTGATAATGTTTTGATATTTTAGATATTTCCAATAGTAAATCTTTAGGGCTGATAATATCATTATGCAGAATTTTTAATTTGCAGAACGATAGTGAGTTTATTATATTTCCTAAAATATTCGAAATAATACTAAATAGTAAAATTAATTGATTATAAAGGTCTTTAACGAAGAGTATATTTTGATGTTCAATTTCATCATTCAGGATAGCATGCAATTGCATAATTCTTGATTTTAATATATCTTGATTGTGCTGAATTTCTAAAATTGTATTATTGAATTCCTTTATTAAGTCGTTATTTAAACTATACCCTTTATTAATTTGATATTTTAACTCGGTTTGCTCTACGTTTAGGTAATCTAATATTTCATTAATTCTTTTTTCATCATTGGCATCCATGTTGCCACTTATTAACTTAATGATACTACCTAATCCATCTATAAGGCCTCTTTTATTTCTCGAACTTATTGAGTGAGATTGTATTGTATTAATTTGCCTCATTATCTTATTTCTAGTGAAGTTTAGTAATTTATCATAATTTTCAAAATCTCGTTTAAATTTTGAAACATTGTTTATCATTGAATTTAAGTATTCGTATTGATTATTAATTTTTCCAAATTCATCATAAACTAATTTTAATTCGTAACGGTGGACAAAAGTGTGAATCGATTTTTGTAGCTTTGCTGGTCCAAGGTAAATAGGTAATATTCCTATATTTTGTGTGATATTTTTAATTTCAAATCCTTTTATTGTAAGGGTCCATATTAACCTGGAAAAGATTTGTCTTATTAAATTTCGCCTAAGTAAATTTGAATTTGTATGTCAGATTTATAAAATATATAATCTATAATAGATTTTACAACTTTGTAATCTAATTTAGCAAGACCACAGCCTAGTTTCGGAATAGCTAGTTTAGTTATTTTATTTTTTGTACAGAAATCTAGAAGGTTAATTAATGTTTTGAATAAACACTTATAAGTTGGTTTATCAAAATGTTTATCTTTACTTATTAAGTACATAATATATCTACCTGCATCGCGTAGATAGCATAGCGAATAAAGGGTTGGATTTTGTTGATGAAGGTCGCGTACTTGTCCAAAACGCATTCTAAAGTCACGTGCAATACCCGCATTCATTTTTAAGTCTCTACTAACACAATGGGCTAGGGAAAAGTCATACGGTGCGAAGAATAAGTTGTCTGAAATTTCTTGAATATTTTCGGCAACTGGTTTTATTTCTTGTTTTAAGTAATTTTGGAATTCCTCAAATTGTAATTCATTTCCTTTATTTATCTCAGTAGTTACACGTGGTCGTTTTACATTAGATAAATGAATTTTATCTTGAGTCATGTGATGCCTTTAGTAATTTTTGCTGTATGGTAATCTTTATCGAGTGATTTTATAATTTCTTTTTTATATTTATTTTTTGTTTTGGACTGTTTTTGGCGATTTTTTATGTAAACATTATCGGGAATATCGGGAGGTTCCTCTCGATTTTCATTTATTTTTTGAATGGTTTTTACCCTGTTGTCATTTAATTTTTTATTCATTTCTTCATACAAGAGGTTGACTTTTTGTTTATGATTAATTATATAATCGTTTAAGAATATATTTTCTATATTAATTTTAAGAGCATTATCAGTACCAATATGTCCAGATATAATTTCTGAAGGCATTAATTTCGTAGTAGAGTGAATCGTATTATTATAAGCTAAAATTGAATATAATATTATTGTTTCGATTGGTTCAGTTAACCAAGTTGAAAATTTCTACATTAAGACTAAAATGATCTCTTTTATCACCGTAAGCGTTAAGCAGAGCGAGTTTTAAGTCGTTCCAATTAGTGATAATTGACGACGATATATTTTTTGCTGCATCTCCTTTTATTTTGGAGATTATGGATGCCATAAGGTATTCATTTTGGAAATCTAAGGGGTCAGCCACATTATAAAATCTGACAACTAATTTTTCTGAAATTTCTAGGAATCGTGAAAGGAGTTCAGCTTCTCCATTAAAATCAGGAATCATAGCATTATATTCACTTTTAAGAGCCATTGTTAAATTTGAGTTATTTAAATTATTTAAAATAGGGATTCTAGGAAAAGGAGATCTAGAGCGATCTCGAGGGGGATTTGGTGAGTGAAGTAAGTTACTGTCTGAATCGGTATCTGAATCTGTTGAATTACGCGATCTATTTTTTGTTAACATAAAATTAAAAGTATGACCTTTAAAGTAATTTGTTCCTACCAGAGTAAAATTCCCAGCTTGCTCATTGCGTATTCCCTTGAACAGCTGATGAACGTCCTCGCGTGCGGTGCCCTCGGAGCTTGTAATTCTCGAAGTTCGGAGAACTCGTTGGTGCTACTGCGACGTGGTGACGTAATCCGTACCGTTGCCCTTCTTAGGTGCGATGGTCACGAAAAACACTCGAATACCCGATTAATCGTTGAAACGAAAAGATTACACTTCTTTCGGGTATCCTAGCGACTGCGCCAATTATAAGATTACTCCGGAGAATTTACTTTTTTAAAAAGAACTTTTATTTTTGTTACATATTAGAATACAGAATAACAGCGATTCGCCTTACTTACTAACACTAAACCCGTAATATGGAAACAAAGATTATATATGGAAAAGGAAGCTGAATAAGCGAAGAGATAAGATTATAATAACATTAGCTTGCATAAAGTGGTGAAATACATATAAAGACAAAGAAGTACTTATAATTAAAATAATATAATGTCTGTATTGTAGCCCAGGTTACTTATATTTATATTATTTTTTTTTCAACTGGTTTAACGGTAGCTTATACTTTTCGTTTATTATATTATACTCTTATAGGAGATTTTAGTTTTTTTTTCTTTAAATTGTGTTAAGGGATTTATTATATTAAAGGGAATGTCAGGATTAATTTTTATGGTTATTATAGCAGGAGAATATTATTGTGATTAATGATTCCTATTTGCCTTCCTGTTTTAATAAAAATAATAGCTTTAGTTGTAACATTATTTGGGATTTGAATTGGTTATGAATTTTCAAAATTTTCAATTAATTATTCTTTACAGCCTTTGAAAACTAGATTATTTTTTTTCATGAATATAAAGTATACCAGTTATCTCTACTTTTCAGGTAAATTATTATCCTATTTATATGGGTTCGTTGATCTATAAGAATTTTGATCTAGGTTGATAGGTAGACAAAATATTCATAATACTTTAGTCTTCTTCATTATTAATAAAATTTATTATAAATAAGAACCTTACGTTTGACGAATTCGTTTGACACTAATTCGTCAAATTAATTTGATCTTCACGTAATTGACAATCAATTTATTTAAGAACTTAAAGATTTTTTTAATCCTTTTAATTATGTGAGTGATGTTTTTATTCTTTATTTCTTGTTTAAATAGCTTATAGTTAGAGCACGATAAAGAAGATATCAAGGAAATTGTCTTATTTTTAAATATTTACAAAGAAAGTGTAATGTTTTTCTTAAACTATATAAATAGAAATATTAACGAATCTCATCGCTAAAGGGCTAAGTTAGAAGCTTGCCTTTGAATCAAATATTTCTTTAATTGGGGCCTCTACGTTTTTCCATCCACAACCGATAAAATGAGCATTCCTGTAAGCCGGTTTGGAAAGCCCAGATGTGGGGTAAGAGCGCGTCGCAAAGGTGCAAACACTACGATAAAGATCACAATCAGAAAACATACTTAGGTAGTCTTCACACAGGTCAATAAGTTAGGAAAATTGTTTTTCAGCACTTGAGTTGCAAATTACTATGCTCTCTAAGTTAAAAGTACGTTTTTTTGTCACCCTTACAATACAAGAAAATATGGAATGTTGACATAAGATATAAGGAATATTTATATTGTAATTTTCTTGCAATAAAAAATGTTTAAATGAAAACTTTTGTATTCCATAAATTCCTAAGCTCTAAACAACTTGTTGTACGTTTAACGGCGACGACACTTAAAAATATGCACTCGTTCCGACCGCAAATACACCAAGAAGTGGTCCGCGTATATAAATTTCGAGTTTGTAGTTTGCATCCGAATACGTCTGAGCTAACTGAAAAATATTTTCTCAGGGGATATACAGCCAAAGTGGAATTAGGGACAAAATATTATGACGTAATTTTCAGATGCTTTTAAAATACCCAGTTTATACACAAAATATCTACAAAAAAATCTCGATTATCCATAAATTTTACCATCCTTTATTTCAACATTATTTTATACCTTGGCTCATATTATGTTGTGTCTATGATCTGATATGATATTGATATTCTCATTGCTAAATAATATAAAAAAAAAACCTTAATTGGCATCAAAACTAAAATATATTTTCAAATAAACACAATACGAACTAAATTTATCCCTACTACCCCATTTCTTACGTCCTTCATCTCCTCTCCATCTCTAACCTTGTCACAATTTTTACGCCTGCTCCATACTCTCGCCTCTACTCCTCACTTATCTCCTTACACTTATCCGCTAAATGTTTCCACGCATCCCTTCCACTCCCGCACATTACACACCTACCCTTCACCCATCCATACCTTTCTTCCTCTCTGTCTCTCTCTCTCTCTCTCTTCCGCCCTAGCCGGTGCTACCTTTTTTCCTCTGCATAGTGTACTATTCGTGCTGTACCCTAGCAGTTTCACGTGTACCTGTCACTTTTTATACAGGAGATTGTACCCACTCCTCTCAATAAACCCCTAACGCTCCTGCCTTTCCACTTCTTCCCATTTTTCCTTTATCCACGCCGCCACATTTACCCATTTTTCCAACCACTTATTTACCAAACTTTTAGACCCCCCTGCTCTTTCATATATATTTCTCTCCTCTTCAGGTATCAGGTATCTGGATTATTTAATATATATACTTCCATTATTATCTTATTTATAAACTATCAAATAAGGGTGGGTGCGCACCAGAGGTTTAGGTCGAAGCTAAATACAATATTTTGTTTCTTATTTATTAATTAGTTAAGAAACATTGATTATTCAATACTTTTTAAGTGCAAGTTTAATGTTATAATTAACTATTATCCTATTTTACTCAATTAATAGCACCTTGGATTCATTCATGATAGATTCCAAGTAAAAAATATAAGATTATCAGGAAGTAATTTATATTACTTAATTAAACACAGTTATATTCCTTTCTTCACTTTTATTTTTTTGCCAGATGTACATTTCGGCTACTAAGTACCCATTATCAATAGCTAACTGAATATAAAACGATAAATGTTTACAATATATATCTAGTCGGATTAGGCGGAAAAACCAAAAAAGTAATTTGAATTTTGAAACGAATGCGGTTATCTTAGAAATGAGGGTGTTGGGGATATTCGGCTTTGGAGTTGGAAGGGTTCACAATGGTGTTAATGAGGATTATCTGTTGGGTAATAAATTTAATAAGGGGTTCGTTACTGGGCCTATATCAAAATTGAGAAGTTCTGTCTTATTTTTCATCATTTCTATCGCTTCCAACATGTTTAATTGATAACTACTAGATTCTTTTAATAATTTGACTTTATTTATGTTAAATTTGTGGCCTGTTGTCAAAGTATGATGAGCAATTGCTGATTTGTAAGGGTTTGGCTTTTGATGTGGTACATATGTTCTTTGAATCTGATGTGCACGTTTCTATTTGTTTGTTCAATATACAATTTAGTACAATTATTGCAATTGACTGAGTAAATCCCTGAATTTAGCAACTGGTCTTGTTTTTCAAAAGTATTACCCAATATTGGGTATTACCTAATTTTATGATTTCAAAAAAACTAATGAAAAGAAATACTTCTGATGTAATAAATAAAATTATTCCTCAGCGTAATCCTATAGTTACTCGAAAGGTGTGTATTCCTTGAAAGGTTTCTTCTCGTGTTACCAATGATAGCGAGATGTAACACAAGAAGAAACCTTTCAAGGAATACGATTATCTACATCTAATAATCAGAAATTTGAAATTTCATTTTCATTTGTTGCAATTATGTATGAATCAAATTCTACTCTTTGGAAATCATCATATAGTTTTAACTGTTCGGTCATCAAGTAAGTATAAAAGTTGTAATGAAGGTAATGCAATAAAGATTAAGACAACTGCTGGTAAAATAGTTCAAATTATTTCAATTGTTTGTTCTTCAAGTAAATATCTATAATTAAAGCTATTGAAAAATAGAGATGCAATTATATAGCCAACTAGAACTTTGACTATTAAAAGGACAATGACAGCATGATCATGGAAAAATAAGAGTTGCTCTATTAAGGGAGTCGCTCTATCTTGAATGGTTCGAGTTTTTCATGTCGCCATCTAAAAAAAGGCTACTTTATATATGGGGTTTAAATCCATTGCACTACTCTGCCATATTACAATTTTGATAGTATTGGCAAATCTGAAAATATCTATATTCAGCTGGAGGTATAAGCTGGGATCATTCAATGGAAGCTGGAAGATTTAGAGAAGAAATTCTTTTTCGATGGGAAATAAACCCTTCTCAGATGTTGAAAAGTAAAAGGAATACTCTTGATAGAGAAACTAATGATCCTACTGAAGAAATAACATTTCATGGAGTGTCAGTATTTGGGTAATCTGAGTATCGTCGAGGTATACCGGCCAATCCAAGGAAAGAATGTTAGATTTATTCCGATAAATATTGGTAGGAATTGAATTTTTAGGAATTTTTCGTTTAATCGTAAAAATAGGAAATCAATGTACAATTCCTGCTATAATGGCAAATACAGCTGCTATGCAAAGATCATAATGAAAATGGGCTACAACGTAGTAAGTATCGTGGAGAATAATGTCGATTGATGAGTTAGCAAAAATTACTCCTGTTGAACCTCCAACTGTCAATAAAAATACGAAACCTAAAGCTCATAGTATCGAAGGTGACTAATTGATTTGGGTTAAACTGAAAATTTTAATTCCGGTTGGTACAGCAATAATTATGGTTGCTGATGTGAAATAAGCTCGTGTATCAACATCTACGGTGAATATGTGATGAGCTCAAAGAATAAATCCAAGTAATCCAATTGCTATTATTGCATAGATTATACCAAGTCTTCCAAAGACTTCCTTTTTGCCTCTTTATTGGCTAATGATGTGGGAGATAATTCCATAAATTATGATGAAGGCATGAGCAGTGACAATTACAATGTAAACTTGGTCGTCACCAATCAAGTATCCTGGGTTTTCAAGCTCTGCTTCGAATAAGTAGACTGAGGGAAGTTCCTAGAATTGAAGCTCATGAACCGAAAACGAAATATAAGGTTCCAATGTCTTTGTGATTCGTTGAGTAAAGCCATTTTTCCAGTGATATGGCTGATAATACGCGATAAACGCGTTCATGAATTGTGGCTTAAACGCTTTATTCAAAGCTTTAAAGGCAACATGTTTCTTTTCTTAACTTAAATCCTTAATCCACATTAAAAAGAAAATTTCTAATCAAAATTTCTAATGGCCTAATTTTTGATAGGATAATGAAATTAACTTCATTTATGTTTATTGTAAGAGTTCTGAATATTACCCGAACGTAAAAGTACAGGGTTAGGAAAGTTAACACAACTGCAACAAATGTTAGCAATATAATTTTTTTTTCAATTAAATTTTCAATTGTGAGCCATTTAGGCAAGAACCCTAGGAAGGGAGAAATGATTCTGAATTGTAAATTTGGAGGTGAGAATATTCTTTAGGGCTTAGTTGTAGTAAGTTTTGAGTGAGCCTAAGGCAGGCTCTCTTTATTTGAAGCTTTAAAGGCAATAAGTTTCCTTTCTTAACTAAAATCCTTAATCCACATTAAAAAGAGTAGAGCAGATTAATAAACCGATTAGGGATAGAAAATTTCTAATCAAAATTTAAAATTGCTTAATTTTTGATAGGATAATGAAATTAACTTCATTTATGTTTATTGTAAGGGTTCTGAATATTACCCGAACGTAAAAGTACAGGGTTGGGGAAGTAAACACAACTACAACAAATGTAGCAATAATTAATATAGCAATATAATTTTTTTTTTAATTAAATTTTCAATTGTGAGCCATTTAGGCAAGAACCCTAGGCCTCCAAGGGATAGAAAATTTAAAATGAAGAAGAATTTTACTGTTAAGTTGTTGTTTATGGTAGTGAAGAGTTGTTTTAAATAGAAAATGTTTAGTAAGTAAAATATTAGAATGATATTTATTGTGATAAGGCTATAGATTAGGAAGTAATAGAAGCAAATTATTATATTCAAGAGTGAATATTAATTATTCAAGCAATATGGTTAATTGATGAGTAAGCTAAAATTTTACGTTTTCTTGTTTGGTTACATTCTATGATACCTCTAGAAAGTATTCTAAATACTACAATAGAGGTAAGGAATCATGGGAAATCAATGTTGTTTATTAGGATAACCATTTTTTGTCACGAAAGTAAAATTAGGGAATTAAGTCAGGGTAGCCCTTCAATAATTTCAGGGAATCAGAATTGGAAGGTAACTGCTCCTATATTGGTTAAAAAGGCAGAATTTAATATTATAACGGTACTTCTTTGTGATTGGTAAATTATTGAAGTATCATTAAGTAACAAAATAATTGAAAATAATAGGATAGTGGACGCCATAGCCTGAGTAATGAAATACTTGAGGCAAGCTTCAGAGGCGAATAGGTTATTATTTATATTTATTAGAGGGATAATAGATAGGTTCATTTCTAGACCTATTCACATACCTATCTATGACATGGACGAAATTGATACGAGGGAGCCAAGAATATAATTTTATACAGTTTAATTACAAAAGAAAGATTATTACCTTTATAAATGGGGTATGAAACTAATAGCTTGATTAGCTTACTTTTTTATAGTTTAATATGATGTACTTGGGTTTTTGATACTCACGGAAACGGTTTGTTCTTGGGGAGAAAAAAAGACGTTCATTTAGGGCGATTTAAATGCTAGAGTCCCCAAAAAGATTGAAAGAATTCAGGGGTGTTGGGAATTTCTTAGAGATTTTGAAAGTCTTATTGGCCTATAAAAATTTAATTTATCAATAATGAATATTTATTCTTAACTAAAATCACTAAACATCTATATATAATTATAAGAATATAAATATTTAAGGAAAAAAGCAAGATACTACCCGTTTTTATTTAATAAAAAGATTAACTGAATATAGAGAAAAAAAATAAGAAAGAAATAATGGGAGAAATTTATAACCAGGAGGAATTAATGTTCTTCCTTTCATATTTATTAATTATTAATAACTTATAAATATTAACAAGATATCTTAATATACTTATATATTTTATTTAAGATGTTTTTTGATTCAATTTGTAACTTTTCTATTTCGAAAAATGTGAACCTTATTCTGCTTATTTTCGACAGGGCACACATTATGACTGTCCGGTACGCGCTGATTCCGAGCGAATAGACCATAAAACACATTGTCACAAATTTTTGCCAATGGCATTTCTCTAATACTTGTCCGATCACGGGCCATCGAAGATATTCCGGAGTTTGATCCATAATCTGGGTCATACAGTGCAGCTCTGGGAATTCAAAAATGTTATTATAGAAACTTCCACGCCGCTTTTTTCTATTACTTTCTTCGTATGTTGTTATGTTCTGTGTTATTTTCATACCTACTTTCATCCCTTTTCATCCCCACTTCCTTCTTTTAACCCACATATGGGCAACCCCCGGCCCGCTGTAAAATATGATCCGGCCCGCGAGACATTAAAGATACTTATACTCACGGGAGTGACAATGAGGCGGCAAACATCACATTCTTTGATGTTTGCCGCCTCACTCTTTGATAATCGCCGCCACTCGACTTGCTCGATCAAATTCTTTGAGGTTTGCCGCCTCACGGGCGACACATCAAAAGATTTATTGCTTCTCAATTATTCTAGCCTAGTTTATTCCAGATTATTCGTTCATTTTGCCTATATAAGCGGGTGGATGTGAACGTTAGTTCAGTTCTATTTAAGCTACCGAGGTGATAACTTGGACAAGCTATATCCTAGCGAACTGCTCGAGCCATCAACTTGCTTTGTGACTTTGTGTGCATCTTGAGTGGTTACTAACTATAGTTTGTTATTAAGTTTATTGAACGAAAAGTAAACAAAAATGATGTCTGGTGGAAAGAAACGAATAGTAGATACAGAGGGTCGCCATTTTCAAGAAAAATGGACTGAAGAACTCATTTTTATCTTGCACAATCTATTTGTTTGCTGTGTAATGAATCCATTTCAGTAATGAAAAAATTCAATATAAACAGGCGTTACTCAACTAAGCATGCTACGTTGCACTCACTGACAGGACAATTAAGAACAGACAAAATCCAGAAGCTTACTGCAAATTTGGAAAAACAGCAACAAATGTTTCATAAACAAAGAACACAACTTGATAATGTTGTGAAAGCTAGTTTTATAGGTAGCTCAAAATTGGCAAAGGCATTAAAACCATTTGCCGAATAAGAATTTATCAAGGAGTGTATGTTAGAAGTTTGCGGTATTATGTGTCCTGAAAAGAAAAAAGAATTTGAAAAAATTAGTTTGTCAAGACGACTAATGATAAAAAAACAACATTGACTGACCGTATGGCTGGTTTTGAATCATTTTCCATAGCATTAGACGAGAGCACCGGCACCGATTTGTCTGACACAGCTCAACTGGCTATATTTATTCGAGGTGTTGATAAGGAGTTCACTGTTACTGAGGAATTGCTTGCTTTACAGCCGCTAAAAGGAACCACTACAGGAGAGGATATTTTTATTGAAGTTCAAGGTATTCACAAGTTTTGTCTTGCCATGGTCAAAATTAATTGGAGTATGAGATGGTGCGGCTTACGTAAAGGTATCATCGGAATTTTGAATGAAAAAGCAACAGAATTAAATGTGCAAAAAGATGATTTGATAGTCATTGCATTATCCACCAACAGAACTTGTGTTCTAAGTCCATTCGACTCCAGAATGTTATGAATGTGGTAGTAAAAACCATCAACTTTATTCGATCCCGAGGGCTTAACCATCGTCAGTTCAAGGCGTTTTTGGATGAAATATCAGCTGAATATAACTGAATATATTTAGGAGCTTTGAAATGAGATAGCAGACTTTATGAAAATAAAAGATAAACCACTATCTGAATTAAGTGACCCAAATTGGATATATGACTTAGCATTTCTGGTCGATCTTACAGGCTATTTGAATGATTTAAATTTGAAACTCAAGGACAGTTAGTAAATGATTTGTACAGCCATTAAAAAGCGTTTCAGATCAAACTACGCTTGTGGGAGTCACAGATGCTGTCTGGTAACAGTTACCATTTCAACACGCTCTCTGCGTATGAAAATATTGCTTATGCTCAATATGCTGAAGAACTTAAGTTACTGTCGGAACAATTTTCAAACAGATTTTGCGACTTCAAAAACATGGAAGACTGTTTCAGTTTATTTGCTACTCCTACAACAAATTTTGTACAAAATGCTCAAATACACTTACAAATGGAGTTGATCGAGATTCAAGAAAACTCACTCCTAAAATCGAAATTTGAAGACGTAGAGTTGTGCGATTTCTACAAAAAATACCTAGAAGACAATTTTCCTCAGCTTAGAAAATTCGCAAGTAGATTGATTTGTGCGTTTGGCAGTACTTATAAATGCGAACAGTTCTTTTCATTGATGAAAGTAATAAATCAACACATCGTACAAGACTGACTGACGATAATTTGGAAAATTCTTTACGTCTTTGTGTCAGTGGAATTAATCCAAATATCGATGGATTAGTTTCCCAAATTCAAGCTCATGTGTCTCAATGATTTCTGTGTACTTTTGTAGTTTGTAACCATGATGTACCCTTTTTTCAAATTTCATTTTGTTATTTTAATAAATTGTACTATAATAACATTGACGTATTATTTCATGTCCAATATCTATCGCAAAAAATATTATCACTACTTCAAAATTCACTAACTACTTTTAAACGCGGCCCGCGAACGTTTTTGCACGCTAAACTTTGGCCCTCAACATGTCAAAGGTTGCCCATACCTGAATTCTAAACTAACAGTTAACATCGGCTTAGATGTAACATTTTAGTGGCTCACTAACCCAGTTAAATATCAAGTGCAACATAGCATCGAAACTTCTGGCCCACCTGTTTTCAGCAAACCAAGGAGTTTACCGCCACACAAATTCAAAATTGCCAAACAAGAATTCGATAACTTATTAAAACTTGGTTTTGTTCGACCCTCATCAAGCCCATGGGCTTCACCGCTGCACTTGGTATCGAAATCCGGTGGTTCTTGGCGACCGTGCAGAGACTATCGTGCACTTAACAAGGTTACAATTCCTGACCGATACCCTCTGCCCATATTGCATGATTTTACGTATAGCTGTTTTGGTTGCAGTCTTTTCTAAAATCGATTTGATTAAAGCTTATCATCAAATTCCAATTCACCCTATTGATATACCGAAGACTGCAATCACAGCACCATTTGGCTTGCTTAAGTATACGCGGATGAGTTTTGGGACACGGTTCTTCGGGAGCTACCATTTTGTTTCGTATCTTTGGATGACATTTTAGTCTTCAGTAAAGACGAACAATAGCACGTACAACACCTCCGACAAATTTTTCAACGATTAACAACTTTTGGAATCAAAATTAATAACGACAATAGTATTTTCGGCGAAACAAAATTAGATTTCTTAGGTCATAGAATTACCAGTTCAGGCATCAAACAATTACAAATTAAGGTTGATGCAATCCTGTCTTTTCCACAACCATCTGACCAGAAATCACTTCGTTTCCTTGGCATGGTAAACTTCTACCACAGATTTATAAAATCATGCTCAAGAACAAACTCCTGGTATAGTCACAACCTGCACTACAAGCATTTACGGCAGACAAAGCTGCACTGATTCCGTTGCTGGTGCGGTCTTGCAGCAGAAGGAAAAATCTGGCGTTCTTCGACCGCTAGCTTTCTTTTCAAAATCATTTTAAACAACAGAACGCAAATTCGGTCGTGAATTACTGGCCGTTTATATGGCAATTAAAAAATTCAAATATTATCTCGAAGGTCGTAATTTTATCATTTTTACAGACCATAAACCATTGATTGCTTCCATAAATTCAACTTCAGATTGTTATTCAGGACGTGAGCACAGACATTTAACGTTTATCGCGCAATTCACTACTGACGTTAGGTTTGTTCCCGGTAAAGAAAACGACGTCGCGGATACGTTATCGCGTGTCGAAATTAATATTTTAGAATTACCGGACTTAGCCAAATTTCAGTCAGAAGACGATGAGCTTACATTTTTGTTAACAAACGGCACAACTTCACTGAAACTGGAGCAGTTCACTCCGCCTGGCACTAGCACACCCATTTACGTTAACAGTGGTTCGAACCGACCTTATGTTCCCGGAGAATTACGACTTAACATTTTGCAGTCACTCCACGGGTTAACTCATCCTGGCGTTCGAGCAATGAAATGTCTAGTAAATTCAAGCTATGTATGGCCGCGGATGAACTACCACATCACACATTATGTCAAATCCTGTTTTGCAGTGCCAGAAAGTCAAAATTCACCGTCACACAGCATCCCCGATTGCTAAGTTTCCTGATCCGGACGACCGATTCACTGACATCCACATCGACATTTTCGGCCCTTTGCCAGTTTGTCACACATACAGATATCTTTTAGTCTGCATCGATCGGTTCACGCGTTGGCCTGAAGTCTAACCACTTGTCGAAATTACTGCAGACTCTGTTTCTCAAGCTTTTTTAAAAATTGTTGAATCTCACGTTTCGGTATACCATCTACGGTTCTCACTGACCGTGGACGTCAATTTCAATCTCACGTTTGGAAACATTTTTGCAAAATTTTTGTCATTACACACAAATCCACAACCGCCTATCATCCGCAATGTAAAGGTTTGGTAGGTAGAGCGGCTCAATAAACAAATTAAAGACTCGATCCGAATGAGTAACGATCCAAAGAACTGGGTGTCCCAACTACCTTTAATTTTATTAGGTTTACGCACTATTTTTAAAACATCACTTTCGGCCACAACAGCCGAATACGTTTATGGTAAAACATTACGTTTACCAGGCGATTTCTTGTTTTCAAGTTCAATTTCCGGTTAACTTCCTTCAGGCTCAAAATTTATTGATGACTTACGAATCAAAATGCAGATACTACGACCTGCTTTAAGCCGCCCAGCCTCTCGCAAAAGTTTTGTGCACCCCGATTTAGGTAATTGCATACACGTTTTCATAAGGAAGGATTGTATTAAGCACCCTCTTCAACCCGGGTATGACGGACCGTTTCAAATTTTAAAGCGACAATCAAAAATTTTACGATTTCTGTTAACGGAAAATTCACAAATGTTACCGTTGACCGATTATAGCCCACTTCCAACCAACATTATATGTTGCTTCATCTTCAAATTCTGTATACTTTTTTCCGTTCCCTACTATACCTCTTCTGTCTATTCTTAAACGTTATGGATCTGTAACCGAAAAAACTACTACTAGAGGGGTTTCCTTCTCTTTTCCCCTTTCCTAGTTTTCTCTTTTACTTCCTTTTTCTAAAGGGAGGGTAGTGTGGCGTACCCTCGAGGAATGTACAGGCGAGAGCGTGGCAAACAAGGAGCTCCAGGCATCAGTGAGGCGGATGACAAATCCAGGGCAACCAAAAAATAAATATTTTAGACATATAGAGAATTTTGCATGTAAAACGTTAGTTTACATTCTTTGCATTAGAATAAAGAAATAATCGCTATTTTGACAATTTCCTGAGTAATTAATAACAAACCTCACGCATCAGTACATGAGTAGAAGTTTGTTAAAACAAACCAAAAACTCCTTGTTTGGTGACGTGACACATGCTTCATAGTTTTTGGACTTTCCAATAACTGTTCTTTATTCTTGTCTTTAGTCTCGGCGTGTACAGTTTCTACCATGGAACTATTAGGAAGCAGTTTACTACATAACATGCAGAGAGGTGAGCCGTTGAAATCAACAAATCCAAAACGAATATATGATTCATCATACTTCCTTTCTTTCGCCTTTGAAACCGTGGAACTTGACGTCGTTGCATCATCGTCTGGATCAGTAATTGCTGTATACCCCACGCGTACTGCTCTTCAACATTCGGCTTCGTTAGATGATGTTATTGCATCACGTCTAACGCCTTTAAGCAAACGTTCCATTCTTCTTTATTAATAATATTACATGTCAGGATGGTGGGGTCAAAATATTGCAAATAATAAATGTACAAAACAATTGTACCAACAATAAGAATACAGCAGTAGAACAATAAACACTTTGTTTCTAGCAGGTAGGTACTTATCGCTGCTAACGCTAATCGTAGACTGACTAAGTATCGAGGCGCGATCGTCGTATTTATAGTCCTAGGCTCGATCTCGAACATTCTCAAAAATGCTCGAGTCGGCGCCTTTATAAATAAAAAGCCCAAAATTAAAATAGAAATACAAAAAATGAGTTCCGTATGTTAACTCGTATGATGTCAAAACATATTCCGGGCTCTCTCTCTCCACCATATCCGTTGGTACAAATATCACATATCTCCAGCACCGAATGCGAGCCATTATGGAGTATTAGTCGTATTGTACTGTTGGGCTGACCATAAGTAGATCGTTGAGTGAAGCACCTGTCGTCATTGGGGCGGAACCGCTGAATACCACTCGCAATTTGGTGGTTAACCTGCTTTGTTTCAGCATACAATGATGAGGCAAGTTCCTGACTTCTCCGACGGTGTAGTTCGGCGATCGGTGTGGTGCTTTTTGCACACGATTCACGTAAAACATGTTGACAGCCACTCTTGTCGGGTATTATCACCTTGCACGTGGATAATAACACTAGAGAGGGAAATTCACTGCGGACCAAGTCAGCACTTGCACTTTCAATGTCTGAAGTCACAGATTCTCTTTGAAATTGTTGAAAGTGTAGCAAGGTGTGATGATTTTTACCACACTTACGGCAGAAGCCCGATGAACAGTCATTGCACTTCTATATAGCGGCAGCAGTGTTTTATGTTTGCTGTCATAATCTTCACACATTAATGAGAACAATCGGGATTGTTCGGGATTGTTGTGATTTAATAAAATTAATTATTTTTACCGCTTTATCCATAACTAATTTTAGATTTGAAGGCATTTGCTTCATTGCCAGTGCTTGTCTATGCAGGATACAATGGCTACAACTAGGCGCTTTATTTTGTAGGCAACACTACTCCTACTGTGATACCCATCGCCATTCCCCCCATCTGTACAAATATCAATGCAATCGTTCCAACAGAAATTATTTTCCTTAAAAAATATATTTAATTTATTAAAAATTTCTTCACCGGTTGTGTTTGTAGGCAGCGGTGTGTTCACATAAGCATGTCTTCTTCAAAAGAACTTTCATATGGATATCTCACGATAACCAGCAAGATAGCCAGACCAGCGACATCAGTCGACTCAAGACGAATCGTGTTTTTTGTAGACGAGTAACTAGTTCTTGTTTAACGTAGCTTGCCAGATCATGAATTCGCCGTGAAACAGTATCGTTTGATAGCGGCACAGTAGAAATCAGCTTTGCAGATTTTTCATTGAGCATACATTTTGTTATGTCTAACACACATGGACGAATCTGAGCAATAAAATCCGTCTTTCTGAAAAACGGACAACTGGTCACAAATCCTCCCTCCGGGTGGGCCCGAGCACTGCTCAAACGAGGGGATATTAGTTATTCTTGTTGCCGGAGATCAGAAGTAATCCACGGTAACAAAGTCTAAATAATGTTAATCTCCTTGAGATTCGTGTGCCGGCTAGTAAAAAATGTATTGATGTCAGACAGTGATAAAATCGATCTATCACTACAAGTTTTAAACAATAATGGTAATCTCGCTAGGATTCGTATACACCCCAGTCACAAATGTTCATTTACACTCTAGTGTAACAAACGTTGATTATTAAAGACCAATAAAAAATATTTGCCAAACGCATTAGTTATGGTTGGTTTCCCATTATTTATCTGATTATCATCGAAGAAGATGGAAGATTATCGGAGACAAATTTAGATTTTACATATATCCAAAAATGTGCTGGTTTGTCAAGTTTTGCATATTCAGTATGCGTTATGTTTTTATCATACGATTTTGTAGTTAAAATGAACATTTGTGACTGGGGTGTATACGAATCCTAGCGAGATTACCATTATTGTTTAAAACTTGTAGTGATAGATCGATTTTATCACTGTCTGACATCAATACATTTTTTACTAGCCGGCACACGAATCTCAAGGAGATTAACATTATTTAGACTTTGTTACCGTGGATTACTTCTGATCTCCGGCAACAAGAATAACTGACTCTAGTCAGATTTGCAATTACAGAAATAAATATTTACTTAGGAGAAATAAATTATAATGCATCTGATGTACAGTCAGTCAGCATTTCTGAATATCAAATACCACAGCAAATACTTTAATCTTGGCATTATTCAATGTATATGCCATTGTCTATTCTGTTCTCCATATCATTGTCTCAGGGTGAGCTTCCTTTCATTTGGAAGTTTTCATATGTTCTTCAAACTGTTACCACAAGTTTAACTAATCATGTCAATCTTATCATGATTCGTGTACACGCTTGGAACAAATGTCAATTTTTCTAAAAGTGTTAGCTGTCAATTACTAACTAGCGCGTTGAGCACATAGAGATTGATTCGTCGGTTATAATTCTTAAATTCATAGATGTGTTTCTTTGGATTCATAGATGTGATAAAAACGCTGTATTACAAGTTCAAATAATCATGTTTCTTACTTTATTACGAGAAGAGTATTGTGCATATGGAGAACAGATTTAGTGGTTATGATTCCGAGATACAAGTATTTTAATTCTTAGATGTATTGATGTCAGTCACTTTACCATAACAAGTTTTAAACAATCATGTAAATCTCGTTGAGATTTGTGTACACGCTAGTTACAAATGGGTTTTTATTTACAAGTAAAGGTGTCAGACAGCATTTCTAATTTTATTACAAGCGTATGGAGATATGATTCGTCGGGCTGATAGCTAAACAGCTGATTTACCTACCACCAACCAAATAACATGTCTTTGATGTATATTGATTGATAAGTAGTAATTTAGATTTTATCAATGTCATGTTCCTATAAAAAATTTGTTATTTGTGTCTCGAAATGTAAATCTAACGATAAAAATAAAATATTTGTGATACTTTACTTTTTATTTTTATCGTTAGATGTACATTTCGAGACACAAATAACAATTTTTTTATAGTAACATGGCATTGATAAAATCTAAATTACTACTTATCAATCAATATACATCAAAGAAATGTTATTTGGTTGGTGGTTGGTAAATCAGCTGTTTACCTTTCCTTACTAGGAGTCTTTATTAGTATAATAATCACTTCACGTAAACTCAAAAACATACAGTTACTATAAAAAATGATTAAATAAATGAGTTGTACTTTTATGCTCATTGTTTATTTTAGGGAGTAGGTATCAAACGTTTCTCGAGTAGTGTGGCAATTACATGATCGTGGAATACTGCACTCGCTCAACTTATCCGCTCATATGTAATATGATACCACTCTTGTGACGTTATATATTATTATATTAAAGGTGTTTGATAGTAATTACTAACTTTATTACAAAATCGGTAATGGAGAGCATATGGAGAATCCGAGATATTCCTTTACTTCGATGTATTGTTATTGGACAGTGATAAAAATGCTCAATATACAAGTTTTAAACAATCATGGCAATTCGTGAACGCGCTATTAACAAATGTTTTTTTTTAAATATAGGTGTAGACAGCTATTACTTACTTTATTACAAGGGTAATGAAGGTATGGAGAATTGATTGGTTAGTTACGGTTACGGTTACGGTTAGTTACGAAATATTGATGATAGACAGTGATAAGAACGCTCTATTCAATAAGTTATAAATAATCATCTCAATTTTATCGAGATTCGTGTATACACTAGGAACAAATAACTATTCTTTTAAATAAGAGTGTTAGCATTGCGAAACACAAATATTTTATTTCTTACATGTAATAATTGATAAAAAACTCAAATATAGCTCTAGTAACAAATAGATATTAATTTTACAATCAAGGTGTTTGACAGTAATTACCAACTTCATTATTACAATAATTATTGTAGTAATCTCTTTCTTCACTGATTACTTTTATTTACTAAATCTACATTTCGAACACTATGTGTTCATTCTCAATACTAATAGAATTTACAAATATGTTTATTTTATTAATTACTAATTATTACAATCTTAGTTTACTTTATCTTAAACTTTGTCTTTGCCATTAACTGTTTTTCAATCACTTTCATTTTCTAGCATATTGTGTTTTACAATCATTTGAGTTTTTATAGTAATTTTGTATTTGTGCTTTTTATCTTTATTTATTGGTGTTATTTATTACTTTTGTCGTGTCTATTTAAATATGAAAAATAAAATTGCGTCTATCGCGTAACCATGGTCCTTCGAGCCGGTTATAGAGAAATTAATTAAAGGTGTTTAATTCAATCTAAAGTCAACTTGTGCAAAGTTTTACGTTTATGCATTAGAGTAATCTATAACCTACCTCGCGACTGTTCTACAATATCGTGAGAGACATAGTTGTCAGTGTTTTCTAACTATCTACGGCACATATGGGCAACCCGCTGTAAGATATGATACGGCCCGCGAGACATTTTGAAAAAACCCAATTAAAAAATATATTACATTAGGTACTTATACTCACGGGAGTGACAGAGAGGCGGCATACATCAAAATCTTTGAGGTTTGCCGCCTCACGGGCGACACATCAAAAGATTTATTGCTTCTCAATTATTCTAAGTAGTTTATTCCAGATAATTCATTTATTTTGCCTATATAAGCGGGTGGATGGCCCGAACGTTAGTTCAGTTCTAATTGAGCTACCGAGTTGATAACTTGACAAGCGATATCCTAGCGAACTGCTCGAGCCGTCAACTTACTTTGTGTGCATCTTGAGTGGTTACTAACTATTGTTTGTTATTAAGTTTATTGAACGAAAAGTAAACAAAAATGATGTCTGGTGGAAACGAACAGTAGATACAGAGGGTCGCCATTTTCAAGAAAAATGGACTGAGGAATTCTTTTTAATCTTGCACAATGGTAAGCCTATTTGTTTGCTGTGAAATGAATACATTTCAGTAATGAAAGAATTCAATATAAAGAGGCATTACTCAACTATGCATGCTACGCTGAACTCACTGACAGGACAATTAAGAACAGACAAAATCCAGAAGCTTACCGCAAATTTGGAAAAACAGCATGTGTACTGAAAAGAAAAAAGAATTTGAAAAAATTAGTTTGTCAAGACGAACTGTTGTTCGACGTATAGAAATGATGGCTAATGATATAAAAACAACATTGACTGACCGTATGGCTGGTTTTGAATCATTTTCCATAGCATTAGACGAGAGCACCGGCACCGATTTGTCTGACACAGCTCAACTGGCTATATTTATTCGAGGTGTTGATAAGGAGTTCACTGTTACTGAGTAATTGCTTGCTTTACACCCGCTAAAAGGAACCACTACAGGATTGGATATTTTTATTGAAGTTCAAAAGGTATTCACAAGTTTTGGCTTCCCATGATCAAAATTAATTGGAGTCTGCACTGATGGTGCACCTTCTATGGTCGGCTTACGTAAAGGTTTCATCGGAATTTTGAATGAAAAAGCAACAGAATTAAATGTGCAAAAAGATGATTTGATAGTCCTTCATTGCATTATACACCAACAGAACTTGTGTTCTAAGTCCATTTGACTCTAGAATGTTATGAATGTAGTAGTAAAAACCATCAACTTTATTCGATCCCGAGGGCTTAACCATCGTCAGTTCAAGGCGTTTTTGGATAAAATATCAGCTGATTATAATGACGTAACATATTATTGTGAAGTCAGATGGCTGAGCAAAGGAAAAATGTTGAAACGGTTTTACGAGCTTAGAAATGAGATAGCAGACTTTATGAAAATAAAAGATATACCACTATCTGAATTAAGTGACCCAAAATGGATATGTGACCTAGCATTTCTGGTCGATCTTACAGGTTATTTGAATGATTTAAATTTGAAACTTCAAAAACAAGGACAAATATCGATAGATTAGTTTCCCAAATTGAAGCTCAAGTGTCTCATTGATTTCGGTGTATTTAACTTTCGTAGTTTGTAACAATTGCAAATTTAACGATTTAATTATAATGTACCATTTTTTTAAATTTCATTTTGTTATTTTAATAAATTGTACTATAACATTGTCGTATTATTTCATGTCTAATATCTATCGCAAAAAATATTATCACTATTTTAAAATGCACTGAGAACTTTTAAACGCGGCCCGCGAACGTATTTGCACGCTAAAGTTTGGCCCTCAACATGTCAAAGGTTGCCCATACCTGATCTACGGTTTCGGTCAAACTTTGTGTGATTTTCGGATTAATCGTGCGTGTTTGTGAAATCTGCCTAAAAAATCGCCGCGAAGTTGAAAATCAACAGTCCATCGAGTAAACAACGTAACGAGTCAACAGCGCCGGACATAGAGCTTCACTTCGTTGATACATAACCGTAAAACGTAAATCAACATAGAGACGTTTAAAGTCTCTGACGTTGGATATGGAATAGCGTTTAAACGATTGGAAGCCAGGTACCAAAACAAACGTTTCATTGTTAAAAAATACAAAATAATCTCCAAGTAATAATATAGATAACTTCGCACTTCGTGAGTTAATCGACATTGTATCATTAAACCTTGCCAGCGTAAAGCAACTAATAGCCAAAAATGTAACAAACTGAGGATAATTGCAATACAAACAATATGGTAAGTGACAATCAACTTCTGTAGGTAATCATGCATATACGCACTCGCGCCTGTTGTTATCTCGTGAAAGACAAATACGGTAATAATAATAATACTGCAGGTGCAAACGCACGTCATATAAATCAGTTTATTAATACTTCTATTTAATCCCGTATATCTACATACAATGTTTTGTTAAACTGCTAGTGATTGAACAAATTACGGATCCCGCCCGCGTTATCGAGTTTGACGAAATTTTATACTCGACGGTCGACGGTCGAATTCAGAGAGATTCAATCACTTTCTTCAATACCCGGTTCGGATGGATAGTTAACGTGCAGCTGCCATTTTGTGATCTAAACGGACATCAAGAAAGCGCTATTGTTTCCACAGTAGGCATCCAAGAAATGATATCGAAATTCTGGGAACGTAAGAGTCATAAACGGTAGTCGCTAGCACCACTCAACGAAAGATGCGAGCGTCACTTCTTGCGCAACATTATCCGTGCGCTTCCCCTTAAGGATAACCCTTCACAGCTGGGGAATTCTAGTGAGTCCGCGAAACACAGGTTTCTTTTGTTTCAGAATCAGCTTTCGAAATCACCTGACATTTATTCCGAGTACCGTAACTTCATGCGTGAATACGAAGCATTAGGACGCATGCAACAAACCACAAGTGACTTACATACATAATGAGATACTATCTGCACCATCATTGTGTTATAAAATAGATGGGTCATACTTCCGGCTGAATACTGTGAACTGTGGCTTGAATATGCAAATAACTTAATTCATGTCGCAACGATCACCATTCCTAAAATGGTTATTCTGAAGGATATTAATTATGAAGTGGAGCTGCATGGATTTTCAGATGCGATTGTATATTGCGTGTATTTATATAGTGACAATCTAGGAAAATACGAGGATGTGTAGTAAATTACTGTGTGCCAAATTACGAGTTGCGCCCGTAAAATAAACTAGTATACCACGATTCTCCAATCGTAGTATACTAATTAATTTTAATTTTTTGTGTGCGGTAGTTTTATTGGCTGAATTAGTTAATCGTCTCTTAAAAACTCTGAACAAAATACACCATAAACGGTTGTATTACTCTGATTCAACTATTTCACTCTCAGATTAAATCTGAGTCAAGAAGATTTTAAAACTTTCGTTGCCCACCGTAAACCAGTCTCAAAAAAGCAAAATCGTGCAGATCTTATTTCTCGCGGATGCACTGCAAAGGAGTTGCAAACCTTTAGTGGACTGGGCCGTTATTTTTACTAAAATCCCCCCGAAATAACAGTTTTATCCAAAGTATTTACACTTAATCCATTTTTAGACTCAAATTTAATTCGCGTATGTGGGCGGTTAGCTAACAGTGGGATGCCATCAGATCATAAGCTAATGCGGCTTATAATAAGCAGTATTCATAGAAACAATGTACACATAGGTAGGTGCTCAGAGAACACCACAAATGTGGTGTTCATACCCAAAGCAAGGAAAATATCCCACTCAACACCGAAGGACCATAGGCCATCGAAAGTACATAAAGGAAAGCATTGTGGTGCACAGCTGGATAAGTCGGATAGGCGGTGGCCAGTCAGGCGTAGCCATGAATATGGGATAATAAAAATTATAATTATAAATCAGTAGATATAATATAATATAAAGTCGATTTCGTGCAAGAGACCAATAAACGATTAAAAGATCTTTCTGCTTTAAATTTATTGAACGGCGACTCCGACTATCAACGGGGGATTTTAAGAACGTTGACTTGTGAGTCGCAATTCCCGGTCAAAACGTAAACTTGTTGGCCAAACGTTTTAATCGGTTTCCCGTGATGACTCGATTAACTCAGGGTAGAGGTTACACACAATAAAAAAAAAATAATAAAGAAGTTTATCTTACCTGGTTTTTCGTTAAGACGGAACAGCTTACACAGGAACAGATTAAATTGTTTATTTCACTTATGAAAATAAATTCTATTGTTTAATTGACTCTGAATAATTCTGTCAGGTAACTTGAATTACAAATTCTTGTTTAAGAAAAATAACAAGTAAAGAATTTATTCAAAGAAAAATTAAAATTGAAAAAAAGTCGTGAATAAATATACAAGAAAATAACATAACAAAAATGAGCAATAAAAAAATATACAAGTGAAAACAAAATTAAGTGAAATAACAATTTAAAAATAAAATAAAATAACTTACAACGATAACAATAACGCGGACTTAAGACGGCACTTGGTGAGAACTGGTTGATGAACTGATTGATTCGACACTTGGTGTGAACTGCTTGATGTTGCTTAGGGCGCTGGGCTTTTATGCCAAACGCCGACAAACCTTCTCCCTCTACGTTTTTGGGGGGTAAGAGCACCATTTCTCTCCTGGCTTCCGCTGGAGCCATTTCGGGGTGGCCGAAAGAAAAAAATTAAATAAATGAAAAAGAAATACTTCTGAATAATATTTCCCCATGATATGTACACCAAAATACGGGGAAAATTATTTTCTACATATACATATCCAATTTGAAATGATTCCAGGCGAAAAATGGTGTCTTATTAAATTAATATTGAATAGCGGTTGATTGTTATCAAATTTTGAAATTAAATTTATACCAAAAGATGCAGCGTGACAATGCGCATCTTTTGATATAGTCAGCAACAACTATACATAAACAATTGCCGTTGAATGTTAAAATAAACCACAAACAAAGGGGGGTCATAAATCATTATGCCTGGGCTATAAGTAAATATGAAATAATAGCTAAGATATTTAAGAATTAAATGTTTTAACCTTTCCCAGACATAAAGGGAGGTAATGCAATTGTTATGTATAGTTGTTTTCCCGTGGAAACTCGTCGTAAAAGCATTTTCCACATTGTGACAGCTCAAAGTTTTATAGGCTTCTACTATGAAGTTCTTATTAGTGTTTGTACTTAAATTGATGGTATTTCTCTCAGCTATTGAATGGTGGTTCTGGTGTTCTGATGTGATTCGCGGTTTTGCTATAAACCGCGAATAAAGCATATCCCTTTGGCATCTATTGTGACGTCATCGCAAACTTCGGTTTTTCCCGAGTTAAACGTGTGCTTTGCAAACACGCGCTGTCCAAGCGGTCGTGTCCCAACGCAGGTAGAAGAGGGTTCGTGCGGCTTAGTTATTCCGTGCCCAAAATGCTGTGACACGGATAGTAGGATGTTTTACAGGATTCTTCCTGGTTTTAGGTAGATGAGGAGAAATGTGTGTGGGGCGCGAACTTTACTTATTTGAATTAAAGTGAAGCAACATTTTGGAATTGAGAATGGGACCGTTGTTACATTGAATTTGAAAAATGTTAAGTTAACGACGCTTAGAGTAAAGCGCCGGTAACAATTCGGCCCCATCAAATAAGCAAAGTTCGTGTGAATACACCACTGAAGAAAAAAAATATATACAATTAATAAAAGTGCCGTCAAAAGTAAAAATGTACATGTGAAATATGAAAACCAATATTGTCCAAGTTGGTTTTCTTTTATTGGGCGCCACAATAGGTATCGGTGATAAAGACTGCCCATTGTCTGTCTGCTGTTGAGTCGTCTCAGGAAAGCGGTTTTGTAGCACATATTATCGCCCGAGGTCGTCGTATATCTGTGGTACCGATTGTACCCACAGTTTAGCGAACTTGCGATGACGAAAAAACTATTTACAAATATTTACATTTACACTATCTTCGATCGTTCTTGGGTGGGGTAATAGTCTCTGTATTTTCGGGAGAGCGTCTTTATCGCGGAAACTAGGCACTAGTCTAGGCTGTACTGGATGGTCCTGGAAGAGGGTCATCGGCGACGTCGAGAGGTTCTGGTGTTCCGGGTGTTAGGGTCTGTTGAGGTGCTGACCGCATGTCATTAGATTTTTTGGAGAATTAATCAAAAATTCGTTCGCTTCAACGATTCACCAAAAACCCAAAATCGTCTTGTATTTGTCCGGCTTGTAACGTAAATTCAATTTCCTGACTATCGGAGTCGCAACCAACGAAGAGGAACATCGTGTTCGGTTTCTAGAATCGCCTAGACTCTTCCAACGGTAACAATTTCCCCCTGACTATTGGAGTCAACCACGAGAGAGGAACATCGTGTTCGACATCTGGATCGACCAGACTCTCCGACGGATCCCAGTCCCCCAAGAAGAAGAGAAGAAAAGAAGAAAGAAAAGGAAGCCAATCCCAGGATCACCATGAGGCCTTGCACTTAATAATTTGATGTCGAAGTGTCAAATTATTATAAGCCCTTGAAGAAAAGAAGACAGTTGTCAATTTCAAAGACCATAGGAGAACTTAATACCTATGTAGAAATTTGACACAGAAGAAAGAAACCATCTTAAAAGAAACCATCGAGACTACCCGAAATTCCCATCCTCACCTTAATCATTGTTTGGTTATAAAACGTCAAATTAAACGATATCGACGACAATAGCATTTTTAAAAAAACAATAGCATTTTCAAAAATTCGAAATTTACAAAAATAATACAATTCAATTTAACATATTTTTCCAATCAAAATTAAAATAATAATTTAATTGTGCAAGTGATACAATTCAAATGAACATTATCAAAGGAATCATCATTTTAATCCTCGTGTAATTAAATGAATAACAATTTAAATAATTTAAACGATTTAGACGAACTAATAGAACATTTTCAAAACATCGATATAAACCCTCAAATAAATAACCCCCAAATAAACAACATGGCTTCACCACAAATTTCAGTTAAAGACATTCTAGACATAATTCCTAAATTTGATGGAGAACCTTCAAAACATACTGGCGTTGTTGTTCTCGGATGTCCTCCAATATCTCCTCTCTCTCTTCACTCGGTCGGGCTGTTGGGATTAGGCGTTCTGCTGGGCGGGGTAGATCGTATCCAAGAAAAGCGCGGACGGGTGTGAATCCTGTTGCGGCGTTTGTACGGGAACGCAACTTAAATAGAATGGGCTGGAGGTGATCTGCCCACTTATTTCCGACCTGTCCTTGCATGCGTATCCGCAAGCATAGTTTCGTACATCCGTTGGCAGTGTGGGCAAGTAGTAACGGCTACAGATACTTCGCAAAGTTTCGTCGCGTCCTACGTGAATGGCCTCGTCGTGCATTGCTTGGAGAACTCGAGGAATTGCTGCGGCGGGGACATACAATGTTCTGTCACGATCTTCAATGGGTCGATAGTACAGGCATCCGTCTAGTGTTTCCCAACGTTGGCTACGTTCCTCCCATTCAGTGTGAGTTTGATCGGCCAGCAGTTGGAGTTTGCGCTGCACGTCTTCATTGAGCTGCTGCGCTTCCATCACCGAATGAATGAGAGGGACGCCTACCATATTTAACTGTGGTGGTAAAATTTCCTCCAATTCCGCTAGGTCTCCAACGGGCTGATCTTCCGGATCTCGGCTGAGTAAATTAGGCAGTTGATTAGCTTCTCCTGCGCAGTGGCTAATCTCGAAGTCAAAACATTGTAGCAAAAGAGCCCATTGTGTTAGTTTTGACTTCTGATCTTTAAACTTAGCTAGCCAAGTTAAAGCTTTGCTGTCCGTTATGACATGAAAATGACGTCCTTCGAGAAGAGGGCGATATATTCTAAGAGCCCATATGAGCGCTAGACATTCTTGCTCCTTGATGTGGTATCTTCTCTGCGCATCATTTAATTTCGCGGAATCAAATGATATGATCCTCTTCTCTCCTGCTGGGGTGGTCTGGAACAGTACTGCAGAGATTCCTAACTGCGACGCATCTGTTTGCACAGTATATGGCTTCCGTTTCCATTGCTGATGTTGCAGCTGGTGTCCATTTAGTGGCGGCAGGTGAGCTTAATAAATTGTTCAGCTCTACTCCTGCCGCTGTTGAGCGTTTCCCGAATGTTGTGGGCAATCACTGTGCCAATGATAGCCTTTCTTGCACTTCTGGCAAAACGGTGGGTCTGGGTGGTTCGGCTTTGAAACACTTTGCTTCTTCGTTTGAGGCGGCTCTGTGGCACTTTGATTTTGGGTGAGGGTTCTCGTCTCGGGATATTTTCCTTTTTGTGCGTGCTTATAGTGTGTTGAGCGGGGGCGGTTCATGAAGTTTGTGCTGCGGTTATCTTTCGGCGAATAATTTGTGTGTTTGTTGGTGTTCACTTGTGTTGGCTTCTCCTGGGAATGATACGTTGTATTATTCGGCGGAGATTTTGACTGAATTGCATAACAGGCATTAAGTCCAGTTGAGAACATGATAACGCTACTGCCTGGTCCACAAAGTCTGCTACGGTGGTCGGTTTGAAAAAGAGTGCCTGTCGCAGAGAGGGAGATGCCAAACGCCACATAATTGTTGTTTTTAACTCTTCGCTCGACGATATCAGATTTCGATTGAAGAGTGACATTTTCCGAACCGCAAAAGGACCTGGGGGAGAGTCTCCTTGAGGTTTTGTCGTCAATTCTATCAGCTTGTCGTGGGCAACTGCAGCAGGGTTGATTGATTTGATAAATAATAACTTTGCTTGTTCCCAAAGTCTTTTGTAAAATATCCCCTATATTTCCGTATTTCCTCCGTGTCCATTCTGCTCAGTGCGTGCTGGTGTTTTATTATGTCCGTCAAGTTGAAGTCCCTGAAGTCGACTTCCAGCTCCGAAATGAACTTCCTTGGATCGCGGCCGTCGAATTTTGGTTTTACCGTCGGTTTGGAGAGGATTGATTGTCGCAGGAGGTCCAGGAAATTATTGCTTGAGTCGGGATGTGATTTTGGGTGGGTGAGTGGTGTAGTTGTTTGAGCGGTGGGAAGGGAGTTATTTTTTTGCTGGAATGTAATTTTCCGGGTGGATTACTGCATGCGTCACGATCTGGTGGGGCTGCTCCGGATAGTTGGGTGGCGGTGTCGGCAGATCACGTCTAGCTGCCGAGTTTTGATTTCGGAAATCCATTTCCGCTTGAGTCATTTTCAGCTGTTCGCGGAGCGCGAGTTATCGCACCACCCACACTAGAATTATGCTTAGAGAAGAATTCCATTTGATATAAATACATCTTATCGCACTATGATGAATTAATTTACGCTGCGACGTTGAGCAGGTACAGTCGATTTCCACTCCGAACAAAATAAATAACTTTTTAAAAAGTTAATCTTCGGTCCGCGAAAGATAAATGGCGCAGTCGTTCGGATTTTTTGGAGAATTAATCAAAAATTCGTTCGTTTCAACGATTCACCAAAAACCCAAAATCGTCGTGTATTTGTCCGGCTTGTAACGTAAATTCAATTTCCTGACTATCGGAGTCGCAACCAACGAAGAGGAACATCGTGTTCGGTTTCTAGAATCGCCTAGACTCTTCCAACGGTAACAATTTCCCCCTGACTATTGGAGTCAACCACGAGAGAGGAACATCGTGTTCGACATCTGGATCGACCAGACTCTCCGACGGATCCCAGTCCCCCAAGAAGAAGAGAAGAAAAGAAGAAAGAAATGGAAGCCAATCCCAGGATCACCATGAGGCCTTGCACTTAATAATTTGATGTCGAAGTGTCAAATTATTATAAGCCCTTGAAGAAAAGAAGACAGTTGTCAATTTCAAAGACCATAGGAGAACTTAATACCTATGTAGAAATTTGACACAGAAGAAAGAAACCATCTTAAAAGAAACCATCGAGACTACCCGAAATTCCCATCCTCACCTTAATCATTGTTTGGTTATAAAACGTCAAATTAAACGATATCGACGACAATAGCATTTTTAAAAAAACAATAGCATTTTCAAAAATTCGAAATTTACAAAAATAATACAGTTCAATTTAACATATTTTTCCAATCAAAATTAAAATAATAATTTAATTGTGCAAGTGATACAATTCAAATGAACATTATCAAAGGAATCATCATTTTAATCCTCGTGTAATTAAATGAATAACAATTTAAATAATTTAAACGATTTAGACGAACTAATAGAACATTTTCAAAACATCGATATAAACCCTCAAATAAATAACCCCCAAATAAACAACATGGCTTCACCACAAATTTCAGTTAAAGACATTCTAGACATAATTCCTAAATTTGATGGAGAACCTTCAAAATTATCTACTTTCATAAGTTCATGTGAATCTGTAATGGCAATGATGGCACCAAATAACGATGTCGCAAGAACAGGTTTCACCATATGTCACATAAGATCAAAATTAATTGGAAAAGCAGCAGTATTGTTAGCAGCCAGACCGTTTAACACCTTACAAGAATTAAAAGACATACTAATTTCACTATTTGGAGATCAGAGAGATGAAGAATCACTTTTAAGAGACCTTATCATGATAAAGCAAAAAGCAAATAAAACACCTTTACAATTTGCAGACAAATGTATCGGCATTCGATGCCTTTTATTGAATAAATTAGAACTTCAAAATATTCACCAAGATATCAAAGACGCAAAGAGAAATTTATATAACACAACAACAATAAAAGCATATTTAGCAGGACTAAACAGCCACATGAGTCATCTATTACGTTGTAAATCACCAGCAACAATCGAAGACGCAATGCGTATGGCAGTAGAAGAAGAAAATATGAACTACCGCCGAACTCAGTTACATTCAAATCAAAATTCAGGAAAACAAACTAAAACACCAAATCATAATTTGAGAAATCAACCTTTACCGATTCGAAATAATCCGAATTATCAACAACAACAAAATCCTTCAACTTCTAATCAACAAATTTCACAAAGACAATATCAACAACCAAGACAGTTTCAACCTCAACAACAGTTTCAACCTCAACAACAATTTTAACCTCAACAACTATTTCAACCTCAACAACAATTTAAACAATTTCAACCACAACAACAATTTTTCCGGAGTAACTAATACCTCAAAACTTCGCAAATTTCATAAACCGACACCAACACCAATGGAAATTTCATCAGGAAATACTGCAATGATATACCCACAACAACAACAACCAAGATATATAGCACAAGAAGACCCTGAACAATTGTACGAACAATTTGAAGAATATGAACAAGAAGAATTCTATGATGGAGAGCAATATGAAGAAAATTTTAAAGATTCAACAGAAGAAAATTTTACAACACCAGCCTTGAACAACCCCAATACTTAGAACTCAACATCTCGAATTTTCATAAATTACCTTACATTATAATTCCCGAAATTAACGCCAAATTTATGATTGATACTGGATCAACTAGAACCCTAATAAATGAAGAAATTGCAGAAGAATATTTTGCAGACATAATTGAAATAGATCCCTTCCAAATTAAAACTCCACATCAAATTACAAATCATAATTACTCAATAAACATTGGATTATCAGATATATTCAACAGACCAGATATTTTACATAAACATTATATTTTTAATTTTCATAAGGATTATCAAGGATTAATAGGAACCGATTTACTTCAAAAACTACATGCACTAATAGACTTCAAAAATAATAAAATAGTTACACCACATGCTCAAATTCCACTTCATTTACCAGAAAACAAATGCAACGAAATTATTTTAACATGCAAAAAGAAAATTAAAGTACCATCATTAACACAAATACAAATTCATTTAATGACACATAACTGTGAGAATAAAGAAGGAATGATAGAAAATTACAAATTTAATAACGAATTAGAAATACCAGCAGGAATATGTAAAATAGATAATAATTCAACAAACATTCTCATAATAAATCCAACTCAAGAAGATATTACATTTATACTTCCAGAACTAAACATTCACTCAGGACCGTTAGAAATTAATAATATTAATTTTGAAGAAAATGAATTAAAAACATAAATAAACTTTAACGCACTTCAAAAACAAAATTTAAAAAACTTACGTTTAGAACATTTAAACAAAGAAGAATATAAAGCAATTAGAAATTTATGTTATGAATACAGAGATATTATGTACTGTCCAGGAATCCCTTTATCATTCACCAATCAAGTTAAACACTCAATCAGAACAACAGATAATTTACCAATACATACTAGATCTTATCGATACCCACCAATTCATAAAACAGAAATCGAAAATCAAATTGAATCTATGACAAAACAAGGAATAATTAGACCCTCAAAATCACCATGGTCATCACCACTATGGATAGTTCCGAAAAAGATTGATGCAAGCGGAAAGAAGAAATGGAGAATAGTCATTGACTATCGAAAATTGAATGATAAGACTATTGACCCATTACCCAATATAACAGATATATTCGACAAATTAGGAAAATGCCAATACTTCACTACTTTGGACCTAGCAAGTGGATTTCACCAAATAGAAATGGATAAAGAAGACATAGAAAAAACAGCATTCTCGACAGAGAAAGGCACTATGAATACCTAAGGATGCCTTTTGGACTCAAAAATGCTCCAGCGACCTTCCAACGAGCAATGGATAACGTTTTGACAGGATTAAGAGACATATCCATGGTTTACAGACAAAGGCACTATGGACTCAAAAATGCTCCAGCGACCTTCCAACGAGCAATGGATAACGTTTTGACAGGATTAAGAGACATATCCATGGTTTACATAGATGACGTAGTCATTTTTTCAACATCTCTTCAAGAACACATGCAAAGTTTAAAGAAAGTATTCGAAAGACTTTAGAAAAACAAATTTTAAAGTACAGCTAGATAAATCTGAATTTTTACAGACAGAAGTTAAATAGTCCAGTTTATATAAGAGAAAAAATTAAAAGAGGTCAGAAAACCGTCGCTAAATACCACGGCCCTTACACAATAATATCTATCGACCCAGACAATGTTGCAAAAATACAAATAAAAGAAAACGTAATTAAAAAGGTTCACTTAACTAATCTAAAATCAACATTTCAGATGGAGGATCAAAACCGAAATGATCAATCAAATACCAGATCATCCAGGACTAATAACATTTAGAATGGGAACAGCGAGCAATATAATATCAGAATGGGATTTAATACATTCAATCGACATTACATCATTAATCGAAATTTTAAAGATATCTGAAGAGCACCAAGAGGAATTTCAACGACAAATTACCTTAAAAGAAAAATCATGTCATACTAATACAGACATAACTAAACAATTACTTGATATTTTAAAACAAGAAACAAGACGTACAAACAATTTAATTAATGAAATTTCACCTTCATACCGAAGAACTAAAAGAGGATTATTCAACTTTATTGGAACAATTCAAAAAACACTCACTGGAAACTTAGATGCAGAAGACGGTGAAAGAAAACTTATTTCATAATCAAGAAAATTTAAAGGCTGATATTACAAATCAAATCTCAATCACAAAAGAATTAATAGATGAAACTAATAAAAGTATTTCAATATTAATTAAAAACCAAAACACAATTGTAAATGATATATACACTTTAAAAATGTCGATAACAAAATTATCAGATTGTGCATGGATTCAAATGACAATCAATACCCAACTAGCTTTAATCGCATCGATCAATGAAATCAATGATTATTTAAATCAATTGATAACAGCTCAAAGTTTTGCTAGACATTCAGAAATGCACCCAAGCATTATTAATCCAATCCTCTCAAATTACAAAATGAATTGAAAGGAATTCATAAACATCTGCAAATGCAACGAAATTATTTTAACATGCAAAAAGAAAATTAAAGTACCATCATTAACACAAATACAAATTCATCTAATGACACATAACTGTGAGAATAAAGAAGGAATGATAGAAAATTACAAATTTAATAACGAATTAGAAATACCAGCAGGAATATGTAAAATAGATAACATCTGCAAGATACATCTCTTTTATTCGAACCAACATTAGAAAATATGCCTAAATACGAAGAAATTATAAAAGTCAAAACATACCAAAAAGAAATGGTACTATATTTCATCATTAAGATTCCATTAATTGAAAAATCTAAATATGAATATTATCAACTGTACCCTATTCCAAATAAAAATAATGAATTAATAATACCAGATTCTAAATTCATACTTTTAAACGAAAATTCGTTTATCGAAAAAGACGATCGCTGCTTTCACCTTGAAAAATCATCATATTTATATGAAGCTAAAGTTTTACATAACCTAAACGAAAAAACATGTGCAGTACAATTAATCACTTACGCTAAAGAAATTGTTTAACTCTAAAAGTTTCTAATTTTGGAAACCAAATTATCAAAGTTGATAATAGCAATTCATGGATCATAATTGCTGAAAATGAATCCACTATCGAAATTCATTGTTCAACAAAATTGATACAACGAAAATCACTTCTTGGAAATTATTTAATTTCTTTACCTCATGGATGTAAAGGAAAATTTAATTCAAAAACATTAATATCAAAATTTAAAACAGAATATTCCCCATCGTTAATTACAATGCCTAATATTTGTGTAAAACAAAGTGAATTAAATGTAAACTTAAAAACCACAAATATAACTGGAATCGATATATCGAAATTCTCAACTTTAAAACAACAAATAAACACTTTGGAAAAACACGTTGAATCTCAGCAAATGCTTGAAACCCATAACTACAAAATTAATTGGATGCTAGTTGCAATCTCATGCATACTGATTTTGATAATAATATTGTATTTGCTTAAATATTTTATTAAGAACAGACAAAAATTAAAATCTGTCATAATTAAAAGTAATGCAAATCCTATTAACGTTCCATCTGGACCTTATTAGCCGATGTCACTTCTACGGATGGAGGAGTTATCGGATCAACCACACTAGAATTATGCTTAGAGAAGAATTCCATTTGATATAAATACATCTTATCGCACTATGATGAATTAATTTAAGCTGCGACGTTGAGCAGGTACAGTCGATTTCCACTCCCAACAAAATAAATAACTTTTTAAAAAGTTAATCGCGCCTGTTGTGGACTGGTCGATCCTGGATTCGGCACCGGTGAGGATGGCATCCAGGTACACCGTATCTAGCGCTCCGGTCGCGCTGAGAAAGGCGTCTAGGTGTGCTTGTTTGGGAGCTGAACGAAGGGTCATGTCGTGTGTACTCATCTTTAACACTGGTTTTTCGTGACAAAAAAAAAATGATAAGTAACACAAAATGTGAAGTACGGCCCCGTCGAGTTTCTAACTGCACCTAAACTTATTGAAATAACAACAGAAAAAACAAAAAAAACACAAATTTAAATTTGCCTGATCAGCTACTCCTGGGCTGGTGTGTTCCTAAATAAAAAATGTAATTATCTAGTGACTGTTTGTTTATAAGTTTGATTGTTACTGTTCTGTGTGAAAATAAAATAATACGTCTTAAGTAATTAGAAAGAACAAGAATCAGGCTAAACTATTAACGAAATTATTTGAGTTTCTTGAATATAAAACTAAAACAAAAAATTTAATTGGAAGTACGATATATTAATTGATAAACAATGACTCAAATAAATTGTTTTCAGGGTCGTGAGTCTGAATTTACTCAAAAACTAATGAATTTATCACAAAGTAAACTCAAAGGTATGTGAGAATTAAAATGTTAATTATTTAACAGAATAATTCGCTAACAACAAAACTATTACACTTTGGGTGCACTGTATGAAGTTTTCAATCAAAGTTTTTTCAAACAAAAGTAAATAAGTGATATTTATCAACGATAAATGGTAAATGAGAAATAAAATCTCAAATGCTACCCGTGCAACATTTATCAAGGATAAATGGTAGATAAAAAAATTAAACACGTTGGCGCTATTTATCAAGGATAAATAAGAAATTAAAACACGTTGGGCGCCATTTATCAACGGGAGATTTTAAGAACGTTGACTTGTGAGTCGCAATTCCCGATCAAAACGTAAACTTGTTGGCCAAACGTTTTAATCGGTTTCCCGTGATTACTCGATTAACTCAGGGTAGAGGTTACACACAATAAAAAAAAATAATAAAGAAGTTTATCTTACCTGGTTTTTCGTGAAGACGGAACAGCTTACACAGGAACAGATTAAATTGTTTATTTCACTTATGAAAATAAATTCTAATGTTTAATTGACTTTGAATAATTCTGTCAGGTAACTTGAATTAAAAATTCTTGTTTAAGAAAAATAACAAGTAAAGAATTTATTTAAAGAAAAATTAAAATTGAAATGAAGTCGTGAATAAATATACAAGAAAATAACATATAACAAAAATGAGCAATAAAAAAATATACAAGTGAAAACAAAATTAAGTGAAATAACAATTTAAAAATAAAATAAAATAACTTACAACGATAACAATAACGCGGACTTAACAGGGCACTTGGTAAGAACTGGTTGATGAACTGATTGATTCGGGCGCTGGGCTTTTATGCCAAACGCCGAAAAACCTTCCCCCTCTACGTTTTTGGGGGTAAGAGCACCATTTCTCTCCTGGCTTCCGCTGGAACCATTTCGGGGTGGCCCGAAAGAAAAAAATTAAACAAATGAAAAAAAAAATACTTATGAATATTTCCCCATGATATGTACACCAAAATACGGGAAAAATTATTTTCTACATATACATATCAAATTTGAAATGATTCCAGGCGCCTTAAAGAGTTAGTAAATGCTGTCCAATACATTTATTTAAAAAAAACATTTGTTATCATTATGTACACTATCCTCGACGAGATTAGTATGATTGTTTAAAACTTGTTGTCCAACAACAATACATCTAAGAATGAAAATATTAGTATTTCGGAATTATAACTAAAGAAACAATTCTTTGTACGCTCAATACGCTTGTCGTAATAAAGTTAGTAATTATCTCGAAAAGATTAACATGAGTGTTTAAAATTTGTATATTAAGCCATTTTATTCCTGTCTAATATCAATACATACGAGTAAATTTCAGTATTACTGTCAAACAATAATTACCATTTGTCACAATAATCGCCATGAGATTAATATGATTCTTTGCAGTTGTTGTAATACGTCCTTGTTATCACTGTGTATAATAAAAAAAATCGAAAATTCTCTCTCTTTAGCGTATCTAAAAACGAATATCGTAATAAGGTTAATAAGTGGATTCTGAAAATAGAATTCCTAAGCGACGACTTCAGCTGCATGACTTGTGCCCCGTGATTAGGGCCGCGCCCGACTGCGTTGCGACTGAAACTGCTTTAGTGAGACGACTTAAGCGGTATGACTGTACTGGTAAAGAGAGCAGAATAATCGCGGCAATTAATAAAAAAATGAGTTTGCTTTATAATTTTAAAATGATTACAATAATATAAAATATATTTATCTCGTTTCTGTCAAATTTGTGGTCTAATGAAGGCAAATCAAATAACACAGTTAGGAAATGAAACACCTTTATCTCTAATTTAATATTTATTTTAGTTTTATCATTGAACATATATTTTCTTACAATATTTTTCTTTAAAGAAAATCAAAAGATTCTATAACGATCTTATAGAAATTGAATAGTCGCTGCATAGGAATCTTCGCTTCAGTCGTCGTTTTACACCTTTATTTTAAAAACATTTGTTACTAGCGTATAAACGAATGGCAAAAACAAACATGTTTCTTTGATTATACGCTTGTCGTAATGACACCTTTAATTTAGAAAAATAGGTATTTGGTTCTTGCGTGTGCATGAATTTTGATGAGAATGACATAATTATTTAATCTCGTTCAATCTTCATCAGATTAACATGAGTCTTTAACGTTGTAGTATGAGAGCATTTTTATAACTGTTTCGCATCAATACATTCGAGATTTAAATATTTTTATATCGAAATGAAACCCAATGAATCAAATCTCTATAATAATAAATATTTGTTACTTGTGTGTACAGGAATCTCGACGAGATTACAATGATTGGTTAAAACCGGTTGTGATAGTGTGTTTTTTACTGTCTAACATCGATTCATTTGAAAATTGAAATATATACATTATCACAATCATAGCCGACGAATTAATTCTCTATGCGCTTGTTGTAATATAGTTAGCAAATCCCGGGTAACACTTTTATTTAAGAAAAATAGATATTGGTTCCCAACGTGTACACAAATCTCGATGATATTGCTATGATTATTCAAACTTGTTTGTTCATCCATATATCCGAAAAGTAAAATATTTGTATTTCGGAATCATAACTAACGAATAAATCTCCAAATCAGCCCTTGGTTTAGTGTTGCCATGCTAGTAACAAATGGGTTTTATTCTAAACCAACTTTATGACTGCAAGCGTATTGAGCGTATAGAGAATTGATTCGTCGGTCGGGAAACCGAAACACAAAAATTGTAATTCTTGGATATACATAACATTTCTGTGATTGATAAGTACTAATTTAGATTTCATCAATGCCATGTTACTATACAAAATAATTAAATAAATGAGTTGTACTTTTATGCTCATTGTTTATTCGAGTAGTAGCAATTACATACTCGTGGAATACTGCACTCGCTCGTGCGCAACTTATCCCCTCATATGTAAAATTGTGCATACTACTCTTGTGACGTAATATTATTATAATAAAAGTGTTTGATTGTAATTACTAACTTCATTACAAAATGGGTATTGGAGAGCATATGGAGAATCCATATGCAATGGATTCTTGGATGTAATAATGTTATAACATTGATAAAAACACTCAATTACAGCTCTAGTGACAAATATATTATTTTTACAATTAAGGTGTTTGATAGTAATTACTAACTTCATTATTACAATCGAGTAAGTTCGTACCTTTTTGTCTACAACGTAAATCTTAAACTTTGTAAAGACAAATTAAGGCAAAGGCCTTTACCTGTTTTTCTATCACTTTAATTTTCTATCATATTGTGTTTTACAATCTATCATTTAAGTGTTTATCATTATTTTGAATTTGTGCTTTTATCTTTATTTAATAGTGTTATTTATTACTTTTGTATATAATTATTAGTAAATATTCCGATGCACGATGTTTGTACAACCTTTTATTACGAATTATCGTGTCTATTTAATTTTGAAAATCTCTCACAAGTAAAAAGTGATAACTACGTTACACATTGTATCATTAAACCTCGCCTCATTAAAAGCGATTAATCGACAAGCAGAGCAGTACATTGATATTTTAATCGAGCTGAGCAATTTGAACTTTTAGTATTAGAACATTTTTATAACACTGTGTAACGTAAATACATCTTCTTATCCTTAAACCTGTACTAAAGTTTAAAATGACTTTATTTAAAATAAAATAAACATTTGTTACTAGCGTGTACACTTCTGTGCAATAAAATTTAGGTACACAAAATATGTTATAGTTTAAGCCGGACATGATGAGTTTCCTGGTTACGTAAATATGTCAATAGCCTTAATGTCAAAATGCCGCGTCATTTAAAGAACAATTCAAAAATTCGAATTATAACTAAAATAGAAGATAGTTTTTCTATTAGACTAATTGCTCGGTTGGTGAACATCAGTAAAGACACTGTTTTTAGAGTTAAGAAACTTTAGGAGCAGGAAAGAAGTGTTATGGTGATTTATTATTTATTGAAACTGCTGCTAGGCAATTAAAACAGACCTGAATTATACAACTAGAATATTGTGAAAAATAGGTATAAGACTTGTGCTTAATTTTATTGCACAGAAGTGTATTTCGACAAGATTAATGATTGTTGTGATAGAGCGTTATTATAACTGTCTAAAAATACAAGTTGGAATAATCTTGTAAATTTCACTGAAATTCGTGTATACACGATTCCATTTGTTTCTGGATCTCGCCTAGCTATGGAAAAGTGACAGTTTAAGTATTGTAAATGGGGCTGATTGTGTTTTAAATCAGGGTTTTTAAATGTCACTGTCAGATGTTCGATTTTAAGGTTATAATTTCTGACTATTGTGATCTTACACTGTTGCCTGATTTACAAATTTTCAGATATAAAAGGATAATAATATGCAGTTTTAAGATTAACAAAATTTACTACTTGGTTTTTGTACATACAAACACAGCAATAATATTGTATATAACAAATATAATGAATTCGGCTCTGCAAACTTATTTCGTCATCCATTTGTATTTCTCGCTTGGGTCTTCCCGTTAACACATTTTGATCAACTCCATCCATCCACCTTAATTTTGGTCATTCTCTCTTCTGATGGCCCTCAGTATTTTTTTGTAGAATTGCAAATTTATTCCCACCCTCTTGTGATACTGATAATTTTCATGTCAAACAATTTTTAAGCCCTCATTCCACTTTTATTATTTAGTCAAGAGAACCTGCATCTGAATCTTCTGATGTTTGTTCTGAGCCAGATTCCCCAAGCGAAATAATTAAAGGAGGAATGGTTTCAAAAGAAAGGTGTTTTGTCCAGTCATCCGAAATAAGTTTTTCACAATGATCACAGAAATTTTGCCACATATCGGATGTACATTTTGAAAGAGACTCAAGCCATAAATTCTAAACACGATCCTTAGATGGTTGCTAACAGCAATAATAACAATAATCCAGGTACCAGTTTCAATAGGATTAATCAGCAAAATTATAATCAAAGATTTCCTAGACCCACTCCAATGTCTATCACGACAAACAATACATTTAGGCCCACACCCCAAAATACACAAATTCGTAACCTAGAAAATTCCGATGATAAAATCCCCGAAACAAACGAGAATTTTTTAGACCCAAGCCTAAATTTAGATCAGCCGAAATAATGCGGCTTGAAAATAACAACAGTAATTTACCGTATATTATAGAAACAAAAACAAAGTTAAAAATTTTAGTAGATACAGGTAGTACGCGCTCGTTCATAAATCCCGACGTAGCAAAAACGTTTTATCGTAAATACACTGTGTCACCAGCGCACATGGTACGAGTCATGGTCAGCAATGTACTCTAGTTTCATTTAAAAGTTTATTCAACTCTGACGCTACTGATTTAAAATTTCTTTTATTTGATTTTCACTCAAGTTTTGATTTATTGTTAGGATTAGATAATTTAAGTTTATTAAAATCAAGTATCGATCTTGAAAGAAATGTTTTAAAATGTCCGAATACGGAAATAAAAATATTATATTATGGTGTGAAGGCCCCTGAAATAGTAAGTACGAAGTGCATAGTAGTACCTGCTAGATCAGAGCAAATAATTAAAGTACCTATAAGTAATGTAAAAGATGGAAATGTAATTATTCCAAATATAAAAATTCCTCATATCGTAATTCCCGAGTGTGTAACTCGTGTTAATAATTATAAAGCGCTATGCTCAGTAATTAATTCGTCTGACGAAAACAGACAATTTAATATTCATACACAAAATATAGAATTTGATATGTCCCAAATACGGACAGAACATGTGAATGAGGAAGAAAATTATTTTATAACTAAACTGATTTCTGAATATTCAGATCTATTTCCTATTAATGAAAAACAAGTAACGTTTACAAATAAAATTAAACATGGAATAAAAACCCATGATGAAATTCCTGTTTATACAAAATCGTATAGATATCCCGAAGTGCATCGTGAAGAAGTGGATAAACAAATAAAAGAAATGTAACGTCAGAAAATTACAAGACAATTACATATAGTCCTTGGTCATCGCCGATTTGGGTGGTCCCCAAAAAATTAGATGCGTCTGGCAAACGTAAATGGAGAGTGGTGGTCGATTATCGAAAGCTTAATGAAAAGACAATTGGCGATCGCTACCCACTCCCCAATATCACCGAATTATTAGATAAATTAGGTAGATGCCAATATTTTACGACTCTTGACTTAGCTTCAGGGTTCCGTCAAATAGAGATTGAGGAACAAGATATCCAAAAAGCTGCTTTCAATACATGTAACGGGCATTACGAATTTTTGAGAATGCCTTTTGGTTTAAAAAATGCCCCTGCAACATTCCAAAGGGTAATGGACAATATTTTGCGCGGTATTCAAAATGATAAATGTCTTGTCTACATGGACGACATTATTGTATTTAGTACAAGTCTTCAAGAGCACGTTGAAAGATTGCGTGAAGTTTTTAATCGACTTCAAAAAGAAGTGGCTTATCTCGGGCATATTGTCACTCCCGAAGGTGTAAGACCTAACCCCGAAAAAATTAAAGCTATTGAAAAATTTACGATTCCCAAAACAACTAAACAGATTAAAGGATTTTTAGGACTCTTAGGCTACTATCGTAAATTTATTAAAAATTTTGCTCTATTAACGAAACCGCTTACAAAATGTCTAAAAAAGAATGCAATCATAAATATCGAAAATTCCGAATATAAAAACTGTTTTGAACTTTGTAAAAATATACTTTCAAATCAACCCTTGTTGCAGTATACCGATTTTACGAAAGATTTCGTACTAACTACAGACGCCAGTAATTTTGCTATTGGCGCTGTTCTTTCACAAGGTACAATCGGTTCAGATTTACCGATTGCTTACGCAAGCAGAACCCTGAACGAGTCTGAAATTAATTATTCAACAATAGAAAAGGAATTCTTAGCAATTGTTTATGCCGTTAAATATTTTAGACCATATCTTTTTGGCAGAAAATTTAAAACCTTAACAGACCACAAATCCCTGCAGTGGCTAATGAACGTTAAGGAACCAAATTCAAAATTAGTTAGGTGGAAACTAAAGCTTTCCGAATACGATTACGAAATTGTTTACAAAAAGGGTAAACTCAATAAAAACGCAGATGCTCTTTCTAGAATCGAATTAAATATAACAGAAAATCTTGAAGAATTATCAGACTATTTTATAAGGAATTTTAATGAAGATTTAATAGATAAAGAAAATAATTCCTTATGTGTAGAATTGCCAAAATCTAATTATGAACATTTATCTGATGACATGACTACATTCTAATCACGAAGATCCGATATTTAATATTCCAATAATAGAAAAACCAATTAATATTTGTAACAATCAATTAATAATAAAAGAAGTAGGTTGTGAACCTAATTTTCCAATAAATACGCCCTTATTTAATAAAAATAAGATGCGAATTATAATAGAATTATCAAACAATAATTTCGAACAAGATTTAATTAATTTTGTCAAGGAATATATTGTCCCAAAAATGAAATACGGGTTATATTTTGAATCACAAGTGTATGAAAAGTTTTGTTCAACACTCCAAAAATATTTTAAGGATAGTCAAATACAATTTACTAAATATACAAAAATATTAACTGATATAGAAGATGAAGATGAAAGACAGGACATAATTAATAAATTTCATTCAGGAATTACCAATCATAGAGGAATAGAAGAGACAGAAATTCGTCGAATATATTATTGGCCCAATATGCGGGAATCAATTCAAAAAATAATTAACGATTGTGAAGTTTGTCTTGTAAGTAAATATGACAGACACCCTTCAAAACTGAAGTTTAATTTCACACCCACTGCAACTAAACCATTCGAAATAATACACATTGACTCAATCACAATTCAAAATGTTAAATTCTTAACAATTATTGATTCATTTTCGAAATATTCTCAGATGTACGAAATTAGTTCGTATCAAGCTGTCGAAATCGCCGACAAATTAATTAAGTATTATTGTCACCATGGCATACCCAAAGAAATCATTGCCGATAATCACCTTGAATTTAAAAATTCAGTAATAAAAGAATTGCTCGAACTCCATAGAATTAATCTTCACTACATAAGTAGTCAACGTCCCGATTCTAACGGAATGATAGAGAGAGTTCATTCCACTATTATAGAGCATATTCGATTATTAAGCAACCAAAATTTATTTAAAAACGAACCAATTGAAAAGAAAATTAATTATGCTATTCTTTCTTATAATAATTCGATCCATAGTGCAACAAAATTAAAACCTTTTGAAATAATAGTCATATAGTCATATAGACATATAGACGTAGGAAATCAGTAGAAAAACAGATTTAGAAATGAAATTAACAAACTCATATGTAGCTAAACATAAAGACAAAGTAAATATTCTTTATAAAGAAATTAATAAAACACTGCAAGATAATAAATCAAAATATATTTCGAGTACTAATAAAAATAGGGAAGAGTTACCAGAAATTCCTCAAGAGGTGTGTGTCAAAAATAAACAAAAGCAGTCAAAAATAAGTATAAGAAAGAAACAATTAAATCTACAAATCCTGAACATAAAACTGCAAAAATAGTCACTCATCATCATAATACAGTAGATAAAATTCATTTATCTAATATTAAGCGACCTAAGAAAATAGGAAGTAAACAAATTTTTACTTCATCGTTTGATGAATTTAAAAATTATTTAAATAAATGTGATGATGTTAATTACAATAATATTGAGGAAATTAATGATAATTTATTCTTTGCTCCACAAAATTATTCTTTAGCGCATTGCGTTAGTCAGGATTTACACATGAATGCGGGAATTGCATTAGAATTTAAAAATCGTTTTGGAAATGTCGAAAAATTACACGCCCATAATCCACAACTAAATTCCTTATGTTATCTTAGAGATGAACACAAGTACATAATATATTTAATAACAAAAATTAATTATTATGATAAACCCACACTTGAAAGCGTATTTAAAACATTAATTAATTTTAAAGATTTTCTAATATGTAAACGAATAAATAGATTAGCCATTCCAAAAATTGGAAGCGGACTTGATAAATTAAATTATGAAACGATTAAAAAAATGATACATTTCATTTTTGGTAACACAAAAATAAACATTAAAATCTACCTCGGTTTACCTAAAATAGATAATCAAATTCCAGGTCCCTGCGGGTTACCACGATATGGGCAATAGAAATAAAAAATATAACAACGAATATCGGAGTTTTACCGATAAATCTTGGATCCGCCAAATTACAGAAATCCGAGCATACAATCTTGCACTACTACGATTTGAAACCGATTTACATCGAAATTAAAAAATTAGATAATCAATATGATTTTATAATGGAATCTGTTAATAATATTTCCATATTTAAAAATGATTTTAAAAATTACATAAAAGTTTTAAACTACACGAGAAATAGTATATTTGGAAAAATTAACAATATTGCAAGTCATTCGATTAAGACAAGAAATAAAAACTTTAACTGCAAATCTTGATTCCAGAGATGGAGAACGTTTTGAAAAAATGCTAAATCATTTAGAATTAAATCAGGAACGATTCGAAAATCAACTATCAATGGGATATAGTTTTAATAATGAAATTGTAAGGAAATTTAATAAAACGATAAAAGATATAGAACACAATGAGATGGTTTTAAAATCAAAATAATGCAAATGTCAGTTGTATTACAGAAGGACGCTGATATTCAGAATGTATTGTTTGTTAAGGATTTATTTAATCAATTAATTATAATTTATGATTCAATTCTGAAGGTAATTGAAAATATTCAAAATTCAATAATATTTTGTAAATCAAATACAATACATCCGGATATTATAAAGCCTGATGAACTATTATCAGAGTTGGAAAGAATTTCTATATATTATAATCAAGAATTGCCATTTGAACCAAAATCAAAAAATATATTAGATATTGAATCACTTAGTAAATTGCAAAATTGAACCTGAAAAAATAATATACTTTCTATCGATACCAATCAATTATAAAATTAGTTTTGATCTCTATAAATTACACCCAATTCCAACGAAACACGAGCTTGAATACGCTACGATAATACCGAGCATTCATTATTTCTTAAAATCAGAAAATGATAATCAGATAATACCTCTAAGTAGTGTATGTACGAAAGGTGCAAAATACTATCAATGTCAGGAGTATTTACAAATCAATACCGAATCAATATGCGAAAAGGACATCTTAGTCGAAGGGATTTCTAATCAATGCACCTACACACCCCTAGAAATACTGTCCAACCACATCGAGCTGATACCAGCTATAAATCAATATCTCGCTGTATTTCCGAAAGAAGAAGAAATTCAGACCATCTCTAAGAAAGAAGTGGAAAAGAAGAAGTTGAAAGGAATCTTCCTAATCAGGAATTCACAGTGCGACATTAAATTTAAAAACAATAAACTCTCGTTTAGTGACGTAACTTCCGGAAGCCCTACACTGATAAACATTATCGAAGTGAAACTAAACAAAATAAACTTTAGCAACTTCAAAATAAATCTAAAAAGACTTAATTTTGATTTACCAGTGATCGAACATATTCCAATCACAAAAAGTGAATTATTCCATTACAAACTCAGTGTCTGGACTTTTATCACCTATATTAGGCTAAAAATGGATTGAAAATGGAGGATCGATTGTAGGGTCGAAATTTTAGGGTACAGAATAAAATATAATCGAAAAATTTGAATGGTTGAAAATTTGATTTGATATATATCTTATCTTTTTTAATGTTCTCGTGTTTTGCAATTTATTGTGTTTTGAAATTTTGACGTGTTAATAATTTATAATAAAGATGATTGTGGATCGTATTTTCTGACTGCTAAAATATGTTCATCTCGACGAGTGCTGATTTTTTTATTTGTTTCTCCTACATAGCTCTCACACATGCCACAAGGAATTTCATATACGCCTCGAGCTTCAATTGGGATAATTTCTTTTGTAGTTAAAATTAATTAAATTAAAATTTGAATTTTTGTGTCTATTTAAGCAGGTTCTAATGTTGTATTTCGAGAGTACTTTTCCGATTTTCTCTAATCTGAAAGGGTGGTGACATTGACACGAGGATTTCTTCTTTTAATTTATTAATCGTTTTTTTGGAAAACCCACTTCGGATTAATGCCTTTTTTTAATGGATATTTAATTATTTAAGTCCGATAAGGAACGTGCTCTATTTAGAAGCAATTTGGATTATTAATACCATTAAATTGATTAAGAACTATATTAGGAATCTTATATATCCCATCAATATTTCAAATAATCCCTTCACCATAAAACTTTGTATAATTTAAAATTATTTTACGTTTACATACGTAATTCAAAATACTATTGAAAACCTCATTTAAAGAATGAACTTTAATTTTTGTCTCGTTATTTTCTTTCATTATATTTAACAATCTATTAGGACTTTTACCTTATAGTTTGACTAGAACAAGACATTTATTCTCTATGAATCCGGTTTATAGTTAATGGTTGAACGAACCACAAGGTCCACCACCAGTCCTAATCCCTTTTATAGTTTCTATTGGAACAATTAGAAATATTATCCGACCTAGAACATTAGCAGTACGATTAGCAACAAATATAATTGCAGGGCATTTACTCTCAACATTATTAGGTAATACAGGACCTAACATGTTCTAATTATACTTATCTTAATTTTTACTCAAATTCTACTTCTTATTCCAGATTCAGCAGTTGCCATTATTCAATCTTATGTATTTGGCTTTCTTAGAACTCTTTATTCCAGAGAAGTAACCTAATGCACAGACATAATTATCATCCCATTCATTTAGTAGATATTAGGCTTTGACCATTACTTGGAGCTCTAGGAACAATGATCACAATAGCAGAATTAGTTAAATGATTTCATTACTTATTTAAGTTAAATGTTCAAAGCCGAAAAACAAGTTTTTAAAAAGTATTTTATTTACGTAACGCAGTTACAGCACGTTCTAAATGCAAACTAATTCTAATTCATAATTATAATTCGCTCCTATATATAACATTTCTAATCTAAAAGATAATATGATTGTATGGGTGTTGCAGGTGCTCTTATGCATCTGCGACACAGAATTAAACAAAGGCTTATAACTCCTCCCCCATCAGATCCTGGCATCTTTGGGATGTAACCCCCCAATCAAATTTTCAACCATTTAAATGGGGGGAATGTAGGAACCTCTATTTTCATACCCTTCTAAGCTTCAATGATCACTGCTGTCCTGATGGTACTTAATCTGGCAACTGGAGAGAAAGTTTCTTTAAAATCTATACCAGGTCTTTGAGAAAAACCTTGTGCTACCACACGAGCTTTTCTTTTCTTAATTTCTCCATCAGCATTGTACTTATTTCATAGTACAAACCTGCTACCGATCATCCTTTCATTCTCTGGACCTTTCATTATCTCCCATGTCTTATACTTAATCAAAAAAGCCATTGCATCTTTCTAATCCATTTATAATTTCTGCAATATAAACCATCTCAGCTTCTTTCAACAGAAACATGAATGTTTTTCTAATTATTTTAGGGCTATTACCGGGATTATTTTAATCTTCGGCAACAAGAATTGTAAATAACATTTAGAATTCGTCTTTATTTAAAATTTGTTCGCACCTAGCAAATAACTAATTGCCCGGCCCAATGGATTATCCTTCGCGGTTCAAACCGTGCTCGGGACAACATCTACCTGAGCAGGAGTGGCGGATTACCCCTCGGGTTTTTCAAATTCGGCAAATATGGGAAAGGACGAATAACAACGGTTGCAATTTGAAAGAAGAGATATTATAAATTTCTATACTTCTTTCGAATTGCAGCTTAACGGTTGTTTGGATTTCAGAGTTCGCTGAAAGAAATTGTCTGAGATAATTATTCTTTAGCGAATTCTTTGCCAACGGTCACGTAGTCCCAATAACCTCCCTTCTCCACGCTAATTTTCGTGGTATAAATACCAGGGGACGGAATCCAGGAAGGCAGTCCACTCTTCTGCTGTACAGTGGACAGCATGTGGATTCTGGAGGAACTACCGTTCCTCGACTCTTCTATCTGAGCCAGGAAGCGCCAAACGTCCCAGTTGTCGTTTCTGCTACCAGAAGAAGAAGCCAACAATAGGAAACAAATCGACGCCGACGTTAGCAGTCCCAGCCGTCGTTCCTGTTCTTGGACACCGACGCCGAGAACCCGTAAAACGTTCGTTGCTTTTGCCGGATCCAGACCAGGCCACCAACCCACCGACTCCAGGAAACTTTGCCCGACGCTGACGCTAGCCGTTCCGCCGCCGTTACTGAAGTCACGCCGACGCCGAGCATCAAGGTTGCTGAGCATCCGCCTCGAAGTCGACTCCAAATCCCGTCGACGAGTGCATTACGCCGTCTCTACCGAGACATCGTCTTACTACTTGGACGCCGCCTCCATCCGGATGCCACCACAAGCCACACGCCACCGCTAGAAATCCCGATCGCGACGCCGACGCCACACCAAGTCTGCCCTGTAACTTCGTTTCTTTTAATCTTATTTCATTCTTTGTTGTTTTGATCTCCGTGAGAGTATCACTACCACTGGAATCGTCGTAATTTATCAATATATTGGTATTTAGCTGTTCATCGAACACAAACTGGAGAAATTTCAACGAACGAACTCGTGTCTATGGTTACATTAACTTTGGCAATTAATTATATTAGAATAAGGTCTTTTAAATGAATTATTTAATTATTACAACTTATTTGTGGCAGAATTTCTTCCTTTGCGGTTATAAAAAAAATGTTTGTATTTTGATGCAAGTTGCGGTCTCGACTAAAAATGCATTCTCGATGCATCAAAAAACTGATTTTGCCAACATAATACAAAAACATCATTATTGCTTTAATCTATTACTTTTAATACAGATAACGGGATTCTGTCATAACTCAGGAACATTTTATTTAATGTATCTAGTAAATCCACATAATTATGCTCACCACTTAAAATAGTCACCATTTCGGCAATACCACTGGCTCATATTACATGTTTGTGAGCTACAAGAGACCATACACTGATTCGGCCTACGTTTTGACACATATCATATTTACCCTCAGCTGACAAATTTGAATTTTTTTTTATTACCAATCTTCTGCGCCGAAAATTTAAAAGCCTCATGTCTTGCCTTGTGACCTTTAAAACATTCAAATTTGAATACATTTTCATTTTTCTCATTCCAATTTATCTTCTTAGCGAATAATGCGTTCTGCACCTGGTTCGACTGGGAAGAGTTCCTTTCTGTATCATGTTCTTTACTTATCTTTATTCGTAAATTTTCAGGCGTCGGCAGTTTATCACGATTCTTAATTGCGATTCTAAAACTTTCAAAACTTGATATTAGACTATACCACTACATAATAAATACCATGTTGATTCGTGTTAATGCTTATATTTATGTCCGACAACTTATCTCCTGTGTCAAAAAATTATGCAGGTGTTTACGCACATCGTCACCCTAACACATCTTTTGCAGTAACGTGGCTTTACGTGCTGGTCCTTTTGACTGAAACGTATTTTCTAAGTTAATCCACAACTCAGAAGATGTTACGCAATTTTTAATTCCAGTCCCTTATTTCCTCAATGTTGGTTTCCGTTAGTTTAGGTTTCACTATTTCGCTGTTTTCATAACCCCAGGCATATTTTTTTATCATTTGATCTCATAGTGCAGCTCGACGGGCACCCTGAATATACGTTTTATTTTTGGTTATATAGCTCTTAAAACCAAGTAACCCTGGTTTAGAAACAATTAATTTATCTTTAATGTCAGCCGAGATATCCTCCGATAACTTACTACGGAAGATATAAATATAAATAAAATTATGCTGTAATATAAATACAAGATACGTTTCTTCTAGGGAAGAATCTCCGATAGCATGAAAATTAGTTGGAAAAACAGTCCAACAGTAAATATATTGTTGGACTGTTTTTCCAACTAATTTCCATGCGGGAAATTCGACCACTAATAGGTAGTCTAATTTCCCGCTACTGTGTCAAAAAATTATGCAGGTGTTCACGCACATCGCCACCCTAACACATCTTTTGCAGTAACGTAGCTTTACGTGCTGGTCCTTTTGATTGAAACGTATTTTCTAAGTTAATCCACAACGCAATGTGTTACGCAATTTTTAATTCCAGTCCCTTATTTCCTCAATGTTGGCTTCCGTTAGTTTAGGTTTCACTATTTTGCTGTCTTCATAACCCCAGGCATATTTTTTTATCATTTGATCTCATAGTGCAGCTCGACGGGCACCCTGAATATAAATGTTATTTTTGGTTATATAGCTCTTAAAACCAAGTAACCCTGGTTTAGAAACAATTAATTTATCTTTAATGTCAGCCGAGATATCCTTCGATAACTTACTACAGAAGATATAAATATAAATAAAATATTGCTGTAATATAAATACAAGATACGTTTCTTCTAGGGAAGAATCTCCGAGCGCATAAGTCATGATACTGACAGCGTAGCATTCGATCTGGCAACATTTGGGAAGTGGGACTTATAAGGTAGGATTCCTAAGCAACGATTGAAACGAGCCGCGCAAACACTGTGGCTCGAAGGGTAGAAAACATCGCTGAAAATATATCCTCTCAACTGTTCGACACAAGTGGACATGTCTTTGGCGTTAGATGAGTCAACGGATGTGTCAGATACTGCTCAGGTGTTGATTTGTATTCGAGGAGAAGATAAAAGCTATGAAGTGCATGAAGAACTACTTGATATGTACTGACATGGCACTACCACTGGTACAAACATTTTTAAAGGAGTTGAAATGGCCATTAATCAAAAGAACCTTCGATGGAAAAACTTGTAATGTATTACAACTGATGGAGGCAAAAACATGAGTGGGAAAGATAAAGGAGTGGTCGCTCTTGTGTCAAAAGCTGTAGAAAATGAGGGTAGTTCAAAACCATTAGTCTTACATTGTATTGGATGAGTCAACAGATGTGTCAGATACTGCTCAGGTGTTGATTTATATTCGAGGAGAAGATAGAAGCTATGAAGTGCATGAAGAACTACTTGATATGTACTGACATGGCACTACCACTGGTACAAACATTTTTAAAGGAGTTGAAATGGCCATTAATCAAAAGAACCTTCGATAGAAAAACTTGTAATGTATTACAACTGATGGAGGCAAAAACATGAGTGGGAAAGATAAAGGAGTGGTCGCTCTTGTGTCAAAAGCTGTAGAAAATGAGGGTAGTTCAAAACCATTAGTCTTACATTGTATTGGATGAGTCAACAGATGTGTCAGATACTGCTCAGGTGTTGATTTATATTCGAGGAGAAGATAAAAGCTATGAAGTGCATGAAGAACTACTTGATATGTACTGACATGGCACTACCACTGGTACAAACATTTTTAAAGGAGTTGAAATGGCCATTAATCAAAAGAACCTTCGATGGAAAAACTTGTAATGTATTACAACTGATGGAGGCAAAAACATGAGTGGGAAAGATAAAGGAGTGGTCGCTCTTGTGCTGCAGAAAATGACGGTGGTTCAAAACCATTAGTCTTACATTGTATCATTCATCAACAGTCTTTGTGCGGAAAATGTTTGGATATGTCTGAAGTTCTGAAACCAGTCATATCAACTGTTCTTTTTATCAGATCTTTTGGGCTGAATCACCGACAATTCCAACAATTTATTGAAGAGATTGGAGAAAATGACTTACCTTATCAGACTGCCGTACGTTGGCTTAGTTGTGGGAAAGTCCTTCAGCGCTTTTTTGAACTTCGAGCAGTGATCGAAATTTTTTGAATGAAAAGCATCGCCCTCTTACTGAATTACGAAACAACGCATGGCTGTGAAAGTTAGCATTCTATGTTGATTTCACAAAACATGTGAACGAACTGAATTTGAGATTGCAAGGAGAAAACCGGCATCTTCCTGATTTATACACTAATATCAAATCAAATTGATACTGTTTCAATCACAACTACGAAGTAAATGTTTTTCACATTTTAAGACATGAGAAATATTCAGCCACACCACTGAGACTGAGTTTACTATCGATTTTGCAATCGAAACTTTGAGTGCTTTGAAAAAAAATGTTGATACTCGTTTCTCGGACTTTGATGCCATTGCGAATCAAATTAAGATTTTTCAGAATCCTTTTGACATGGAAACCCTAGCCCCGGAACTTTAAATGGAAATGATTGATCTACAGTGCAGTGATATAATTAAGAACAAATATCAAAACTAATCTTTGTTGGAATTTTATAAGGGTTTTCCACTGACACAATTTGATAATTTGCATAAATTTGCTCGTGGGCTGTTATCTGTTTTTGGTACTACTTATTTGTGTGACCTCCAAAATAAAGTACACAAAAATTGTATACAGATCTAAATTAACTGATGAGCATCTTAAATCTCTTTTAATAATTGGTACAAGTAAAATTAGTCCACAACTACAAACTATTGTCAGAGGAAAATCTCAATTACATAAATCTCATTAGTATTTCATATGTTATAAGTTATAAGTTATTATAAGTTATGTTTTTATTTAAAATGTATAAAATGTTAGTTGGATTCATTTCAAGAATTTGTTAGTTATTATATACTGAAGTTTAATTTTCTGCATATTATACATGTCTTTACTCATTACAATTCTGTGTTTCTTTATCCCACTTATCACAAAAACAATAACAATAAGCCTACAACAATGTTATGAGTAGTTAGCCCATGACCATATTAATGTAGATGTCATATTAATAATTATTCAACATAAAATTAGAATACTTCAGTAAACTAAAAATATGTTCTCTAAAAGGAGTTTTCAAGTATGCTAGCTCTCCGCGGGCCGGACAAAATCTGTCCGCGGGCCGGATGTGGCCCTCGGGCCGTAGTTTGGAGACCCCTCGTCTAGTGGAGTAAAGTTAATCAACGTGTAAATATTATTTTATATATTAATGGTCTATTAAATTAAGCAAATTTTAGAAATGGCGTCCGATTTATTAACTATATTGCATTTAATGCTGCTTAATCAGTGCGAATTGAATCCGAGGAATGATTACCAAAAACAGTATATACCTACGGAGGAAAAGTTTGATTTTATCGTGATTAGTGGAGGATCTGCTGGAGCTGTTGTTGCGAATAGATTATCTGAAAACCCTAATTGGAGGGTTTTGTTGGTGGAAGCTGGGAGTTATCCAACAGCTGAAGTTGAGGTGAATAATTTAGTTTAGAAAATTAAACATTTGCGTTGTCATCAGGATCAGGATTTACATTTAAAAATGTTTCTTCTCCTTAGCGTACCTATCCGTTACCGGATGTTAGCTATCCACAAGGCAATTTTGACTTTGTTCGCGGGCGTACAAAATAGTTCGGTGGTAGTCCTAGGTCCGTCCGTAGGCTCTTCAGCCACGAAATCCTCCTTCGCCCTGTTCCTTTCCTCCCTTTTAACTTTCCTTGGAGTATAAGCTGCAATAATCCCTATTTCTATAGATGTCTTATAATATACCAACAATACACATGCTTCCTTCTTTTGACCGTTAAAATGTTTAAAGAGTCATTATTAGAAGTTGTAATATACGAGTACATATGTCAGAGGGAGGACAATATTCATATAATTTGCAGTTCGATATTGTTACTTAACGAAAACCACACTAACAGTGAGAATAACTAATCACTAAACAATAAATTTATCTAAGTGACGAAATTCATACGAATTTTATTAATTTTGCAACGTTGCATAAAAAAGTTAGACGGATTCAGATTTTCGATAATCGAATTGACATATGATGTGTGTAAATTAAGTCATGATACTGACAGCGTAGCATTCGATCTGGCAAAATTCCTGAAGGATTCCTAAGCAACGAGTGAAACGAGCCGCGCGACTTGGGCCGCTCCCGATTGCTTTGGATGTAAATCAAGGATACTTTTTCTTAAAACGCGACTGTGGCCGCGCGAATTGAACGGCTCTAGTAAGCCGTACGACTGTACTCGTACAGAAATCAGTTTGGTATATTAATTGAGTTTCCTCCATAATTTTAAAATTATTACATTAATATAAAATATATCTCTATTAAGATCTCGTTTCTATCAAATTTGTAGTCTAATCCAACCGAATGCAGTTATGAAACACTAAAATAAATTTCTTACAATATTTTTCTCTATAGAATGTCGATAGATTCCATAAAAATCTTGAAGAAATCTAATTAGTCGCTGCATAAGAATCCGACCACACGATTACGGCATAACGACTCTGGCCGCATGGCCTCAGTAGCGCGACTACATTCGCTTCAGCCGTCGCTTAGGAATCCTGTACGCCTTCAGTATGAATTAGAACTCGCTAGAGTCATTTGGTTGTCTGTAGCATTTCTTTATTGGTGAAGCATTTTTTTAAGTTTGTTTTAAAATGGATCGGGGAGGAGTTTAATTTGACTTACACCACCGTTCATAAGATGTTGACTTATAAACTGGGGTAAGAAAAATATGAACAAAAATGGCTAATTTTAGGACAATCCAAAGCATTCAAACTGTTCTAACCGACCAGATGAAAGCTTTGCAGTATCCGAGTTTCAGCACTGCTATGAGAATTGGCAGAACAGTCTCCAGTGGTGTGTGGCTTCCTAAGGAAGTTATTTCGAGGAAGAAGATATTGAATAGTATTCTATTCGAATACAAAAATTTAAAAAAATCAGTCTCATTAGTTCATTTACAATTTTCGTATTTCATTCTTAAATTAACCCCCGCGACTAACGAGCAGGGTTAAGCTTGCTGTTTGCCAAAAACCATTACGTTGTCCCATTCAAACGAAAACGTTACTAATTCAGCAACTATAAATAAACGAGTTATTGATGCTCTCCATAATCGAATGTTTTGAATGTTTCATTAATATAATTAACATCTGCGACTTGGGAACAGGGTTAAACTACACCTTAAAAAAGATGACCCATTGTAAACAAAACAATATTCTCAACTGTTACCCGTGTAGAACAGAATAACCCCCCATTTACCACCACTTTTACATAACTGTACCACAATGTAACTTGGCATCATCCACAAGCCCGAATTAAAAGCCACATTTTACAGAAAACTCACTTAGAAAGTATAACAGGTCCCACAGCGCAAGCATTTTGAGGAATGACAACACAAATATGAAAGTTCCAAAATACGGTGTGTCTCCGTTTAATAGACTTTACACCAAACTAAAAGAAAAAACCGTACTCACGGTTCAAACGTTTTATGTTATTTATACCATCCTTTGCAGAAAATTTCTACTCTTGTTATACATCTTAATGGATAAAAACGAATGTTGAAATTATAGACAGTCAACGGTCTACAAAAGCAGATTATTCTTGCTTAATTGACAGGGGTAGGTCAAGCTGTTGCCACCGGTCTCCTTCAGTTTTAAAGGTTTATATCGTAATTCACAATACCAGGTCATATCAGTGCGCTTCATTAATTTATAATTATTACACTTGCATTTTGTATTATTTTTGTTGATAATTGAAAAACAGACGACGGGAATCTTTTGGGTTTAGTTGGGTTGGGTTTGACAATCGATTTACGTAATAATTACTCAATTTACTGCTTAATTTTATTACTTCATTATAATTTTTAATTGGATTTTTTAAACGTTATTACGTCTTCCCACATTTTCCATTTGAAAATTAGAAGCACACAAAATTAAAACTAATTCGTGCGCCGCAAAGTTAAATCTGATTCGTGGACCTTTTCGGGAGGAACCATAGTTGTTTTGTAAATTGGTGGTAATCTCTTTGCATCATCTCTTTTGTTAAGCTATTTGGCCGTTTTTCTATCGCATGAAACAAGTGATATTTTCCGAGAACTTGTTTATTTTATGTGAGGAAGAATGACATTCCCACATGGATTTTCTCTTCTTTTTGCTCGGATTCTGTCCCTGTTTAATTTGTTGATAGTCTTCTTTGAAAACCCGTTTCTAATTAAGGCTGTTCTGACGGGAGGTATTTAGGTGTTGTGTGTCGAATAAAGTAGGTTCTCTTGTGAAGTGATTTAGCTACAAAAGCTATTACAGCTGGATGGTGATGTAAATTCGCATTTAAATATCTACTTGTGTGTGTTGGTTTTCGGTGAACTGTGTAGTTTAGATTTCTATTAGAATTTTGAATAACAAGTGAGTCTAAAAATGGAAACGAATTATTTTTTTTAATATGGGCATCTTATGTCATTTTTTAATTAAATATAGTTTTATTTTCTCGAATGCACATCAAGAATTCATGCGTTAGCTATAAGTAATGTAATATAATACTTTAAACTAATTATTTGTGTATTGCCAGCGCAAAGTAATATCTCAGGTGTATCATTATCTTGTGGTCTTAAACCAATATACCGTCTGATTAGTGATAATAAATCAATTGCATTATTTTTATCATTAGTAACAGTAAAAGTGCGTCTTCTGTTGATTTTGCAGAGGGGGATTTTCACAAATAGTATTGAATATTTATCTTCAACATCATCTAACATCATATTCACCAGTTCATCCCGTCGGCATCCGCCGGCAATAACCAAAATTAATATAACCTTTTTCAACAAATATATCTGATCAGGAGCAGTACGCAGAAATGATTCAATTTCTTTCCCCCGTAAGTAATACAAAAGGATAGTATTGTTTTTGGGGAAATTTTCGAATCAAAAATTTTAGCGGAAATATCCGATTTGAGGTCCCCTGAGTCGAATAAGACCATTTTTGAAAAATGTCTGTCTGTATGTCTGTCTGTCTGTCTGTCTGGCTGTGTGTGTGTCTGTGTGCGCTGTACCGCATAAACCGCAAAAGATATCGAGATGAAACTTGAAACTATTACAACAAGTTTAAAGCAATCATGTTTATCTCATCGAGATTTAGGAGCAAATGTGTCGCAAATATGTCGGTTATGATTCCGAAATACAAACGCTCTATCGCAACAAGTTTAAATCAATCATGTTAAGAGATAAATTTGGAGGACGAGGAAGAACACGTCGTTTTGTTTGCTAGTCGTTCATTATCCAGACCAGAGAAGAACTACAGTGCGACCGAAACGGAATGCCTGGCACTGATATTTGCAGTGGAAAAATTCTGACCCTATATAGAAGGAACGCGATTTGTAGCTATAACTGATCATTACTCGCTCCTTTGGCTTCAAAGATTAAGACCCAACAGGAAGGTTAGCGAGATGGGCATTGAAGTTGAGTCACTGTGACATGGAACTACGACACCGGAAAGGAAAATTTCACGTTGTGCCGGACGCACTGTCAAAGTCACCAGTGGACAGCGAAGGTAAAGAAAACGTAGTGGTAATAAAAGTAGAAGAGTCACAAGCAACAAACTTGGTCAACTGCAAGGAATCTGACTCCTGGTATCAAGGAATGATAAAAGAAATCAAAACGCCTTCAGCACACTCCCGCATTCTGAAATCCGAAACGAAATTTCTCGCCGGGGAGTTTCAAAGTATCTCCAAAACGTTATCGCAGACTACCTAGGCCAGCGAGTAGTACAAATTAGCGACGGAGAGAAACTCGAAATAGGAGGAGGGGGTACCACAGGGCTCTATACCAGTACTGTAGAATATCGTCTACGATGGCATTTTGAATTTGGACCTCTCAGCAGGAGCGAGGATCGTTGGATTCGCGGATGACATCGCGCTGACGGTTAGAAATAAGAGTAACCCACGCCTGCAAACGCTCACCCACAGGGCCATGCAGAGGATCGCGGAATGGATCAAAGGTAAAGGCCTCCAGAAAAAAACAGAAGCTGCCTGGCTATCAAGCAAGAGGGCAGGCAGAGTTGGCAACGTAACCATCCCAATACTGGACACTAAGGTGACAGTAAGGAAAGCGAATCCTAATTGCAGCACTCAAGTAATAAACGCCTGTCAAGCGGCAAGCAAGGCGGAGATGTCGCTAGCCAGAATTATGCCAAATATATGTGGCCTTAGGGAAGCTACGCCTTCTAAGCTCGGTTAGATCAAAACTTCTAAAGGCAGCCTAACCATATTGAGGCACAATCAAAACCAGGATAAACCAGGATAGGTTAAGACGCAGCCTACGACCAGGGGACCTAAGAATTGCGCGAGCGTATAGGATAACGTCAACCGACGCAGAAGAAGTGCTAGCTGGGGTAGCGCCAGCAGACCTATTGATGCTTAAGAGGAACCTAAAGGCTCCAAAAACCTTCATGGCTAGTGGGCTAAAAGACGCAAACGCTTGGAGGAAAGTATACATCTTTGCCAGAATCGTGCTAATCAAGAAGGAGGCACGGTATGCACAAAAGGACACCTAGGACGTCTTCAAATGGTCCAAATATGTAATAAAATTAAAAGTAAAATATAAGTATAACTTTAAATAGTATATGTACAGGAAATTATTCTTTTAGTTATATATATATCGTCTTGTAAACGCAATACATTTTTAGGAAATTATCTCTTTTTTTTAAGCGTACAATTTAAAATATCGACCGAGCGTTTCCACTCCTTGATTAGGCATGAAGTAAAATTTCGAGTTTAGAAAACCCTAAAAATTTGGTTTGGTCACGTAACGAAGCGAAGTTCTAAACTTGAAATTTTACCTTAAGCGCCACGCGTATAAAACACTGATTTTAAGTAAAGTTTGTTGCGTCCCGGCCGACTGTTTTCCGTCCCTGCCGACCGTGTTCCGTTCCGGCGGACTGTGTTCCGTTCCGGCGGACTGTTTTCAGTTCCGGCCGACTGTCTTCCGTTCCGGCTTCCGGCTGGTTGGTTTCCGTGTCGGATTATGGTTTCCGGTTTGCTGGCTTCCGTTCCTGTTTGCTGTGTTCCGTTTTGGTGTGCTGTGTTCCTGTTCTACGTTCTGGTCCGACTTCCGTGCTGAGTACCAGCTCAATTCACGTACTCTCGTAATGTGGTGAACCGAGAAGGAAGAGAAAGAGATATAAGGTTGGAGGAATCTTAATTTGTTTCTTTTTAAACCGAAAGTCTATAGATTCAATTTTTATTTTTTTTATTATCCTTTTCTCAATTTATCACATATTAACTTAAATTCAATTAAATATCGTATATACAGGGTGAATAAGATATACATATATAGAAAAGCGCATTTTTTTTGTTTTTTTTTTTTGTTTAAAAGGAAACAACATCAATTCTTAAATAGAGAAGTGTATGTTTAGTTGTGATGATTACCTAGATTCTAAATCATTTGATACGATTTTGGTTCCTTTCAAATAAACAATTATTTTTTTTGTATGCCGAATTATTTGGGGGTTTTGTAATTGGAATAACGTTATACCAAGGTACCCGTTTACGAAGATCAATACATATACTTGTCATCAGTATTTTGCGCCCTAATATAAGATATGCCGAACTTAATACACATAATTTTTTTTCCTTTGTCTATTACATAATGTTCTCTTAATTTTTTTTTTTCTTATTATGAATAAATACCATAAGTCTCTTTCTCTCTGTAAAAGGTTGTTTCCATATTTTGATTTTGCCCCTAATTCGTTTGTTACTTTCTCCACAAAAGGTTCATGGTTACTTATTACCATTTCGTACTTATCTGCTAACTAACCATGTGGCGCCCCTTTAGTATCGTTTAAGTTAATTAAACCCCCCCTACTCTACTGACTTTAGCTAGGCCAGATAAGGGACGATGTAGTGGTAATTGGAGTTGGGAAGCGAATGATTATGGTAAGTGTTTGGAAGTAAATTCGGGGTGTAGCATAAATTTTGGCGCCCAACGTGGGGCCCTTATTGTAAAGTTTAGTCCTTATTGTAAAGTTTAGCCCTTATTGTAAAGTTTAGCCCTTATTGTAAAGTTTAGTCCTTATTGTAAAGTTTAGCCCTTGTTGTAAAGTTTAGCCCTTATCGTAAAGTTTAGCCCTTATGAAAAGTTTGTCCCTTTTTGTCAAGTTAGTCTTTTTGATAAATTTGATCAGCCCATTTGGTAACTTTGAGCCCTTTCGAGATTTTTCTTCGGTATTAATTAGTTTGGTTAGCCCTTCTTAGGTCAGTTTAGTGAGGGTTGTTCGGTTCGTTTGTAGGTTTTCATATAATTTTTATATTGGATCTTTCCACCGTGATTAAGTTTATCTTGTTTACTCTCAATTAACTAGTCCACTTGTTTGGTTGGATTTAAAGGTGATTATTGTTGTTATAGGGGAAATTGGGAACGGGAAGAGAAACAAATAGGAAAACAAATAGCTTACTTTGTGTTCAGTTTAGGAAGGTGTTAGTAATTGTCAGCTGGAAATTTGGTGAAGTTTAGAATTGATAGTTATTGTTAGGTAGGGTTCTATTTACTGTTTGCTATTTAATATATGGTCGTTTAATTTTGTTTGTCGCTTTATTCGGGAGATCTGCTTTAAACTTTGGTTTCACTAGTCATGGATCGTAGGTTGTATAAGATGAATATTAATAGGTTATTACGAGATGAATTGTTATACGAGATTAGTGTTCGTGGTGCTTCCGTAGGTCACACTGTAGTAGAGAACCGTCAAATCTTACGTAGTCTATTTCGAAATGAAAGTAGCGAGGACAATTTAATTTTTAATTCTGTCAAATACCCCCTTGATGAAGAACTTGATGTTTGTCGTACGAAGTTATTAGATTTGCAGGATGATTTTGAGAATGTGGATGAAGGAAATTTTAAGAACGAAATTGAGCGGATAATGTCGAGGTTAATTCATGTCAGAAATCGATTATCATATTTACATGTCAATTCTGAATCCGATCGTGCGATAAGGGATGAGTTGTTAGGTCGAGTAGAAGGGATGTTGAAATCAGTAAGTACTTATTCACCCCCTGCAGACATTCAACTATGTTCGGGTTCTGAACAACAAAATGCAACGGTAACTTGGTTCGATACAATTGTTCATCCAATGAATATCAAACAAAGTGAGAGTGCCGGTAATATACCACAGACTGTTAGCTTAATAGATGCGCCCATAAACGAAAATATTTCGAGTCAACAATTACATTCTTCATCTCCTAAAGCCTCTAAAGTCAATTTTTCTGAATATCCACATCAGTTAGAGCAATTGCCTCCAAATAAATTGAATAATAGGTTCGATTCTGGTGGGTATTCTGTTAATTGCGTACCTCTTTATAAATGGAATTTGCGATATGATGGTCAATCGAGTATTTTGGAATTTCTGGAGCGTATTGAAGAACTACGTGTATCTCGAGGTGTTAGTAAAAGTCAATTATTCCGGTCAGCAGTTGAATTATTCTCTGGATCAGCTCTTTTGTGGTACCGTTCAGTCAGAGATACTATTTATTCTTGGGATGAACTAACAGAATCACTCAAAACAACTTTCTTACCATGCGACTATGAATATTCTTTGTGGGAAGAAATTAGGTCACGAACGCAGGGACTTGACGAAAAAGTTTCTTTATTTGTCTCGGTGATGGAGAATCTTTTTGGTCGGTTAACGGTTAAACCCGCAGAGTATGAGAGAGTAATGATCATACGAAGGAATCTCTTACCGTCATATCAACAAGCACTAACCTTACACACGGTTAATACGATAGTTGGTCTGATTACTTTGTGTAGGAGAATTGAGGACACTAACACTCGTGTTGAGAATTTTTCTCCTCCTTCGACTAACAACCGTAAAGCTGTTGAGCCGAACTTGTGTTATCAACGCTCTCGTACTGCTCGTGTGGCCGAAATCAATGAAGATAATAATTCTTCAAAGAATGTTAAGCCAAGTCGTGTGCCTGTGACTTGTTGGAACTGTAGCAAGGTGGGACATGTTTCCTCACAGTGTGATGTGCCGAAGAAAAAAATATTGTTTTGGTTGTGGTAGACAAAACGTTATTAGATCTTCGTGTCCAAAGTGTTCTTCGTCGGGAAACTCGTTCAGGAGGAATTGAGTCGAGTGACTACTCCTGGTACTAGTTGCGAAATCTCGACAAACGGTAAAAATCATGATTATTTGACAGAGTTGTCAGGCAAGAAGCAGATAACGTTAGGGTATATTTTAGCTAGTGTGCGTCAGGATGAAAGGCCATATTTAATTGTAAATGTTTTTGGTGTGGCGTTGTCAGGTTTGTTGGATTCAGGAGCTTCGCACACAATTTTAGGTGATAAGGGTTGGAATATCTTAGAATCGTTAAATCTGAAAATTAAATCTTCTAAGATTAATAATTGTAAAGTTGCTGATGGTTCAGTGTGTGTAGTACTGGGTAGTGTTAGTTTGCCTTTGGTGTTAGAGAATAGGACGGTGATTTTAGATGTTTTGGTAGTACCATCAGTATCGCAAGAGTTAGTCTTAGGGATAGATTTCTGGAAGAGAATGGAAATAGTACCAAATTTTAGGGATAATTGTTGGCGTTTTGCGTTTTGAATGAGGTTAGTGGGGATAATGTTAGTTTGAATGCCATTGGGGGTGTAGAGAAGTTTTCTATAGTTCAGCAGAAGCAGTTAGATGAGTTGTTGCGGGTAAAGTTTGAAGAGATGGGAGAATCTTTAGGTTGTACTACTCTGGTAGAACATATTATTCGTACCACTGCAGAACCCATCAAGCAAAGGTACTATCCGATCTCTCCAGCTTTGCAAAAACAGGTTGATTTAGAACTCGAGGAAATGCTCCGCAGTGATGTAATTGAAAAGTCTAGTTCACCGTGGTCATCTCCGATAGTACTTGTGAAAAAGAAAGACCAGACGTACAGATTTTGTGTCGATTATAGGCGTGTAAATGCAGTTACTGAGAAGGATGCGTACCCGTTACCATACATCAGCCACATTCTGGATAGGTTAAGGGATGCCAAAGTTCTATCAAGTTTAGATATTAGGTCTGCGTACTGGCAGATACCCGTCGAGGAAAAGTCACGCCCTATTACTGCTTTTACAGTTCCTAACCGGGGTCTGTTTCAATTTAAAAGGCTTCCTTTCGGGTTACACAATTCTCCAGCTACCTTCCAACGTCTTATTGATCGAGTCCTTGGTGTTGATTTAGAGCCGTATTGTTTCGCCTATTTAGACAACATAATTATTGTGTCTGCTACTATCGAGGAGCATTTAGTTATTCTAGAAAAAGTATTTTGTAGACTGATTGCAGCCGGTTTGACTCTAAAGAGAGAAAAGTGTCACTTTTGTAGAGCTGAGTTGAAATACCTTGGGTATGTCGTGAATGAGAATGGCCTATTAGTAGATCCTGAAAAGGTATCTGCGATAGTAAATCTTCCTATTCCAACCAATACGACACAAGTGAGACAGTTTGTAGGTATGGCGAGTTGGTACCGCCGCTTTATTCCAAGTTTTTCCACCATAACTTCCCCTATAACTGCCCTCACGAAGAAAGGAATGAGATTTTCTTGGAGCGAAGAATGCCAGGAAGCTTTTACAAAAATTAAAGATAATTTAGTGAATGCTCCCATTCTCACCTGTCCAGATTTCTCAGTGCCCTTTATTATTCAAACCGATGCTAGCGACTATGGTCTGGGTGCAGTGCTAACTCAACAGCATTCGGATGGAGAACATGTAGTCAGCTACATAAGTTGCTCGTTGAAGAAAGCTGAACGTTACTACAGTACAACTGAGAAGGAATGCTTAGCCGTACTGTGGGCGATCGAGAAATTTAGGCCGTATGTGGAAGGTTCTCGTTTCCAGGTGATAACCGATCACTATTCTCTCGTATGGTTGAATAATCTTCAAAGTCCTTCTGGGCGACTAGCCCGTTGGAGTGTTCGCCTTCAACAGTACGACTTTGAGATTATTCATCGAAAGGGGAAAGAACATGTCGTTCCGGATTGTCTGTCTCGAGGAGTTGCGAAACTTGATTGTGTTGTTGTAAAGCCTGTTGAAGATAAATGGTACATTAGGTTACGGGAGAGAATTGAGTTTAGGCCTCAACAATATCCTAATTATCGTCTGGGAAATGGTATTATTTTTAAATATGTTCAACCTCGGTATTCTTCGTTGGGTACTGATACTTGTTGGAAAAAGGTAGTTCCAAAGGAAGAGAGATGCTCTCTTATTCGAGAGAATCATGACATTCCAACCTCTGGTCACACGGGTGTTTATAAAACTTGTAGTAGATTAGCGGTACATTATTATTGGCCTAAGATGAGAGCCGACGTTGCGAGGTACATTTCGAAATGTAAAATATGTATTGGGTTTAAACCTGAGCAAAAAGCACCAATTGGTCAGATGGTCAGTCGGATTGATGTTGTGAGACCTTGGCAGGTTATTTCTATGGACTTGATGTTGCCCAGAACATCTAAGGGTTTTAGATTTATTCTTGTTGTGCACGATACTTTTAGTAAATTTTGTCTTACGTTTCCTCTGAGAACGGCCACAGCATCGGCTGTTGTTAAATGTTTAGAGGATCACGTAATTTTTATGTTTGGAGCCCCTGCGAAAGTCATCGTAGATAACGGTGTTCAGTTTCGAAGCCACCAATTTCGAGAAATTGCTAACAAATATGATATAAAAATATCTTTTACAGCAAATTATCATCCGCAAGCTAACCCCACCGAAAGAGTGAACCGCGTTATAAAGACTATGCTTGCCTCTTATGCCTCGCAAAATCACAAAACTTGGGATAAATTACTTCAGCAAGTTACATGTTGCATTCGTACGTCAAAACATGAAGTGACGGAGTGTACCCCCTATTTTGTGAATTTCGGTAGAGAAATTTCTTTGTCAGGGTTGCCTAGAGATAATCCAGAAATTGGGGAAGGACAAACATCTAATCCTATGGTTAAGTCAGAACAGCTAGCTACCCTGTACACGGATATAAAAGCTAGGTTGAGAAAGGCTATGGAGAAAGGCAAAAAGTCATATAACTTGCGGAAAAGGTCGATACAATTTCAGGTTGGTCAGGAAGTTTGGCGTCGAAACTTCGTGTTGTCTAAAGCAGCAGATAATTTTTGTGCTAAGTTAGCTCCAAAGTTTGTTGGACCATTCATCATAAATAAAAAATTGTCCCCTTGGGCGTATGAACTAAAACATCCTGACGACGGTAGGTTGTTAGGTTGCTGGCATGCGAAAGACCTAAAATTAGCTCCGACTGATTATAATGAAGCCTAACTTTTTGCGAACAGTAAATAAGCGTTTGTTAGTTATGTCAAGTAAATATCTTCTTGTTTATGCCTTGGTTTTTGAGAGGCTTGAGTTTGTGTGTGTTGGTTAGGATAAGGGTTAGATAGTTGGACTGAGTTTAATTGGAAAGCGACAGTTTTAAATATTTAATATGTTGAATATTCCTTGTTCGGAGGGTTTTCTTAAAATTTGTCGATCAACTAGATGCTTTAGGTTGGTTCGGTTTGGGTTATTGAGTAGGGTAAAGTAGCTAAAGCTCTATCCACTTTGGTGGGATTATTATTTCTAATTAAATTAAATCTACATTTCTACCTATAATAACATCTTTGTGTGTTTAGTTTTACTATTAAGTGTTCTTACTAGGGGTTGATATATTTCTAGACCATTTCTAGATTCATTTAACAGTAATAGTTTTTTTCCTGGTTTTTTTTTTTTAAATTTAACCAATATTTCCAACATACAAATTCACTAAGCATACATACAGTTATAGTTGCGTTGCGATTGTTAGGTGTTTTTTTTTGTAGCTTTTGGAGAGTAGAGTTGAGTTGTTGAGATGTCACTTCGTGTTATTAATAAATCTGGACTTAGTGTAGTTGTTGACCGTTTAGAGGTCAAACCCTGTTCCCCGAGGAAAGGGGGGAATCTGTTACGGTTCATTTTCGCCATTCGGAATCGGAGCTTTATTTAAATAATTTGGGTCACTAATGGTAAACAATAGCAAATTCAGCTTCGTTGTTGGGAAGAATTTGTCGCTCTCCGAAGGTATTGCTGCTCCATTGAGGTTCACATCGGTATCGTCGGTTAGTCCTTATCGAGTTCATTTTTCTTATTATTAGTATGCCCTACAAGATAAGAGGCCTGATTAGATTTATACGGTGAAGTACTTTGGAAGTGATTAATTTTGTTTGTGGTATTAATTTGAGGTTAGGACATTGTTTTCCTTCAACTTGACGCGACACTTAGCCAAACGGTGAACAAACCTACCTTAATTAATTCACTTAACTACAAGAAGATCCCATATAAGTGCAGTTCAGCCAGAGAAACAATTCCGGCATTTATTTTTCACATCACACATTTGTTTACTTTCACCAGCTGTCAATAAGGAATCATAGAGAATAACTTAGCGATTTACGATCGAGATTATTAAACTAGTGTATTTTTGCTTGTTTGTAGTTTAAGTGTTCAGGCGATTACCTAAAGGGTCTCATTAGTCCGCAATGTCCGTCTTTAAGCTAGGAAACGCAGTAATTAACACCGAACTAATAGTTCTCGTCTTAGACACGTCATCTGTGATCTAACAACAGAACCTACTACATATTAGGTAATACGCGATGATGACTCAAGATAACCTATGGAGAACGTACTGACATTGTGCTGTAATAAGGGCGCGTAAAACTTTTGAAATTTTCATTTTTGATTTTTATTCTGTTTGATTTTCGAACCATACCGAATGTTGGCCATGGTGATTTTCGATTGAGGAGTCGTGACGTAGGGGACGGTCTTGTCGGATAGTCGATATGCGGTTTTCTTCCTTTTTCGCTTTGACCGTGAAAGAGTTCACGTCGGAATCGGAACTTCTGGACTTATTAATTTAAAATAATATTTAATTACGTTTATCACCATTGAGTGTTCCTCTAGTGAGGGAGTATTAAATTAAATATATATATATATTCCAATGTGGGAATGTTTTGAGTAGTTTTTGGTGGAGTTGTGTTAAGTTCCACATGTCGATTTTTCTTTTTTTTCGGAGAATACTTAAAAGTCCAGTAGTTCGCTCAGTGAGACCGCACAACAACCTAGGTGAGTTTGCAAAGCTCGTTCACTCTTATTCTCACGATGCTAATGAGTGGGGAATTTATGTAGGTCTTTTCCGTCCTGGCCGACTGTGTTGCGTCCCGGCCGACTGTTTTCCGTCCCTGCCGACCGTGTTCCGTTCCGGCGGACTGTGTTCCGTTCCGGCGGACTGTTTTCAGTTCCGGCCGACTGTCTTCCGTTCCGGCTTCCGGCTGGTTGGTTTCCGTGTCGGATTATGGTTTCCGGTTTGCTGGCTTCCGTTCCTGTTTGCTGTGTTCCGTTTTGGTGTACTGTGTTCCTGTTCTACGTTCTGGTCCGACTTCCGTGCTGAGTACCAGCTCAATTCACGTACTCCCGTAATGTGGTGAACCGAGGAGGAAGAGAAAGAGATATAAGGTTGGAGGAATCTTAATTTGTTTTTTTTTTAAACCGAAAGTCTATAGATTCAATTTTTATTTTTTTTATTATCCTTTTCTCAATTTATCACATATTAACTTAAATTCAATTAAATATCGTATATACAGGGTGAATAAGATATACATATATAGAAAAGCGCATTTTTTTTGTTTTTTTTTTTTGTTTAAAAGGAAACAACATCAATTCTTAAATAGAGAAGTGTATGTTTAGTTGTGATGATTACCTAGATTCTAAATCATTTGATACGATTTTGGTTCCTTTCAAATAAACAATTATTTTTTTTGTATGCCGAATTATTTGGGGGTTTTGTAATTGGAATAACGTTATACCAAGGTACCCGTTTACGAAGATCAATACATATACTTGTCATCAGTATTTTGCGCCCTAATATAAGATATGCCGAACTTAATACACATAATTTTTTTTCCTTTGTCTATTACATAATGTTCCCTTAATTTTTTTTTTTTCTTATTATGAATAAATACCATAAGTCTCTTTCTCTCTGTAAAAGGTTGTTTCCATATTTTGATTTTGCCCCTAATTCGTTTGTTACTTTCTCCACAAAAGGTTCATGGTTACTTATTACCATTTCGTACTTATCTGCTAACTAACCATGTGGCGCCCCTTTAGTATCGTTTAAGTTAATTAAACCCCCCCTACTCTACTGACTTTAGCTAGGCCAGATAAGGGACGATGTAGTGGTAATTGGAGTTGGGAAGCGAATGATTATGGTAAGTGTTTGGAAGTAAATTCGGGGTGTAGCAGCATTTACTAATGTTCAAAAATCGTCAAAACATACATTCCCTATATTGGAAATTATTATTGTATTTTAACAATAATACTATTAATTACTTAAAACAATAAACAACATTTATGTCGGCCACCTTGAAATATGTTTAAACAAATAATTTCTCATCGCGAATAAATGACTTCCCAATGCATTCTCTAACCTTTAAAAATCGACGAAAGATACATTCCATATATTGTAAATTGTTATTGTATTTTAACAATAACACTATTAGTTACTTAAAACCATTAACAAAATTAATGTCGGCTGCCTTAAAATATGTTTAAACAATTAATTTCTCATAGCGTATTTCTAATTTCACAATGCTTTCACTAATGTTCAAAAATCGTCGCAAGATACATTCCTCATATTGAAAATTATTATTATATTTTAACAATAACACTATTAGTTACTCAAAATAATAAACAAAATTTATGTCGACACCTTAAAATATGTTTAAACAATTAATTTCTCATCGCGATACACTGACTTCCTAATGCATTTATTAATCTTTAAAAATCTACGAAAGATAAATTTGTAATATTAAAAATTGTTATTGTATTTTAACAATAACACTATTAGTTACAATTAATTTCTCATAGCGAATGACTGACTTCCCAATACATTCACTAACCTTTAAAAATCGACGAAATATACATTCCACATTTTAAAAATGTTTATTAAATACAATAAACAATAACACTATTGGTTACTCAAAACAATATACAAAATTTATGTCAGCCGCCTTTAAATATGTATAAACAATTAAATTCTTATGACGTATTTCTGACTTCCCTATGCATTCACTAATGTTAAAAAATCGTCGAAAGATACATTACTTATATTGAAAATTGTTATTATATTTTAACAATAACACAATAAGTTACATAAAATAATAATCAAAATTTATGTCGACACCTTAAAATATGTTTAAACGATTATTTCTCATCGCGAAACACTGACGCATTCGCATTCATTAATCTTTAAAAATCGGCGAAAGATACATTTCCCATATTGAAAATTATTATTGTATTTCGACAATAAAACTTTAAGTTACTCAAAACAATAAACAAAATTTATGTCGGCCGCGTTAAAATATGTTTAACCAATTAATTTCTCATAGCGTATTTCTGACTTCCCAATGCATTCACTAATCTTTAAAAATCGACGAAAGATACATTCCCCATATTGAAAATTGTTATTGTATTTTAACAATAATACTATAAGTTACTCAAAATGATAAACAAAATTTATGTCGGCCACCTTGAAATATGTTTAAACAATTTATTTCTCGTAGCGTATTTCAGACTTCCCAATACATTCACTAACCTTTAAAAATCGTTGAAAGATACATTTCCCTCATTGAGGATTGTTATTGTATTTTAACAATCACGCTATTAGTTACTCAAAATAATAAACAAAACTTATGCCGACCACTTTATAATTTATTTAAACAATTAATATCTCATCGCAAATGACTGACTTCCCAATGCATTCACTAATTTTTAAAAATCGGCAAAAGATACATTCCTTATATTGAAAATTGTTATTTAATTTATACAATAACACTATTAGTTACTTAAAACAATTAATTTCTCGTCGCGAATGACTGACTTCCCTATGCATTCAATAATCTTTAAAAATCGACGAAAGATACATTCCCCATATTGAAAATTGTTATTGTATTTTAACAATAACACTATTTGTTACTTAAAATAATAAACAAAATTTATGTCGGGCACCTTGAAATATGTTAAACAATTAATTTCTCATAGCGTATTTCAGACTTCCTAAAGCATTCACTAACCTTTAAAAATCGTTAAAAGATACATTTTTCTTATTGAGGAATGTTATTGTATTTTAACAATAATACTATTAGTTACTCAAAATAATAAACAAGACTTATGTCGGCTACTTTGAAATTTATTTAAACAATTAATTTCTCATCGCAAATGTTTAGAAATGGGCAAAAGATACATTACCCATATTAAAAATTGTTATTGTATTGTAACAATAACACTATTAGTTACTTAAAACAATAAACAAAATTTATGACGGCCACCTTGAAATGCGTATAAACAATTACTTTCTCATCGCGAATGACTGACTTCTCAATGCATTCTCTAACCTTTAAAAATCCTCATATTGAAAATTGTTATTGTATTTTAACAATAACACCATTAGTTACTTAAAACAATAAACAACATGTATGTCGGCCACCTTGAAATATGTTTAAACAAATAATTTCTCATCGCGAATAACTGACTTCCCAATGCATTCTCTAACCTTTAAAAATCGACGAAAGATACATTCCCTATATTGAAAATTAATATTATATTTTAACAATAACATAATAAGTTACATAAGATAATAATAAAAATTTATGTCGACACCTTAAAATATGTTTAAACGATTATTTCTCAACGCGAAGCACTGACGCATTCGCATTCATTAATCTTAAAAAAATCGGCGAAAGATACATTTCCCATATTAAAAATTGTTATTGTATTTCAACAATAAAACTATAAGTTACTCAAAACGATAAACAAAATTTATGTCGGCCGCGTTAAAATATGTTTAAACAATTAATTTCTCATAGCGTATTTCTGACTTCCCAATGCATTCACTAACCTTTAAAAATCGTTGAAAGATACATTTCCCATATTAAGGAATATTATTGTATTTTAACAATAACACTATTAGTTACATAAAACAATAAACAAAACTTATGTCTGCCACTTTGAAATTTATTTAAACAATTTATTTCTCGTCGCGAATGACTGACTTCCCAATGCATTCACTAATCTTTAAAAATCGACGAAAGATACATTCTCCATATTAAAAATTGTTATTGTATTTTAACAATAATACTATTTGTTACTCAAAATAATAAACAAAATTTATGTCGACCACCTTGAAATATGTTTAAACAATTTATTTCTCATAGCGTATTTCGGACTTCCCAATACATTCACTTACCTTTAAAAATCGTTGGAAGATACATTTCCCTCATTGAGGAATGTTATTGTATTTTAACAATAACGCTATTAGTTACTCAAAATAATAAACAAAACTTATGCCGACCACTTTATAAATTATTTAAACAATTAATTTCTCATCGCAAATGACTGACTTCCCAATGCATTCACTAATCTTTAAAAATCAGCAGAAGATACATTCCTCATATTGAAAATTGTTATTTAATTTATACAATAACACTATTAGTTACTCAAAACACTAAACAAAATTTATGTCGGCCACCTTGAAATATCATTAAACAATTAATTTCTCATAGCGTATTTCTGACTTCACAATGCATTCACTAATGTTCAAAAATCGTCGAAAGATACATTCGCTATATTGGAAATTGTTATTGTATTTTAACAATAACACTATTAGTTATTCAAAACAATAATCAAAATTCATGTCATCCACCTTAAAATATGTTTATACAATTAATTTGTCATCGCGAATGATTGACTTCCCAATGCATTCACTAATGTTTCGAAATCGGCAAAAGATACATTCCCTATATTGAAAAGTGTTATTTTATTTTTACAATGACATTATTAGTTACTCAAAACAATAAACCAAATTTATGTCGGTCTCCTTGAAATATGTTTAAACAATTATTTTTTTATGGCGTAGTTCTGACTTCCCAATGCATTCACTAATGTTCCAAAATCGTCGAAAGATACATTCTCTATATTGGAAATTGTTATTGTATTTTAACAATAACACTATTAGTTACTCAAAACAATAATTAATCAAAATTTATGTCGGCCACCTAGAAATATGTCTAAGCAATTAACTTGTCATCGCGAATGATTGACTTCCCAATGCATTCACTAATCTTTAAAAGTCGACGCAAGATACGTTCCCTTTATTGAAAATTGTTATTGTATTTTAACAATAACACTATTGGTTACTTAAAACCATAAACAAAATTTATGTCGGCCGCCTTAAAATATGTTTAAACAATTAATTTCTCGTCGCGAATGACTGACTTCCCTATGCATTCACTAATCTTTAAAAATCGACGAAAGATACATTCCCCATATTGAAAATTGTTATTGTATTTTAACAATAACACTATTTGTTACTTAAAATAATAAACAAAATTTATGTCGGCCTCCTTGAAATATGTTTAAACAATTAATTTCTCATAGCGTATTTCAGACTTCCTAATGCATTCACTAACCTTTAAAAATCGTTAAAAGATACATTTTTCTTATTGAGGAATGTTATTGTATTTTAACAATAATACTATTAGTTACTCAAAATAATAAACAAATCTTATGTCGGCTACTTTGAAATTTATTTAAACAATTAATTTCTCATCGCAAGTGTTTAGAAATGGGCAAAAGATCCATTACCCATACTAAAAATTGGTATTGTATTGTAACAATAACACTATGAGTTACTTAAAACAATAATCAAAATTTATGACGGCCACCTTGAAATACGTATAAACAATTACTTTCTCATCGCGAATGACTGACTTCTCAATGCATTCTCTAACCTTTAAAAATCCTCATATTGAAAATTGTTATTGTATTTTAACAATAACACTATTAGTTACTTAAAACAATAAACAACATTTATGTCTGCCACCTTGAAATATGTTTAAGCAAATAATTTCTCATCGCGACTAACTGACTTCCCAATACATTCTCTAACCTTTAAAAATCGACGAAAGATACATTCCCTATATTGAAAATTGTTATTGTATTGTAACAATAACACTATTAGTTACTTAAAACCATAAATCAAATTAATGTCGGCTGCCTTAAAATATGTTTAAACAATTAATTACTCATAGCGTATTTCTAATTTCCCAATGCATTCACTAATGTTCAAAAATCGTCGAAAGATACATTCCTCATGTTGAAAATTATTATTATATTTTAACAATAACACTATTAGTTACTCAAAATAATAAACAAAATTTATGTCGACACCTTGAAATATGTTTAAACAATTAATTTCTCATTGCGATACACTGACTTATTCATTTATTAATCTTTAAAAATCTACGAAAGATAAATTTGTAATATTAAAAATTGTTATTGTCTTTAAACAATAACACTATTAGCTACTTAAAACAATAAACAAAATTTATGTCGGCCACCTTGAAATATGTTTAAACAATTAATTTCTCATAGCGAATGACTGACTACCCAACACATTCACTAACCTTTAAAAATCGACGAAAGATACATTACACATTTTAAAAATGTTTATTGTATACAATAAACAATAACACTATTAGTTAGTCAAAACAATAAACAAAATTTATGTCGGCCGCCTTTAAATATGTATAAGCAATTAATTTCTTATGACGTATTTCTGACTTCCCTATGCATTCACTAATGTTAAAAAATCGTCGAAAGATACATTACTCATATTGAAAATTGTTATTATATTTTAACAATAACACAATAAGTTACATAAAATAATAATCAAAATTTATGTCGACACCTCAAAATATGTTTAAACGATTATTTTTCATCGCGAGACACTGACGCATTCGCATGTCGGCCGCCTTAAAATATGTTTAAACAATTAATATCTCATAGCGTATTTCTGACTTCCCAATGCATTCACTAACCTTTAACAATCGTTGAAAGATACATTTCCAATATTGAGGAATATTATTGTATTTTAAAAATAACACTATTAGTTACATAAAACAATAAACAAAACTTATGTCGGCCACTTTGAAATTTATTTAAACAATTAATTTCTCGTCGCGAATGACTGACTTCCCAATGCATTCACTAATCTTTAAAAATCGACGAAAGATGCATTCCCTATATTGAAAATTGTTATTGTATTTTAACAATAATACTATTAGTTACTTAAAATAATAAACAGAATTTATGTCGGCCACCTTGAAATATGTTTAAACAATTAATTTCTCATAGCGTATTTCAGACTTCCTGATGAATTCACTAATGTTCAAAAATCGTCGAAAGATACATTCGCTATATTGGAAATTGTTATTGCATTTTAACAATAACACTATTAGTTACTCAAAACAATAATCAAAATTCATTTCGGCCACCTTAAAATATGTTTATACAATTAATTTGTCATCGCGAATGATTGACTTCCCAATGCATTCACTAATGTTTTGAAATCGGCAAAAGATACATTCCCTATCTTGAAAAGTGATATTTTATTTTTACAATGAAACTATTAGTTACTCAAAACAATAAACTAAATTTATGTCGGTCTTCTTGAAATATGTTCAAACAATTAATTTTTTATGGCGTAGTTCTGACTTCCCAATGCATTCACTAATGTTCAAAAATCGTCGAGAGATACATTCTCTATATTGGAAATTGTTATTGTATTTCAACAATGACACTATTAGTTACTTAAAACAATAATCAAAATTTATGTCGGCCACCTTGAAATATGTCTAAACAATTAACTTGTCATCGCGAATGATTGACTTCCCAATGCATTCACTAATGTTTAAAAATCGGCGAAAGATACATTCCCCATATTAAAAATTGTTATTTTATTTTTACAATAAAATTATTAGTTACTCAAAACAATAAACAAAATTTATGTCGGCGACCTTAAAATATATTTAATCAATTAGTTTCTCATCGCGAATGACTGACTTCCCAATGCATAATCTTTAAAAGTCGACGAAAGATACGTTCCCTTTATTGAAAATTTTATTATTATTATTTTAGCAATAACACTATTAGTTACTTAAAACCATAAACAAAATTTATGTCGGCGCATTAAAATATGTTTAAACAAATAATTTCTCGTCGCGAATGACTGACTTCCTTATGCATTTACTAATCTTTAAAAATCGACGAAAGATACATTCCCCATATTGAAAATTGTTATTGTATTTTAACAATAACACTATTAGTTATTAAAAATAATAAACAAAATTTATGTCGGCCTCCTTGAAATATGTTTAAACAATTAATTTCTCATAGCGTATTTCAGACTTCTTAATGCATTCACTAACCTTTAAAAATCGTTAAAAGATACATTTTTCTTATTGAGGAATGTTATTGTATTTTAACAATAATACTATTAGTTACTCAAAATAATAAACAAAACTAATGTCGGCTACTTTGAAATTTATTTAAACAATTAATTTCTCATCGCAAATGACTGACTTCCCAATGCATTCACTAATCTTTAAAATTCGGCAAAAGATACATTCCTCATATTGAAAATTGTTATTTTATTTTTACAATTACACTACTACTTACTTAAAACAATAAACAAAATTTATGTTGGCCGCCTTGAAATATGATTAAACAATTAATTTCTCATAGCGTATTTCTGACTTCCCAATGCATTCACTAATGTTCAAAAATCGTCGAAAGATAGATTCGCTATATTGGAAACAATTAATTTGTCATCGCGAATGATTGACTTCGCAATGCATTTACTAATGTTTAGAAATCGGCAAAAGATACATTCCCTATATTGAAAATTGGTTTTTTATTTTTACAATGACACTATTAGTTACTCAAAACAATAAACAAAATTTATGTCGGTCACCTTGAAATATGTTGAAACAATTAATTTCTTATGGCGTACTTCTGACTTCCCAATGCATTCACTAATGTTTAAAAATCGGCGAAAGATACATTCTCCATATTGAAAATTGTTATTTTATTTTTACAGTAAAATTATTAGTTACTCAAAACAATAAACAAAATTTATGTCAGCGACTTTATAATAATATGTTTAAACAATTAACTTCTCATCGCGAATGACTGACTTCCCAATGCATTCACTAATCTTCAAAAATCGACAAAAGATACGTTCCCTTTATTGATAATTGTTATTGTATTTTAACAATAACACTATTAGTTACTTAAACAAAATTTATGTCGGCCGCCTTAAAATATGTTTAAACAATTAATTTCTCATAGCGTATTTCTGACTTCCCAATGCATTCACTAATGTTTAAAAATCGTCGAAAGATACATTCCTTATATTGAAAATTGTTATTGTATTTTAACAATAGCACTATTAGTTACTCAAAATAAGAAACAAAATTTATGTCGGCCACCTTGGAATATGTTTAAACAATTTATTTCTCAACGAAAGATACATTCCCCATATTGAAAATTGTTATTGTATTTTAACAATAACACTATTAGGTATTTAAAACAATAAACAAAACTTATGTCGGCCACCTTGAAGTATGTTTAAACAATTAATTTCTAACATTCCCTATAATATAAATTGTTATTGTATTTTAGCAATAACACTATTGGTAACTTAAAACTACAAAACAAATGTATGTCCTGTATCTTGAAATATTTCAATTAATTTAAAATATTGTTTGTGTATTATTTACAGCAACGATTTTAGAAACGATACCTAAAAACATAAATGCAAGATAATTGTTTAGAAATTTGTCAAAATAATTATTTTTGATTTAGTAATCTTTTTTGGGCGGATGGTGGATGAGCCGGGATATTGCTGTAAATATTGTATGTGAAACATCAAATTACCCTCCTATTTGTCTTCTTAACACCATATGTAAAATTTTTGGAAATATTATTAACTCAAGACACAGTTCATATATATCCAGTTAGCCAGTCCCCATATAAATTTTGGGTACACGCGAATGGGAGCAGAGCGCTGGATGTCAAATTGGTAATATGGCTGCCTATATACACCAGTCTCGCTTCCTGCGGTCGGTCGGTTACGACTATTTTACTCCAGATGTCGCGAAATCAAGTCTCAGAAAGAGAGTGAGAGAGAGGCAATTTCTTTCTCCCTCTATTCCGCGCTTCTCGTTGTATCATATTCCAGATGTTGATTTTTCAATCTTGAAAACACGTTTTTTTTTTCTTTTAACGAACTAAGGATGCGTGTTACATTCATTCATGCGTTTCCTTCTACAATTTTATTTTCTGCGTTATTAGAGAATAGATTTTATGAAATTATATGTAAACGTTGTAAAATTCATTAAGTATTATCTATTTTGTACAAGAAACTTAAAATACAAACTATTTAACTTTTGATAAAAAGTAAAACAAATACATCAACTTATCATTTTATTAACTAATCAGATTAAATCTACTGATCGATAAGGGTTTCTTTTTAATTAAAGGGGTCAGTGCAAAATGTAGTTGTCATTTTTTTTTTTTTAGTTTTTGAATTATTACCGTTTGAAGTTTTTAGCCCATTAAGCGCCGTTGATGCATACACGCAGTATTATTATTTTTACTTTCCCTCGTATGTCATACAAAGGGAAAGTATTGTTTTCGTGAACATTATCGAATCAAAAATTTTAGCGGAAATATCCGTTTTGAGGTCCCCTGAGTCGAATAAGACCATTTTTAAAAAATGTCTGTCTGTATGCTGTCTGTCTGTGTGTCTGTGTGTGCGTCTGTGTGCGCTGTACCGCAAAAACCGCTAAAGATATCGAGATGAAACTTGAAGCTTAAGCTTTTTGTTACAATCGGAAGAACTGAAAAGCTTTTGGTGGAAATCGGAAAACCGGAAGTGGTACTTTACTCTTAGCGTTTTTCAGTTTTTTCAGATTTTCTCAATAAATGTTCATCAAACAAAAAATTCTTTCAAATAAAAGTTGTAGATAATAACAAAATGAAGATGTATTGTTAACTTACTTTTTGTCATTGCACTCTTAGTTTTTGAGATATTTCAAAAGTTGTGTTTTATCTAGTTATTGAGGACCACTTCGTAATATGTTATAATAAGAAGAACGTTTTTCGGGATCTTTCAAACACAATTTTCTACAGGGTGATTCATTAGCCTCTATACAAACTTTAAAAAGTGATTTAATACGCAATTTACGGGGGAAATTACTATGATGGACACATCACCATTTTTTGATAATTAAGTTACTAAATAGTTTATTTGATATATTATATTATTTGACCTGAATTGAAAATATACCAAGAAAAATTTAAATATTTTGTTATTTGAAGTGTATTATAATTACTTCACAATATTACAATGTTTTATACGCGCATGAAGTAAAATTTCGAGTTTAGAAAAGCCTAATTTGGCTCGGTCGCTCCGCTTCGCTACGCGCCTGAGTCAAATTTTTAGGCTTTTCTAAACTCGAAATTTTACTTCATGCTTAGTCTGGGAGTGGATACACTCGTTCTTAACTTCATATTGCACGTTTTTATATAAAATCGACGAATGCCTGAACATTGACAGCGTATACATTACATTGTTAGGGCACTAATTTTTTGAAAATCCATTATCACTTTAATATAATAATAAACTATTTATGATTTTTAACTTTTTATTAAATTCACTTATACATTATGTGTATTTAAAGAAAAAATTCACAGTATGTAATTCATAGAAATCACAAAAAGAAGTGTAGAATTTTAATTTTAATTAACTTTTACAGTTAAAATTGCTTAGTCATTAATGGGTTAAAATAGTTTTAAATATATAATATATTCCATTTGTTTCTGGATCTCGCCTAGCTATGGAAAAGTATTGTTAATGGGGCTGGTTATGTTTTAAATCAGGGTTTTTAAATGTCACTGTCAGATGTTCGATTTTAAGGTTATAATTTCTGACTATTGTGATCTTACACTGTTGCCTGTTTTACAAATTTTCAGATATAAAAGGATAATAATATGCAGTTTTAAGATTAACAAAATTTACTACTTGGTTTTTGTACATACAAACACAGCAATAATATTGTATATAACAAATATAATGCATTCGGCTCTGCAAACTTATTTCGTCATCCATTTGTATTTCTCGCTTGGGTCTTCCCGTTAACACATTTTAATTACTTATGTATCATAAATTATTGCAACACTGTTAAAATAAGGAATCAGGAGTGGCAACTAATAAAAAATGTAAATGTTGATACTGCAACATAACAACACGAAAGCATGGCTAGGCGAGATCCAGAAACAAATGGAATAGTGTATTCTATGTGTCCCGTTTTAAGGCACATTGTATGTTTCATGTAAAGATTTCCAATGTAATTGGAATTTGAGTTTGTATCGCTTATTGAACGAAAACGATTACAATAAAATTAAAATCATTTCTTTACCTACTAGCAGTATTTTCGAGGAATTATTTTTGAGTTCTCAATTTAATTTGAAATATAGCTTGAAAATAGTGAACGATTATACGAAAATAAAATCGTCAAAACAGTAGTTGCTACGAAAAATCAGTGTTTGGCATCAAATTTATTAAAACACAAAGCAATAATTCAATTCAACATAAGTGTTTATTCTGCAAAAGATAAAAATCAGATCCAAAAATGGACACAGTATATGTTTTGATCACGATGCGTATTTTATTAAATGAACCATACTTTTAATAAATATTAACAGTTTCAGAAATTTGTGGTTTTTGCACTGACTACTTTAATTATCCGTTTACTTTGAACGATTGTTACATGATCAACTTGTATTTTTCCGATTGAAATTTTATAAACGCTTATTGTGTGCCATTTGACCAACACCGACAACACTCAGTGGGCACTAAAATGTTATCTAATTTTTGGATTAAAATTTAAGGCATCCGTCATGTGGCTGCATGGGGATAATTTGAATATGAATAAGCAGAAATATTTTTCGATATTGTCCCGAGATACACGAAATGTTATATAGAGAAAGTACAAATTATATAAAAATCATGAAACTTTATAATTGAGAATATTATCAAAAACTGCGAAACAAACAAACTTGTTAAATCAAGTAATTAGTCACATTAATAACATTATAAATTTTACATTTTAATAATTATATATATATATATATATGTATATATATATATATATGTAAATTAACTTTACTCGTACACAAACCGATTTTTTAAAAAGGAATTTATTTCTTAACACCCGTGTTCACGGTTTGGTCTCTAATTCATAACTAACGATACAATAATAAAATATAATATAATAAGATAAAATAGCGAAATAAGCATAAGATAACAATTATGCAAAATAAGCAGAATAATATATAAATGGATAAATAGATAATAAGTGCTATTGTTTATAATGAAAGGAGTTTGTTGTGTTGGCGTCAGCTAACTCCTCCCCCCTTAAATTCTGGCATCGCCAGGAAGTTGAAAGTGGATCCTGGTGTCATCTTGATGATGTCCTTGATTTTTCTTTTTTCTTATCCATCTGGTGATGAAATATCCGGCGATGATGAAGACGGCAATGTACAGGGTTGTAGTCCAAATACTTGGCATCAGGATATTGGGTCGCTGATCCAGAGAAGGCAATTGTTGAAGAATTGGTACTTCTTGTAAATTTAGCTTTTTCAGATTGATGGTCATCCCGTTGTATTGTGATTTTTCGAATTTAATTTGTGGGTTGTTGATAAGAATAGGGATTCCAACAGTAGATTCCAGAAATCTAATTTGGTGATTTCGGAACTTGATTTTACATCCATTTTCCTTAATTAAATGGATGCCAATTAAAGATGTGGTGTGTGTTTCCTTCTGGCATTCGACTTTGATGTCTTCTTGGTTTGGAAATACTGCCAAGTACTGATTTATGTCAGGAATCATTTCCAGGTGATTCGATCTGATGTTTAATTTGGTGAACTGGCAATTTCGGTTGTCTTCATGTAGCAGAATTGTTTTCTCGCATTCGGCATGGTGATTCATGAGCAGAGAATCCGGACATTGATAATACTTATTACCTTTGTTACACAAGCGGCTTAGAGGCCAAATTTTGTTCTCAACTTTCGATTTGAGTAAATATTTAATTTCGGGTATAATAGTCACAAAGTCTGATTCCAACTTAGTAGGAATAGGGTTTAAGTGGAAAGAAAAAATCCAGCAAAGTCTTTTATAAATTTTCGATAATAACCTAGTAATCCTAGAAATCCTTTAATTTGTTTAACATTTTTGGGAATAGTAAAATTTTGAATAGCTTTTATTTTTTCTGGGTTTGGTTTGACACCTTGAGGGGTAACTATATGTCCTAAATAAGCTACTTCTTTGCGTAAAAATTCAGATTTGTCCAGTTGTATTTTTAAATTTGAGTCCCTAAGACGGTTAAAAACTTCTCTTAATCGATTTACGTGCTCCTGTAAGCTGGTGCTAAATATAATAATATCATCCATATACACAAGACATTTTTCATTTTGTATTCCTCTTAAAATATTATCCATAACCCTCTGAAATGTAGCAGGGGCGTTTTTTAGGCCAAATGGCATTCGCAAAAACTCGTAATGTCCATTTTCAGTATTAAATGCTGTTTTGTGTATATCATTTTCTTCAATTTCTACTTGGTGAAAGCCGGAGGCTAAATCTAATGTGGTAAAATATTGTGATCGTCCTAATTTGTCTAATAAATCATTAATATTTGGTAATGGGTATCTATCACCAATTGTTTTTTCATTTAATTTCCTGTAATCAATAACTACGCGCCATTTGCGTTTTCCGGAAGCATCCAATTTTTTGGGGACCACCCAAATTGGAGAAGACCATGGACTATAAGATGGTCTAATTATTTTTTGATCAAGCATATTTTTAATTTGGTTATCCACCTCTATTTTGTGAATGTGTGGATAACGATACGATTTAGTATATACAGGAAGTTCATCGGACGTTTTAATTGCATGTTTTATTTTATTTGTAAATGTAAGTTTATTATTTTCCATATGGAATATATCTGCGTATTCTTTAATTAAATTAGTAATAACATTTTTCTCTTCTGAGTTCATATGATCTGTACGTATTTTTAATATATCAAATTTAATTTTTTCACAGTTTAATGTATTAACAATATATTCTTCTTTATTTCCATTTTATGGATTTATTTATTTTTTTTTGTTAATTATTAGGAACAAGATTTAGATATGTTAGTAAATGAGCTATGAATCAGAATTTGTGTCTTTTTTGAAATAAATCACTATTTTAACTATCCGCGTTAAAAAAAAATCAATCAGCTTGTGTAACTTACAGTAAAAGTATTATGTCCATGGGATACTTTCGATATTCGCTCGAAGATCTCGTGAACGTAGTGGACGATGTCTCTCAGGACGGAAATTGTCTGGGCTGCTCAATGTTCGGAGGGCCGCTCTGAAGGTCGATGTCCACCGTAAAAACTCCCGAATTAATCCAAAGAAAAGGAAAAATGAATGAAATCTTCACTTTTCGGGATCCTAGCGACTGCGCCAATTAACTTTACTCGTACACAAACCGATTTTTTAAAAAGGAATTTATTTCTTAACACCCGTGTTCACGGTTTGGTCTCTAATTCATAACTAACGATACAATAATAAAATATAATATAATAAGATAAAATAGCGAAATAAGCATAAGATAACAATTATGCAAAATAAGCAGAATAATATATAAATGGATAAATAGATAATAAGTGCTATTGTTTATAATGAAAGGAGTCTGTTGTGTTGGCGTCAGGTAACTTGTATATATATATAATATATATAATACGTTTTAGGGTCCCAGGAATCAGAAACAAGTGTTATCCCTAATATTTGAGATAATTGGCTCAAATATTGAAATATGTTGGAAAGTCTCGTTAAGTGATGATAATCAAAAACATTTAGAAAACAACAAGATGTCATTTAATAGAATAAGTATAATAGATTTTCTCTGAGAAGTGTAATTGCAAAAATTATTGAATACTCTATTTCCAGTTTACGTTTTGTATGTCAGGTTAATTCAATTATTTCAATGGTTTTATTCTTAGTCAGATTACATTTACAAAAGGTACCGAAGGGATTATGTTACAGACTAAATAGGTAAGTAAAAATAATTCAAAATGATTTAAGAAATCACGATCAAAAAGTGTCTAAAATATCGGTTAGTGAAAAACATGATAAGAAATTACCGAATTGGATTCTGCGGATACGGATTAACTGTGTCAACAGTAAATAATCTTTTTAAATCCCAAAATATTTATGGTTTTTAGAAGGTTGCGGATTATCTGTAAGTTGCAGTGGTATTGTTCTGGTCGCGCAATACTTGAGGGTCGAAAAAATGCCTACAAATAGGTAAAAACAGATAGATCACTTCGAAGAATTTGATTTTTCATCCCTTCTATAAAGCTATCCCCACTAAAATAATGAATATTGTCCAAAAAGAAAATAGTCAAGGAAAAAAGTTAATTCGATATTCATACACGTTATTCAGAGTGTTAATGGATGAAACGGAACGTAGCATTTTTAATGTTAATTTCTCAAAATTAAAATATTATCTTCTCTAATTATTTCAGGGAAATTATGATATTCATTTGGTTAAAGTAAAAATATCCACACCGATCTTTGCTATTTATTGCATTTTTAAAAACGGAGTGTCATGAAATTAAACAAGCAAATGATGAGGTGTTTATTTGTTGGCTTTTTATTTAAAACATATTCTGTTGATTTTGTGTTACACTTCGATCTATTCTGTTTAATTATTACTGAATAAAAAAAAAAAAAAACTGCTTCTAAAATATCGTTAATAAATAAGAAAACAGTTATATGTAAATTTAATATAGTTTTTTAATGTTTGTTAATTTTTTGTATACATGAATGTTTATATGAATCTATATTTCTATGTTTTTAGTTTTGTGTATTCGTAAATAATTTATCTATTTTATTGAAATAATTTTTGTTTTTTTATTATCAATTCCAATTAAAATACTCATCAAACATTTTTCAAATTGATTTTTTCATTGTAAAATGATTTTTGTATTTATCTATCTTTTAAATAAAAAATGTTTAATAACATAAATATATTAAAAATCTATTAATTTTTAAACACGTTTTTATTAAAAATATATATAATAACTAAAAATATTGGAAATATATTTTACATTTTTTCATTGTAAAATGACTGTTTATTTATACAAATTATGAATATTTGAAACAATAATCGATTAATCTAATAATTTTAACAATTTCTTTAATAAAAATATATTAAATAACTAAAAACGTTGAAAATATATTTTAGAATTGTAAATTTGTTTTTATATAATATATTCCCGAATTTCATAATTTGGAACACGCTTGAAATCTCAAAATACAAGAAATATTTTCGAATAGACTTTTTGTGGTGATAATAAATTTTATTATTCGTCTACCACAGTTCATATACAGGAAGTTTTCCTTTAAAGTATACAAATTAACTTTACTCGTACACAAACCGATTTTTTAAAAAGGAATTTATTTCTTAACACCCGTGTTCACGGTTTGGTCTCTAATTCATAACTAACGATACAATAATAAAATATAATATAATAAGATAAAATAGCGAAATAAGCATGAGATAACAATTATGCAAAATAAGCAGAATAATATATAAATGGATAAATAGATAATAAGTGCTATTGTAATACTTATTACCTTTGTTACACAAGCGGCTTAGAGGCCAAATTTTGTTCTCAACTTTCGATTTGAGTAAATATTTAATTTCGGGTATAATAGTCACAAAGTCTGATTCCAACTTAGTAGGAATAGGGATTAAGTGGAAAAGTTCAAAATCATTTTCGTAATTAATTGGGATAGAGAGGAAATAGTTAATTTTTGTATTTTCTAGTTTACAATTTACTTTCATGACCATTTCAAAATCGAATATATTTTCAGCCTTAAGTTCAAAAGGGAGTTGCTCGTTATAATATATTGATATTTTTTCAATTTCTTTATATAATTCAGTTGGCCTTATAATGCTTGGGTGTAACAATCCTAATTTGCAAAACAAAAGTGAATTTTTAATATCCTCTAAGATATTTAAAATTACATTATATAAAATGATAAGTTGATTAAATAAATCTTTGGCAAATAAAATATTACCGTGTTCTACTTCATTTTTAAGAAGGGCATTTAATTTAAGAATTTTTGATTTTAACATTAATTCATTATGTTCAATATCTCGTAGAGTTTCATTAAATTTTCCGATAAGTATTTGATTTATACTATATCGCATTTGTAATTGACTGTATATAGTTTTTTGATTTAATTCTAAGTGATTTAATATTTGGTCAATTCTTTTTCCATCATTTGCATCTAAATTTCCGGTAACGGTTTTAACTATCGTTCCGAGTCCATCGATCAGACCTCTTTTACTTCTATTTTTCTTACTTGATTGAAGTTTAATATCAAAGATTTTATTAGAAATTTTATTTTAAGTAAATGTAATTGTTTTATTATAATTATCAAATATTTTTGTAAACGTTGATATATTTTGGATTGTTAAAAACAAAAATGAATATTGAGTATTTAAATTTTCAAATTCTTTATATATAGGCATTAAGTCATAATAGTGAACAAATGTGTGTTCCGTTTTCTGAAGTTTGGCGGGTCCTAAATTCGTAGGAATTATTCCTAAATTTTTCGTTACATTTCTTATCTCTGCACTTTGCGTCAGCAAGACGATGACGGACCTGCAAGAGGATCGTCGTCTATAGTTTTATTTAAATTATGAACTCTAGGTCTTTTAATATTTGAAATATGAATTTTTCTCATAGCGTATTTCTAACTCCACAATGCATTCCCTAATGTTCAAAAATCGTCGAAAGATACATTCGCTATATTGGAAATTGTTATTGTATTTTAACAATAACACCATTATTTACTTAAACCCATAAACAAAATTTATGTCAGCCGCCTTAAAATATGTTTAAACAATTAATTTCTCGTCGCGAATGACTGACTTCCCTATGCATTCAATAATCTTTAAAAATCGACGAAAGATACATTCCCCATATTGAAAATTGTTATTGTATTTTAACAATAACACTATTTGTTACTTAAAATAATAAACAAAATTTATGTCGGGCACCTTGAAATATGTTAAACAATTAATTTCTCATAGCGTATTTCAGACTTCCTAAAGCATTCACTAACCTTTAAAAATCGTTAAAAGATACATTTTTCTTATTGAGGAATGTTATTGTATTTTAACAATAATACTATTAGTTACTCAAAATAATAAACAAGACTTATGTCGGCTACTTTGAAATTTATTTAAACAATTAATTTCTCATCGCAAATGTTTAGAAATGGGCAAAAGATACATTACCCATATTAAAAATTGTTATTGTATTGTAACAATAACACTATTAGTTACTTAAAACAATAAACAAAATTTATGACGGCCACCTTGAAATGCGTATAAACAATTACTTTCTCATCGCGAATGACTGACTTCTCAATGCATTCTCTAACCTTTAAAAATCCTCATATTGAAAATTGTTATTGTATTTTAACAATAACACCATTAGTTACTTAAAACAATAAACAACATGTATGTCGGCCACCTTGAAATATGTTTAAACAAATAATTTCTCATCGCGAATAACTGACTTCCCAATGCATTCTCTAACCTTTAAAAATCGACGAAAGATACATTCCCTATATTGAAAATTAATATTATATTTTAACAATAACATAATAAGTTACATAAGATAATAATAAAAATTTATGTCGACACCTTAAAATATGTTTAAACGATTATTTCTCAACGCGAAGCACTGACGCATTCGCATTCATTAATCTTAAAAAAATCGGCGAAAGATACATTTCCCATATTAAAAATTGTTATTGTATTTCAACAATAAAACTATAAGTTACTCAAAACGATAAACAAAATTTATGTCGGCCGCGTTAAAATATGTTTAAACAATTAATTTCTCATAGCGTATTTCTGACTTCCCAATGCATTCACTAACCTTTAAAAATCGTTGAAAGATACATTTCCCATATTAAGGAATATTATTGTATTTTAACAATAACACTATTAGTTACATAAAACAATAAACAAAACTTATGTCTGCCACTTTGAAATTTATTTAAACAATTTATTTCTCGTCGCGAATGACTGACTTCCCAATGCATTCACTAATCTTTAAAAATCGACGAAAGATACATTCTCCATATTAAAAATTGTTATTGTATTTTAACAATAATACTATTTGTTACTCAAAATAATAAACAAAATTTATGTCGACCACCTTGAAATATGTTTAAACAATTTATTTCTCATAGCGTATTTCGGACTTCCCAATACATTCACTTACCTTTAAAAATCGTTGGAAGATACATTTCCCTCATTGAGGAATGTTATTGTATTTTAACAATAACGCTATTAGTTACTCAAAATAATAAACAAAACTTATGCCGACCACTTTATAAATTATTTAAACAATTAATTTCTCATCGCAAATGACTGACTTCCCAATGCATTCACTAATCTTTAAAAATCAGCAGAAGATACATTCCTCATATTGAAAATTGTTATTTAATTTATACAATAACACTATTAGTTACTCAAAACACTAAACAAAATTTATGTCGGCCACCTTGAAATATCATTAAACAATTAATTTCTCATAGCGTATTTCTGACTTCACAATGCATTCACTAATGTTCAAAAATCGTCGAAAGATACATTCGCTATATTGGAAATTGTTATTGTATTTTAACAATAACACTATTAGTTATTCAAAACAATAATCAAAATTCATGTCATCCACCTTAAAATATGTTTATACAATTAATTTGTCATCGCGAATGATTGACTTCCCAATGCATTCACTAATGTTTCGAAATCGGCAAAAGATACATTCCCTATATTGAAAAGTGTTATTTTATTTTTACAATGACATTATTAGTTACTCAAAACAATAAACCAAATTTATGTCGGTCTCCTTGAAATATGTTTAAACAATTATTTTTTTATGGCGTAGTTCTGACTTCCCAATGCATTCACTAATGTTCCAAAATCGTCGAAAGATACATTCTCTATATTGGAAATTGTTATTGTATTTTAACAATAACACTATTAGTTACTCAAAACAATAATTAATCAAAATTTATGTCGGCCACCTAGAAATATGTCTAAGCAATTAACTTGTCATCGCGAATGATTGACTTCCCAATGCATTCACTAATCTTTAAAAGTCGACGCAAGATACGTTCCCTTTATTGAAAATTGTTATTGTATTTTAACAATAACACTATTGGTTACTTAAAACCATAAACAAAATTTATGTCGGCCGCCTTAAAATATGTTTAAACAATTAATTTCTCGTCGCGAATGACTGACTTCCCTATGCATTCACTAATCTTTAAAAATCGACGAAAGATACATTCCCCATATTGAAAATTGTTATTGTATTTTAACAATAACACTATTTGTTACTTAAAATAATAAACAAAATTTATGTCGGCCTCCTTGAAATATGTTTAAACAATTAATTTCTCATAGCGTATTTCAGACTTCCTAATGCATTCACTAACCTTTAAAAATCGTTAAAAGATACATTTTTCTTATTGAGGAATGTTATTGTATTTTAACAATAATACTATTAGTTACTCAAAATAATAAACAAATCTTATGTCGGCTACTTTGAAATTTATTTAAACAATTAATTTCTCATCGCAAGTGTTTAGAAATGGGCAAAAGATCCATTACCCATACTAAAAATTGGTATTGTATTGTAACAATAACACTATGAGTTACTTAAAACAATAATCAAAATTTATGACGGCCACCTTGAAATACGTATAAACAATTACTTTCTCATCGCGAATGACTGACTTCTCAATGCATTCTCTAACCTTTAAAAATCCTCATATTGAAAATTGTTATTGTATTTTAACAATAACACTATTAGTTACTTAAAACAATAAACAACATTTATGTCTGCCACCTTGAAATATGTTTAAGCAAATAATTTCTCATCGCGACTAACTGACTTCCCAATACATTCTCTAACCTTTAAAAATCGACGAAAGATACATTCCCTATATTGAAAATTGTTATTGTATTGTAACAATAACACTATTAGTTACTTAAAACCATAAATCAAATTAATGTCGGCTGCCTTAAAATATGTTTAAACAATTAATTACTCATAGCGTATTTCTAATTTCCCAATGCATTCACTAATGTTCAAAAATCGTCGAAAGATACATTCCTCATGTTGAAAATTATTATTATATTTTAACAATAACACTATTAGTTACTCAAAATAATAAACAAAATTTATGTCGACACCTTGAAATATGTTTAAACAATTAATTTCTCATTGCGATACACTGACTTATTCATTTATTAATCTTTAAAAATCTACGAAAGATAAATTTGTAATATTAAAAATTGTTATTGTCTTTAAACAATAACACTATTAGCTACTTAAAACAATAAACAAAATTTATGTCGGCCACCTTGAAATATGTTTAAACAATTAATTTCTCATAGCGAATGACTGACTACCCAACACATTCACTAACCTTTAAAAATCGACGAAAGATACATTACACATTTTAAAAATGTTTATTGTATACAATAAACAATAACACTATTAGTTAGTCAAAACAATAAACAAAATTTATGTCGGCCGCCTTTAAATATGTATAAGCAATTAATTTCTTATGACGTATTTCTGACTTCCCTATGCATTCACTAATGTTAAAAAATCGTCGAAAGATACATTACTCATATTGAAAATTGTTATTATATTTTAACAATAACACAATAAGTTACATAAAATAATAATCAAAATTTATGTCGACACCTCAAAATATGTTTAAACGATTATTTTTCATCGCGAGACACTGACGCATTCGCATGTCGGCCGCCTTAAAATATGTTTAAACAATTAATATCTCATAGCGTATTTCTGACTTCCCAATGCATTCACTAACCTTTAACAATCGTTGAAAGATACATTTCCAATATTGAGGAATATTATTGTATTTTAAAAATAACACTATTAGTTACATAAAACAATAAACAAAACTTATGTCGGCCACTTTGAAATTTATTTAAACAATTAATTTCTCGTCGCGAATGACTGACTTCCCAATGCATTCACTAATCTTTAAAAATCGACGAAAGATGCATTCCCTATATTGAAAATTGTTATTGTATTTTAACAATAATACTATTAGTTACTTAAAATAATAAACAGAATTTATGTCGGCCACCTTGAAATATGTTTAAACAATTAATTTCTCATAGCGTATTTCAGACTTCCTGATGAATTCACTAATGTTCAAAAATCGTCGAAAGATACATTCGCTATATTGGAAATTGTTATTGCATTTTAACAATAACACTATTAGTTACTCAAAACAATAATCAAAATTCATTTCGGCCACCTTAAAATATGTTTATACAATTAATTTGTCATCGCGAATGATTGACTTCCCAATGCATTCACTAATGTTTTGAAATCGGCAAAAGATACATTCCCTATCTTGAAAAGTGATATTTTATTTTTACAATGAAACTATTAGTTACTCAAAACAATAAACTAAATTTATGTCGGTCTTCTTGAAATATGTTCAAACAATTAATTTTTTATGGCGTAGTTCTGACTTCCCAATGCATTCACTAATGTTCAAAAATCGTCGAGAGATACATTCTCTATATTGGAAATTGTTATTGTATTTCAACAATGACACTATTAGTTACTTAAAACAATAATCAAAATTTATGTCGGCCACCTTGAAATATGTCTAAACAATTAACTTGTCATCGCGAATGATTGACTTCCCAATGCATTCACTAATGTTTAAAAATCGGCGAAAGATACATTCCCCATATTAAAAATTGTTATTTTATTTTTACAATAAAATTATTAGTTACTCAAAACAATAAACAAAATTTATGTCGGCGACCTTAAAATATATTTAATCAATTAGTTTCTCATCGCGAATGACTGACTTCCCAATGCATAATCTTTAAAAGTCGACGAAAGATACGTTCCCTTTATTGAAAATTTTATTATTATTATTTTAGCAATAACACTATTAGTTACTTAAAACCATAAACAAAATTTATGTCGGCGCATTAAAATATGTTTAAACAAATAATTTCTCGTCGCGAATGACTGACTTCCTTATGCATTTACTAATCTTTAAAAATCGACGAAAGATACATTCCCCATATTGAAAATTGTTATTGTATTTTAACAATAACACTATTAGTTATTAAAAATAATAAACAAAATTTATGTCGGCCTCCTTGAAATATGTTTAAACAATTAATTTCTCATAGCGTATTTCAGACTTCTTAATGCATTCACTAACCTTTAAAAATCGTTAAAAGATACATTTTTCTTATTGAGGAATGTTATTGTATTTTAACAATAATACTATTAGTTACTCAAAATAATAAACAAAACTAATGTCGGCTACTTTGAAATTTATTTAAACAATTAATTTCTCATCGCAAATGACTGACTTCCCAATGCATTCACTAATCTTTAAAATTCGGCAAAAGATACATTCCTCATATTGAAAATTGTTATTTTATTTTTACAATTACACTACTACTTACTTAAAACAATAAACAAAATTTATGTTGGCCGCCTTGAAATATGATTAAACAATTAATTTCTCATAGCGTATTTCTGACTTCCCAATGCATTCACTAATGTTCAAAAATCGTCGAAAGATAGATTCGCTATATTGGAAACAATTAATTTGTCATCGCGAATGATTGACTTCGCAATGCATTTACTAATGTTTAGAAATCGGCAAAAGATACATTCCCTATATTGAAAATTGGTTTTTTATTTTTACAATGACACTATTAGTTACTCAAAACAATAAACAAAATTTATGTCGGTCACCTTGAAATATGTTGAAACAATTAATTTCTTATGGCGTACTTCTGACTTCCCAATGCATTCACTAATGTTTAAAAATCGGCGAAAGATACATTCTCCATATTGAAAATTGTTATTTTATTTTTACAGTAAAATTATTAGTTACTCAAAACAATAAACAAAATTTATGTCAGCGACTTTATAATAATATGTTTAAACAATTAACTTCTCATCGCGAATGACTGACTTCCCAATGCATTCACTAATCTTCAAAAATCGACAAAAGATACGTTCCCTTTATTGATAATTGTTATTGTATTTTAACAATAACACTATTAGTTACTTAAACAAAATTTATGTCGGCCGCCTTAAAATATGTTTAAACAATTAATTTCTCATAGCGTATTTCTGACTTCCCAATGCATTCACTAATGTTTAAAAATCGTCGAAAGATACATTCCTTATATTGAAAATTGTTATTGTATTTTAACAATAGCACTATTAGTTACTCAAAATAAGAAACAAAATTTATGTCGGCCACCTTGGAATATGTTTAAACAATTTATTTCTCAACGAAAGATACATTCCCCATATTGAAAATTGTTATTGTATTTTAACAATAACACTATTAGGTATTTAAAACAATAAACAAAACTTATGTCGGCCACCTTGAAGTATGTTTAAACAATTAATTTCTAACATTCCCTATAATATAAATTGTTATTGTATTTTAGCAATAACACTATTGGTAACTTAAAACTACAAAACAAATGTATGTCCTGTATCTTGAAATATTTCAATTAATTTAAAATATTGTTTGTGTATTATTTACAGCAACGATTTTAGAAACGATACCTAAAAACATAAATGCAAGATAATTGTTTAGAAATTTGTCAAAATAATTATTTTTGATTTAGTAATCTTTTTTGGGCGGATGGTGGATGAGCCGGGATATTGCTGTAAATATTGTATGTGAAACATCAAATTACCCTCCTATTTGTCTTCTTAACACCATATGTAAAATTTTTGGAAATATTATTAACTCAAGACACAGTTCATATATATCCAGTTAGCCAGTCCCCATATAAATTTTGGGTACACGCGAATGGGAGCAGAGCGCTGGATGTCAAATTGGTAATATGGCTGCCTATATACACCAGTCTCGCTTCCTGCGGTCGGTCGGTTACGACTATTTTACTCCAGATGTCGCGAAATCAAGTCTCAGAAAGAGAGTGAGAGAGAGGCAATTTCTTTCTCCCTCTATTCCGCGCTTCTCGTTGTATCATATTCCAGATGTTGATTTTTCAATCTTGAAAACACGTTTTTTTTTTCTTTTAACGAACTAAGGATGCGTGTTACATTCATTCATGCGTTTCCTTCTACAATTTTATTTTCTGCGTTATTAGAGAATAGATTTTATGAAATTATATGTAAACGTTGTAAAATTCATTAAGTATTATCTATTTTGTACAAGAAACTTAAAATACAAACTATTTAACTTTTGATAAAAAGTAAAACAAATACATCAACTTATCATTTTATTAACTAATCAGATTAAATCTACTGATCGATAAGGGTTTCTTTTTAATTAAAGGGGTCAGTGCAAAATGTAGTTGTCATTTTTTTTTTTTTAGTTTTTGAATTATTACCGTTTGAAGTTTTTAGCCCATTAAGCGCCGTTGATGCATACACGCAGTATTATTATTTTTACTTTCCCTCGTATGTCATACAAAGGGAAAGTATTGTTTTCGTGAACATTATCGAATCAAAAATTTTAGCGGAAATATCCGTTTTGAGGTCCCCTGAGTCGAATAAGACCATTTTTAAAAAATGTCTGTCTGTATGCTGTCTGTCTGTGTGTCTGTGTGTGCGTCTGTGTGCGCTGTACCGCAAAAACCGCTAAAGATATCGAGATGAAACTTGAAGCTTAAGCTTTTTGTTACAATCGGAAGAACTGAAAAGCTTTTGGTGGAAATCGGAAAACCGGAAGTGGTACTTTACTCTTAGCGTTTTTCAGTTTTTTCAGATTTTCTCAATAAATGTTCATCAAACAAAAAATTCTTTCAAATAAAAGTTGTAGATAATAACAAAATGAAGATGTATTGTTAACTTACTTTTTGTCATTGCACTCTTAGTTTTTGAGATATTTCAAAAGTTGTGTTTTATCTAGTTATTGAGGACCACTTCGTAATATGTTATAATAAGAAGAACGTTTTTCGGGATCTTTCAAACACAATTTTCTACAGGGTGATTCATTAGCCTCTATACAAACTTTAAAAAGTGATTTAATACGCAATTTACGGGGGAAATTACTATGATGGACACATCACCATTTTTTGATAATTAAGTTACTAAATAGTTTATTTGATATATTATATTATTTGACCTGAATTGAAAATATACCAAGAAAAATTTAAATATTTTGTTATTTGAAGTGTATTATAATTACTTCACAATATTACAATGTTTTATACGCGCATGAAGTAAAATTTCGAGTTTAGAAAAGCCTAATTTGGCTCGGTCGCTCCGCTTCGCTACGCGCCTGAGTCAAATTTTTAGGCTTTTCTAAACTCGAAATTTTACTTCATGCTTAGTCTGGGAGTGGATACACTCGTTCTTAACTTCATATTGCACGTTTTTATATAAAATCGACGAATGCCTGAACATTGACAGCGTATACATTACATTGTTAGGGCACTAATTTTTTGAAAATCCATTATCACTTTAATATAATAATAAACTATTTATGATTTTTAACTTTTTATTAAATTCACTTATACATTATGTGTATTTAAAGAAAAAATTCACAGTATGTAATTCATAGAAATCACAAAAAGAAGTGTAGAATTTTAATTTTAATTAACTTTTACAGTTAAAATTGCTTAGTCATTAATGGGTTAAAATAGTTTTAAATATATAATATATTCCATTTGTTTCTGGATCTCGCCTAGCTATGGAAAAGTATTGTTAATGGGGCTGGTTATGTTTTAAATCAGGGTTTTTAAATGTCACTGTCAGATGTTCGATTTTAAGGTTATAATTTCTGACTATTGTGATCTTACACTGTTGCCTGTTTTACAAATTTTCAGATATAAAAGGATAATAATATGCAGTTTTAAGATTAACAAAATTTACTACTTGGTTTTTGTACATACAAACACAGCAATAATATTGTATATAACAAATATAATGCATTCGGCTCTGCAAACTTATTTCGTCATCCATTTGTATTTCTCGCTTGGGTCTTCCCGTTAACACATTTTAATTACTTATGTATCATAAATTATTGCAACACTGTTAAAATAAGGAATCAGGAGTGGCAACTAATAAAAAATGTAAATGTTGATACTGCAACATAACAACACGAAAGCATGGCTAGGCGAGATCCAGAAACAAATGGAATAGTGTATTCTATGTGTCCCGTTTTAAGGCACATTGTATGTTTCATGTAAAGATTTCCAATGTAATTGGAATTTGAGTTTGTATCGCTTATTGAACGAAAACGATTACAATAAAATTAAAATCATTTCTTTACCTACTAGCAGTATTTTCGAGGAATTATTTTTGAGTTCTCAATTTAATTTGAAATATAGCTTGAAAATAGTGAACGATTATACGAAAATAAAATCGTCAAAACAGTAGTTGCTACGAAAAATCAGTGTTTGGCATCAAATTTATTAAAACACAAAGCAATAATTCAATTCAACATAAGTGTTTATTCTGCAAAAGATAAAAATCAGATCCAAAAATGGACACAGTATATGTTTTGATCACGATGCGTATTTTATTAAATGAACCATACTTTTAATAAATATTAACAGTTTCAGAAATTTGTGGTTTTTGCACTGACTACTTTAATTATCCGTTTACTTTGAACGATTGTTACATGATCAACTTGTATTTTTCCGATTGAAATTTTATAAACGCTTATTGTGTGCCATTTGACCAACACCGACAACACTCAGTGGGCACTAAAATGTTATCTAATTTTTGGATTAAAATTTAAGGCATCCGTCATGTGGCTGCATGGGGATAATTTGAATATGAATAAGCAGAAATATTTTTCGATATTGTCCCGAGATACACGAAATGTTATATAGAGAAAGTACAAATTATATAAAAATCATGAAACTTTATAATTGAGAATATTATCAAAAACTGCGAAACAAACAAACTTGTTAAATCAAGTAATTAGTCACATTAATAACATTATAAATTTTACATTTTAATAATTATATATATATATATATATATATATATATATGTATATATATATATATATGTAAATTAACTTTACTCGTACACAAACCGATTTTTTAAAAAGGAATTTATTTCTTAACACCCGTGTTCACGGTTTGGTCTCTAATTCATAACTAACGATACAATAATAAAATATAATATAATAAGATAAAATAGCGAAATAAGCATAAGATAACAATTATGCAAAATAAGCAGAATAATATATAAATGGATAAATAGATAATAAGTGCTATTGTTTATAATGAAAGGAGTTTGTTGTGTTGGCGTCAGCTAACTCCTCCCCCCTTAAATTCTGGCATCGCCAGGAAGTTGAAAGTGGATCCTGGTGTCATCTTGATGATGTCCTTGATTTTTCTTTTTTCTTATCCATCTGGTGATGAAATATCCGGCGATGATGAAGACGGCAATGTACAGGGTTGTAGTCCAAATACTTGGCATCAGGATATTGGGTCGCTGATCCAGAGAAGGCAATTGTTGAAGAATTGGTACTTCTTGTAAATTTAGCTTTTTCAGATTGATGGTCATCCCGTTGTATTGTGATTTTTCGAATTTAATTTGTGGGTTGTTGATAAGAATAGGGATTCCAACAGTAGATTCCAGAAATCTAATTTGGTGATTTCGGAACTTGATTTTACATCCATTTTCCTTAATTAAATGGATGCCAATTAAAGATGTGGTGTGTGTTTCCTTCTGGCATTCGACTTTGATGTCTTCTTGGTTTGGAAATACTGCCAAGTACTGATTTATGTCAGGAATCATTTCCAGGTGATTCGATCTGATGTTTAATTTGGTGAACTGGCAATTTCGGTTGTCTTCATGTAGCAGAATTGTTTTCTCGCATTCGGCATGGTGATTCATGAGCAGAGAATCCGGACATTGATAATACTTATTACCTTTGTTACACAAGCGGCTTAGAGGCCAAATTTTGTTCTCAACTTTCGATTTGAGTAAATATTTAATTTCGGGTATAATAGTCACAAAGTCTGATTCCAACTTAGTAGGAATAGGGTTTAAGTGGAAAGAAAAAATCCAGCAAAGTCTTTTATAAATTTTCGATAATAACCTAGTAATCCTAGAAATCCTTTAATTTGTTTAACATTTTTGGGAATAGTAAAATTTTGAATAGCTTTTATTTTTTCTGGGTTTGGTTTGACACCTTGAGGGGTAACTATATGTCCTAAATAAGCTACTTCTTTGCGTAAAAATTCAGATTTGTCCAGTTGTATTTTTAAATTTGAGTCCCTAAGACGGTTAAAAACTTCTCTTAATCGATTTACGTGCTCCTGTAAGCTGGTGCTAAATATAATAATATCATCCATATACACAAGACATTTTTCATTTTGTATTCCTCTTAAAATATTATCCATAACCCTCTGAAATGTAGCAGGGGCGTTTTTTAGGCCAAATGGCATTCGCAAAAACTCGTAATGTCCATTTTCAGTATTAAATGCTGTTTTGTGTATATCATTTTCTTCAATTTCTACTTGGTGAAAGCCGGAGGCTAAATCTAATGTGGTAAAATATTGTGATCGTCCTAATTTGTCTAATAAATCATTAATATTTGGTAATGGGTATCTATCACCAATTGTTTTTTCATTTAATTTCCTGTAATCAATAACTACGCGCCATTTGCGTTTTCCGGAAGCATCCAATTTTTTGGGGACCACCCAAATTGGAGAAGACCATGGACTATAAGATGGTCTAATTATTTTTTGATCAAGCATATTTTTAATTTGGTTATCCACCTCTATTTTGTGAATGTGTGGATAACGATACGATTTAGTATATACAGGAAGTTCATCGGACGTTTTAATTGCATGTTTTATTTTATTTGTAAATGTAAGTTTATTATTTTCCATATGGAATATATCTGCGTATTCTTTAATTAAATTAGTAATAACATTTTTCTCTTCTGAGTTCATATGATCTGTACGTATTTTTAATATATCAAATTTAATTTTTTCACAGTTTAATGTATTAACAATATATTCTTCTTTATTTCCATTTTATGGATTTATTTATTTTTTTTTGTTAATTATTAGGAACAAGATTTAGATATGTTAGTAAATGAGCTATGAATCAGAATTTGTGTCTTTTTTGAAATAAATCACTATTTTAACTATCCGCCTTAAAAAAAAATCAATCAGCTTGTGTAACTTACAGTAAAAGTATTATGTCCATGGGATACTTTCGATATTCGCTCGAAGATCTCGTGAACGTAGTGGACGATGTCTCTCAGGACGGAAATTGTCTGGGCTGCTCAATGTTCGGAGGGCCGCTCTGAAGGTCGATGTCCACCGTAAAAACTCCCGAATTAATCCAAAGAAAAGGAAAAATGAATGAAATCTTCACTTTTCGGGATCCTAGCGACTGCGCCAATTAACTTTACTCGTACACAAACCGATTTTTTAAAAAGGAATTTATTTCTTAACACCCGTGTTCACGGTTTGGTCTCTAATTCATAACTAACGATACAATAATAAAATATAATATAATAAGATAAAATAGCGAAATAAGCATAAGATAACAATTATGCAAAATAAGCAGAATAATATATAAATGGATAAATAGATAATAAGTGCTATTGTTTATAATGAAAGGAGTCTGTTGTGTTGGCGTCAGGTAACTTGTATATATATATAATATATATAATACGTTTTAGGGTCCCAGGAATCAGAAACAAGTGTTATCCCTAATATTTGAGATAATTGCCTCAAATATTGAAATATGTTGGAAAGTCTCGTTAAGTGATGATAATCAAAAACATTTAGAAAACAACAAGATGTCATTTAATAGAATAAGTATAATAGATTTTCTCTGAGAAGTGTAATTGCAAAAATTATTGAATACTCTATTTCCAGTTTACGTTTTGCATGTCAGGTTAATTCAATTATTTCAATGGTTTTATTCTTAGTCAGATTACATTTACAAAAGGTACCGAAGGGATTATGTTACAGACTAAATAGGTAAGTAAAAATAATTCAAAATGATTTAAGAAATCACGATCAAAAAGTGTCTAAAATATCGGTTAGTGAAAAACATGATAAGAAATTACCGAATTGGATTCTGCGGATACGGATTAACTGTGTCAACAGTAAATAATCTTTTTAAATCCCAAAATATTTATGGTTTTTAGAAGGTTGCGGATTATCTGTAAGTTGCAGTGGTATTGTTCTGGTCGCGCAATACTTGAGGGTCGAAAAAATGCCTACAAATAGGTAAAAACAGATAGATCACTTCGAAGAATTTGATTTTTCATCCCTTCTATAAAGCTATCCCCACTAAAATAATGAATATTGTCCAAAAAGAAAATAGTCAAGGAAAAAAGTTAATTCGATATTCATACACGTTATTCAGAGTGTTAATGGATGAAACGGAACGTAGCATTTTTAATGTTAATTTCTCAAAATTAAAATATTATCTTCTCTAATTATTTCAGGGAAATTATGATATTCATTTGGTTAAAGTAAAAATATCCACACCGATCTTTGCTATTTATTGCATTTTTAAAAACGGAGTGTCATGAAATTAAACAAGCAAATGATGAGGTGTTTATTTGTTGGCTTTTTATTTAAAACATATTCTGTTGATTTTGTGTTACACTTCGATCTATTCTGTTTAATTATTACTGAATAAAAAAAAAAAAAAACTGCTTCTAAAATATCGTTAATAAATAAGAAAACAGTTATATGTAAATTTAATATAGTTTTTTAATGTTTGTTAATTTTTTGTATACATGAATGTTTATATGAATCTATATTTCTATGTTTTTAGTTTTGTGTATTCGTAAATAATTTATCTATTTTATTGAAATAATTTTTGTTTTTTTATTATCAATTCCAATTAAAATACTCATCAAACATTTTTCAAATTGATTTTTTCATTGTAAAATGATTTTTGTATTTATCTATCTTTTAAATAAAAAATGTTTAATAACATAAATATATTAAAAATCTATTAATTTTTAAACACGTTTTTATTAAAAATATATATAATAACTAAAAATATTGGAAATATATTTTACATTTTTTCATTGTAAAATGACTGTTTATTTATACAAATTATGAATATTTGAAACAATAATCGATTAATCTAATAATTTTAACAATTTCTTTAATAAAAATATATTAAATAACTAAAAACGTTGAAAATATATTTTAGAATTGTAAATTTGTTTTTATATAATATATTCCCGAATTTCATAATTTGGAACACGCTTGAAATCTCAAAATACAAGAAATATTTTCGAATAGACTTTTTGTGGTGATAATAAATTTTATTATTCGTCTACCACAGTTCATATACAGGAAGTTTTCCTTTAAAGTATACAAATTAACTTTACTCGTACACAAACCGATTTTTTAAAAAGGAATTTATTTCTTAACACCCGTGTTCACGGTTTGGTCTCTAATTCATAACTAACGATACAATAATAAAATATAATATAATAAGATAAAATAGCGAAATAAGCATGAGATAACAATTATGCAAAATAAGCAGAATAATATATAAATGGATAAATAGATAATAAGTGCTATTGTTTATAATGAAAGGAGTCTGTTGTGTTGGCGTCAGGTAACTCCTCCCCCCTTAGATTCTGGCATCGCCAGGAAGTTGAAAGTGGATCCTGGTGTCATCTTGATGATGTCCTTGATTTTTCTTTTTCCTTATCCATCTGGTGATGAAATATCCGGCGATGATGAAGACGGCAATGTACAGGGTTGTAGTCCAAATACTTGGCATCAGGATATTGGGTCGCTGATTCAGAGAAGGCAATTGTTGAAGAATTGGTACTTCTTGTAGATTTAATTTTTTCAGGTTGATGGTCATCCCGTTGAATTGTGATTTTTCGAATTTAATTTGTGGGTTGTCGATAAGAATAGGGATTCCAACAGTAGATTCCAGAAATCTAATTTGGTGATTTCGGAACTTGATTTTACATCCATTTTCCTTAATTAAATGGATGCCAATTAAAGATGTGGTGTGTGTTTCCTTCTGGCATTCGACTTTGATGTCTTCTTGGTTTGGAAATACTGCCAAGTACTGGTTTATGTCAGGTATAATTTCCAGGTGATTTGAATTGATATTTAACTTAGTGAACTGGCAATTTCGGTTGTCTTCATGTAGCAGAATTGTTTTCTCGCATTCGGCATGGTGATTCATGAGCACAGAATCCGGACATTGATAATACTTATTACCTTTGTTACACAAGCGGCTTAGAGGCCAAATTTTGTTCTCAACTTTCGATTTGAGTAAATATTTAATTTCGGGTATAATAGTCACAAAGTCTGATTCCAACTTAGTAGGAATAGGGATTAAGTGGAAAAGTTCAAAATCATTTTCGTAATTAATTGGGATAGAGAGGAAATAGTTAATTTTTGTATTTTCTAGTTTACAATTTACTTTCATGACCATTTCAAAATCGAATATATTTTCAGCCTTAAGTTCAAAAGGGAGTTGCTCGTTATAATATATTGATATTTTTTCAATTTCTTTATATAATTCAGTTGGCCTTATAATGCTTGGGTGTAACAATCCTAATTTGCAAAACAAAAGTGAATTTTTAATATCCTCTAAGATATTTAAAATTACATTATATAAAATGATAAGTTGATTAAATAAATCTTTGGCAAATAAAATATTACCGTGTTCTACTTCATTTTTAAGAAGGGCATTTAATTTAAGAATTTTTGATTTTAACATTAATTCATTATGTTCAATATCTCGTAGAGTTTCATTAAATTTTCCGATAAGTATTTGATTTATACTATATCGCATTTGTAATTGACTGTATATAGTTTTTTGATTTAATTCTAAGTGATATTTGGTCAATTCTTTTTCCATCATTTGCATCTAAATTTCCGGTAACGGTTTTAACTATCGTTCCGAGTCCATCGATCAGACCTCTTTTACTTCTATTTTTCTTACTTGATTGAAGTTTAATATCAAAGATTTTATTAGAAATTTTATTTTAAGTAAATGTAATTGTTTTATTATAATTATCAAATATTTTTGTAAACGTTGATATATTTTGGATTGTTAAAAACAAAAATGAATATTGAGTATTTAAATTTTCAAATTCTTTATATATATAGGCATTAAGTCATAATAGTGAACAAATGTGTGTTCCGTTTTCTGAAGTTTGGCGGGTCCTAAATTCGTAGGAATTATTCCTAAATTTTTCGTTACATTTCTTATCTCTGCACTTTGCGTCAGCAAGACGATGACGGACCTGCAAGAGGATCGTCGTCTATAGTTTTATTTAAATTATGAACTCTAGGTCTTTTAATATTTGAAATATGAATTTTTTCTACGACATTGTGATGTTTAGCTTTTATTTTAGCTGTTTTTAATTGAGGGTTTAATTCTGTAAGATTTTCCTGTTTATATTTATTTTTTGTTTTTGCTTGTTTTTGTCTGTTTTTGACAAATACTCTAGTTGAAAGAGATTTAGGCAACTCTTCACGAGTTTCGTTATATTTTGTAATAATTTTAGATTTATCCGTCGTAAGACGTTCATTAATTTTTTGATAGAATAATTTCATTTTCTCTCTATGATTAACAATATAATTATTTACTAATCTATTTTCAATGTCAATATTAAATGGGTCACTGGTGTCTAAATGACCAGAGATTATTTCTGATGGCTTAAATTTCGTCGCAGAATGAATTGAATTATTTTATATGCAAGAAGTGCATAATTTATTTTGTATTCGATAGGGTCTCCTTTTGATGAATTTTGATTATTTAATAAGCGTATGTGCTCAATAATGGTTGAGTGGACTCTCTCAACAATTCCATTGGACTACAGGTGTTGAGAGCTAATGAAATGTAATTTTACTCCATGTAATTCAAGTAATTCTTTAATTACTGTATTTTTGAATTCTAAGTGGTTATCCGAAATAATTTGTTCGGGTACACCATGATGTGTGAAAAATCTAATTAATTTATTAGCAATCTCTGTTGCTTGTTGTGAATTTAATTTATAAAGTTGTGTGTATTTTGAGAATGAATCTATTACAGTAAGAAATTTAACTTTTTCTAAAGCGATAGTGTCAATGTGCACTATTTCGAAGGGTTTCATTGCTGTTGGAGTAATATTAAATTTTAAGTTTAAGGGCTTCCTATCATATTTACTGACAAGACAGATTTCACATTGATTAATAAAATTTTGAATTGTTCGCCTTTGATCAGGCCAATAAAATCGTCTTTTAATTTGTGCCTCAGTTTCATCGATACCACGATGGTTACTCTTTCCTTCGTGATACGCTCGTATTGTATTATCTATTTCTTCATGACTTTCTACGTCACAAAGTAATTCCGTACATTTAATAAAATTACTCGCAGAATTTTTAAAGTATTTTTGCATTGTTACAGAAAATTTCTCATAAATTGGACTTTCAAAGTATAAATGATATTTAATATTGGGAACTGTATATTCCTTTATGAATTCAATGACATTATTGTCAAAATCTGATTTTGAAAATTGAACGTTTATACGTTGTTTTTTATTGTTAAATAATAACCTAATTACTGGTGGCGAAGAGGCATAATTTACTTCAGAGATTATTATTTGATTATTTCCATAATTTACAGCTTTCTCTAAAATAGGGATATCAAGAATAGGGTTTTCAATATTTGTGTGCGCTGTATCATTATTATTATCATTTAGAATTTCATTTAATTCATCTTCATTTAAATCGATCTGTGAATCTCCCATTTGTGCTATTATTGATTCAATTTCGTCTCCCACATTTGTCAATTCTACTTTAGCATTATCATCATTTACATTAATTTCTATTCTGGAGAGAAAATCAGCATTTTTGTTTAGTGCTCCCTTTTTATATACTATCGTGTAATCATATTCTGAGAGTTTTAATTTCCACCGTACTAATTTTGAATTAGGCTCTTTTATATTCATGAGCCACTGGAGTGGTTTATGATCACAAACTATTTGAAATGTTCGACCGTATAAATATGGTCGAAAATATTTAACTGCCCATACTATTGCAAGAAGCTCTTTTTCAATTGTTGAATAATTTGTTTCGGAGTTGTTCAAAGTTCTACTCGCATAAGCTATTGGTAAATCGTTTCCTATTTTGCCTTGGGATAACACAGCGCCTATTGCAAAATTACTAGCGTCTGTGGTTAAAATAAATGGTTTACTAAAATCTGGATACTGAAGCAAGGGTTCATTTGTTAAAACATTTTTACATAGATTAAAGCAATTTTGATAATCAGAATCATTTATATTAATAATTGCATCTTTCTTTAATCTTTTTGTTAAAGGTTTAGTCAATCCAGCAAAGTCTTTTACAAATTTTCGATAATAACCAAGTAATCCTAGAAATCCTTTAATTTGTTTAACATTTTTTGGGATAGTAAAATTTTGAATAGCTTTAATTTTTTCTGGGTTTGGTTTGACACCTTGAGGGGTAACTATATGTCCTAAATAAGCTACTTCTTTGCGTAAAAATTCAGATTTGTCCAATTGTATTTTTAAATTTGAGTCCCTAAGACGGTTAAAAACTTCTCTTAATCGATTTACGTGCTCTTGTAAGCTGGTGCTAAATATAATAATATCATCCATATACACAAGACATTTTTCGTTTTGTATTCCTCTTAAAATATTATCCATAACCCTCTGAAATGTTGCAGGGGCGTTTTTTAAGCCAAATGGCATTCGCAAAAACTCGTAATGTCCATTTTCAGTATTAAATGCTGTTTTGTGTATATCATTTTCTTCAATTTCTACTTGGTGAAAGCCAGAGGCTAAATCTAATGTAGTAAAATATTGTGATCGTCCTAATTTGTCTAATAAATCATTAATATTTGGTAATGGGTATCTATCACCTATTGTTTTTTCATTTAATTTCCTGTAATCAATAACTACGCGCCATTTGCGTTTTCCGGAAGCATCCAACTTTTTGGGGACCACCCAAATTGGAGAAGACCATGGACTATAAGATGGTCTAATTATATTTTGATCAAGCATATTATTAATTTGGTTATCCACCTCTATTTTGTGAATGTGTGGATAACGATACGATTTAGTATATACAGGAAGTTCATCGGACGTTTTAATTGCATGTTTTATTTTATTTGTAAATGTAAGTTTATTATTATCCATATGGAATATATCTGAGTATTCTTTAATTAAATTAGTTATAACATTTGTCTCTTCTGAGTTCATATGATCTGTACGTATTTTTAATATATCAAATTTAATTTTTTCGTAGTTTAATGTATTAACATTATATTCTTCATTATTTCCATTTTGTAATTCCCAATCATATTCGCTGATAGGGTCTACAATAAATGGTTTTTTCACATAAATATTTTCATCTTTTTCACCCTTATTTATTATTGTACAGATTGCTTTATTATTCCTAACATGACTTATGCATTCTGGAATTTCTAAATTATGTAGTTTTATATGCGGAATTATTACATCGCCATTACTTATATTATTTATATCTACCTCAATTATTTGTTCGGACCTTGCGGGTACTACTATGCACTTCGTATCCGGGGTTTCACGAACGTTACCAAAATTAAGTGGTATTTTACACTTAGGGGTAGTTAATATTTCTTTATCAATATTTATTGTTGCTTGTATATTTTTTAAATTATCCATTCCCAACAGGGCATCGAAGTTAGAGTGAAAATCAAATAGATAAAATTTAAGATTAGCATATTTTGATTTTAATAATTGCGTCAAAGGAATTAATGTACTATTTTTTCCAAAAGTGGTACCATGTGCGCTGGCCACTTGGAAAGGTTCATATTTAATATTTTCTTTAAATAATTTCCTAGCAATTTTCGGATTTACAAAAGATCTTGAACTTCCAGAGTCAATTAGAATTTTAATTTTATTTTGGGGGTCATATATAAAAGGAAGTTCACTATAATTATTAGTAATCCCCATTAATTCAAAAGAGTTTCCTCCGAGGCGGTTTTGCCTAAAAAATCTTGTTGTTCCTCATCAATATTATAAATTTGGTTCCTATTTGGAATAATGGCGTTTCGTCCTGTAGTAACGGACATGGGTGTAGAATTTTGTAAATTAGGTGCAGAATTTTGTGGAGTATTTGAAGTACTCGGTCCGTAAGGATTATGATTATTATTATTATGATAATTAAATGTTCCTGGATTTTTACTATTAAAAGAACTATAACTATTATTTTGGAATGCATTATTCCGATTCGGATAAGTACTATTAAATTGTTTGTTATTATTGTGACGAGGATGATAGCGTGGACCATTGTTATAATTATTACGTGACTGATAAAAGTTATCAGAATAAGATGGAATGGGACGTCGTGCAAATATTTTATTTTTATCTTTATTTATCGGATTGTTGGTTGTGACCTCCGTTTGAAAGTCATTAGTAAGCATATTTAATGCTGTATTTAAATCTGCAGGGTTCTTGACCCGCATTTGTGAACCAATGGGATCTTTTAATCCTCTTAATAAAACTTTTAAAGCATTAGCCCTAAAAAATATTCGCAAGTGCTGTCTTTCTTGCAAGTCAGCAATATGATTTGTGATGTACGCAACTTGTAAATTTAAAAGAGATTGAATTTTATTATAAAAATCGAACACAGATTCGTTCGTATTCTGCCTTAATGTGCAAATTTCGTAATTTAGTGTATAATGGTCTCGTTTGTCACCGTATGAATTTAGTAATGCATTTTTTAAAGAATTCCAATTATTAACTGCACTCGATGAGATATTAATAGCAGCTTCACCCTTAACCCTTGAAACTATGGTAGTCATTAATTAACCATTTACAAAATCATTATTATCTTCAGCATTATAAAATCTATTTAAAAGTCTTTCACATACTTCAATAAATCTGGGCAAAAGTTCTGGTTCTCCCCTGAACTCAGGAATCATTTGCATATATTCGGGTTTTAAAGCTACGGCCATTTTGGTATATATTTTTTTTTTTAGTTAATTATTAGGAACAAGATTTAGATATGTTAGTAAATGAGCTATGAATCAGAATTTGTGTCTTTTAGAAATAAATCACTATTTTAACTATCCGCGTTAAAAAAATCAATCAACTTGTGTAACTTACAGTAAAAGTATTATGTCCATGGGATACTTTCGATATTCGCTCGAAGATCTCGTGAACGTAGTGGACGATGTCTCTCAGGACGGAAATTGTCTGGGCTGCTCAATGTTCGGAGGGCCGCTCTGAAGGTCGATGTCCACCGTAAAAAATCCCGAATTAATCCAAAGAAAAGGAAAAATGAATGAAATCTTCACTTTTCGGGATCCTAGCGACTGCGCCAATTAACTTTACTCGTACACAAACCGATTTTTTAAAAAGGAATTTATTTCTTAACACCCGTGTTCACGGTTTGGTCTCTAATTCATAACTAACGATACAATAATAAAATATAATATAATAAGATAAAATAGCGAAATAAGCATGAGATAACAATTATGCAAAATAAGCAGAATAATATATAAATGGATAAATAGATAATAAGTGCTATTGTTTATAATGAAAGGAGTCTGTTGTGTTGGCGTCAGGTAACTTACATATTTCAAATTCACCTGATTTTCTTTAAATCTGTAGATATTCGTTGTGGTTTTAAAAGAGTTCAATTTGATGCTTTAAACGAGTGTTTTCCTCTCCCAGACTAAGCATGAAGTAACATTTCGAGTTTAGAAAAGCCCCGTGAAAATTTGTCGATGGTTGCGCAGCGACCCGAGACAAATTTTCCGGACTTTTCTAAACCCGAAATTTTACTTTATGTGCCACGCGTATAAAACACTAAAATATTGTGAAATTTAAGTATATTTGAACCTCACGTAAAATCAGTGTTTTGTGCGCGGGGCGCATGAAGTAAAATTTTGAGTTTACAAAAGCCCAGGAAAATGTACAGTGTATTCTGTATATTCAGTTATTTATACTTAAAAAATTCTCTGTATAACTAATCAATAATATAAATTATTTGCCAAATTTGGTACATACCAAAGTTTTAATTGAATTTAAGAAGATAAAAAAAACAATCAAGATAAAAATAATATCAAATGTAAGCTCATTGAATTTAATTTTTTGATTTTTAGTTAAATTTTTGGTTTATTTAGGAGCTTTTTAAATATATCTGATTCCCAAAATCCATAATTTCGAACACGCTGAAAATCTGAAAATAAAAGAAATGTTTCGGAACAGTTTATTTTTTCTAAAGGTCATCAAGTTTATCATCGTACAAGTGGTGTAGACGGGATCAAATTACACGACTAAATAAGAGCGAGCGCGCGCGTGTGTGTGTGTGTGTGTGTGTGTGTGTGTGTGTGTGTGTGTGTGTGTGTGTGTGTGTAGACGCAACCGGAGAAGTTTTCTCTAGAATACTTCTACGTTTACTCTATTCATAAGTCGATGGACCCACTTCCCGACCACAGTTCTCCTTTTCTATCCTCGAAATCCAGTTCGCCCATAAGCATTGTCTACCCTTGCTCAAGATTTAATTAAAAATGAAATTATGATAATAACGAAATTTCAGAGAATCAATTTTGATTTAAAGGAGAGAGATCTACTTTATACGCTATTAAAAAAGTAATCAACATTGGCAAAAATAACACAAAATTCTCAATACTAATAGACGTCAAGAATGCATTCAATTTTGCTCCATGGAATCTCATATCGCTCTAATAAAAAAAAACGCTCTGATCAAAAGAAACATTCCACATTACTTAGTAAGAATTATCAAAAATTAGCTATATAAAAGATTTATTTTAATTGGTAAAATCACAAAATTTAAAGGTTTTTGAGAAGTAATTTAAAGCGCAATCCTTGGTCCAACATTATGGAATATCTTTTACGATAATATACTTAACATCACCCTGCCTGATCACTGTACCTTAATCGCATTTGCTGATGATTTGGCAATCATCGCAAATGGAAGCAATAAACATGAATTGGAGGGAAGAGACTAAGCGATGCCAATCATCAATAGATGGGTGATAAAAAATCAAATAGCTCTGGCCAATGAAAAAAACGAAATTATTGTTCCAAGCGGAAATAATACCATTTAAGAAATGAAAATTAATATTGGTAATATTTTTGGTTAAGTCAATATAAATTAACATATCTTGGAATGTATATCGAAATTGTAGTACGCATTTTATTTTAGCATTTTATTCAAACTTCTTTAAAAGCTGAAAAGTATATAAATTCCATCCCCAAATTAATACCAAATATCCGGGGCCCATTTACCTGGAGCAGAAAAATTCGTATGTCAACAACAAATTGAATTTTAGTACATGCAAAATATTTGGAAACATTGGTTAAAAGTCTGGAAATACAAAAAAATGTTTAAAGGCGCACAAAGAAGAGCGGCACTACGTATCGCCAAGGCCTATCGCACCATATCTACTAGAACCATCCAAGTTTATAACTGGTACAATCCCTATTCACATACTGGTCAAGGAAAGATCCCTAAAACATCTAAACATCAGAATCGAACTTGACAACATAGTATATGCAATGACCTAGAACGAGTTGCAATGGCAGAAGATAGCGGATACATAAGTACCATACTGCGTCAGAAAATAGAAGACGAAATTAAATAAGCAGAAAAAAATACATTTCATGGCCTGATAGGTGATACCGGCTATGCGGTGAGAAACGGGGATGGTTTTAAGTGGATATGGAATGAGTCCCTCACTCCCAAGTGGATGTTACACTTGGGAACAATGCGTAAATGCATTTTTCTCCTCTAGAAAAAAATATGGTTGGGTTAGGTACGATTAGTTAGAAGAACCAGACGGAAGTTTATGAGGACACAATTAAAAATATAGCGACAGTTTGCCCATGAGACCGCAGTAGCAACATGAACCATCGGATCATATAGGATCCAAAAGCATAGAAAGACCGCGACTTCGGCTAGGTCGACTACTATATGACACAAATACTTGGAGGGCATGGGTGCTTCGGCACGTACCTAAAGAGGTTCAAGCTAAGGGATAACGATAGGTCTATGCACTGCTAGGAAACGGACACGGTGGAGCACACCCTCTTCAAGTGCAAACACTTCGATAATTACAGGGAACAAGAAGAGGCGAAAGTCAATTCTAAGCTGACTCGAGAGAACATAGTGGAAGAAATGTTGCGGTGCGAAGAAAACTGGAAACACATTAGCGAAATTTTTACTACGATAATGAGTCAGAAAGAACGAAACGAACTAGACACACAAAGAGAGCAAATGAAGAACCCAAACAACTAGGGCGTTAGAGAAACTAACGTCCGGGCAGATCACCCCGAAGAAATGCTGGAAAGCGAATTCCAGTTTAGTGGATTAGTGGGTTTAGTGGATATGCCAATTTTTAGGAGAGTCCTATACTTCACCTATAAAAGCCCCCTCAACCACCATAAAGATGCAGTAAATAAGGTAACACTTGAGATCGAGTGCCGAGTCTGTAGACTTTCAATACGCTTACAAGCCAGGAAAGTCTACGGACTCGGCGCTGTACGACCTAAACAGGCTCATCTCATCGCAAAGTCAGTGGAGGACAAAGAGATATCTAAGGTCACATTCCTTGCTATAGAAGGGGCGTTCAACAATGTCACAACTAACTAGCTTATAGAGGCACAAGCAACAAAAGGCGTCCCGCCAAGCCTCTACCAATGGATAAGGGCTAGCTTGGAGAAAAGGACAATTATATCCACTCTAGGAGGGCACACCATTGAATCTAGAGCAGGCGAAGGCTGCCCGCAGGGAGGGGTTCTATCTCCACTGCTATGGGCAACTCTAGTGGATGACTTACTAAGGAAACTACCCGAAGAAAGCATCTACTGCCTAGGGTATGCGGATGACTTGGCCATAGTCATCAGAGGCCGGTTCGCAGGAATTATGTCGCAACGAACACAAAGGGCCCTAAACCTAGTAGACAATTGATGCCGACGGGAACGACTGACGGTCAATCCCGAAAAAACACAGATTGTCGTGTTATAAAAAGAAGAGTGCTAGAAGGCCTATAAAAAATATATAGTGAATTTTTCTTTAAAGTGCACTCTTTCGATGCTTTTAAAAAGCATCAAGTTTCAGTTTCTAACGAGAGTCTCCGCTCATTGATTAAGCAAGCAAGCATAAGGTATAATTTCGAGTTTAGAAAACCCTGAAAATTTGGTTCAGTATTTTTTAATCTCGAAATTTTATTTCATGCTTAATCCAGGAGAGCAAGCACTCGTAAGAAGTTTCAAATGAAAGACTTTTGTAAAACAACGAATTTCTAAATATCTATAGATATTTTACCATACTTAAATAAAAAACGCAATATTATTTTTTTAGTATGTTGGTTTGATAATGAGACGGTGTTAAGTCCAAATTACAATACCCAAAATTACTATTAAGAACTCCACATTTTTAACAATAAAACACTTCAAACTTTGTTTGTATAACACTTATTTATTTTTCGTGATTGCAGTTTCGGCAACTTTAGCTTGTCATTATCAAACGTGTAGTAAATAAAACTAGAAACAAAACAGGTATCTATACAAAAAGCAATTAAATAGATTACAAAACAACTTTAAAAATGGGGGCGTACATTAGGTTGACCTGGTCGTTGATTAGTGGGATTCCCAGGTTAGCGCGGGCTTTGTGTATTCCTAGGGAATTGAAGCTAGCCCCCCGAGTTTTGATTTTTACCATATTCGGATTCCTCAGAGCTAGCGCTACAACCTAAAAAAATGACATAACATTTTTAACCCCAGCCCCACGAAATGAGATTTTTTAAATCAAATTGGGTAGAAAAGATAGCTTAGAGCTAGCGCCAGCAGAATATGAAACAAATATTCTCTTAAAAAAATCAGGTAAAAAAATATTCACATCCAAATTCTGATGCGAGAGCTTTCAGATCCTGTATGCGTATTGGCATTGTAAAAACTATATTAATGTTTATAAACACTGGCAACAAGATAGCGTGCGTAACTGACGATTGTTTTTTACCTCTTGATAATTGAAATCGTTATAACTGGGAAACTAACAGTACGATTTAGAAAATTCTTTTGGCATTGTCATTACTATACTGATGTCTATAAACACTGACAACCAGATAGCTTGCGCTAGTAAGACAGTGGCGTAACTGACGATTGCTTTTTAACCCCTTGATAATTTAAATCGCGATAACGCCGGAACTAACAGTTCGATTTCAAAATTGTTTTCTGCGTTGGAATAACTAAAGTGATGTTCATAAACACTGCTAACGAGATAGCTAGAACTAGCAAGACAGTGGCGTATCTGCCAATTGTTTTTCTTTACTCCTTGATAATTTAAATCGTTATAACTCGAGAACTAACCGTACGATTTCAATTTTTTTCGGCGTTGGAATATACCTAAAGTGATGTTCATAAATACTGCCAACGAGACAGCTAGCTCTAGCAAGATAGTGGCGTACCTGACGGTTGTTTTATTACTCCTTGATAATTTAAATCGGTGTAACTCAGGAACTAACTGTAATTCAATTGTTTTTCAGCGTTGGAATACCTAAAGTGATGTCCATAAGACAGTGGCGTACCTGACAATTGTTTTTTCACTCCTTAGAAATTCAAATCGTTATAAACTCGGGAACTAAGCGCACTATTTCAAAATTTTTTGAAATACCTAAATACCTAATACCCAATACCTAGTAGTGTTCATAAATTATAACTGTCTTGCTAGAGCTAGCTCTCGTTGCCAGTGGTAATGGCTATTAGTTTAGATATCCTAATGCCGAAAAAAATATTGAAATCGTACGGTTAGTTCCCAAGTTATAGGGATTTAAAATATCAAGAAATAAAAAACAATCGTCAGGTACCCCACTGTCTTGCTAGCGCTAGCTATCTCGTTAACAGTTGCCAAGTTATAACGATTTAAATTATCAAGGAGTAAAAAAACAACCGTTAGGTGCGCCACTGTTTTATTAGCGCAAGCTAACTTGTTGCCAGTGTTATTAAACATCAAAATAGCAATTATATTGCCGAAAGAATTTTTGAAATCGTACAGTTAGTTTCCGAGTTATAACGATTTCAATTATCGAAGGGTGAAAAAACAATCGCCAGTTACCCCACCGTCTTACTAGCGCAAGCTATCTCGTTGTCAGTGTTCATAGACATCAGTGTAGTTATTACAATGCCGAAATAATTTTTTAAATCGTGCAGTTAGTTTCCGAGTTAAAACAATTTCAATTATCAAGAGGTAAGTTACGCCACTGTTTTACTAGGGCAAGCTAACTTGTTGCCAGTGTTATTAAACATCAATATAGCAATTACAATGCTGAAAGAATTTTTGAAATCGTACGGTTAGTTCCCGATTTATAACGATTTTAATTATCAATGAGTAAAAAAACAATCGTTAGTTATGTCACTGTCTTGCTAGCGCAAGCTATATCGTTGTCAGTGTTTATAGACATCAGTACAGTTATTATGATGCCGAAATCATTTTTGAAATTGTACGTTTAGTTTCCGAGTAAAAACGGTTTCAATTATCAAGGAAAAAAAAAACAATCGTCAGTTACGCCACTGTCTTACTAGCGCAAGCTATCATCAGTGTTTATAAACATCAATATAGTAATTACAATGCCGAAATTTCTTTAAAATCGTACTGTTAGTTCCCAAATTATAACGATTTAAATTAGCAAGGAGTGAAAACAAAATTGTCAGTTACGCTACTGTCTTCTAGGCATCATCTTTTTAATAACCAGTGTCTATGAACATAAACAAAGTAATTACAACGTCGAAATATTTTTTGGAAGCGGTTTATATTCCAAACATGATTTGCATTGAAACTCAGCAAGTAAATGGTAATACGCACACATGATCTGAAAGCTCTCGCATCAAAATTTGAATGTAAATATTTTTTTACCTGATTTTTTTGAGAGAATTTTTTTTTCATATTCTGTTGGCGTTAGTTCATAGCCATCTTTTTCACCAAATTTAATTTAAAAATGTCATTTCGGGGGGCTGGGGTTAAAAGTGTTATATCATTTTTTTGGGGTTGAAAAATTAAAGCTCGGGGGCTAGCATCAACCTAACCCCCCGAAAGTTCAAAGCCCCGTAACTTTCTTGTCCAACTGGCACTAGCTCTAATTTTTGTGGCGCTAGCTAAAACCGGTCTAACGCAATAGTTTTTTCTTTTAAGCCGAACTTCGGGGACTCAGTTGACTAAGCCATATGTTCCTTAAGCCTAGTTTTAAATTCCGACCAGATTGGCCAATGTATACGCCTTGACAATCGGTACAAGTTAATTTATACACTCCTGATTTATTAAATTTATGTATTTTGGTTTTATTATTGAAAATATAATTATTAATTTTACAAAATAGCTTAAACGCTATTTTTATGTTGTGTTTACTTAGAATGTTTTTAATTTGGAAACTAACATTACCAAAGTAATTGATTGGTTTATAATTTATGATATCAAATTTGTATGGTATTCCAGCATATAATACATGTTTAAAATTGTATTTGAGTTCAGTATTCCGGCACCGGATACCCACAGACGCGTTTCGGACTTCAAGGTCCTCTTCAGTATGGTTCCGACTGAGTGCTGAGGAATACTGAACATTTCTTACTATATCAAAATAGTAAGTATATAAGTATGTTCAGTATTTCTCAGCACTGGGTTGGGACAACACTGAAGAGGACCTTGAAGTCCGAAACGCGTCTGTGCCGGAATACTGAACTCAAACACAATGTTGATATTTGTTTTCTGTGATTACACAGAGTATAGCTCCGTGGACGAAACAGTGACCTATAAATGCACTTGTGCATTCGTGTCATTGACGATGCCACTATGGAGCGTTAGATGGCGTTAGCTAATCAATGTTGCTACGCTGTTGATATAACGTTATTTGTTTGTTTTTTGATCAGTGGGCATTCTTGTTTGATAATGGCAAGTTGAGTTACCGAAACTGCAGTCACAAAAATAAAAAATATTGTGTTATACAAAGTTAAAGTGTTTTATTTTATTAGTATATTTGAGATATGTTAATGTCATTATTAATTATATTTCAAGAGCTTGCAGTGTGCAAGATATCTTGTTTTCACTCCTACTACGATATTTCGAAATTAATACATTATTATACTGCCTTTCAAAAAAATCAGAACACCAAGTATTTATTGCACGATTTTAATAGAATTTACACAATTTGATCATGTAAACGAACTGTATCGATGATCAAAAAATCAACTTGAAAAACAAAAAAACAAATGAATAAAAATTAATACTGTGTTGGGCCTCCACGATTTCCCAAACACTCATTAACACGTCGAGGCATGCTAGAAATCAGGTTGTCAATATCGACTTGGGGTATTTCATTCCAAACTTCAGTCGATAATTTGACCTCTAAGTTCCATTACAGTGTTAGCGGGGCGCTGTAAGTTACATATTCTAACACCTATCATATCCCAAACATGTTCTATTGGCGATAGATCTGGAGAACGAGATGGCCAAGGTAACAAATTGATTTCGGCACTACCAAAAAACTGTCTTGGAATGGCCGCTGTGTGAGGTCGAGCATTATCTTGCTGAAAAATGGGGTTCTGCAAGCCATTTACATAGGGCACTAACACTGGCCGTAAAATGTTGTCAATATACCGAATCGCGTTAAGACTTGCTTCTAAAAAAACTAGAGAAGACCGACTACCATATGCTATCGCTCCCCAAACCATAACTCCCTGTGTAAGAGTTAAATTGTAAAATTCTGTGTTCACCGCGTCGACGTCTCACTCTTCTGCGACCATCATGAGCCCATAAACAGAACCGAGACTCATCGCTGAAGATAATGTTATTCCATTCATGGGTCCAATGTTGTCTTTCCCTGCACCAATCAAGTCTTGCTCTGCGATGCTGCGGAGTAAGAGGTAGACACAATTGAGGACGGTAGGATCTTATACCAAAACTGCGGATTCTTCTGTAAACAGTAGCCATGGATACTCTTTGGCCAGTTAGAGCCAACCAGTCATTTCCCAATGCCCGCGACGTTGTAAATCTGTCCCTTAAAGTTGTAAGACGAAGAGCTCGATCTTCACGCTCAGTGGTGCTTCTTGGACGTCCTGATCCAAGTCTACGTCGATTCTCCCCAGCTTCGGACCATCTAGACCAGCAGCGTACGATCACCGATACACTACGGCCTACCCTTTCAAATTCACTTAGATGATGATATTGTGCACGCCGACGAACACGGGGCATCTTTTTATGTTTTACAAACTGAAACGTCAAACTACTCAGAGGCTACTTGGATATTAGAAGCAATTACATTAAAAAATCAGCAGCTCTTCATAATGGTGAAATCAAGGAAAAATACCATTAAATAGTAACCAAAACAATTGATTTTTTTATCATCGATGCAGTTCATTTACATGATCAAATTCTGTAAATTTCATTAAAATCGTCCAATAAATACTTTGTGTTCTGATTTTTTTGAAAGGCAGTATATATAAGAAATATTGATTGTCAATAAGAAAATGTTTTTACATTGTATAACACTATTTTATTTTATATCATGTATTTTAATATATCGTCACTTTAAAATAATAGGGTTCCATCTGCATTTTTCACAAAAATATAATTTTTTACATATTTCAGTGTTCTATACGCTTGGCACATGTCAAATCAAAATATTCAAGCTTTTTAAAACTCGATATTTTAATTCATGCTTAACGATGAGTTGAAACACTTGTTTGAAGTACAATTTGACCGGTTTTATAAAATCATAGAATACTTCAAAGTTAACAGTGATTTGGCATATGTAGGTATAAAATACATTCCAGGCCAAGAGTTAGGTTAGACTTTATGAATACACATAAAAAAAAAGATATGTTTTAATTCTATAATATTAAATAATCAAAACCAAAAGGAACATATTAATAGTTATATTTTAAATAAACAGTTTACATTAAAACTAATTACAGATTACTTTAACAAATGAAATAAAAACATTCATATTTTTTCGCATTTCTGCGAATAATATTCAATTCAAATAATTTTAATATCGGAAATTCTGTTCAAATTTGTAACACAAATTAGTTGTAGGTAGGTACTATTATTAAATACATAATTAACTAAGTTATTAAATTATCTATAAAAATGCATACAGGTTATGAGATAGTTAATCGGTTAAATCGGAGAAAATAATGTAGGGAAATGATTACCATCTCTAACCGGTGTAAAACTAAATAAAAAATTGGAGCACACTGCAAAAGAAACAAATTCTGACAATTAATTATGAAGTCATGATAAATTATAGTTAATAGAAAGATTATATTTTGAAATGAACTGCATATTGTATATAATTAGTTTTATAATGAAGCAAATATTTTCTAATACAGGGTGCGGCCAAACAGACACCACCCAGCGGGCCTTCCGGCTGCATTTCAATCTTGGGCGTCGTGATCCACTGGTTCCACACAGAGACGTAGGGGTTTAGGAAGACCCAGAACGGTAAAAATACCCGAAAATGTAGCAAGAGTAAGAGAAGCTATCGAACGGTCACCTACGCCCTCTGCCCGGAAGCATGCAACTGCATCGCTCTCTAAGACGGATATTGCATGAAGACTCATTCCACCCCTACTAGATGATGCTTGTTCAAAAGTTAATGCCCCCTGATTATAAAAACCGCATGAATCGCCCCCAAAAAATGTTGAACCGGATCCATGCGAGGTCAACTTTTTTTCAGTAGTGACGAGGCCCACTTCCATCTCTGTGGTGGGGTGAATTAGCAAAATGTTTAATACTGGGCTGTAAATAACCCAAGGCAACTTCACGAGAGACCACTTCACTCCCCAAAAGTCACCATGTTGTGTGCGATTTCCAAATTTCCGAATTACCCCAGGGCCTTATTTTTTTGAAGAGGAAACTGTCACTGCTCAACGTTATGCTTTCATGTTGGAATTTTTTTTTCAACCTCGATTGGAAGAACTGATAGAGGAAGCAGAAATGATAGACATCTGGTTTCAGCAGGACGGGGCTACGGCCCATACGGCTCGAGTTTCAATGACGATACTACAACAGGTGTTCCCTGGGTGCATTGTTTCTCTGAGAGGTGCTGTGGAGTGCCCGCACGATCCCCTGATCTGAGCATTTGCGACTTCTGCCTGTGGGGCTACCTGAAGGAAAAGGTTTTTAGGCATCGACCTCGTACCTTGGAAGAACTCTGTGATCGAATTCGGGAGGATATCGCCGTTATACCCATTAAGATGTGCCAAAATGCGGCCGAAAATTTCAGAAATCGCCTTCATCAATGTATCGCTGCTGGGGGTGATCATCTTTCTGATGTCATCTTCAGGACTTAATGCATAAAACGACATGATGTACCGAGTAAGATAAAATAAACCCCATTTCTTTAAATTGCGCCGTTTCTTTTAATAGCTCTTCAAAACTGCACTGTCTGTTTTACCGCACCCTGTACACACAACGCGATAACTCCGTTAATTATTGACCTATTTTATTGAACTAAAAATCACAGTCAATGGCCGTTTAAATACTAAGAAATTACATTAATATTATTCTTACTACAATAACTTCATTGCCGAATAATAGCCAACTTAAAATTTGTAAATGGCGAACTTTTTTTTTTTTAATTTCATTACATTAGACCTTATTTTTCTGAATGCCCAATATGTTGTTTTTCCAAATTTCGAAATTGTCGTCGAAAATAAATTAAAATGAAACTTCTATTTAAAATTATATTTATGCCTTGGAAAAAAATATTCCAATACATCAATTTTAAAAATTCGTACTTCATTTTGAACCAGTCTTTTATACCCGTGGCGTTTTATACCCGTGGCGCATGAAGGCTGGATCTGGATCATAAAGGGGTGTGTACCTAGACACAGCAATTAGGCCCTAATGGGCCCTTTTTGAAGTAAAATTTTGAGTTTAGAAAAGAAAAATTTTCTATGCGGGGCTTTTCTAAACTTGAAATTTTACTTTATGCTTTGTCTTGGAGTAGAAAACACTCGTTTCATCGTAAGATCCTATTTTTAGAGTGTACACAATTATCCCCAGTGTTTAAATCAAATTCGGAGGTTACGCTTGTAAAATCCTGTTTGTTTAGATTAAAGTCAGATTTTAGGATTGTAAATCTTGTTTATTTATTTCAAATTTGTAGGTTAGGTTAGTTAAATTTTGTTTGTTTATATAAAATTTGAGGATTAGGATTGTTTCTCAACATCAAATTTAGAGGTTACATTAGTTGAATCTAGTTTATTTAAATACTTTATGTAGCATAGAACAAATAAGTAGTGCAAGTATTAAATTAATATTCTTTCTAAAAAATAAGGTATTTATTGAATATTAAAATTTCGATTAAATTTATAACAATGTATAATAATTTAGTTAACGGTACACGCCGATTAAATATAAACCAATAAAAAATTTAAACAACATTAAAAGGACAATTTACAAATGTTTCTTTTTTTTTTTGGTTGACAACTTTGCAATAAATTATATTTGACAATATTTTTCTTAAATACATAAATTGCATCTCTTTACAACATCGTGTGTTGCATTTTTTTTAATTTTACATTTATCGCCAAAAAATCACGTGAACAAGATTTGTGTTATTATGTGGTTGCATACAATCCAATAAATTGATTAATTGGATTAATAACAGTATGTTTTCAGTTTACATAAAGTGATTATTACACAAAATACTGTTATTCCTTACTTCACTTTTTGAAATAAGAAATAACATCCTTTTTATGTGTGATTGATTTATTATTATATTTTTCTTGTATAAATATAAAGCTAAAATCAACATATCGCATATAATTGGATTCAGAAAAACAATTTCCAATATAATAAAATAAGAAAAGTATATCCAGCCATTTAAAAGTTTAAAGTTAACTATTATTTGGCAATGAAGTTAATTTAATAAAATATATAAGTTACTGTCCATTTATAATATAATAATAAAACGGCAATTGAATTTGTTTTTTAGTTCATTTAAATCGGTCGATAAATAACCGAGTTATGATGTTGGGCGCTTTTTTTATCGAACCCCCGTATATGCATACTAACTTCATTTATTCTTATAGACACTAAAGTAGGCTATGAGCTAATTTTGTAGATTTAGTTTTCTTTAATTTAGCATATAATAATAAAACAGCTTTTTGGAAGACTGTAAATGGTATACTACAACAAGTAAATGTACATTAAACTTGTATTTAATTTATATTTTTTATTTTATTTTAATAAAAAAATGCACAGGTAACTAATAAGTTTCTAACACATTTTTAGTATAAAATACATTAAAAATACAAAAATGTCATCTAATTAAAATAAAACAAAAGATTATATACAATTGAAAATAAGATTAAAGTTATATTTTACCGCTGTTTAGTTAACCTATAAATCCAACAGTTGTAAGAGTACATTGATTTTTGTATATAAATTACATTTCAGAATTACTGCATTTTTTAAAACAATATACATTAATTTTAAAATTTTTGTAACAAAACTCATATTTCGTTTATTCTCGGAAACTAAACTATTTGAAATTTATGATAATTTATTTAATAAGTAAACTTTGTTACACCAGTGTTTTAATTAAAGTTATAGAATAAATACTTCATAAACTTGATGATTTTAAAATTTTTGATTTCTCTTTCAAGTATGCCATCAACCGCGCTTTAAATTCTTCATATGCCTTTTCATATTGCTTTTTGGATTGTAGTGGTATTAAATTTTGTGTTGCAGCATCAGCAATTAATTTTATTTCTAGTGGAGTACAACTCATAGCGTAATCACTATCGGAATCAGACATTTTTGTAAATTGAAATTGACCGTAAATAATAACAGGTGTTGGCATGACGGCCGTACTATTTGCATATATTGGCGGACTGGTCGCTAGGCGCGGTGCCTAGCGACCAGTCCGCCATTATATGCAAATACTAAGTAACTCGGCCTGCGATGTAACTCGGACTGCGAAATTTGATTTTGCAGGCGTTCAGGAGTTCACAATGGAACATCTTCGCGTACGGTTGCACAAAAAAAAGTTTTCATTCCACAACATCCCTTCAACTGAAATCATTCTAATTCCAACCACGACACAAGTAAGTTTAAAATATCTCACCTAATTGTGAAACTTTGTTGTAATTCATTTTTTTGTATTTTGTCAATCTTTAACTTGTATTTTTTCGTCATTTATTCTTGTCATTTATTAATTTACTTTATTCATTTTTGTTATATTTTCTGTTTGTATATAAGTAACCTGGGCTACAATACAGACATTCTATTATTTTAATTATAAGTACTTCTTTGTCTTTATATGTATTTCACCACTTTATGCAAGCTAATGTTATTATAATCTTATCTCTTCGCTTATTAAAAAGTAAATTCTCCGGAGTAATCTTATAAATGGCGCAGTCGGTAGGATACCCGAAAGAAGTGTAATCTTTTCGTTTCAACGATTAATCGGGTATTCGAGTGTTTTTCGTGACCATCGCACCTAAGAAGGGCAACGGTACGGATTACGTCACCACGTCGCAGTAGCACCAACGAGTTCTCCGAACTTCGAACTCCGAACTTCGAGACAAGTAAGACAAGCGAGGACGTTCATCAGCTGTTCAAGGGAATACGCAATGAGCAAGCTGGGAATTTTACTCTGGTAGGAACAAATTACTTTAAAGGTCATACTTTTAATTTTATGTTAACAAAAAATAGATCGCGTAATTCAACAGATTCAGATACCGATTCAGACAGTAACTTACTTCACTCACAAAATCCCCCCCCGAGATCGCTCTAGATCTCCTGTTCCTAAAACCCCTATTTTAAATAATATAAATAACTTAAATTCAACAATGGCTCTTCGAAGAGAATATATTGCTATGATTCCTGATTTTAATGGAGAAGCTGAACTCCTTTCACGATTTCTAGAAATTTCAGAAAAATTAGTTGTCAGATTTTATAATGTGGCTGACCCCTTAGATTTCCAAAATGAATACCTTATGGCATCCATAATCTCCAAAATAAAAGGAGATGCAGCAAAAAATATATCGTCGTCAATTATTACTAATTGGAACGACTTAAAACTCGCTCTGCTTAACGCTTACGGTGATAAAAGAGATCATTTTAGTCTTAATGTAGAAATTTCTAACTTAAAACAAAAACTTAATGAATCCCCATTCGATTTCTATAATCGATTACAAAAATTGCTTAACCTCCAAATTTCTTACGTAACGAACCATTTACCTGTAATTTTAGAAAGACAATATTTAATTGGCTTTTTTAGAACAAATGCACTCAAAGTTTTGCTAAGAGGATTACGTGATCCAATCGGGTCACAGATGAGAACCAAAAATCCCCCAGATTTGAATACGGCATTACACATGCTCACTAACGACTTTCAGGTCGAAATGTTAACAAATAAAATAAATTCTGTAAAATTAAATAACAAACCAATATATCAACCACAGCATAATAATTTCCAAAATAGAAATTATCCTTTTAATAATAGGAATAATAATAACAACTATTCCAATAATTATACTCCGAGGTATCAACCCCAATTTCACAATAATAATAATAATGGAAATTTCAGTAGACCACAAGTATTTGCGAATAAACGACGCAGATTTGAAGGATCTAGTAATAACTACAATAATAATAATAATCCCCGAAGTTATAATCCGACGCCTATGTCGACAACTTCAGCTTATACGCTTCAGCAGCATGAAGTCGTAAATTCGGAACAGGAACAAAATCGTCCTAGTAATCCGAATGAAAGAGATACTTTTTTAGGCCTAAACGCCTCGGAAAGACATTAATTAATTTTAATAGCAGCCTTCCTTATATAATTGATTATGATCGAAATTTAAAAATATTAATAGATACTGGAAGTACTAAATCATTTGTAAATCCTGAAATAGCTCATAAGTATACACAAAAAATGTCAATCGACCCCTTTTATGTTATTAGTGCCCATGGTACTTAGCATGATGACAAATGCACCGAAATTTCTTTCCAAAAATTATTTAATAATAATTTTGCATCTAAATAAAATTTTACCTGTTTAACTTCCATTCATCTTTTGACATACTTCTTGGTTTAGATAATTTACAAAAATTAAAGGCTTGCTTAGACTTCAATAAAAACATGTTAATTACCCCAAATAAAGAGATCCCAATTTTACAAGGATCTAATTATAATAGTAATAATAATATTAGTAAAAATATTGATCCCGGCAAAAAATAGCCAAATAATTAAAGTAAATGTTAGAAATATAAAAAATGGTACAGCCATAATTCCACATTATAGATTAGATAATGATACGGAGGTGCCTGAATGCATTACTCATGTACGAGATAATCAAGCTCTGTGCACTATTCATAATAACGCAGACACTGACCTGCGTCTTACCTTGCAAAAACCTCTAGAAGTTCACGATATCAGTGGATATGATGTCATGGACGAGGTCAAGGGCGAAAAAATAAATGAAATGTACTCTTTCAATTTAATTAATCCAAACGAACAGAACATTCGTTTTAATAATAATATAAATAATAATAAAAGTTATTTGTCGAAAAAATTCGACATTTCCAAAATTCGTTCAGAGCATATGAACGATGAGGAAAAGAAAAACATATATTCTTTAATTCAAGAGTACTCTGACATATTTTATGAGGATAATCTTACATTTACTAATAAAATTAAACATTCTATTCATACAACAGATGAAGTTCCGATCTATACCAAATCATATAGGTACCCTGAGGTACATCAAGAAGAGGTTAAAAATCAAATTAGGGATATGTTGTCTCAAAATATTATTAGGCCATCTTATAGTCCTTGGAGTTCCCCTGTGTGGATTGTTCCAAAAAAAATGGACGCCTCCGGCAAGCGCAAATGGCGCATGGTCATAGACTATAGGAAATTAAACGAAAAAACAGTCGGTGATAGATATCCCCCTCCTAATATTAACGATCTTTTAGATAAACTTGGAAAATGCCAGTATTTCACTACTCTTGACCTGGCATCGGGTTTTTATCAAATCGAAATTTCCGAACGAGACATCCCTAAAACTGCGTTCAATACACTTAATGGACATTATGAGTTTTTACGAATGCCATTTGGGCTTAAAAATGCCCCAGCGACATTTCAACGTGTTATGGATCACATCCTTCGTGATTTACAAAATAATTCATGCCTTGTATATATGGATGACATCATTGTTTTCTCAACAAGCTTACAAGAAAACATTCTTAGGTTAAAAGAAGTATTTGCAAGACTAAGAGAGTCAAATCTAAAAATACAATTAGACAAGTCAGAATTCCTAAAAAAGGAAGTTGCATATTTAGGACACGTTGTAACTCCTGACGGTGTTAAACCAAACCCGGATAAAATTTCAGCAATAAAAAATTACCCGATCCCGAAAACAACGAAACAAATTAAAGGTTTCCTTAGCTTGTTAGGATATTACCGTAAATTTATCAAAAGTTTTGCTGACTTGACAAAGCCCTTAACAAAATGCCTAAAGAAAAATTCAATTATCAATATTAATGATCCAGATTATATTTCATGCTTCGATTTATGCAAGAAAGTCTTGATGAATCAGCCATTACTTCAATACCCTGATTTTAAAAAACCCTTTGTGTTAACCACAGATGCTAACAATTATGCTATCGGCGCTGTCTTATCCCAAGGCGAGATCGGTTCTGATCTCCCAATTTCTTATGCTAGTCGTACCCTTAACGACTCAGAAACACGTTATTCAACAATAGAGAAAGAATTGCTCGCAATTGTATGGGCTACGAAATACTTCCGTCCCTATCTATTTGGTCGTCGTTTTAAAATTGTGACTGACCATAAACCCCTTCAGTGGTTAATGTCCATTCGTGAACCTAACTCAAAATTAGTCAGATGGCGATTAAAGCTACCCGAATATGACTACGAAATAATATACCAAAAAGGAACCTTAAATAAAAATGCGGACGCTTTATGACGCATTGAAATTAATGTAAACGACGAATATGATTATCCTGATTACAATGATAAATTTTCAACTATTGTTGAACCCCCACAGTCAATAAGAGACGATGATGACGGAATAACCGTTCATTCTAATAAAGAAAATCCTATAATTAATATTCCCGTTTCGGATAAATCATTAAACGTTTTCAATAATCAAATTATTATATCAGAAGTAGATTATTCTCCTGCAGACCCAAAAATTGAAAGATTATATAATAAAAAAATGAGACTTTTTGTTCAAATATCAAAAAATAATTTTGACAATGATGTTATAAATTTTATCAAACAATACACTGTTCCGAACATATATTATCATTTATTCTTTAAGGATCCGTGTTACGAAAAATTCTGTAGAGTAGTACAAAAATACTTTAATAATTCTAAATTAAAATTAGTTTAATGTGCACAACTTTTGGAAGATGTTCAAGATGAAGATGAGATGATTGAAATAATAAGAAATGCACATGAAGGAAAAAGTAATCATCGAGGCATCGATGAAACGGAAATGAGAATAAAACGTAATTATTATTTTCCTGATGCTCGAAAATTAATACAAAAATTTATAAACTCTTGCGAAATCTGTCTCGTATCTAAATACGATAGGAAACCCCTAAAAATAAAATATTGCATAACCCCGACAGCTACCAAACCCTTTCCAATTGTTCATGTTGACACTATCACATTCGATAAGGTTAAGTTTATTACGATCGTAGATTCCTTTTCAAGGTATGCTTAACTATACAAATTAAATTCTAACCAAGCTGTTGATATTGCAAATAACTTAATTAAATTTTTCTCGCATCATGGAATTCCTGAAAAAATCGTAGCAGACAATCATTTAGAATTTAAAAATACGTTAATAAAGGAACTTTTAGAACTACATAAAATTGAATTACATTTTACAAGTACACAGCATCCGGAATCTAACGGTATTGCCGAGAGATTACACTCGACAATAATAGAGCATATTAGGTTATTAAATAATCAAGTTATATATAAAACTGAACCAATCGAAACAAAAATATTATATTCAATTTTAGCTTATAATAATACAATTTTAGAAATTCAGCACAATCAAGATATAATAAATCAAGAATTATGCAATTACATGCTATTCTGAATGATGAAATTGAACATCAAAATATACTCTTCGTTAAAGACCTTTATAATCAATTAATTTTACTATTTAGTATTATTTCGAATATTTTAGGAAATATAATAAACTCACTATCGTTGTGCAAATTAAAAATTCTGCATAATGATATTATCAGCCCTAAAGATTTACTATTGGAAATATCTAAAATATCAAAACATTATCAAGAAGAGTTGCCATTTGAAGTAAAACCGGAAAATATCCTAAACTTCGAATCAGTAATTACAGTTGATTGCAAAATAAAAGATTCAACTATTAACTATTTCCTGTCAATACCTATTAATTACGAAGATACCTTTGATTTATATTCTTTGTACCCTATACCGTCTGAAATCGAATCTGAAATGTTAACGATTATTCCAAATTTCAATTATTTAATTAAATCAAAATCAAATAATCAAATATGGCCTTTGAGTGACATGTGCCTTCACGGAAAACAGCATTATCAATGCTCAAATAAATTATTAACGAATCAGCAAACAACCTGCGAAATAAATCTGATTCAACATGGGACAAATAAAGATTGTCAATACACAAAACTCGACCTACGAGGAAATCATCTGGAAAACATCCCGTTTACAACTCAACATTTGGCTGTCCTAACCCAAAAGGATACCATCAAGTTGCGTTGCCCCGACTTTGAGGATTCCCTGGAACTACGAGGAACATACATCATTAAAAACGACGATTGCGTCATGATCTACAAGGGCAACGTCATCCCAGAGATAGAAGAAACATTCGGGAGCCCTATAATGATTAGTGCTACCGACATCCAGTTGAAAACTTATAACATTAGTGACACCCAAATCAAAGTGAAAAAATTGAGCCTACTAAACATTCCACAATACGTGCAAGTGCCAATTAATAAACAAGACCTAAGTGTATTAAAACCAAGCATCTGGACTCTGCTGCTTTACACGATATTAATTATAAGTATTGTCCTGGTGTACCTAAAATACTTTAGAAAAACCAAAAACAGTGCATCAGTGAACGTGGATTTACCACTCCCAGGGTGTGCCAAAATTTAAGGAGGGAGGAGTAACCTGGGCTACAATACAGACATTCTATTATTTTAATTATAAGTACTTCTTTGTCTTTATATGTATTTCACCACTTTATGCAAGCTAATGTTATTATAATCTTATCTCTTCGCTTATTCAGCTTCCTTTTCCATATATAATCTTTGTTTCCATATTACGAGTTTAGTGTTAGTAAGTAAGGCGAATCGCTGTTATTCTGTATTCTAATGTATAACAAAAATAAAAGTTCTTTTTAAAAAGTAAATTCTCCGGAGTAATCTTATAATTTATATATTCAGATGCACATTTATTTAATAAATAGTTTGTTTATTTATGATACAATGTGTTTATTTTAATTAACTATAAAAAATCGTTTAACTCGTAAACATGGTCCTTCGAACCGGATCATTAATTAAAATTATAATTTTTTTAATTTTGATTAATTAATTCATTTTGAGTTTTGTGAATACATTTCTTAAGTTTTTGATAATCGAATATTAAATAATACATTAATCATTTAGTCTCAACTCATTCAGCTAAATAACATTCACTTGTGTGTTTTTGCTCGTGTTTGCTTAAAAAGCTTACTTGTGTTTACGGAAAGAATCAAAGTTTTACTGTGAACATCACAATTGACAATCTGATACTCTCGTTTCGCGTTAGTTTGTGCCGACATTCGGGTTAAATCACGTGGATTTAAGGTGCGTTTGTCAAAAATTCTCTTCGCGAATCGATCGTGTGAGTACTCAGAATTCATCCGCTTTCGCCAAGAAAGTTAGTGTTCGACATACAAGTTAAGTCATGTGGACTTATTACGGTGCGTGTGTCGTTATTTTCCGCCGCGAAAATACAGTGAGCCGAAAGCATGTCTGCTGCAGCGCTGAAGAAATTGCAGAAGAAAAAAGAAGCAAGAAGCGGAGCTCATAGAGCTTCTGGAAGAGTGTGCACGTGATGCCGCGAACCCCATCAACGAGAAGATTACGCTACTATTAACATCTACATTGAAGAGCTAGTGCCGCTTTACCGGGACGTCGTGACCACAGAGAGTGAGCTCAGAGACTTAGATGTTGATATACCCGTCGAAGAAACTTCGTTTAAGCGCAAGTACATCGAGGTACTTGGGCTAGCCAAATCAAAAATTGTAAATAAATCAGTTCAATCAACTTCGACTGAGCTGACAGAACAGCCGCAGGCGAAACTTCCGATCATTGACATACCGAAATTTGGCGGAGGATATGACGACTGGACGAGTTTTAGAGACTCATTTGTATCGCTGATACATAGCAACAAAAACATATCAAGGGTACAGAAATTTCATTACTTGCAAAGTGTAATAAAAGGGGAAGCATCCTCAATCTTGAAGTGTTTAACAATCTCTGAAGACGGATACGACGTTGCGTAGTAGAGGCTTTAATAGAGATACCAAAATGAGAGAATTCTTATTAAAAAATATGTGAAAAACTTATTAAATCTATCGCCCATGAAGAGAGGTGACCACATCTGCTTGCGACACTTAATTGATACCAGCCATAACTCTTTCTGCACTAATAAAGCTCAATCGTCCGGCCGATCACTGGGATGATTTTTTAGTGGAAATCGTCGCCGAAAATCTGAATGTGCCGACATACAAGCAAATGGAAGAGCTTTTATCTAATGAATGCAAACAGTTAGAGGCCGTAAAAGACAGTAATTTTTCAAAAAGTGACATGACACAGCAAAAAACAAAAGTGCTACTACACACGAGAACTTCCGCGAAGAAGTGTGTAATATGTGATAGTGATCATGTGCTCAAATGCAATAAAAAACACACTTTATTGCATCTTGCAGAAGAAGCGCCCGGACATACCACATCAAGTGCAGGTACGTCATCCGCGTGCGTTAACTTCGCATACACCCCTTCGAAAGTGTTGCTGTCAACGTGGAAAGTGCTTGTGTGTGACAAAACGGGATGCGAACAAGTCGTACGCGCAGTACTTGACAGCGTTTCGCAAGTTAATTTAATTACAGTTGCTTGTGCTAAACGGTTAGGACTAACTCAACGTAACATTAACGTGCCGATTGTGACAGTTGGTGGAAATAAGAACAATATAAACACTGTAGTGAGTGCAAAAGTAAAATCACGTGTTTCTGAGTACGCAATAACACTCAATGCACTTGTGTTACATAACATCACCGATCGGGTACAATCAAAGCTCATACAGTGTGACAATACGAGCATTCCAACTGGAATCCAATTAGCAGATCCTGTATTTTATCAGCCGGATTGATTGGAAATGAAATTCATTATGTTTTGTGCGACGGCAGGATAACGTTGGGTCACTTATCTTTCCTCAACACACAATTCGGGTGGATTGTTTATGGGAAACAACAGCAGCAGTCATGCCCTCAAGATAGTGCTACCGTGTATTTAGTGGGAATCAATGACGTAATCTCGAAGTTCTGGGAGCTGGAAAACCACAAAGGACAAGTGCTTGCCCCCGCAGATGAGAGATGTGAGCAGCACTTTCGTAAAACTAGCAGAGATAAAACGGGGCGGTTTCAAGTAGCGTTACTGTTCAAGGATGACATCGGCCGTCTTGGAAATTCAAGTTTTTCCGGTAAGCAGAAGTTTTTTGCACTTGAACGTCAGTCTACGACGAATATAAGAAATTCATGGAGGAATATGAGAGATTAGGACACATGCGTCAAACTCGAGGCAACGTACACGAAGGGTACTACTTACCACATCACTGTGTTTTGAGAGAGAGCAAAATTGTGTGTGGTTTTCAATGGTTCGGCGCCATCAACTACGGGTGTCTCGCTAAACGATATCCTGATGGTGGGGCCACCTGTCCAAAACGATCTATTTTCGATATTGTCAAGAATGAGAGCCTACAAATACGTCATCGCAGCCGACATCACGAAGATGTACCGACAGGTGAAAGTGCGCGACGAAGATTGTAAATATCAATGGATTTGGTGGAGAGCGAACCCGGAGGAAGAGTTAGTGTCGTATGAATTAACGACTATAACGTATGGAACGGCACCTGCAGCGTATTTGGCAATGTGTGTCATTCAAGAGCTTGCTAAACGTGAAGCAAGCAATTACCCCGTTGGAAGTGTTAAGTGCTTCAAAGACTTTTATGTAGACGACTTGATTACCGGAGCGGATTCGTTTAATGACTTAATCGAAGTGCGTGATCAGGTCAATAACCTGCTCGCGAGTGGTTGTTTTGAACTCAAAAAGTGGGCGAGCAATAACGGACAAATGTTTGCAAACTTCAAAACTGACTGTATAGACTGTGTTAACTCGAGATAACTACGACAACAACACCATATCTACACTAGGAATGATATGGAATACAGGTGATGACACTAAGGTATAAACACAATGCTGTCACCTCATTCGCGGCAACCAGAAGAATTGTTTTAAGTTAGATATCGCGGATTTATGACCCGCTTGGACTAATTGGCCCAATAACGATTGTTGGGAAAGTATTTATCCAAGACATCTGGAAACTAAAATGCAGTTGGGATGATCCACTTGCTTCCGATTTTATTGACCGATGGGTGGAGTATTCAAATGATCTAAAGGACGTACCAATGATAAACATTCCGCGTAAGGTTATCCCCGATCGGACCTGCGAATTAGAAATTCATGGATTCTCTGATGCCAGTGAGCACGCATATGGTGCTTGCGTGTATATAGTCGGCGTGTGCGGTGACCAACGAATATCCAGTAAACTTTTGTGTGCGAAGTCAAGAGTGGAACCAGTAAAAGCAACCAGTATCCCTAGGCTAGAACTGTGCGCAACAGTACTGCTAGCTGAATTGTGCGAAGGGGTGTGCTCTACATTTAGTAAACGAATAAAAAGGGTGGTTTACTACAGTGATTCCACAATCACACTCTCCTGGATTAAATCAGACTCCAGGTGGGGTGAGATTCATAAACTCTCCAATCCGGATGACTGGTTTCACGTGAAAACAAAAGAAAATCCAGCTGATGTCATTTCTCGTGGATCCACTTCAACATCAATCAAAAACAACGAACTTTGGTGGCATGGACCGGAATTCCTGCTGGAAAACATTTCCCCTGCAGTGTTCACCCCAACAGACACCGTGCCGGAAGTAATGTGTAATTTTGGGACAGTTACCCCAGAACACTCAATAGTGCCCGATTGCAGTACCTACGAAAAGACTATTCACGTTATGTCTTTTCTTTTAAGGTTTGAAAACAAATGCCGTAAACCTGCCAACAAAATACAAGGACAATTAACGGTAGATGAACTTAAGAAGGCATCTGTGGCCTTTATAAAAAATGTGCAACGTGTGTGTTTTTATCACGAATTGACTCTGCTATCGAGAAACGCGGATTTGCCGAAATCGTGCAAATTATTAACTTTGAACCCGTTCCTGGACAATAAAGGACTTATACGCGCGTCGGTGGTCGGTTATCAAACAGTGATTTGAGTGACAGTAGAAAATTTCCTATTCGAGCCACCGGTTAGTTCGGCTAATAGCAGAGAGTGTTCACAAAACTCAATTACACATCGGTGCTCAAGGCACTCTGGCTTCAATTCTGGCCACTTTCAGGCAGAGCATTAACTCGAGATGTTGTGCGGAAATGTATTAAGTGCATTCGAGCCAAACCAAACTTTAAATCACCATTTATGAGTGCTCTGCCCACCTGTCGAACTCAGCAGATTCGGCCATTCCTGCGTGTAGGAGTGGATTACTGCGGCCCTTTCACTATTAAAGATGGATGGCGAAGGTCCAAAAGAACAATAAAATCATACGTTTGTGTCTTCGTGTGTTGTGCAACAAAAGCGGTTCACCTTGAACTGGTATCAACACTGTCAACTGATAGCTTTTTGGCAGCTTTCAGTCGATTTATCGCACGTAGAGGCAATGTAATTGAGATAATAAGCGATAATGGGACGAACTTTATTGGAGCACGAAATCGCCTGCAAGAACTAGGACAGTTCCTGATCAACGAAGCCAATACACTCGAACAAAACTTCACTCGAAAACAAATTAAGTGGAGTTTTATACCACCGAGAGCTCCATACTTTGGAGGATTGTAGGAGGCAGCAGTCAAAAGTGTGAAACATACCTACAGCGAGTGGCTGGGACTGCACTTCTCACCAGTGAAGAGTTTACTACTTTGCTCACAGAGATCGAAGCGGTCCTTAACTCGAGACCACTTTGTTCTCTGAGCGACGATCCGAACGACTACGTTGCACTCACACCATCCCATTTTCTTATTAGTGAAATTCTAACGTCCCCAATCGAAGACAATTACGAGGATATACCGAACAATAGACTGACTCGCTGGGAACTTCTGCAGAAGTTGAAGCAACACCTGTGGAGACGATGGTCAAAGGAATACCTCTCGGAGCTGCATAAACGGTCGAAATGGAACTTCAAGGACTTCTGCATAGATGTGGGACAATTAGTCATCATCAAGGATGACAATCTACCACCACTGCAACTAGGAAGGATTGAGCAGGTGCACCTCGGCCCTGATGGAGTAGTCAGGAGTGCTATCAGAACTGCAACAACCACCATGGTCCGCCCGCAGTGAAATTGTGTGTGCTACCTTCTTCCTAATCGTTGCTTGTGTGTATTGAACGACATTCGTTCAATGGGGGGCGGTATGTTCGCGCTAAATATCGCGAATTAAGTGTTTTTTATATATTTTTATAAATTTGTGTGTTATTTCTATTTCTTTGAATATTTTGTAAACATTACATTCCGGCTGTGAAATGTTTGACTATTTTACAATTCATTGTATCCTTTCTGGTACCTGCAGCCTATGTGTCATAGAGGCAGGGTGCGTTTTATAACTTAGAACTCCTGGAAAACATCGTAAACCGAGCGGTAAAACTCATTGTCAAAAATTTTGGAGCAGACAATGGTTTCCAGCAGTACGTGCCTTAAATTCCGTAATAAAGATTGAGCTCTCGTCCAAGGCTCAATAAAAATAAGTTATAAAACGCAGCCCTGACCTAAAATATTTTCTCATGAATTTCCGTCCCCATCTTACTCTTTTCTGTGCAAAATTACTATCATCTCTTTCCAAACATTTTCCCCACTTTCAAAACTTTCAACCAATCCTGTGCTTCCTTCAGTTTTCATTCCACAACATCCCTTCAACTGAAATCATTCTAATTCCAACCACGACACAAGTAAGTTTAAAATATCTCACATAATTGTGAAACTTTGTTGTAATTCATTTTCTTGTATTTTTTCAATCTTTAACTTGTATTTTTTCGTCATTTATTCTTGTCATTTATTAATTTACTTTCTTCATTTTTGTTATATTTTTGGATTGTATATATATTCAGATGCACATTTATTTAATAAATAGTTTGTTTATTTATGATACAATGTGTTTATTTTAATTAACTATAAAAAATCGTTAATCTCGTAAACAAATGGAATAACATTATCTTCAGCGATAAGTCTCGGTTCTGTTTATGGGCTCATGATGGTCGCAGTAGAGTGAGACGTCGACGCGGTGAACGCAGAATTTTACAATTTGCTGTTGAAAGACATACGGCTCTTACACAGGGAGTTATGGTTTGGGGGGGCGACAGCATATGGTAGTCGGTCTCCTCTAGTTTTTTTAGAAGCAAGTCTTAATGCGATTCGGTATATTGACAACATTTTACGGCCAGTGTTAGTGCCCTATGTAAATGGCTTACAGAACCCCATTTTTCTGCAAGATAATGCTCGACCTCACACAGCGGCCATTACAAGACAGTTGCCGAAATCAATTTGTTACCTTGGCCATCTCGTTCTCCAGATCTATCGCCAATAGAACATGTTTGGTATATGATAGGTGTTAGAATAAGTAACTTACAGCGCCCCGCTAACACTGTAATTAAACTTAGAGGTCAAATTATCGAAGTTTAGAATGAAATACCTCAAGTCGATATTGACAGCCTGATTTCTAGCATGACTCGACGTGTTAATGAGTGTCTGGGAAATCGTGGAGGCCCAACACATTATTAATGTTTATTCATTTGTTTTTTTTGTTTTTCAAGTTGATTTTTTGATCATCGATACAGTTCGTTTACATGATCAAATAGTGTAAATTTTATTAAAATCGTGCAATAAATACTTGGTGTTCTGATTTTTTTGAAAGGCAGTATATATTGCAGGCTAATATGTAGTAATAATATTAAGCACTCAGCATAAGGCAAATAAAATGTAGAAATTTATTTTAATTTAATATATGTTTACTAAACAACTTCGTATCCGCAAAATCAGCCAGCCGTAGATTTTCAGATTATGAAGATTAATGCAAGCGCTACGTCGTCACAAGTATCAGTGCAGTTTCTGTAGTTACATTTCCCCTGCAGGGTGAACATACACCCGCAAATGGTTTACTCGAGTACGGGAAGTTTGCCGGGGCCGTACTCGCCGTTCTTCCACACAATACACCGATGCCTGTGTCGATGCTCAAATTCGGTTACGTACACATCATTGATATTTATTCTATAACTGTGATTAGATTTATTTACCATACATACTACACATACACATAATATTCGTCTTTAATTTTATTTAACAAATCAGAACATATCTCGCATTTTTACTTATCGTTAAACAACTGATGTGATTTAAAAATGCGAACAATCATTAAATACTTACCTAATTGTAATTTACAAAATATTACCTCGGTATCCTAATTTAAAGTATCCTAGCGAAGGTGTATGGTTCGGTACGGCTAGGCTGTCCGTTTAATCTCAGTGCGCGTGCGCCAAAATACATTCGGCCGACCCACTTCATTAGATCACGAGCCGTCACTGCTTTATTTCCAAATTTCTAGTAGTGGTTTTTAATTTTAATAATCCGTTAATGAAAACTTCATCACAAATCAAAACAGTTCGTAATTAATAGCCTTATCTTTGTCACTATCGTAAATGTAAATAAACATTAGCACTTAACAACTCGAAAACCGAACTGCATTTTCTAAAAAGTGAAGACGTGATACGCATCGTATATTCAATCGACCAGAACTGATGTTGAATAGGTGAATAAACTCGTAAATAATGCAATTATCTCCGATTTTCGCCTTTGTTTTTTGCGTGTTTGGTGATAAGCGAATGGATTTATTAATCGAAACTAGTTTATTTGTTTGTTGTTTTGTTAAATAATTGCAAATATTTCTGCACTCAACACATTAACGGCCAAGCAATTACAACGTTAAGTCTAAAAGTTTATTTTAGGTAAAATCCTGCACTTGTTTTTGCGATTTTTATGAATCTTATGAATATATATATATTGTTACAGCATATACATTATGTATATTTAAAAAAAAAATCCCAGTATGTAATCTGGGATTTTTTTTTAAATATACATAATGTATATGCTGTAAATTTTGAGACATTTGTCGATTTTATAAATTCGTTCGATTTTAAGTTTCGAACGAGTGTTTCCATTCCCATATTAATTAAGCATGAAGTAAAATTTCGAGTTTAGAAAAATTTGTTTTGATCGCGTAGCGCTACCCGGCCAAACCAAATTTTCAGGCTTTTCTAAACTCGAAATTTTACTTCATGTGCCACGCGTATTAAACACTGAGTTATTGTTAAGTTAGAAAAATACTTTATTTAATATGAGTAATAATAAAAATATTTAAATAACAAAATATTTTCATTTTTCTAGACACATTCACAAGTCAGGTCAAATATAACAATATATTAAATTAACTTATAATTAACGCAATTAACAAAAAAAATATATTGTTGCGTTAATACATTAATGGCGCATAATGTGTAAACAACAGAGCTGGGAAAGATTCAAAGGATTTAAATAATGGAATTATAATTCGGATTCGTTACGTTATTTTAAAAGGATTCGTATTCGATTTCAAATCTAGGTTATTCGAATCCTTTCATAAGAATTTGAACACTTACAAAAAGATCAAATCCTCGTAATGCATTCGATTCATTGCGGTCGGTTAGGTGAATTAAAAAATTGCAGGCTACAATTTGTATCTATAAGAATAAAATGTATGCAAATATTTTTTAAATTCTATTCAGAAAGCAGTGTTTTTAAAATTGTTTCTTGAGTTTGACGGCAAATTTTTCTTTAGGGGTCTGTTTTATGTTTAGAGTATGCTATTTTTGGTTAGGTTTGGTTAGGTTGGGTTACAAACAATAACCTAACGTTACCTAACCAAAAATAACCTAAACAAATTTTTCTTTGGAAGGTTTGTTTTATGTTAGGATAAAACAGACCTTCCAAAGAAAAATGTTCTGTCCCTATAGCACAACATATAAAGGCACGTAATCGTCAACCATTTGTTTATGAATTAGTGTACTAAAGAGGATATCAAGAACAATGAACATTATTATGTTTACAAGCGTAATTTAGGTAAATGATTTTCTTTGCTGCTTTAAACATGCATAACAAAATATCACATTGGAATATAATACAAGTAATTTTATTAAATCGCAATTATAATATCACTGAAATATATTACACATGTACCGTGCGATCATTCAAAAGATGATTTAGAGTAGGCTTTGCATTTGAAAATATTCTATCATTCAATTAGCATTCTGGGCATTCGCACAAGAAAAATGCAGCCTACTCTAAATCATAATTACAGCGATCACACGGTACAATATCCTACTGCTATTATATGGCAAAGTGTTTGTTTTGAAGTGGGTACACTACCAGTTCTCGCGGTAGCAATCTGTGTGGATGTTTTGACCGGTTTTTGACGTCTCTCTCTACTGTAAAGTTTGAGATTTTTGACGGTATTCGTACTTAAAACATTTTAACATACGAGCGCTTTTTGTGTTGTCCAAATAATAAAAATAAAAAACAATAATAATAATAACGCAATTTTCGATGAATAATATTTGTTTTTATTCCCTAATCCCGAAATATAAAATGCAACCCTCGTATAAACGATAGGAATATAAAGATAGGCACATCAGACACCCTCAGCATTCGGTGTCATCTGTTTCCACTTTTTCAACCATTTAAGAAAAAAATAAATCAATTTTTCAGTTTTTTTATGCCATTTAAGAAACCTATAATCTATTTGAATTATGTGTAATGTTGTTAAATAAAAGAATTGAGTCTCCTTTCTTCACAGGATTTATTTAAAAATCGCAAATGTACATTTCGGTCACGATGTGACAATTATCAATGCTTAACTATTTACAAAAACAAACGGAAAATTTATACCATGGATACAGATTCGGATTATAATTACAATGTTTCGGGTGACTGGGATTAGAGCGCTGGGATCAATTCTAGAAAAGGATTTACTAATGGGCTTAAATCAAAGTTTAATAGCCTGTTTTCCACTTTTTTTCATTTCTATTACCTCCAAGGTAATAAGCCGGTAATTACTAGAGAATTTTAATAATTTCATTTTATCTATTGAAAATTTGTGACCTGATTCGATGACGTGGTGAGCTAACGCTGATTTATCTGCATTAAAGCTTTTGATCCTCGATACAATATCGTTTCTATTGAATACATCTTGTATTAAATTATAGTAATATTATATCAGAATTTCGATTTAATGAATCCTAATATAAAAAGTTGGAATGTAATATATTGTTATACAATAATATTTGAAATGCAGTTCACTCTATGAACACATAATTGACGATTTATGATTGTCTTTAGAATTTCATCTAGCATCATTTGTTTTTAAGGTATAGAAATTAAGTGAAATTAAATTTTGATTAATTCTAAGAATAATAAATAAAAAGTAATAAAGTAAATATGTTGAAATTTTCCAGAATTTTGCAAAAATCTAAAACTGTCGAAAAACGATGACATGTTTAAATTTGAGAAAATGTTGAATCAATGTCAAAAAGTGATATTGACATTCAACAACAATTTAAAGTATGTCGAAAATATTTCTTCAAGACGTTTAATAAACGAATAATAAAACGTTAACGAATAATAAAACGTTTAAATTTATTAATCGATGCTAAAAAACTCATGACAAATTTTAAAAGTTATTGAAAATTCCTAATAAATTTTGATAACTTCTTAGAAATTCACACTTTTATGAACATTTTGAAGATTAAAGGAAATCGTGGAACTTCTCGATTTTAAAAAAAATCTTAAAAAAATTATATTAGGCGTCCAGATTTTGAAAATTATCGAAAATTTTTGAATTTCACGGAAACCGTCGGAATATTGAAAATTAACGGATATCTTGGAAATTTGCAAAAAGCATTTAGATTTTTAAAATTGACTAAAACGTCCAAAATGTTGAAAGTGATAATCTGTAATAAAAAAAAATTGTTTAACTTAATAATTAATCAGTGTTTTTATGCTCGTGGCGAATGAAGTAAAATTTCGAGTTGAGAAAAGCCTGAGTTTGGATTTGGACGCTACCAAATCCAAACGCTCAGGCTTTTCTCAACTCCAAATTTCACTAGCATTTTACAATATTTTTATTAAAATCCTGAAACACGTCGATATTTTAAAAATTAATAAAAATCCTTGAAATTCACAAACACTGGAAGATCGAACTTATGTATCAACATTTTTAAAATTAACGAAAATCTAAACAATTCAGAAATTTTAAAAATAAATTAATTAATTAAAATTAAACTTTTGAAATTTATAAAAATTCTCGAAACTTTGAAAATGAACTAAAATCTTATAAATTCATGAACATTAACGGATATTTACGAAAATTGCCAATAATTTAAAAATAACATAATTGTTAATTAAATTTAAACAAAAACTAATTCAAATTTGTTTCATAATTTTTTTAATAAACAAAATCATAAACGTATCTATTTAACATAAAAAATAAGCAGTAAACAAATTTTATGAAGCATTCTTTATTGCGGAAATAAGTATCAACATTATTACTAACATACAAAGGAATAATTGCAGATTTGTGGAATAATATTTCTCCTTCAGAAAATCCACTTTTACGAAAAATTGAATTTTTATAAAAAACATTTTAATTTTTTTAAATCTCAAAATTCTACAAATGTTTTTTTATCTTAAATTGAAGCTTATTTAATTCCTAAGACGATGCTCTAAACAAAAGTTAAATTTAAATTTTGATAAAACTGTATTTTTATCAATTCCTACTATAACATCTTTATTCAGAAAAAAAAAGAAATAGATTGAAAATCTATATAAAGGGTGTCCCAACAAGAGCGCCGGATTTAAATTTGCCGCTATTTTGTTAATACGAGTTGTACGGTGATTTTTTTTTATAGTTATCAAGTACAGACCACGCCATTTAAGAATATGGAGAAGTATTCAAACGAACAAAGTTTAATTATTGTAAAAGCACATTACAAAAATGGTGAAAGTTTTGCGAAAACAATTCGCATATTACGTCAAGTTTTCGGTCGCCATTATGTGCCAAATGAATCGACAGTGAGGCGTTTAATTACAAAATTTGAGACCAAATTTACGCTGATGGATCAGAAGACCATTGTTCGTCGTCGTCCTTGTCGGTCACTCAAAAATATAGACACAGTAAGGGAATCTGTGGCCGAGAATCCAGGAACTTCCATTCGGCATCGTGGTAAAGAATTAAACATTTCCAAAACCACTATGCAACGAATTTTGGTAAAAGATCTGCATTTGCACGCGTACAAGATTCAATTGGTGCAAGAAATCAAGCCAAGGGACCATGACCAGCTCCGTGGATTTGCTGATTGGGTGTTGGAACATCATCAAATTAATCCGGATTTTTCGAAGATCATTTTTTCAGATGAGGAACATTTTCAACTCGACGGATACGTAAATAAACAAAACTGTCGGATTTGGGGTGTTGAAAATCCTTGTGTGGTACTCGAACAGTCAATGCATCCACCGCGAGTAACGGTTTGGTGCGCATTTTGGGCTGGCGGAGTGATTGGGCCGTATTTCTTTGAAAATGCGGCCGGAAATGCGCTAACTGGTACTGGTGTACGGTATCGGGAAATGTTAACGGAGTTTTTGTGGGCCCGAATTGGATGTAATTGATGTGGAGCACATGTTTTTCCAACAAGACGGTGCGACCTGCCAAACAGCACGTGAAACAATGGTGATACTGCAGACCAAATTTCCAGGCCGTGTCATTTCTTGATTTGGCGATCAACATTGGCCACCAAGATCGTGCAATCTAACGCCGATGGACTTTTTTCTTTGGGGCTATGTGAAGCAAAAGATGTATGCAAATAAGCCTGAAACAGTTCAACATCTTAAAGAGGCAATCCGCGTTATTGGTGAAATACAGCCACATTTATGCGAAAACGTTGTTCAAAATTTCAACAAAAGAATAACCCTGTGCCAGAGGTTTCGTGGTGGCCATTTGCCTGATGTTGTATTTCATGTTTAATCGGAACTATTTTTCTTTATGTTGAAACAAAAATGTTTGCTTAATTCAAAAAATAAATATGTTTGTCTTTATAATTAAATCCGGCGCTCTTGTTGGGATACCCTTTATATGTATGTGTTTAGATCTTTTTTATTTCTTTTTTTTCCACATGGGCTATCGACCATAGGTCTTTCTGCCCTATATTATGTTTTAATCGGCTTTCAGTCGATTTTAAGGTGGGAAAGTAGGATGTATATATATATATATATAAATTATAGGTTTTAGGGAATAACTGGTCTTTTTAAAAAGCGATTTTATTATTTCACGAGCGATGCAAACTCGTTGCGATACAGACTAAGACTGACTTACAATAATTGCGATTATAATAAGGTGCGATTAAAATATAAAACATAAGCATTTTAATTATAAGATAACAATTATGCATATAGAACAAAGGAAATGTATTACGTAATAAAGAAATAAATTCTTTGCACATCCTGGGAGGGAGAGTTCAATGTCTCTATTAATTTCGTTATTTCCTACATTTTAATGAAAATAACGAAAATACGTAAAACTGGTAACACTAATGATTATTAAAATATATAGCACACTTGGTTTCACTGAGATTGTTCATGATAGGTGTCATTGTTCATGATAGGTGTTCGAGCGTATCCAGGAATGTCTTCAAGGTTTTTAACCGTTTCAAGTTTATTTTCAGATTACTTGAATTGTAATGTCTAAGTTTCAATTCCGAAGCATTGATTAGTGTAGGGCTTCCGTAGGTTATTTCTTGGGTAGGAATTATGTTGTCCTTGTACGTTATTGAACACTTGTTCAATTTGATGAGGAAAATCCCACGAAGTCCTTTTGTCTGCTCCTGATGTGGACAGGTGATCTTCAGCGTTTCTTCTTCGGGGAATACCGCGAGATACTGATTTGTTATCGGCACATTTTCTAAATGGTTTCGTTCAATGTTCAAACTAGAGTATTGACAGTCTATTGGTTTTCCATATAATAAAAGATTGCTTTCACAATCCGGTTTAAGATATAGAATAAGTTTACTTGAACATTGAAAGTATTTATTACCTTGATGACACAAGCTATTTAGAGGCTAAATTTTGTTATCAACTTTGGATTTTAGTAAGTACTTTATATCAGGAATAATAGTGACAAATTCAGATTCCAACATAGTGGGAATCGGGTATAGGTAGTATAGATCGAATATTTTTTCGTAATTAATAGGTAGTGATAAAAAGTAATTAATAATTGATTTTTTAATTCTGCAATTAACAGTTATTATTGATTCGTAATCCAGAATGTTTTCTGGTTTTAATTCGAACGGTAATTCTTCGTTATAGTGTTTTGAAATTTTAGTTAATTCATTAAATAGGTCTTGTGGACTTATAATATCTGTGTGTAATATTTTTGATTTACAAAATGATAATGAGTTAATTACATTTTGGAGAATATCTGATATTAATTCAAAAAGTAATATCATCTGATTAAAAAGATATTTTACAAATAAAATATGTTGGTGATCGACGTCTATATTCAATATTGCATTTAGTTGCATCATGCGTGATTTTAGTATATCCTGGTTATCTTCAATATCTTTAATAGTTTTATTAAATCTTTCGATAATTTGAGAGTTGACACTATAGCCAAATTCTAATTGTTCTTGTAATTGGTTTTGGTTAAACTTTACATGATCTAGAATTTTATTAATTCTTTCATTGTCGGCGGCATCCATATTGCCGGTAATTGTTTTTATTATTGAACCAAGCCCGTCAATTAATCATCTTTTGTTTCTTTTTAAATTTGAATAGGATTGAATACTACGAATTTGATGGGCTACATTATTTTTTGATTGATAAAGAGTTTTATTATAATTGTCAAAGTCATTTTAGAACTTTGATATGTTATTTATTATTGTCATCAAATAGTTATATTGATTATTTAGGTTTTTGAACATAGATATGGATGAGAATATTTGATTTTTCGAATATATAATCGATTATTTTTCCCACTACATTATATTCTAGTTGGTCTAAACCACATCCTAGTTTTGGAATTGCAAGTTTAGTGATTTTATTTTTTCGGCAGAAACTTTTAAGATTAGTTAATGTTTTAAATAAACATTCGAGAGTAGGTTTATGAAAATAACTTTCTTTAGTTATAAGGTACAAAATAATTCTCTTGTTTTCTTTTAGATAACAAAGTGAGTAAAGTTCAGCATTTTGTTTACGTAATTGTTGAACTTTTCAGAATTTTAATTTAAAATCTTTTGCTATGCCAGAGGTCATCCTTAAATCTTTGCTGACACAGTGAGCAAGTGAAAAATCGTTTGGTGCATTGAAGAGATCGTCTTCGATTTCAATAATTTTCTCGTTATTTTCAATTTCGTTATTATTCAGGAGATTATTGAATGATTCAAAACTTAATTCATTATTTAAATCTAAATTGACTCTAGGTCTTTTGACATTTGACAAATGAACTTTGCTTACTGTATTGTGATGTTTTACATCAATTTTTGGGTTTTTAGTTCTTCATTAATTTTTAAAACGTTTTCTTTCTTGAATTTATTTTTACTTTTAGATTGTTTTTGTTTATTTTTTATGTAAACCGTTTGTGGTATTTCGGGTAAATTTTCGCGATTTTCGTTTGCTTTTGTTATTGTTTTAGTTTTATTTTCATTGATTTTTCCGTTAACAATTTCGTATAACATTCTAACTTTATTTTTGTGATTCTCAACATAATTATTTATAATATGAGTTTCTAAGTCAATATTCATTGGAGAATTATTGTCTATGTGTCCAGATATGATTTCGATAGGTTTTCATTTGGTTACCGAGTGAATCGAATTATTGTAGGCTAATAACACATACAATATTTTTGATTCAATTATTTCGTTTTTATAAATTTCCTGGTTATTGAGTAATCTTATATGCTCTATTAATGTCGAGTGTACACGTTCCACAATACCGTTTGATTCGGGGTGTTGGGAACTGATAAAATGGAGATTAATTTTATAAAGATCTAATAATTCCTTAATTACACTATTTTTAAATTCCAAGTGAAATAAGACGCTACTGTCTTGCTGGCGCTAGCTTTCTTATTAGCAGTGGTTATTAACATTACTTTAATCGACGAAAAGAAAATTAAAATCGTACAGTTAGTTTCCGAGTTAAATTATCAAGGTCTTACCGGCGCTAGCTTTCTTGTTAGCAGTGGTTGTAAACATTATTTTGAGTGATTCAATGAACGACAAAAAAATTGAAATCGTAGTGTTAGTTTCGGAGTTATAACAACTTAAATTATCAAGGAGTAAAAAATCAATCGTTATGTACGCCACTGTTTTACTGGCGCTAGCTTTCTTGTTAGCAGTGGTTATAAACATTACTTTAGTTATACAATCAACGAAAAAAAAAATGAAATCGTACAGTTAGTTTCCGAGTTATAACGACTTAAATTACCTAGGAGTAAAAAATCAATCGTCAGGTACGCCATTGTCTTGCTGGCGCTAGCTTTATTATTAGTACAGGTTATAAACATTACATTAATGATTCAATCAACGAAAAAAAAAAATTGAAATCGTACAGTTAGTTTCCGTGTTATAACGACCTAAATTATCAGGGAGTAAAAAATCAATCGTCAGGTAAGCCACTGTCTTACTGGCGCTAGCTTTCTTGTTAGCAGTGGTTATAAACATTACTTTAGTGATTCAATCAGCGAAAAAAAAATTGAAATCGTACAGGTATTTTCCGAGTTATAACGACTTAAATTATCAAAGAGTAAAAAATTAATCGTCAGGTACGCCACTGTCTTACTGGCGCTAGCTTTATTGTTAGCAGTGGTTATAAACATTACCTCAGTGATTCAATCGACGAAAAAAAAATTGATATCGTACCGTTAGTTTCCGAGTTATAACGACTTAAATTATCAAGGAGTAAAAAATCAATCGTCAGGAATGCCACTGTCTTGCTGGCGCTAGCTTTCTAGTTAGCAGTGGTTATAAACATTACTTTAGTGATTCAATCGACGAAAGAAAAATTGAAATCGTACCGTTAGTTTCCGAGTTATAATGACTTAAATTATCAAGGAGTAAAAAATCAATCGTCAGGTACGCCACTGTCTTGCTGGCGCTAGCTTTCTTGTTAGCAGTGGTTATAAACATTACTTTAGTGATTCAATCGACGAAAAAAAAATGAAATTGTACAGTTTGTTTCCGAGTTATAACGACTTAAATTATCAAGGAGTAAAAAAACAATCGTCAGGTACACTACTGTTTTGCTGGCGCTAGCTTTCTCGTTAGCAGTGTTAACAAACATTTCTTTAGGTATTCTATCGACGAAAAAAAAATTGAAAGCGTACGGTTAGTTTCCCAGTTATAACGACTTAAATTATCAAGGAACAAAAAAAACAATCGCCAGGTACGCTACTGTCTTGCTGGCGCTAGCTTTCTTGTTAGCAGTGATAACAAACATTACTTGAAGTTTGCGAGTTATAACGACTTAAATTATCAAGGAGTAAAAAAACAATCGTCAAGTACGCCACTGTCTTGCTGGTGCTAGCTCTCTCGTTAGCAGTGTTAATAAACATCATTTTAGGTGTTCCAACGACGAAAGAAATATTAAAATCGTATCGTTAGATTCCGAGTAATGACGATTTAAATTAGCAAGGAGTGAAAACACAATTTTTGTTTAGTGTTTTATTATGGTTTATTTTGATTATAAATCGGACGGTTTGAACTTAAATGTATGCTTGACATTCGATTTAATAATATGTCAGCTTGAAAATCATTTGTTAGCATACCAAGAACATCGTTAAGATCTGCAGGAGCTTTTACCCGGAGTTGTGATCCGACAGGATCACGTAATCCACGTAATAAAGCTTTTAGACCATTTTGTCTGAAGAAAAATGTTAAAATATCTTTTTCTTCGGCAGTAGCGCCGTGAGTGTTAATATATGAAATTTGTAAATTTAATAGGTGTTGAATCCTATTGTAAAAATCAAAAGGGGATTCCTGAGGGGTTTGTTTCAGGCTACAAATTTCAAAATTTAAACTATACCATACGCATTAAGTAATGCGCATTTCAAATCATCCCATGACGCTATTAAACTAGATGCAATATTTTTCGCGGCACTGCCTTTTATTTTGGCAAATATTGATGACATTAAATAGTCATTTTGAAATTCGCGTGGATTCGCGACATCATAAAATTTTGTGACTAATTTTTCTGAGATTTCAATAAATCTCGATAATAATTCGGGTTCACCGTTAAAGTCGGGAATCATAGACAGATATTCTGCCTTAAGCAGTGCAACTGCTGGTGCTGCTGGGTTTGCCATTATTGAAACAGGTGATCGCGATCGATCTCGGGAAGGGAAAGAATTAGGGATTGAATCTGAGTCTGAATCTGAGTCTGATCTCGATTGACGAGATAACAACATGCAATAAAAAGCCTCTAAAGAACTTGTTACTCACCAAAGAACTATGGACAGCGTTTTCATCGCAGTAATCCAATCTGGTATTCGTCCAGCGGAGTCCTTGTGAAGCTGCTGACGACGATGTCCTCACGTGGTGATGACCCTGGAGTGTGGATTCTCGATTTTTAGGGAACTCACAGGTGACACGATAACGTGATGACTTAAACTCTCGCACCGATGTATTTCGAGCTGATTTCTCGATTTTCGGAGAACTCTTTTGCACTTTGAATGCGCGGGAATTACACTGATACCCAATTAAACGTTAACACGAAAAGAATACTATTCTTTTGGGCATCCTAACGACTGCGTCAATTATAGGTTTTAGGGAATAACTGGTCTCTTTAAACAGCGATTTTATTATAACACGAGCGATGCAAACTCGTTGCGATACAGACTAAGATTATAATAAGGTGCGATTAAAATATAAAACATAAGCATTTTAATTATAAGATAACAATTATGCATATAGAACAAAGGATATGTATTACGTAATAAAGAAATAAATGAAGGGATATATATATATATTGTTACCATACCTGCCACCTACCCATTTGCTGATTCAGCTACCCATCTCCATAAATACCCAGCGCCTGAAGATAACAGGCAGTTCCAGTTCCAGTTCCAGTCAGTTCCCGACAGACTCCGGCAGCTCGCACTCGTATCAAATTACTTATTCAAATTAATCTTTGTATTTTCATTCTTTCAATTGTAATTGTGTTCAATAAATAAAACTTTTTAAAAACAATCGTTACGTAGTGAATACGTTAACTGGCGCAGTCGGTAGGATAACTCGACGTTATTGTGCTCTAAAATCGTGTAGTGTAACGGTGAGTGTTAAATCTTTACGGATTATACTCAAGAACCAACCCCGAAGGAAAGGACGCTACAATCGCCGAATTTCCGGTGAAATCTCCAAACGACGCTCAAATCGCTTAGTTTTGGATCCCCAAGAGAAACGAGCTAAATGAAACACATAATAATCATACTGTAAGTATTTAAAAATGTTTGCCATCCCACTCCTGTCAAAAACGAACGTTTCCAAAATTAACCGTTTCAATCTCAACGCGATATTAGAGGCCGTTCAAGAAATTGAAGAGGCAGAAGAAAACATGGCGCAAGAAATCAAACCATTCGATCAAAATTTAATTCCAACATTCTCCGGTTTAAAACAACGCTAAGGAGTTATGTAACAGCTTGTGAATACCTAATTGATGAATTTCTCAATCCTCAACAACCCTATGTTCGCATGCAGAGCAGACTTTTAATGATTTTCATGGGAAAACTCGAAGGAAAAGCCCGTGAAGCCCTTGATGCAAATCGAATGCCGAACACCTGGCCGGAACTCAAAGCAATTTTTAGTCCGACAAAATATCTGATGACGTACTAGCTTACGATTTAAACAACATTCGACCATCGAAAAGTGACAGTTCAAAAGAATACGCCGCTAAAATCAAAGCTACTCTTTACACGCTTTTATCAAAAATCAATTTGGAAGAAAATGACAAACATTCGTCAAATGAAGATTGCACAATACAATTCAATTGCTCTTCGCACATTCTTATTTGGACTAGACATGATAAATGACCGAATAGGACTTGAAGTAAAATTAAGAAACCCAAATGACATAAAAACATTAGAAGGATTAGCAAGTGAAATTGAAAATTACGACCTCTAGAAAAAACGCTATCTCGACACCAGTTATAGGCGAACGTTAAGGAATACAACGCCACCAATGCCAATGTCGCAGATAAGACGCCCACTACAGTCAAGGCCGACATTCCAGATGAACAGACCAGCGATAAACAGTGGTCATCGCTTCATTCCTCCACAACGACAACTGCCCCAACATGCGCAGTTTCCACACCAACAAATGCCACAGCGTGCACAATTTCAAAGAATAAACAGCACACCAACACCTTACAATCAGTACAGACCGTACATGAACCAGAAATATGAACAACCCTCGCCTATGGAAGTTGATCCGACAGCCTTTAATACGACGTGAAAATAAAAGACCTCAATGCTTAAAAAACAAGAAGAAATTTCATCTTATGATAATGAATTTGCTTATGACGATGAAAATTACTGTACTCAACAACAGAAATGTAATGATTACGATTACGAAATTTATGAATACTACGAAAGTGAACACTTAGCAATCAAGGAGGGCCTTAAGGAAGAAATAAACAAAAAAGAAACGCCCGAGAAACAAAATGCTGCTCTAAATTTTATCATGGCCGCCGAGATAATCGAAGAAACATAACTCACGGAATAATTACATACAACGCCCAATTAGACCCACAGCTACCTTATTTAAAATTTCAAAACTACAAAATTTTAATTGATACAGGTGCATCAAAATCTCTGATAAATGAAGAAATTTATAATTCAATGAAAGATAATTATGCATCTCAAGGAAATATTGAAAGATTCCACTCTACGCTACTGGAACACATAAGATGTCTTAATGAAGACAGAGATATAAATATAGAAAAACAGGTTCAATTAGCTATTATAGCATATAATAATAGCATTACTCAAGCAACAGGTTTCACACCATACTCTTAAAACATACCAAAACAAGAAATCCTATGGATTTGTTTTACGACAATATTGCCTATCAAGAACAAATCAGTAAACATCGAGAAAGAATGAAACTTCTATACGATCAGATAAAAAGAAAAGACATTTCAAGAAAGGAAAAAAACACAAGAAAAACAAATGAAAAATCTTAATACTACTGAATGGAAAAAGTGTATGTTGAAAATATTACAAAATCAAGTAAACTAATGAAACCTTATTTTGGACCTTACGTAATTACAAATATAAAACTAAACGCGGAACGCAACGCTGTCATCAACGGCATCTAAAACACGGTATTGTTACAGATGCTTCGTCCTCTGGACAACAGGAGAAGTAAAAATCACCCCGATCAAAGATGTACTGTTCCATTTTATCTTGGAACAGTCGAAAATAAGCTAACGTCATGGACAATCGCTACTCAATACTATTTACAGCCGATGATAAATGAAATTGACAGAATGAACAACAGATGTAAAGAATTTCATAAAATACTGGAAAACTCGCAGAAAAGTTCGACATACAGCGTGTAAACGAACTACTGTACAGGCTCTCTACCACATAAGGGGCAGCGTTTAAATAAACAATACCTGCATTTGAAATTACCATACCTTTAGTAGATAGCTCACAAATAATTATTAAAAATAATTAATAATAATATTCCACATGTTTGTGGTATCTGGTATACGCGCACATTGCGTATTTTAAGAGATTCCACATAGACTGATAGTTTTTAAACGATTTGGATTTGGATTTGGATTTGTGTGTGTGTGTGTGTGTGTGTGTGTGTGTGTGTGTGTTACGCATCCACGAAAAATATTATGAACACAGGTAACCAGAAGTTCTCAAAAAGTAAAAAATGCATGAAAAATTAGGAAAAATCCAATATTTTTTTTCCGATTTTATTTTTGCTGCAATTGGTGTCTAAATATTTTGTGTATACGCCCTTAAGAGGATGTACATTAGTTCGATTACACGCTGTATAAGCAAGAATTAACAGGAATAATTTCATCTTTAAAAACAAATCAAGAATTAATGAATGATAACTTAAAACAAGCAGTACCTACCCTTAGAACGAAAAGAGGAGATTTCAATTTTGTAGGAACCATTATTAAAGCTATTTCTGGTAACCTAGACCAAGAAGAAGCACAGCGATATGATGAGGCCATCATGAAACTTTCTTCAACACAGGAGAAAATTATTGAATCTCAAAAAGAACAAATCTCACTTTCACTAACAGGAATCAAAGAATTCAAAGAAAATATTGACAACTTGGAAAAGAATCAAGACCGACTTAAATCAAGAATAACGCAACTAGGACAAGTAATTAAAAATGAAAGCATATTTGCCATCCATATCAATAATCGATTGAATCTAGGAATAATGGTAATACAATTAACAAACAGCTTTACTACAATAAACATGCTTTTAGAAAAAATAATAACAGCGAAAACTTTTGCAAGACTTGAAACTTACGATCCTACAATATTACCCAACGAAATACTTTTAAAAGAACTTCAAAACATCGAAAAACAAACTAAAACAGGAAAACTACCATTGCCTGTCGAAGAAGAAAATATTTACGCGATATCAAAGATACTAACAATAAAGGCCTATCGCAAAGGAAACATTTTAAATTTCTTAATCGAAATTCCACTATGTGAACTCCTTACCTATCAACTCTATCATCTCTATCCAATTCCAAAATTTATTGATACCTATCCTAAAATCTTAAATATTGAAAATCCTTACCTGACAGAAAACAATAAAAGGTACATATCAATGAATCATTCATGCAAGCAAATCAAAGAACGCAAATTTTTATGTGAAGAAACTAGTAAAAACTCTCTCAGCGATACTATCTGCGAATATGATTTAATTAAACACGAATTCCACGAAGGAAAATGCACCTACAACATCCTCAACCCAAACCAACCGGAAATACAGAAGACATCCGACAGCTAATGGATTATATCATCCCCGAAAGAAGAAAAGCTGACAATTAACTGCAACGAAAAAGAAGAAATCCGAAGAATAACAAGAACGGTACTAATCCTGTTAAGCAGTAACTGCAGTGCGGCATGGAATCAAGAAATCATGAGGACACGCACATCACTCATCTCCAATAGAGAGAAACATTGAAGGAAGACATCCCACGCTGGAAAAACGATGATCTTCACTTTAACGAAATTCAATGGAAGCAGTTTAATGAAACAAAGACGTCGATGGAGAATCTACAAGAAAAGTTAAACACCATGAAAACTCATCACATGAGTCACCTAGCGTATTCGACCCTTATCTTTATAATCTTATCAATCATCGCATCTTTAACCATTTGGAAGCGATTCTACAGGCTCAAAAATTCAACCGTTCCACTACAAGAAGAGTCACAGGGAGGAACCCAAGAAAACCTTCAGTTCTCACCCTTGGTTGCGAACTTCCATCTAAGAGGGGAGGTGTTACCATACCAGCCAACTACCCATTTGCTGATTCAGCTACCCATCTCCATAAATACCCAGCGCCTGGAGATAACAGGCAGTTCCAGTACCAGTTCCAGTCAGTTCCCGACAGACTCCGGCAGCTCGCGCTCGTATCAAATTACTTATTCAAATTAATTTTTGTATTTGCATTCATTCAATTGTAATTGTGATTTTAAGTCACAAAAATGTTTTTTAGCTTAAATTGAAGCTTATTTAATTCCTAAAGCGATGCTCTAAACAAAAGTTAAATTTAGATTTTGATAAAACTGTATTTTTATCAAATCCTACTATAACATCTTATATATACAGGGTGTCCCCGAATGGTCTGTACAACGCTCTACCACATATTCTCTGGAACAAAATAAGACGATTTAACTAATTATCTCTATCCAAAAGTGGTTCCTAAGCCATCTACGAGGCCTTAAAGATATTATTTTTTTTCATTATTTTTCAAATATTTTTATTTTGGAATTAGGTAAGAAAACCTAATTTGGCACATTTAATTACATTGATACCATGCAATTTTTGCGATATGTTTCTTTATCCTACGTTTAAAGTAAGTGGTCAAACTATGACCATCGACTTCTTAAGATACCTAAATCTCTTTATTCAACAGGTCAAACCATAAGGAATACTTTTTTCTGCAAGATCATTCAATTTTACGTATTTTTTGTCTCTTATAAAATTTTGCTATTTTCCCTACAAAAAAATTTTGTTATTTGTCAAAACAACAAAGAAATAAAATTCTAAAAAAAAACTGATTCTAGAGACTTGCTAATATTTTTCGATAACAAATTGAATTTCAATCATCACATTTCATATTTGTGTAAATGAAGTTACAAAATGTTGGGATTTATTTTAAGAAACAGTAAGCCATTTATAGGCATAGATCCACGTTTAAAACTTTATTTTGCTTCTATTCGAAGCAAACTTAAATATTGCTCCATAATATAGAAACCTACCTATGATGTACACATTTGTGAAATAGAGAACATACAAATAAAATGTTTAAAGGCGTTATAATACAAACAACATCGATATTATCCCCCACAAGGCCATCCCGTCATCGAGCTACAAAAAGAATTTATAATTCCTTCTCTCGCTCAAAGACGTAATATAGCCGAAAGTATATTTATATACAAGCTCATTTATAATGATGTTCGTGACTCCTATATACTATCAAAACTAAATTTCTACGATCGTAGGAAAGCAAGCAGCTACAAATATATACTCAATGACAATAGAAGCGTAACACCTAGAAGAAATGATTTTTTGAATTCATATTTTAGCAAATGGCGCGAATGGTGGAGAGAGTGATGGAGAAGAAAGGATGTGTGTATGCGGTATTTATGGATCTTAAGGCAGCATACGACTCGGTGCCGAGGGGGAGTTTGATAGAGTGCTTGAGAAGGAGGGGAGTGAGTGAGGGGATGGTGGAATGGGTGAGGAGAGTGTATGAGGAGACATGGGTGGTGGCGAAAGTGGGGAAGGAGGTGTCGGGGTGTTTTAGAACGTGGGAGGGTTTGAGGCAGGGGTGCCCGCTGAGCCCGATGCTCTTTAATGTATATATGAGTGAATTGGAAGAGGTGATGAGGAAAGGGCAGGCGGGGGGAGTGGTGATGGGTGAAAGGAAGGTATGGATGCTGGCGTATGCGGATGATGTGGTGTTGGTTGCAAGAGAGTATGAAGGGATGAAAGAGATGTTGAAGAGAGTGGAGAGGTTTATGGATAAAAGGGGAATGAATGTGAATGTAGGGAAAACGAAGTGGGTGAAGTTTAGAAATAAGGGGGAGGAGGGGAAGGGGAAAGAATTGGAGTGGAAGGGGGTAGTTATTGAGAGGGTGAAGAGCTTCAAGTATTTGGGGTTTTGGTTTAAAGGAACGGGAGGGTATGATGAGCATGTGAGGTGGGTGAAGGGTAAGGCGAGGAAGGCGTGGGGAATGGCGTGGGGCAAGTGGGGGAAGTGGATGGGGAACAATGTGACGGTGGCGTGTAAGATATGGGATGCGTGTGTAAGAACGGTGCTAATGTATGGAGTAGAAGTGTGGGGGACGAGAGGGTACGAGGTGATAGAGAGGGAGCAGATGTGGTTCCTAAAGCACATGTTGGGGGTGGAAAGGTCCACGCCGAGCTACATAGTGCTTCAGGAGACCAACAGAGAGAGGCTAGAGTAGGAGGCAATGGTGAGGGTGGTCAGGTACGAGATGAGATTGTGGGAACTGGATGAGGAGAGATTGGTGAAGGATGTATGGGTGACGAGTGTGGGTGGGGGTAGAAAATGTATGAGAGGGTAGGGCTGTCGGAGGCGAAGGTAATGGAATGGCTAGGAAATGGGGTGAAGATGGATGAGTGGGTGAGGGGGAAAGGGAAGGAGGTGGAAGGGCAGGAAAGGCAAGGGTGTATAGACAGAAGTCAGTATAACGATATGTATTGGAGGTGGCAGGTGTATGGGAGGGTGCCGAACTATTTGATAAGGAAGGGATGGGGTAGAGAGGATAGGATGATTGTGGCAAGGGCGAGGTGTGGATCGGAGGAGAGAGGAAGGAAAGTATGGATGGGGGAAGAATATGGAAGGTGTGTGTTGTGTGGACAGGGGAGGGATACGTGGGGACACTTGGCGGAGGAATGTGGGGGGGTGAAAGAGGAGTGGCTGGGAGCGAAAGGGAATAGAAGGGTAGTAGAGTGGATGAGGGAGGATGGGAGCGGGGTAAGGACGTTGGAAAAGCTGGGGAGGGAGAGGGAAAAGAGAAGGGAGGGTAAGAGGGATACGGGAGGGTAATGAGATAAGCTAATGTAAAGGTAAATGTAATGTAAAGTGTGGAGATATGCCAATAAAGGTCTTTTTTTTTTTTTTTTAGTACAGATGTTTTTAGTTTTCGTGTTTCCGTTGAGACCTAAGATCAGGTCGTTCTCCACGGTAGCGTCGTACCCTTCTACGGCCATCATGCGTGCCTAGACAAAATCGTGATTCATCGCTGAATACGACATCGTGCCATTCTGCCTCCCAATGCAGCCGTTCTCTGTACCAGTCCAACCTTTGGCGACAGTGTCTCGCTGTTAAAGGAAGCACTAATCTTGGACGGTACGAAAGAAGCCCAAAGGATTGAATGCGACGATATAAGGTTCGCATACTAACGGGCCTACCTTCTTCTCCAATCCATTGATCACCGATTTGACGCGTAGTAGCGAAACGGTCTCGCAGGGCTATTTGTCTTAAGCGCCGATCTTGACGTTCTGTGGTACACCTTGGTTGACCAATTGGTCTTCTTCTTACTCCTCTACCTTCTTCTGTCCATACCAGATACATTGCTACAGTGGAATCAATACGGCGGGCAATTTCGCGATAGGACATACCGACATCTCGATAAGCAACAACTCGACCCTGGTCAAAATCGCTCAAATGGTGATATTGTGGACGTCTTCGGACTCGAGGCATTTTATTTAAGCTTAACACACTCAACGGAAACACGAAAACTAAAAACATCTGTACTAAAAAAAAAAAAAAAAGACCTTTATTGGCATATCTCCACACTTTACATTACATTTACCTTTACATTAGCTTATCTCATTACCCTCCCGTATCCCTCTTACCCTCCCTTCTCTTTTCCCTCTCCCTCCCCAGCTTTTCCAACGTCCTTACCCCGCTCCCATCCTCCCTCATCCACTCTACTACCCTTCTATTCCCTTTCGCTCCCAGCCACTCCTCTTTCACCCCCCCACATTCCTCCGCCAAGTGTCCCCACGTATCCCTCCCCTGTCCACACAACACACACCTTCCATATTCTTCCCCCATCCATACTTTCCTTCCTCTCTCCTCCGATCCACACCTCGCCCTTGCCACAATCATCCTATCCTCTCTACCCCATCCCTTCCTTATCAAATAGTTCGGCACCCTCCCATACACCTGCCACCTCCAATACATATCGTTATACTGACTTCTGTCTATACACCCTTGCCTTTCCTGCCCTTCCACCTCCTTCCCTTTCCCCCTCACCCACTCATCCATCTTCACCCCATTTCCTAGCCATTCCATTACCTTCGCCTCCGACAGCCCTACCCTCTCATACATTTTCTACCCCCACCCACACTCGTCACCCATACATCCTTCACCAATCTCTCCTCATCCAGTTCCCACAATCTCATCTCGTACCTGACCACCCTCACCATTGCCTCCTACTCTAGCCTCTCTCTGTTGGTCTCCTGAAGCACTATGTAGCTCGGCGTGGACCTTTCCACCCCCAACATGTGCTTTAGGAACCACATCTGCTCCCTCTCTATCACCTCGTACCCTCTCGTCCCCCACACTTCTACTCCATACATTAGCACCGTTCTTACACACGCATCCCATATCTTACACGCCACCGTCACATTGTTCCCCATCCACTTCCCCCACTTGCCCCACGCCATTCCCCACGCCTTCCTCGCCTTACCCTTCACCCACCTCACATGCTCATCATACCCTCCCGTTCCTTTAAACCAAAACCCCAAATACTTGAAGCTCTTCACCCTCTCAATAACTACCCCCTTCCACTCCAATTCTTTCCCCTTCCCCTCCTCCCCCTTATTTCTAAACTTCACCCACTTCGTTTTCCCTACATTCACATTCATTCCCCTTTTATCCATAAACCTCTCCACTCTCTTCAACATCTCTTTCATCCCTTCATACTCTCTTGCAACCAACACCACATCATCCGCATACGCCAGCATCCATACCTTCCTTTCACCCATCACCACTCCCCCCGCCTGCCCTTTCCTCATCACCTCTTCCAATTCACTCATATATACATTAAAGAGCATCGGGCTCAGCGGGCACCCCTGCCTCAAACCCTCCCACGTTCTAAAACACCCCGACACCTCCTTCCCCACTTTCGCCACCACCCATGTCTCCTCATACACTCTCCTCACCCATTCCACCATCCCCTCACTCACTCCCCTCCTTCTCAAGCACTCTATCAAACTCCCCCTCGGCACCGAGTCGTATGCTGCCTTAAGATCCATAAATACCGCATACACACATCCTTTCTTCTCCATCACTCTCTCCACCATTCGCGCCATTTGCTAAAATATGAATTCAAAAAATCATTTCTTCTAGGTGTTACGCTTCTATTGTCATTGAGTATATATTTGTAGCTGCTTGCTTTCCTACGATCGTAGAAATTTAGTTTTGATAGTATATAGGAGTCACGAACATCATTATAAATGAGCTTGTATATAAATATACTTTCGGCTATATTACGTCTTTGAGCGAGAGAAGGAATTATAAATTCTTTTTGTAGCTCGATGACGGGATGGCCTTGTGGGGGATAATATCGATGTTGTTTGTATTATAACGCCTTTAAACATTTTATTTGTATGTTCTCTATTTCACAAATGTGTACATCATAGGTAGGTTTCTATATTATGGAGCAATATTTAAGTTTGCTTCGAATAGAAGCAAAATAAAGTTTTAAACGTGGATCTATGCCTATAAATGGCTTACTGTTTCTTAAAATAAATCCCAACATTTTGTAACTTCATTTACACAAATATGAAATGTGATGATTGAAATTCAATTTGTTATCGAAAAATATTAGCAAGTCTCTAGAATCAGTTTTTTTTAGAATTTTATTTCTTTGTTGTTTTGACAAATAACAAAATTTTTTTGTAGGGAAAATAGCAAAATTTTATAAGAGACAAAAAATACGTAAAATTGAATGATCTTGCAGAAAAAAGTATTCCTTATGGTTTGACCTGTTGAATAAAGAGATTTAGGTATCTTAAGAAGTCGATGGTCATAGTTTGACCACTTACTTTAAACGTAGGATAAAGAAACATATCGCAAAAATTGCATGGTATCAATGTAATTAAATGTGCCAAATTAGGTTTTCTTACCTAATTCCAAAATAAAAATATTTGAAAAATAATGAAAAAAAATAATATCTTTAAGGCCTCGTAGATGGCTTAGGAACCACTTTTGGATAGAGATAATTAGTTAAATCGTCTTATTTTGTTCCAGAGAATATGTGGTAGAGCGTTGTACAGACCATTCGGGGACACCCTGTATATATAAGATGTTATAGTAGGATTTGATAAAAATACAGTTTTATCAAAATCTAAATTTAACTTTTGTTTAGAGCATCGCTTTAGGAATTAAATAAGCTTCAATTTAAGCTAAAAAACATTTTTGTGACTTAAAATCACAATTACAATTGAATGAATGCAAATACAAAAATTAATTTGAATAAGTAATTTGATACGAGCGCGAGCTGCCGGAGTCTGTCGGGAACTGACTGGAACTGGTACTGGAACTGCCTGTTATCTCCAGGCGCTGGGTATTTATGGAGATGGGTAGCTGAATCAGCAAATGGGTAGTTGGCTGGTATGGTAACACCTCCCCTCTTAGATGGAAGTTCGCAACCAAGGGTGAGAACTGAAGGTTTTCTTGGGTTCCTCCCTGTGACTCTTCTTGTAGTGGAACGGTTGAATTTTTGAGCCTGTAGAATCGCTTCCAAATGGTTAAAGATGCGATGATTGATAAGATTATAAAGATAAGGGTCGAATACGCTAGGTGACTCATGTGATGAGTTTTCATGGTGTTTAACTTTTCTTGTAGATTCTCCATCGACGTCTTTGTTTCATTAAACTGCTTCCATTGAATTTCGTTAAAGTGAAGATCATCGTTTTTCCAGCGTGGGATGTCTTCCTTCAATGTTTCTCTCTATTGGAGATGAGTGATGTGCGTGTCCTCATGATTTCTTGATTCCATGCCGCACTGCACAATCTTAGCGAATTCTGTCAGCCTTGGATATTGTTTTGCGTTTACTGACCACCATTTGTAAGAGTCTGCCGTTCGATGTAGGCGAGCGGTTTTCATATAAAAATCCAGTTCATTTGCAATAGTACTTTTCTTATCCACATCCTCATCATTTTGCTTATTTTATGTAGCAATTTCCACAAAACTGTTCTAGAAACTGTCGTGTATTTCAATGGTTTTATCATTTTCATTGATGTTTCTTTTCTTTCGAAGTGGAGATGAATCACCATCAGTATCAGTACTACTAGACTCATCACAACTAATTTTCAGAGCTTCTAAAAGAATTTTTTGTTTTGCTCTTTGAGTTTGATCTAATCCCAGGAAACTGGATTTGAAACGCGGGTCAAGAAAAGTGGCAACCAGATATTTGTCATTCTCATCTAAGTTGAACCGTGTTTCAAGCTCAACTTGTAGTGAAGATCTCATTCTCAATAAATTTGGTGTCCTATCTGCAGTCTCTTCCTTTCTCAGGTATTTCAACAATGTGACAACATGTGGAATCACTTCAGAGATGCAGGAAATACCTAAGCTGGTTATTTTCGTAATCTCTTCGAACGGTTTGAGGAGTTTGACACATTGTTCCATTAGCTCCCACTGAGAAGATGTTAAATTGTTTAAACACTCGTGATCAGTTATGTACAGAGAAACAGCTCGCTTTTGTTCTAATAATCGGTCCATTAAATAATATGTAGAATTCCAGCGTGTGCTTACATCTTGTACTAGTTGATTTGGCAAGTTGAGTTCTTGGCGAATTAATTTCAACTTTTCTTGTGCTACACCAGAGTGGTTAAAATGGGTAACAATTCGTCTCGCGGCATTTATCATCTCTGTTATTTCCGTTTGAGACTGTAGCGATACTTCGACAGCTCGTTGCAGTGAATGAAAAAGCACTTGGCAGAATCATATTCTGCGTCTCGTACACCTTTTATCATATTAGCTCCACTGTCATGGACAAGTAAATGGATCTCGTTATGAGGAATATTAATATTCCATCTTTCTGCAATAGCATTGAGTTCATTTGCGATATTGGTACCAGTATGTGAGCCAGCAAACGGCTTCATCGCTAAAACGCCATGTTCATGAACAAACTCTGAAGATATCCAATGCGCAGTGAAACACATATATCAGACGTCACGGATACAGCTGTTGCTCGCGAAATACTAGCTTCAATTTTAGAGCAAATTCTATTATATATATCAGGAATAATTTTCTCGGTCATGTAAGTGCGACCATGTATTTTGCCGACTCGTTCAACAAGTGACAATGGTTCATTGTCTAATGCAATCATTTCACCGATTAAATAATGATATTTTTTTGATTTCACATCAAATTATATAATGATATAAATATATCCCATAACAATTTCCTTTCAGTTGTTTCCTTCAGAGTTAACTGTTTCATTCCTGACGTACCTGGTACTGCCATTATCTTGGAATCGGTAGAAGTAAGAGTACCATCATTTTTCTACCACTTGTCGAGGGAACCGCAGTTAACGTAGCGTACTGCTCAGCATGTTTGCTTTTAAGGGGGTTTTCCAAAGAAGTAGTAGCTGTGAACAAAAAAAAACGGAACACAATAATTAAACAATGAAAAATCTGACATCACAAAGGGAATTCTTGAATAGTACTAGCTTAAATTATTATTATATTATTTTTATTAGTATTATTCTGGCTTCACTTAAGCCTCTGAATTCCAAAGATAATAAATAAAATGTATATTTAAAAATACGACTTATTTATATAAAGTTTATTCAACGTAATCAAACTTGTAAAATAAAGTACCAGGCAAAAATAACAAGAAATAGAAAAACTACAAGGGCTAAATACCAAATATCACCAAAATTGTTTCACTTATTACCATGTAATAAGATTTTGCTTACTTGCTTTCTTTCCTTCTCCACCACGCGAGATCTTGTTTTTACACAGCAAACACACCGCCAGTCTATTGTCTTCACTACAAATCTTATAATATTCCCAAACAGGCGATTTTTTATTATATTGTGCCCTTTTGTAAAGCTTATGGCGATATTTTTTAATAATAAGGACTAAGGTCTATTAGTTGTAACCCAATTTGATATATGAATGAACAAGTAATGCGCGTCGTGACACGATCTAATCGCAAATGAAGCAAATACGCATTCGTCCGCCGAATATTCGGCGCTTCGGCCGAGAGCATGACCGAATATTCGGTATTCGGTATTCGGCAAAAACACTATTCGTGGCATCTCTAATTTTTACCCTTTCTTTTAAATAGCCCCAAAGAAAACAGTCTGAAGCTGTTAAATCCGGTGAACGTGGGGGCCAATTGAAACCGCTTCTGCGCGAAATAATGCGTTCGCCAAAGAAGTCCCGTAACAGAGCCATTGTATCCCTTGCAGTGTGGGCTGTGGCTCCATCTTGTTGGAACCACAACTGTGGATGGTTTTCTACAGCTGGCCTCAAAAAATTGTCCAGCATCATTCGATATTCAGCACCATTAACCGTAACTGAGACACCATTGCATTTTTAAAAAAATATGGACCGTCCGAAGGGACGGTCTGAAGAGACGATACACCGCACCCAACAGTACACTTAAGTGGGTGAAATTGTCGCTGATGGACTGTTCTTGGATTTTCCGTAACCCATATTCTGCAATTTTGCTTGTTTACGAAACCATTCAATTGGAAATCGGCATCATCGCTCATTATCAAATTGTTATTGAAATCGCGATTTTCTTCTGCTTTTTGTCGGGATAAAATGGCATAACCAAGCAGTTGTTGGTACTCCATCGGCTTCAATTTTTGCACAAGCTGAACTTATACGGGAACATGTGCAATGTGGCCAAAATCCTCTGAACAGACCTCAGCGATAGCCCCAGTTGTGCCGAACGTCTTCTTGTTAATGTTTCTGGACTATCCTGTACACTATCCACAACACGTTGGATATTTTCTTCCGTGTGGACCGTACGTGGTCTTCCGGTACATGGAAGGTGTCTTACTGTACCAGGCGGTTTATTGTTGATGCTGAAGGTCCAGTACGCACATTAAAAAAACGACGATAAGCACGCTGCGTCAAAACAATTGACCGTTGATTTTCAAAATAAAACTCAACAATTTTTTATCGCTTTTCTGTTGTGTACTGCTCCATTACAAATACCCCAATTGTTCTTCACAAAATTCTGAAATAAAAATAAAGAATATAAATAAATTTAAAAAGTTATTAAACATTCAAACCATATCGGTAGTTTTGCGCCACCCTGTATCTTAAACGGGGAAAGTGCTATGATAGACACATCACCATTTTTTTACTCTGTCTTGTGTGATAATCGAGACTTATTATTATTACAAAAGATTGACAGTTATTAATTAGTTTTGATTGATAACAATGATTGACTGCTGTCAATATTTTATTGATTAATAGATATTTTCCAAGGCAATCTTTGCAAAACAGAAAAATAATTTTAAATATCAAATCTAAAATAAATTATGAGTGTGGTATAACACTGAGTTCAGAACAAAATATTCTTCCAAACAAGATGAAAATCTAAAATGGCGCCCATAAGAAAAACAAAAGTTGGCTATGGTCCTCCGGGGTAAAGTTATCTTAAAAAATATATGCTACTAGATTCCTCATTAAAAAGTGCCTGTATAATGTGAAAGTTCTAAATGTCCTCTCTTTCTCTTCAAATAACAGATCCTCATACATTCTGTCGAAATACGGACAAACTTTAAAAAAAACCATTTAACGGATGGTAATATAAATTAATACGTTTTCCGTATAACATAAATATCGTGTTCTTAATGTTAATTTTGAGTATCGCAGTTTTGATCTAACAAGGTCTCATTATCAAACCAAAGTACTAAAAAAAATAAATTTGCATTTTTTATTTACCGCGTGTAACACAAAACAGGATTATCAATCCCTTACTATATGTCATATTTGTTTAAAAAAATAATAGTTAATCTAGGTTGCTGTGATCGCCCTAATATATTTTGTTTCGTATCATAGACGTGTATAAAAATACAAATATTACCAACATTTGTTTCTTAATTTGGGCTTTAAATTGTAATTCGATCGTTATGATTTTTTTAAATGTTAATATACAGTGTGGGGCAGAAAAACCTATCCGATTTCAAAACGTTATAAAACTAAAACCACTCAACTTGACAAAACATTTTTTTTACTAACATATCACAAATTTTATGCCATTATTAAATTTAAGTTTTGAACACATCACTCAAATGTCGTCCTTGGGAGCGGATACACTGATTTAGGCGCTCGCGGTAGCTTTCCATGACTCACCGTCATTTCCACAGGAATTTCTTCAATTGCCCGAGCAATTTCCCTTCGTAAAGCAAGATGGGTCCTTGGTCGATGCTGGAATACCTTCGATTTGAGGTAACCCCAAAGGAAGAAGTCACATAGAGTGAGATTCGGTGTGCGCGGCGGCCAGCCAATATCACCTCTCAGAGAAATGAGGCGACCGGGAAACATTTCCCTGAGAATGTCCATTGATCGTCGCGATGTGTGGGCGGTTGCACCATCCTGTTGAAACCACACATTTTCCACGCCATATTCTTCCATTTTGGGTTGAAGAAAATTTTCCAGCATGAAACCATAGCGCTCGCTGTTGACCGTTACGGCCCATTTTCTTCAAAAAAGTAAGCCCCCCAGACGCCTAGACGGGAAAGAGCACACCACACAGTCACTTTTGGGCTATGGAGGGGTTTCTGATGGATTTCCCGAGGATTTTCGTCACTCCAATATCGAAAATTCTGCCTGTTTACGGCGCCACAAAGGTGAAAATGGGCTTCGTCCGTGAAGAGCAGAACATCGTCTATTGGGAGTTCTCGGAGATCGCGACACAGGTTCATACGGGTTTCAAAATCCCTTTCAATTAATTCCTGTGCTACAACCATTTTGTAGGGATGCATTTTGAGGTCCCGGTGCAAAATTCGCCGAATACTGCGGTTGGAAATCGCCAAAGCGAGCGACGCGGGGAACGTTCAATCGCGGCTCTCACATTGGCCACGTTTTCAGGTCCTGTTGCTGTCCTGGGACGTCCAGGCGACTTCTTTTTCAATGCTGAACCCGTCTGTCGAAAATTTGACACCCACACTTTAATCGTAGCGTGATGTGGAACAGGATCATGACGCCCGAGTCCAAAATGAATTCGAAAAGCACGTTGTGTAGCAATTATCAAATAGCCGTTTTCGATAAACCGCTCAATAACAGAAAAAGGGATTTGAAATCGGATAGCTTTTTCTGCCCCTCCCTGTACTACCTATTCAAATGTACAATTTGTTGGCCAAATTAAGAAACGAACGTTGGTAATATTTGTTTTGTACACGTCTATGATACGAAAAAAAAGATATTAGGGTGATTACAGCAAAGTATAGGCACTATTAGTTTTTGAAGAATAATTTGACACTAGTAATTTTTTTGAAAAAAACAATTGATTTATATGTAAACTGCGGTCCTGTATTCGAAACCAAAAAATATATAGGGTGTTTCTTTAAAATTTCAAAATTGATGTCACTTCCGGTCACACAGGAAGGGCTATTAGGGTTTCTTAGTAACCACTGAACTTTAAATTATTTTTAATATAAACGTAAAAATTTCAAATTTATATGTCAACTAATAAAAAAAACTAAGGGGTGATCCTGTTTTGTGTTACACCCAATTAGGGTTGCGGTTATCCTGATACGAGTTATTCGAATATTCGAATAAAGAATATAATCAATATTCGTTATTCGGATTATCCGAATAACGATTAGGATGATCCCTAACAATATATTCGAGTATCCCTAATTTTCGGATAATGCGGATATTCGGATAATGCGAATATCCTAATAATACGGATATCTGTACTTTTTTTAAATTATTATTTGTAACTTTTAATATAATAACGCTTTTCGTAAAATTACAAGATTTCCTTTAATTGTTAAATTTGTATTTCGTGAATTTCCTAGTTTTTAGTTAGTTTTTTAGAAATATTTTTTTTACAAATCTTACATATTTTATTTTTTCTCCGAAGTATGACCGTGATAAAATGTCAAAGTAATGTTGAAATTTACGAAAGTTGTGAAGAAAGTCGAAATGTTAATTAGTCATACATCAAGAATAAAATGATTACATTTTCAAGAATTTTTATTAAAAAACAATCTAAAAAAAATTAATAATGTGTTTGGCGACCCCTTTGCTGTATACACTCCTGTAGACGTCTGGGCATTGACAAAATGAGATGGTCGATGTCTTCTTGAGGCATCTCGTTCCAAGCAACTTGAATTTCATCGATCAACTGTGCTAGAGTCTGTGGAGGATGGTGCAAAGAGAATATTCTTCTTCCCATGATATCCCACACATGTTCAATGGGATTTAAATCCGGCGAACGGGGCGGCCACGCCAAAACATTAACACCAGCTTCATTAAGAAAGTTCATAGATAGACGAGCAATATGGGGACGTGCGTTATCTAGTTGAAAAAGTACCTCTGGGCGGCCATCTAAATAAGGCAACAAAGTCGGTTGTATGACGTCTTCAACATAAGGCGCAGCTGTCATACTACCTCGAATGAATACAAGAGGTGATCGACTACCATAAGCAATAGCCCCCCAAACCATTACTCCAGCAGTCCTGTGTACATGCCTCTCAATAGCAAACCTAAGATCAGGTCGTTCTCCACGGTAGCGTCGTACCCTTCTACGGCCATCATGCGTGCCTAGACAAAATCGTGATTCATCGCTGAATACGACATCGTGCCATTCTGCCTCCCAATGCAGCCGTTCTCTGTACCAGTCCAACCTTTGGCGACAGTGTCTCGCTGTTAAAGGAAGCACTAATCTTGGACGGTACGAAAGAAGCCCAAAGGATTGAATGCGACGATATAAGGTTCGCATACTAACGGGCCTACCTTCTTCTCCAATCCATTGATCACCGATTTGACGCGTAGTAGCGAAACGGTCTCGCAGGGCTATTTGTCTTAAGCGCCGATCTTGACGTTCTGTGGTACACCTTGGTTGACCAATTGGTCTTCTTCTTACTCCTCTACCTTCTTCTGTCCATACCAGATACATTGCTACAGTGGAATCAATACGGCGGGCAATTTCGCGATAGGACATACCGACATCTCGATAAGCAACAACTCGACCCTGGTCAAAATCGCTCAAATGGTGATATTGTGGACGTCTTCGGACTCGAGGCATTTTATTTAAGCTTAACACACTCAACGGAAACACGAAAACTAAAAACATCTGTACTAAAAAAAAAAAAAAAAGACCTTTATTGGCATATCTCCACACTTTACATTACATTTACCTTTACATTAGCTTATCTCATTACCCTCCCGTATCCCTCTTACCCTCCCGTCTCTTTTCCCTCTCCCTCCCCAGCTTTTCCAACGTCCTTACCCCGCGCCCATCCTCCCTCATCCACTCTACTACCCTTCTATTCCCTTTCGCTCCCAGCCACTCCTCTTTCACCCCCCCACATTCCTCCGCCAAGTGTCCCCACGTATCCCTCCCCTGTCCACACAACACACACCTTCCATATTCTTCCCCCATCCATACTTTCCTTCCTCTCTCCTCCGATCCACACCTCGCCCTTGCCACAATCATCCTATCCTCTCTACCCCATCCCTTCCTTATCAAATAGTTCGGCACCCTCCCATACACCTGCCACCTCCAATACATATCGTTATACTGACTTCTGTCTATACACCCTTGCCTTTCCTGCCCTTCCACCTCCTTCCCTTTCCCCCTCACCCACTCATCCATCTTCACCCCATTTCCTAGCCATTCCATTACCTTCGCCTCCGACAGCCCTACCCTCTCATACATTTTCTACCCCCACCCACACTCGTCACCCATACATCCTTCACCAATCTCTCCTCATCCAGTTCCCACAATCTCATCTCGTACCTGACCACCCTCACCATTGCCTCCTACTCTAGCCTCTCTCTGTTGGTCTCCTGAAGCACTATGTAGCTCGGCGTGGACCTTTCCACCCCCAACATGTGCTTTAGGAACCACATCTGCTCCCTCTCTATCACCTCGTACCCTCTCGTCCCCCACAAGCGAAAGGGAATAGAAGGGTAGTAGAGTGGATGAGGGAGGATGGGAGCGGGGTAAGGACGTTGGAAAAGCTGGGGAGGGAGAGGGAAAAGAGAAGGGAGGGTAAGAGGGATACGGGAGGGTAATGAGATAAGCTAATGTAAAGGTAAATGTAATGTAAAGTGTGGAGATATGCCAATAAAGGTCTTTTTTTTTTTTTTTAGTACAGATGTTTTTAGTTTTCGTGTTTCCGTTGAGTGTGTTAAGCTTAAATAAAATGCCTCGAGTCCGAAGACGTCCACAATATCACCATTTGAGCGATTTTGACCAGGGTCGAGTTGTTGCTTATCGAGATGTCGGTATGTCCTATCGCGAAATTGCCCGCCGTATTGATTCCACTGTAGCAATGTATCTGGTATGGACAGAAGAAGGTAGAGGAGTAAGAAGAAGACCAATTGGTCAACCAAGGTGTACCACAGAACGTCAAGATCGGCGCTTAAGACAAATAGCCCTGCGAGACCGTTTCGCTACTACGCGTCAAATCGGTGATCAATGGATTGGAGAAGAAGGTAGGCCCGTTAGTATGCGAACCTTATATCGTCGCATTCAATCCTTTGGGCTTCTTTCGTACCGTCCAAGATTAGTGCTTCCTTTAACAGCGAGACACTGTCGCCAAAGGTTGGACTGGTACAGAGAACGGCTGCATTGGGAGGCAGAATGGCACGATGTCGTATTCAGCGATGAATCACGATTTTGTCTAGGCACGCATGATGGCCGTAGAAGGGTACGACGCTACCGTGGAGAACGACCTGATCTTAGGTTTGCTATTGAGAGGCATGTACACAGGACTGCTGGAGTAATGGTTTGGGGGGCTATTGCTTATGGTAGTCGATCACCTCTTGTATTCATTCGAGGTAGTATGACAGCTGCGCCTTATGTTGAAGACGTCATACAACCGACTTTGTTGCCTTATTTAGATGGCCGCCCAGAGGTACTTTTTCAACTAGATAACGCACGTCCCCATATTGCTCGTCTATCTATGAACTTTCTTAATGAAGCTGGTGTTAATGTTTTGGCGTGGCCGCCCCGTTCGCCGGATTTAAATCCCATTGAACATGTGTGGGATATCATGGGAAGAAGAATATTCTCTTTGCACCATCCTCCACAGACTCTAGCACAGTTGATCGATGAAATTCAAGTTGCTTGGAACGAGATGCCTCAAGAAGACATCGACCATCTCATTTTGTCAATGCCCAGACGTCTACAGGAGTGTATACAGCAAAGGGGTCGCCAAACACATTATTAATTTTTTTTAGATTGTTTTTTAATAAAAATTCTTGAAAATGTAATCATTTTATTCTTGATGTATGACTAATTAACATTTCGACTTTCTTCACAACTTTCGTAAATTTCAACATTACTTTGACATTTTATCACGGTCATACTTCGGAGAAAAAATAAAATATGTAAGATTTGTAAAAAAAATATTTCTAAAAAACTAACTAAAAACTAGGAAATTCACGAAATACAAATTTAACAATTAAAGGAAATCTTGTAATTTTACGAAAAGCGTTATTATATTAAAAGTTACAAATAATAATTTAAAAAAAGTACAGATATCCGTATTATTAGGATATTCGCATTATCCGAATATCCGCATTATCCGAAAATTAGGGATACTCGAATATATTGTTAGGGATCATCCTAATCGTTATTCGGATAATCCGAATAACGAATATTGATTATATTCTTTATTCGAATATTCGAATAACTCGTATCAGGATAACCGCAACCCTAATTGGGTGTAACACAAAACAGGATCACCCCTTAGTTTTTTTTATTAGTTGACATATAAATTTGAAATTTTTACGTTTATATTAAAAATAATTTAAAGTTCAGTGGTTACTAAGAAACCCTAATAGCCCTTCCTGTGTGACCGGAAGTGACATCAATTTTGAAATTTTAAAGAAACACCCTATATATTTTTTGGTTTCGAATACAGGACCGCAGTTTACATATAAATCAATTGTTTTTTTCAAAAAAATTACTAGTGTCAAATTATTCTTCAAAAACTAATAGTGCCTATACTTTGCTGTAATCACCCTAATATCTTTTTTTTCGTATCATAGACGTGTACAAAACAAATATTACCAACGTTCGTTTCTTAATTTGGCCAACAAATTGTACATTTGAATAGGTAGTACAGGGAGGGGCAGAAAAAGCTATCCGATTTCAAATCCCTTTTTCTGTTATTGAGCGGTTTATCGAAAACGGCTATTTGATAATTGCTACACAACGTGCTTTTCGAATTCATTTTGGACTCGGGCGTCATGATCCTGTTCCACATCACGCTACGATTAAAGTGTGGGTGTCAAATTTTCGACAGACGGGTTCAGCATTGAAAAAGAAGTCGCCTGGACGTCCCAGGACAGCAACAGGACCTGAAAACGTGGCCAATGTGAGAGCCGCGATTGAACGTTCCCCGCGTCGCTCGCTTTGGCGATTTCCAACCGCAGTATTCGGCGAATTTTGCACCGGGACCTCAAAATGCATCCCTACAAAATGGTTGTAGCACAGGAATTAATTGAAAGGGATTTTGAAACCCGTATGAACCTGTGTCGCGATCTCCGAGAACTCCCAATAGACGATGTTCTGCTCTTCACGGACGAAGCCCATTTTCACCTTTGTGGCGCCGTAAACAGGCAGAATTTTCGATATTGGAGTGACGAAAATCCTCGGGAAATCCATCAGAAACCCCTCCATAGCCCAAAAGTGACTGTGTGGTGTGCTCTTTCCCGTCTAGGCGTCTGGGGGGCTTACTTTTTTGAAGAAAATGGGCCGTAACGGTCAACAGCGAGCGCTATGGTTTCATGCTGGAAAATTTTCTTCAACCCAAAATGGAAGAATATGGCGTGGAAAATGTGTGGTTTCAACAGGATGGTGCAACCGCCCACACATCGCGACGATCAATGGACATTCTCAGGGAAATGTTTCCCGGTCGCCTCATTTCTCTGAGAGGTGATATTGGCTGGCCGCCGCGCACACCGAATCTCACTCTATGTGACTTCTTCCTTTGGGGTTACCTCAAATCGAAGGTATTCCAGCATCGACCAAGGACCCATCTTGCTTTACGAAGGGAAATTGCTCGGGCAATTGAAGAAATTCCTGTGGAAATGACGGTGAGTCATGGAAAGCTACCGCGAGCGCCTAAATCAGTGTATCCGCTCCCAAGGACGACATTTGAGTGATGTGTTCAAAACTTAAATTTAACAATGGCATAAAATTTGTGATATGTTAGTAAAAAAAATGTTTTGTCAAGTTGAGTGGTTTTAGTTTTATAACGTTTTGAAATCGGATAGGTTTTTCTGCCCCACACTGTATATTAACATTTAAAAAAATCATAACGATCGAATTACAATTTAAAGCCCAAATTAAGAAACAAATGTTGGTAATATTTGTATTTTTATACACGTCTATGATACGAAACAAAATATATTAGGGCGATCACAGCAACCTAGATTAACTATTATTTTTTTAAACAAATATGACATATAGTAAGGGATTGATAATCCTGTTTTGTGTTACACGCGGTAAATAAAAAATGCAAATTTATTTTTTTTAGTACTTTGGTTTGATAATGAGACCTTGTTAGATCAAAACTGCGATACTCAAAATTAACATTAAGAACACGATATTTATGTTATACGGAAAACGTATTAATTTATATTACCATCCGTTAAATGGTTTTTTTTAAAGTTTGTCCGTATTTCGACAGAATGTATGAGGATCTGTTATTTGAAGAGAAAGAGAGGACATTTAGAACTTTCACATTATACAGGCACTTTTTAATGAGGAATCTAGTAGCATATATTTTTTAAGATAACTTTACCCCGGAGGACCATAGCCAACTTTTGTTTTTCTTATGGGCGCCATTTTAGATTTTCATCTTGTTTGGAAGAATATTTTGTTCTGAACTCAGTGTTATACCACACTCATAATTTATTTTAGATTTGATATTTAAAATTATTTTTCTGTTTTGCAAAGATTGCCTTGGAAAATATCTATTAATCAATAAAATATTGACAGCAGTCAATCATTGTTATCAATCAAAACTAATTAATAACTGTCAATCTTTTGTAATAATAATAAGTCTCGATTATCACACAAGACAGAGTAAAAAAATGGTGATGTGTCTATCATAGCACTTTCCCCGTTTAAGATACAGGGTGGCGCAAAACTACCGATATGGTTTGAATGTTTAATAACTTTTTAAATTTATTTATATTCTTTATTTTTATTTCAGAATTTTGTGAAGAACAATTGGGGTATTTGTAATGGAGCAGTACACAACAGAAAAGCGATAAAAAATTGTTGAGTTTTATTTTGAAAATCAACGGTCAATTGTTTTGACGCAGCGTGCTTATCGTCGTTTTTTTAATGTGCGTACTGGACCTTCAGCATCAACAATAAACCGCCTGGTACAGTAAGACACCTTCCATGTACCGGAAGACCACGTACGGTCCACACGGAAGAAAATATCCAACGTGTTGTGGATAGTGTACAGGATAGTCCAGAAACATTAACAAGAAGACGTTCGGCACAACTGGGGCTATCGCTGAGGTCTGTTCAGAGGATTTTGGCCACATTGCACATGTTCCTCTTTGTTTTGTTTTTTCACTAGAAAATTTAAATATATTCACAGCAGTTTAGATTTTTTTAATAGGTATATAAAGTTCAGATCATATCATTTGTTTGTATGTATAAAATTTACGTAGTTGTTACTATAGAGAAATAGTAAAATAAAGTTACTAGAAATTCCAACTGAAACATAATATTTCGAGTAAAAATTAATGTGTATGTGTATTTAAAAAAAAATCATGTTGCGACAAAATTGCTATTTTATGTGTAGTAATTTAACAATAGTAGTATAAAATGTGTTCACCAGAATAGTATTTTTTTTGACAAGTAATTCTTTACATTACTAAATCATAAATTTACTATAGAGGGCGTCCAAAAATTGAGAAAAACAAAATGTGGGATAAGAAAGAAGTACCTCTAATTATAATTTTAGAACAAAATGTTATTGCGTAAAGTTATTTTTAATCAAGAATTATGTCTATAGGATTTTTTAAAATGCATCTATTTCTGACGTTTAATTGTTCAAAATAATGTCAGTACTAACATTTTTCGGAATGTATTAAATAAATCAAAGTTGCTCATATCAAGCTTAAATTAATTTTTCTGTGATAGTTCTGGTGCAAATAATATATTCCATTAGGTTCGGTTTGTTTTAGAGAAAACTGTTATGGTCAAATGTTGCTAAATCATTCTAGTAGTATTCGTAATTTTAAAATTAATATATAGAAGCGTAAATGGCAAGTTCTGTATAAATAAAAGTTGTTTTGTTTGATTTTTCGATTAGAATTTTTTTAAAACTATTACGAACCTCCTTGTGTGATCTTAATTTATATTACCACTCTTGGAACGAAGGTAAGCTTCTTTTGTTTTAAACCCGTTATAACAATATATTAAAACGGAAAATTAACCACGAGTAAAATATATTGCTATTATTTGTATTTAGTCTAGAACAATATTTTAAATTATTAAACAAAATTTGATTTGATAAAACACATACATACACATACACTTACAAAAATATAATTATACATACAATATTGCAGTGGCGTCCGTCATCTTGCCCAACTGGACTTGCTGTGAAAGAATTTTTTCATCGACGTGGTCCCAAACCATCCAATGTGGGAAATTTTTCCAAAACAACACCATCAAACACAGCTTAGAACAAATTTTACATGACCTATATTGTTCTGGCATTTCTAAAGCGCCAGAAATAACTAACTTCGAACTATTTGACAATAGATACATGTTTTATCGAACTGATCGGTCACAGGTAATAGCTCGAAACTTCCCGGTGGTAGGGTTCTTATCGAGGTATTAAATACTTTGAAATCTTCTGTGATTACTATCAATAGGAGCTCAGAGGTAATATGGGTTAATGCTATAATTAAAAACAAACACTGTATTCTTGGATGCGTTTACATTCCACCGACATCTGGAATTTACGTCTATAATTCTCACTTAACGATTCCATTCCTATCCAACGAAAATCCGGCAAATTGTAGTCTCCCATAATAACAAATCTTGAGTCAGGATTTTGAGCACGTGTATTGGATAAGGATACGTCAAAATCTTAACTCAAGATTTGTTATTATGGGAGACAACAATTTGCCAGATCTTCGTTGGATAGAAATCGAAAACTACGGGGATTATTTTCAATCAACGTTAAGAACAACTCCAACACAAAAAGTGCAACTAAAAGTGCAGTGTGTGATGTGTACGCCCTTAATGATTTATCACAATATAGAAATGTTACCGCTGGAGTGCTTGATTTGTGTTTTGCGTCATATCCTATAAAATCTATCTACAAACTGTAAACCTCTTATTAGTTGTGACATTTATTATCCTTCTTTGAAGATTGTATTTTCATGTTTTGATTTCGATTGTTTAAAAACTGATTCTACGCTAGCCTACAATTTTAGATGGGCTCCATATGATGCTGTCAATAATTATCTATTATCGCTAAATTGAAACGATATATTTGTCAATATTAGTAATAATAATGTGACTGCAAATATGTTTAACACAATATTATTCGACTATCTTGGTAAATTTGTACGAATCAAGATTAAACCAATCGAAGTTTCCACTATAGTTTACTGCAGAACTTTGACAATTCATACAAGAAAAAGAAAAACGAGTGGATCGATCATACAGCAATTAAATTGTCAAAAGTAGTCAGACTATTTTAAATTTTCTGAATTGCGTAAAATAATAGAATAGCTACAAAATGCTGTTATGATAACTATACACCATTCCATTTGTTTCTGGATCTCGCCTAGCCATGCTTTCGTGTTGTTATGTTGCAGTATCAACATTTACATTTTTTATTAGTTGCCACTCCTGATTGCTTATTTTAACAGTGTTGCAATAATTTATGATATCATAAGTAATCCTCTCTTTAATTTTCAAGAGGTTTATTGTTAATCTTGCAACAATTATTTCGCCACGCGGTCGCTTCTTCTAGCATTTTATTATTAAATCAAATTAATCTAGTGTTGCAATGCTGTGTCAATGTCAAAGTGAAAAATAATTTCAGGCACATATTAAATATTAACATGCCAAAGATTATCTCTGAATCAAAAAGGTTACAAATTCTGAAATCCTACAAACATTTTAGGCAAAGTAATCCAAATCTACAGCATCACAATACATTACATTCGAAAAACAATGACCGAGATTACTAATGGATGGTAATACTTTTCAAAATTGGGTGGTTAATCAACTTATTCCTGCTTTGGCTAAGCTTTCAGGGAAATGTGTAGTTATTATGGATAATGCTGCATACCATTCTGTGCAATTAGACAAAACTCCTTCAGTTTCTTGTAAGAAATGCAAAATGCAGGAGTGTTTGGTTAAACACAATGTAAAATTCAATCCAAAATTAACCAAAAAGGAATTATGGGCTTTATTTATACCTTTTCGATCAAATGACAAAATTTACGTAGTTGATGACATTTTGAGAAAGAACGGGCACGAAGTTCTTAGATTACCGCCATACCATTGTCAATACAATCCAATTAAAATGGCATGGGGGTTTTGTAAGACTACAATAAGCACATAAATTCTAAGCAACCATCTAAGGATCGTGTTCAGAATTTATGGCTTGAGTCTCTTTCAAAATGTACATCCGATATGTGGCAAAATTTCTGTGATCATTGTGAAAAACTTATTTCGGATGACTGGACAAAACACCTTTTTTTTGAAACCATTCCTCCTTTAATTATTTCGCTTGGGGAATCTGGCTCAGAACAAACATCAGAAGATTCAGATGCAGGTTCTCTTGACTAAATAATAAAAGTGGAATGAGGGCTTAAAAATTGTTTGACATGAAAATTATCAGTATCACAAGAGGGTGGGAATAAATTTGCAATTCTACAAAAAAATACTGAGGGCCATCAGAAGAGAGAATGACCAAAATTAAGGTGGATGGATGGAGTTGATCAAAATGTGTTAACGGGAAGACCCAAGCGAGAAATACAAATGGATGACGAAATAAGTTTGCAGAGCCGAATTCATTATATTTGTTATATACAATATTATTGCTGTGTTTGTATGTACAAAAACCAAGTAGTAAATTTTGTTAATCTTAAAACTGCATATTATTATCCTTTTATATCTGAAAATTTGTAAAACAGGCAACAGTGTAAGATCACAATAGTCAGAAATTATAACCTTAAAATCGAACATCTGACAGTGACATTTAAAAACCCTGATTTAAAACACAATCAGCCCCATTTACAATACTTTTCCATAGCTAGGCGAGATCCAGAAACAAATGGAATCGTGTATACATAACGTATTCTGGTAAATATTTTTCATTTATTTACAATAATCAGCTTCCACTGGAGTCAGATATGCAATCACATATTGGCCATTCCATAAATAAGTGCACTCTTTTTGGGGATACATTAGGGATTTTAGCGAATTTCACATACAAAGGCTACCAAGACATGATTTTTGGTTGTTGCTAGAGGTTAAACAAAGGAATGTTTCAAAAATAATAACAATATTAACTTTTAGTACACTTTTATTTTAAACTCAAAAATATCGTAAACCGTTAAATAAAACAAATCTCATAAAATAATCAAATACTTATGTTTTAATTTTCTTGAAAAAAATATATATTATACCCCAATCCTTAGAATATTTCCGTTTTCAGGCACTTTTTGAGATGTGATTTTTTTACATGAGCAAATCTCACAAAATACTCATGTTTTAATTTTCTTGAAAGAGATATATGTTATACCCCAATCCTTCCTAAGAATATTTCTGTTTTCAAAAAGATGGGCACTAAACCTTTTGAGATATGATTTTTTTACCCGTGCGCTGCATTGACGTGATTCGCTCACCGCGATTCGAGCCATTACACCAAGCGCGTAAAAAAAATCATATCTCAACAAGTTTTAAAGTGCCCATACTTTTGAAAACGGAAAAATTCTTAGGAAGGATCAGGGTATAACATATATTTCTTTTAAGAAATTTAATACATGAGTATTTGATTATTGTTTGAGATGGTTTATTTATTAAAAAAAATCTATATAAAATAAGTTTTTTCGTTTGGGAAAAAAATGTATTTTAAACTTTGAACATTTAAGCATAAAAAAGTCAAGTATAAGTTTATATTGTTATAACTTTTGACACAATAATTTGTTTAACCTCTTGATAGCCTTTATAATATATGTGAAATTCGCTAAAATCCCTGATGTACCCCCAAAAAGTGTGCACCTATTTATGGAATAGCCGATATACACTTAGCAGAAATAAATATTTCTGCATCTGAAGTACATTCATCATTGCTGAATATTGATGTTAAAGGTAGTTCTGGTCCTGAACAATTACCACCGCAGTGCAGTTACTTCAATCTTGTCATTATTCAATGTATATGCCATTGTATTCTCAATGTTATTATTGTCTCGGGGTGATTTTCCTTCCTTTTGGAAGTCTTATTATGTTCAGCCCATCTTCAAATCTAGTAATAAAAACGATGTCAAAAATAATCGTCCTTTCTGTATTTTGTCCGCTAATCCGAAAATGTTCGAATCACTTATTATTACCTACCTGTCCAACACATTTAAGAATGTCATCTCACAGCAGCATAGTTTCATGAGTGAACGCTCCGCGGATACTGATCTTTTTTTGTACTAAAAGTTTATATTGTTATAACTTTTGACACAATAATTTGTTTAACCTCTTGATAGCCTTTATAATATATGTGAAATTCGCTAAAATCCCTGATGTACCCCCAAAAAGTGTACACCTATATATGGAATGGCCGATATACACTTAGCAGAAATAAATATTTCTGCATCTGAAGTACATTCATCATTGCTGAATATTGATGTTAAAGGTAGTTCTGGTCCTGAACATATACCACCGCAGTGCAGTTACTTCAATCTTGTCATTATTCAATGTATATGCCATTGTATTCTCAATGTTATTGTCCCGGGGTGATTTTCCTTCCTTTTGGAAGTCTTCTTATGTTCAGCCCATCTTCAAATCTAGTAATAAAAACGATGTCAAAAATAATCGTCCTTTCTGTATTTTGTCCGCTAATCCGAAAATGTTCGAATCATTTATTATTACCTACCAGTCCAACACATTTAAGAATGTCATCTCACAGCAGCATAGTTTCATGAGTGAACGCTCCGCGGATACAGATCTTTTTTTGTACAGTAATTTTATCTTACAATCACTTCAGGTGAAAATGGGCTTCCGTGAAGAGTACACCATCGTCTATTGGGGGTTCTCGGAGATCGCGACACAGGTTCATACGGGTTTCAAAATCCCTTTCAATTAATTCCTGTGCAACAACTATTTTGTAGGGATGCATTTTGAGGTCCCGGTGTAAAATTCGCCGAATACTGCGGTTGGATATCGCCAAAGCAAGCGAATGTTTTCGTGCCGAACGACGCGGGGAACGTTCAATCGCGGCTCTCACATTGGCCACGTTTTCAGGTCCTGTTGCTGTCCTGGGACGTCCAGGCTACTTCTTTTTCAATGCTGAACCCGTCTGTCGAAAATTTGACACCCACACTTTAATCGTAGCGTGATGTGGACCAGGATCATGACGCCCGAGTCCGAAATGAATTCGAAAAGCACGTTGTGTAGCAATTATCGAACCGCCGTTTTCGATAAACCGCTCAATAACAAAAGCACGATGTTCACCAGACCAAGGCATGTTGACTAATGACAAATGGTATAAAACCGGCTTTCTAACTGTTTTTACCCCACCACTCTACCTGTTCCCTCTTCTGAGAAAAAGTGATTTGAAATCGGATAGGAAAACTGCTCCTCCCTGTATATAAAATGTCGTATTATGTTTTAGTCGTAAATTAACAAATAATTAATTATGTTGAAACTGTTAGAGATCTAGGTGATTATTTTGATACAAAACCACATTTGCATACCACAGTTATTGCTAAAGCAAACAGAATACTCGGGTTTTACAAACCTCTGGGGATGTTACCAATATCGGCAGTTTATCTACTTTGTTACTTTAGTTCTGTCAGTATTGAAATATTGTAATATTATTTAGTCGCCATACTTTAACTGTTACATATTGAGCAGCTTGGTGGTGTAGTGGTTAGAGTGTTGTACTGTCACGCCACGGACCGGGGACTGGCCTAACAAGTTGCCTGCATTTGTATAGGGTTGGGTTGGAACTCCCACCGGGTTCGGCAAAATTCCCGGATAGCTGTAGACCTAATCTCCGGCGTCATGATTGGCCTTAGCAGCGGAAATTCAATGTGGTAGTGGGTGGATTTGGAATTCTCTATTGGAGATGAAAAATGTGCGTGTCCTCATGATATCTTGATTTCATGCCGCACTGCAGTTACTGCTTAACTGGATCAGTACCGTTCCTGTTATTCTTCGGATTTCTTCTTTTTCGTTGCAGTTAATTGTCAGCTTTTCTTCTTTCGGGGATGATATGATTCGTTGTCGGGTGTCTTCTTTATTTCCGGTTGGTTTGGGTTGAGGATGCTGTAGGTGCATTTTCCTTCGTGGAATTCTTCAGGGTGTCTGTTGTATTCTGTTAGTTTGTATGTGTCACATCCATCAATAAAATTCTTGATATATTTTTTCATATTCTTACACCAATACGCTCGTTGTAAATGTTTAATAGTTTCCTCTATTCCTCGATGGTTATGAGGTCCTTCATGCTATTTCAAAATGATATCGATTTGTTTCATCGGGTCATTGACTATTCTCGCTCTCCTTAAACATCTGATTATCTTCGGTCCTTTGTCATTAAATTTTTCGATATAAACTTTGCAACATTTTTGATACAATTTATCTTCTTCTGTATATAAATAAATTGTTTTATTATTCTTTAAAAATATCAAAAATATTTTGATCGACATTTGTACGTGAGATTTTGCATTCATAAATCATGCGTCCGTCATCGTTATTTATTCCTGTACGTAATATAAATTGTATGTATTTATTGTCCAAAATTGTATCTTGAATTTCAATTCCTTTCGTTGGTTCGTATGTTGCGTTTGAATGAATAGGGTTCTCATCAGAATCTTAAATTTCTTCTACATTCTGTTCTCTGATTTTTATTCCTTTTTGGGCTATTCCTGGTCCGAATCTTGTTTGTTGTTGTTCTGGGCTTGTTGTTTCTGACTCGTCAATATCGATTCTAAGTTTTCTTAGTAATTGATCAATTTCGTAACTATCAACGTTTATATAAACTGATTGTAAATCATTATTTTCTTCGGGTGTCATTAAATTTAGTTGCTCTATCTGAATTCTGGATAATGCGTCAGCGTTATAGCTTAAATTACATTTCTTATGTTTAATCTCGAAATCGTACTCTTCTAGTTTGATTTTCCATCTCATTAAACGACTATTCTGTTCTTTTGGGGACCAAAGCGAAATCAATGGTTTGTGATCGGTGTACAATGTAAATTTCCTTCCGTAAATGTAAGGTCGAAACTGTTTGACGGCGTAGACAACGGCCAAAAGTTCTTCTTCGATGGTAGAATATTTAAGTTCGGTTTCTGAAAGCGTTCGAGATGCATAGAAAATTGGTTTATCCGATCCAACGGTTCCTTGGGATAATACGGCTCCTAGTGCTACGTCAGATGCGTCTGTTGTGATTATAAATTCTCTTTCGAAGTCTGGATATTGCAAAATAGGGTCATTCATAAGAAGCGTTTTTCATTGTTCAAAAGCGGCTTCGTATTCTGCTGTTGGTTCAATTTATGCATTTCTTTTTAAGCACTTTGTAAAAGGTTTCGTTATAAGTGCAGTCTTAAATGAACTTTCTGTAGTATCCGAGAAGTGCTAGAAATGACAATTTCTTTTTTTGTTTTTGGTATTGGGTATTTTTCAATTGCTCTGATCTTTTCAGTATTTGGTTTTACTCCTTTTTCAGATATTGCGTGTCCTAGATATTTTAATTCCTTTTTTAGAAAGTCACATTTTTCTAAACATATTTTAAAATTGGCTTCTTTTAAGCGTTGTAGAACTTATTTGAGTTTGGTTATATGTTCCTCTAGTGAACTTAAATATATGATGATGTCATCTAAGTATACAAGACAGATATCTTTTGTAATCCTCGAAGTACGTTGTCCATTAACCTTTGGAAGGTTGCCGGGGCGTTCTTCAGTCCAAAGGGCATACGTCTGAATTCGTAATGTCATTGTTCTGTTGTAAATGCTGTTTTCGGGGCATCCTTGGGCTCCATTTCTACTTGATGTAATACTCGCGAGGTCTAATGATGTAAAGTATTGTCCTCGTCCCAATTTATCAAGAATATCGGCGATATTCGGAATTGGTTATTTATCTTCGATCATCTGTTTATTCAGTTGTCGATAATCGATCACCATTCTCTTCTTTACTTTTCCGTCCTTTTCTGTAGTAACAATATGCACGTGTGCTGACCATGGGGATATACTTTCTTGTATTATGTCTTGTGATAAGAGTTTATTAATTTCCTTTTTAAATTCGCGTCGCATTTCTATTGGTTGGCGATACATGCGAACATACACTGGTTTGTCATCTTTCATATTTAATGAATGTTTAATTTCGTGAGTAAAGGTTAATTTCTGTCCGTCCAAATAAAATATATCCTTGAATTTCAACACTAACATTTTTAATGAAGCTATTTCTTCGATATTTAAATTGTCTTTATTTAAAAGTTTGTTTACTTCTTGTTAAAATAATTCTTTCGATGAAGTTGGTTGAATTCCTTTATTGTATGACTCAGTAAATTCTTGAACTGGTGTTAAATTTATATGATGAGCTTTTCCTGATGTTTTAATAATTTTATCGGTGATGTTGTTAATCCGTATAAGGTTTTTCCATTATTTACTTCGACTAATGCGGGTGGTGATAAAATAAATTCCTTTTCTCCTAATTTTGTTCGTGTTTGGGGAAAATATGCATGTCCGTTTGTCATGTTATTGACTGTGTATTCAACTACTTGAGAAGTGTTTGGAAAAAGTTTAATATCGCCTAAACTGGTATAATAGGGGATTTTTACTTTCTCTGTCTTAAGTACTTCTTCAACAGTATCAATTTGTGCTTTAATTGATTTTATTAAATCCATTCCTATAAGCATATCGTGATAATTTGAAAAATGAAAACAATAAAATATGTGTTCACCTTCTTCTTTAAAAATATCAGGTATTTTGACTTTAAGAGCTTTTGATCCTTCTTCTATGCCATGTGGTGTTTGAATTTTGAATTCTTCGTTGATTGCATAATTATCTTTCATTGTATTATAAATTTCTTCACTTATCAGAGATTTTGATGCACCTGTATCAATTAAAATTTTGTAGTTTTGAAATTTTAATTAAGGTAGTTGTGGGTCTAATTGGGCGTTGTATGTAATTATTCCGTGAGTTATGTTTCTTCGATTATCTCGGCGGCCATAAAATTTATAGCAGCATTTTGTTTTTCGGGCGTTACTTTTTTGTTTATTTCTTTCTTAAGGCCCTCCTCGATTGCTAAGTATTCACTTTCGTCGTATTCATAAATTTCGTAATTGTAATCATTACATTGCTGTTGTTGAGTACAATAATTTTCATCGTCATAAGCAAATTCATTATAATTAGATGAAATTTCTTCTTGTTTTTCAAGCATTGAGTGTTGTAACCAAGGTCTTTTATTTTCACGTATTGAAGATGAAGCGGGAAGTTTAAAAGCTGTCGGATCAACTTCCGTGGTTTGTTCATATCTCTGGTTCATGTACGGTCTGTACTGATTGTAGGTTGTTGGTGTGCTGTTTATTCTTTGAAATTGTGCACGTTGTGGCATTTGTTGGTGTGGAAACTGCGCATATTGGGGCACTTGTCGTTGTGGAGGAATGAAGCGATGACCAATGTTTATCGCTGGTCTGTTCATCTGGAATGTCTTGCTAATCCTTCTGCTGTTTCTATGACATTTGGGTTTCTTAATTTTACTTCAAGTCCTATTCGGTCATTTATCATGTCGAGTCCAAATAAGAATGTGCGAAGAGCAATTGAATTGTATTGTGCAATCTTCATTTGACGATTTGTGTTTTAAGATTTTTATAAGTTTTGTAAATTTTGGTTTTGTCCTAAACTAAAATATTTCAAATTTTCTTCTTCTTTTAATCTAACTATCAATTGCATTTGATATTGTAAGCCATTATAAATGTTTTTAATGCGAAATCATCATAATGTGTGATTTTTATCATCTTTCATTAACATCTTGAATTGTTGTATTTAATTTAGCAAATAGAAGACTTCGTGCGTCCTGACGAATTCTCATGCCAAACCGTGAAGGTGTTTCATTTTTTGTGGTTTAATTGAAATTAAATCCTGTATAAGACAATCTGTGCCTCTTTGATCAGAAAATGTTTGATTTAATGCATTTTTAATAAGTTGCCAATTATTAAATTCGGCTCGTGTGCCAATTAAATCAGCTGCACGGTTTTTGAGTTTACCGAGAATCGTATCAAGCAAGCAGATGTTTATCGGATCGTTAACATTTTGCCCGTTTTGAAATGCAAGAACTAAATGTTCACATGCGTTGATAAATCTATTTAAATGTTGGTATGTTATCAGCTTGATAACGTAAAAGTGCTACATTTACTTCCATATTTCTGTTATTATCTATTTCTCTTTCAAATTCGTTTAACTGTTCAAGTATATCGTCAAATGCTAACATTAATTATGTAAAGTCCTAAAATTTCATTTAAATGTATGAACTTAAAATTATTTGGATCTTAAAATTATTTTTGTTTAAATTATTTTGAGATTAAATGCTAAAGAAAAGCAAGTATGCAAAAAAATGGAAAATTAACTTACAATACGATTATTTTAATTAAGGATTTCTTCATTGTTTTGTTTGTTTTTGTTTCTTAACCAGCGATGTGTGTCCGGAATTCCAGGTCTTCCTAATCCTAAACTCTCCTTGGTAATGTCCCTATTTTTTTTTTTCGGATGCAGGTACTTTTGGCGATTCTTTTCCTTTGAAGATTTCTAACACTCCGAAATGTTTGTTTTGCGGATCGTTCGTCGAACTAATCGATTATCGGACCAGATTCTCGATTGAACTGCTTCGACGATTTGTTTGTCGTATTAACCGAACTAACCAATTGATCTGTTTCAACGATCTTAGCGACTGCGCCAGTTTTGGTTGGTTAATTGCCGTTTGATTTTTTAAAAAGTAAAATATGTTTGAGTGCGAATTAGAAAGGGGGTACCACAAAAATAAATTACTTCTCAAGACTTACTTTTATTACTCATAGGAAAAAGATAGAAAAAGCGGCGATTCCCAGGGCTGCACTTTACGACCCAGATCCATAAAACTTAAACTCCGGATTATCTTCGATGACCCGTGATCGGACACGTACTAGAGAAATGCCATTATATACTTATTCGCGCAGCGTTAGGTGCGAACATCCCGCCATCCATTGAGCGTTATGTTTAATACACTTTGTAATTAGTCGATTGGCAACATTCACAGGACGCGCAATTGTTGTGCTGGTTTTAATGGCAGCACTCCTTGGAATCCCGTCTGTACCTCCACGTAACGATAGAATTCGTCCCATTTGCCCCTGCAATGGAGGAAGATTATCCTCCCTGATTATCACAAGCTATCCTTCCTTCAGCATTTCACTCTTCGTGTGCCACTTTCCTAGGGTATGCAGCTCAGAAAGATACACGCCGCTCCGGAGATCGTTTCCATACATGTTGTCTCATCTTCTGGGTCAATTTCCTGCTCAGCCAATTGTCGCGAGTTATGGTACCCCAAAAGTGCCGACCTCAACACTTTGCGCTCCTACATATAATCCACCCACGGGGATGCTCGCCAGTCTATACATCGACTCGGCTGCGGACGATTCAAAACGCGATTTACGTGGAGTGTCTAAAGAACCCTAGTGACTGGTAACATTGTGAAAAGTGGGCAATTAAATGCTTTACACTGGACTGATGAGTGATTTACACCTACACAAATAAAACGTTTGTTTGTTCACTGCGGCAACTCGGTCGTCGTTGTTCATATTTGCGAAAAATTTACCTTCTGTCTGTTGATTTTGACTGAAGCACTTTTATATTGTTGCCTGAGTTTGAATCACAAGATTGAGGTCCTTGTAGGCAGGCAATTCATCGCATATTAGTCCCTCCTATTCTTTTTCCAGATTATTTTAAGCTGATAAACAATCAGCTCGATTAAAATGTCACTCTGCTTGTCGATTAATCGCTTTTAATGAGGCAAGGTTTAATGATACAATGTCGATTAACTCACGTAGTGCAACGCAGTTATCTCTTTTTATTTGTTAGAGATTAATCAGCGTTCTGGTGTGTTTTTTAGCAATGAAACGTTAATTTTGGTACCTGGCTTCCAATCGTTTGTTTCCACGCTATTCCATATTCAAAGTCAGAGACTTTAAACACTTGAATCGCTCAAGCAGCTTCCCCTTTCAGTGAACATTGAAGATAATAAAACTTCTCTATGTTGATTAACGTGTTACGGTTATGTATCAACGAATTGAATAACTCGCGGAAGGAGGCCCACTCGTCATAGTTTCTAGTGAATGTAGGGAAGAGGCGTATTATCGGGAGCTCCGAGTCCGGCGCTGTTGACTCGTTACGTTGTTTACTCGATGGACTGTTGATTTTCAACTTCGCGGCGATTTTTTGGGCAGATTTCACAAACACGCACGATTAATCCGAAAATGACACAAAGTTTGACCGAAACCGTAGATAGTTAGAAAACACTGACAACTAAGTCTCTCACGATTTTGTAAAACAGTCGCGAGGTAGGTTATAGATTACTCTAATGTATAAACGTAAAACTTTGCACAAGTTGATTTGTTTTAGTTTGAATTAAACTCCTTTCATTAATTTCCAATAACAGGAAGGAGCATGGTTACGCGATGAACCTAATTTTATTTTTCATAATTAAATAGACACTATAATTCGGAATAAAAAGTTGTACAAACATCGTGCATCGAAATATTTACAAATAATTATATACAATAGTAATAAATAACACTAATAAATATACATAAAAACAACAAATACAAAATTACGATAAAAACTCAAATGATTGATTGTAAAACCCAATATGATAGAAAATGAAAGTGATAGAAAAACAGTTAATGGCAAAGACAAAGTTTAAGATAAAGACATATTTGTAAATTGTATTATATTAGTATTGAGAATGAACACATAGTGTTCGAAATGTAGATTTAGTAAATAAAAGTAATCAGTGAAGAAAGAGATTACTACAATAATTATTGTAATAATGAAGTTAGTAACTACTGTCAAACACCTTAATTGTAAAAATAATATCTATTTGTTACTATAATGCTATAATTGAGTGTTTTATCAATTATTACATGTAAGAATTAAAATATTTGTGTTTTGCAATGCTAACCGGCGAATCAACTTTCTATACGCTCAATACGCCTTAACACCTTTTTTTTTTTTTTTTTCCACATGAGGTGGAATCGCTTAGCGTCCCTGCACTACGGTCTCCGTGGTCCTTTTGTGCTCCTCTGGTTATTTTACTCCCTGGATATTCCTGTGTCTTCTAAGAAGTCCAGGAGTTTGGGTCAGGGGATGTTCTTGAGCTGTTCTTCAGGAAGCACGGGCTTCCCGAGTTGCTCCGTGCGTTGCCGTTTATAGGCTTCGCAAGTGCACAGTAGGTGTTGGGGAGTTTCCTCTTCTTCCAAGCACCCACGGCATAGGGGGCTTTTCTCAAGACCCATCCTATGTTTGTGCTTATTCAGGTCACAGTGCCCAGTAACTAGTCCTGTGATTTTCCTTAACACCCTCCTTAACACCCTTATTCAATAACATATAGAAATAAAATATTTATATTTCGGAACCGTAACTAAGTAATCAATTCTTTATACCATTGTCGTAAGAAAGTTAGTAATTGTCTACAATCGCCATGATTGTTTAAAACTTGTATATTGAGCGCTTTTATCACTGTCCAATAACAATACATCCATATGCTCTCCAATACCCATTTTGTAATAAAGTAAGTAATTACTTCAAACTCCTTTAATATAATAATATATCACGTCACAAGAGCGGATAAGTTGAGTGAGTGCAGTATTCCACGAGTTGCCACACTACTCGAGAAACATTTGATACCTACGCACTAAAATAATAAACACAGCATAAAAGTACAACTCATTTATTTAATCATTTTTTATAGTAACTGTATGTTTTTGATTATTACACTAAAAAAGACTCCTTACTTCACTTTTTATTTTTATCGTTAGATGTACATTTCGACACACAAAGTGCTTATTATCAATAACAAATTTTTGATAGTAACATGACATTGATAAAATCTAAATTACTACTTATCAATCAATATACATCAAAGAAATGTTAGCTTTCAGCCCGACGAATCATATCTCCATACGCTTGTAATAAAATTAGTAAATGCCGTCTAACACCCTTACTTGTAAAAAAATAGCCATTTGTAACTAGCGTGTACACAAATCTCGTCGAGATTTACATGATTGTTTAAAACTTGCTATGGTAAAGTGGATTAATGACTGACATCAATACATCTAAGAATATTTGTATCTCGGATTCATAACCGATAAATCTGTTCTTCATACGCACAATAATCTCGTAATAAAATAAGTAACATGATTATTTGAACTTGTAATACAACGTTTTTATCACTAGCATCAATATATAAATACATCTATGAATCAAAATAAATACATCTATGAATTATAGAATTATAACCCACGAATCAATCTCCATGTACTCAACGCGCTTGTCTTAATACAGTTAGTAATTGACGGCTAACACTTTGAAAAATTGACATTTGTTCCGAGCGTGTACACGAATCTTGATAAGATTGACATGATTATTTAAACTTGTGGTAATAGAACGTTTTTATGACGTTCCAACATCAGTACATCCAAGAAATGAAATATTTGCATTTCGGAATCATATACATCCAAATAAAATACATCCAAATAAATGATTATTGAGGTTCGTATACCGCAATTAACAAATGGTAATGTTTATAAAATATTTCCGATTGACAGCAATTACGACACAAGTGTAATGAGCATATGAAGACTTGATACGATTTGAAGAACATATGAAAACTTCCAAATGACCCTGAGACAATGATATGGAGGACAGAATATACAACGGCATTATACATTGAATAATGACAAGATTAAAGTAACTGCTGTGGTATTTGATAACATATTCATAAATGGTGACTGTACATCAGATGCAGAATAAATTATTTCTGCTAAATATTTATTTCTGTAATTGCAAATCTGACTCTAGTGTAGCGAACGTTGATTATTAAAGACCAATAAAAAATATTTGCCAGACGCATTAGTTATGGTTGGTTTCTCATTATTTATCTGAATATCATCGAAGCAGATTATTCTAGACGTAGATTTTACATATATCCAAAAATGTGCTGGTTTGTTCAGTATGCGTTATGTAGTTATCATACGATTTAGTAGTTGAAATAAACATTTGTGACTATCGTGTATACGAATCTTAGCGAGATTACTATGATTGTTTAAAACTTGTAGTGCTAGATCGACATCAATACAATTTTTACTAGCCGGCACACGAATCTCAATGAGACAACATTATTTAGACTTTGTTACCAGGGATTATTTCTTATCTCCGGCAACAAAAACAACTAGTCTCCCGTCGTTTGGGCAGTGCTCTGGCCCACCCAGAGGGAGGATTTGTGACCAGTTGTCCGTTTTTCAGAAAGAATGATTTTAATTGCTCAAGATTCGTCGAATAAATTATGTCATTATGCGAATCTTAGCCGGCTGGTCACTGCGCCACGACAAACAACCCCACTCCACCATCATTTTCATATTATATGTACTTGCGGGCGGCAAATCGGAAGACAGTGGAAGTGAAAGATCCAACTTGTCAATAAGTGCAGTGCAAAAAACAAAAACAAACTAACGTCTCAAACACTGACGATTCGTTTTATTTTTTGTATTAGTGCCAGTGCACTAATCGCCGTCAATACAATGCCACCTTGCTGCCGCCACCACCTCAAATTCGCCGTCCATACGGTCAATACGCTTGTAGTAATAAAGTTAGTAGACGCTGCCTAACAGCATTATTTTAAAAAAAAAATCATTTGTTACTAGCGTGTATACAAATATCGAATAGATTACCAGGCTTATTTGAAACTGTCATAGAAATAAAATATTTGTATTTCGGAAGAATAACTAACAATTCAATTCTGTATCCGCCTTTCACACATGTCGTAAAAAGTTAGTAATTACAGTCTAACAGTTCTATTTTAGCAAATTAAACATTTGACTGGCATGTCCAGGAATCTCGCTAAGATTTACATGATTGTTCTGTTTTTAAAAGAACTTTTAATACAGTTTAATTTTATATTCAAATATTAGTATTTCGGACTCATATACAGCACATCAATTCTCCATACGCTGAATATGCTTGTAGTAAGTAATTGCTACCTAACACTTTTGATTTACAAAAATAGACATTTGAGATGAGAATAATCATGTAAATCTCATCAGTCTATCTTTGTAAAACAAAAGTGTTAGTGTTACTTGTTGCTACTAATAAGAGAGCGTTTTTACCATTGTTAAACATCCAAACATCCGAGAAATGAAATATTTGTATTTCGAAATCATAAAATTAGTATTTGACGTGTAATACCACTATAAAACTGCTGTCTTGTTATAAGGTGTCTCTTTATTTTAAAAATGGTACGTAGACGATTCTCGTTGAGATTAAAATGTAATAGTGCATATTTATCAATACATCGGAGAATTTAGACATTTGTATTTCGTAATCAAACCTGACGAATCAAAACTCCATACGCTTAAAAATGTTAGTAAATGCTGTCCAACACATTTATTTAAAAAAAAAAAAATTATTATCAGCATGTACACTATTCTCGACGAGATTAGTATAATTGTTTAAAACTTGTTGTGAGTCACTGTCTAACTACAATACATCTAAGAATGAAAATATTTGTATTTCGGAATTATAACTGAAGAATCAATTCTTTGTACGCTCAATACGCATGTCATATTAAAGTTAGTAATTAGCTCCTAGCACCTTTATTTCAGAAATATCAACATGTATTAGTAGCGCCTATACGAATCTCGAAAAGATTAATATGATTGTTTAAAATTTGTATATTGCGCTATTTTATTATTGCCTAATATCAATACATTTCGGTATCATCACGGAGGTAATTACTGTCAAACACCTTTATACAAAAATAATTACCATTTGTTACATTAATCGCCATGATTCTTTAAACTTGTAGTAATACATCGTTGTTATCACTGTGTATAATAAAAAAATCGAAAATTCAAATATTTGTATTTCGGAAAGATAACCGACTTTCCAATTCTCTCTCTCCTCTCTTTAGCGTATCTAAATACGAATATCGTAATATTGTTAGTAAGTGGCGTCCTAAAATAGGATTCCTAAGCGACGACTTGAGCCGCGTGACTTGTGCCGCGTGACTAGGGCCGTCACGACTGCTTTGACTAAGGCTGTATGACTGTATTGAGTTTTCTTTATATTTTTAAAATGATTACAATAATATGAAATATATTTCTAACAAGATATCACGTTTCTGTCAAATTTGTGGTCAATGAAAATCATTTTAAAAATATAAAGAAAATGAATGAAAATCAAACACAGTTATGAATCGAAACACTCTTATCTCTAATTTAATATTTATTTTAATTTTATCATTCAACATATATTTTTTTACAATATTTTTCTATAAAGAAAATCAAAAGATTTTATAACGATCTTATAGAAATTGAAGTAATAGTCGCTGCATAGGAATCTTACCAAGCAATTAGCGCAACATGACACTAGCCGTCGCTTTACACCTTTATTTTAAAAAAATAAACATTTGTAAATAGGGTATACACGAATCGAAAAGGAAAAACATTATTCTTTGATTATACGCTTGTCGTAATGATTTGTGTTAGAACACCTTTAATTTAGAAAAATAGACATTTGGTTCTTGCGTGTGCATGAATTTTGATGAGAATGACATAATTATTTAAATTTGTTGAATCTTGATCAGATTAACATAGGTTGTAGTCATAGAGCATTTTTAGAACTGTTTAGTATCAATACATTCGAGAATTTAAATATTCCTATATCGGAATCAAACTCTCCATAAAAATAAATATTTGTTACTAGCGTGTACACGAACCTCGACTAGATAAAAACATGATTGTTTAAAACCTGTTGTGATAGGATCTAACATAAATTCATTTGAAAATTGAAATGTATGCATTTCACAATCATAATTCTCTATATGCTTGTCGTAATATAGTTAGCAAATCCCGCTTAACACTTTTATTAAAGAAAAATAGACATTTGCTCCCAACGTGTACACAAATCTCGATGAGATTCTAATGATTATTTAAGCTTGATTGTTCATCAATATATCCGAGAAATAAAATATTTGTATTTAGGAATCATAACTAACAAATAAATCTCCATACACTCTTTACACATTTTGTTATTTATATAGATATTAATATTTTATTACTGTCTAATATGAATACATCCAAGTTAATAAACAATTGTATTTTGGAATTATAAACGAAAACCAATTTAACTCGCGAGTTATCTTTCGCGGACCGAAGATTAACTTTTTAAAAAGAATTTATTTTGTTGGGAGTGGAAATCGACTGTACATTGCCTTATCTTCATGAGATAAAATGTATTTATAATACTGTGGATCTTCGCTAAGCACAATTCCAGTGTGGGTGGTGCGATAACTCCTCCATCCGTAGAAGTGACATCGGCTAATAAGGTCCAGATGGAACGTTAATAGGATTTGCATTACTTCTAATTATGAAAGATTTTAATTTTTGTCTGTTCTTAATAAAATATTTAAGCAAATACAATATTATTATCAAAATCAGTATGCATGAGAGAGATTGCAACTAGCATCCAATTAATTTTGTAGTTATGGGTTTCAAGCATTTGCTGAGATTCAACGTGTTTTTCCAAAGTGTTTATTTGTTGTTTTAAAGTTGAGAATTTCGATATATCGATTCCAGTTATATTTATTGTTTTTAAGTTTACATTTAATTCACTTTGTTTTACATGAATATTAGGCATTGTAATTAACGATGGGGAATATTCTGTTTTAAATTTTGATATTGTTTTTAAATTGAATTTTCATTTCCAAGAAGTGATTTTCGTTGTATCAATTTTGTTGAAAAATGAATTTCGATAGTGGATTCATTTTCGGCAATTATGATCCATGAATTGCTATTATCAACTTTGATAATTTGGTTTCCAAAATTAGAAATTTTTCGAGATAAACAATTTCTTTCTTTTGCGTAAGTGATTAATTGTACTGTACATGTTTTTTCGTTTAGGTTATGTAAAACTTTAGATTCGCATAAATATGATGTTTTTTCAAGGTGAAAGCAGCGATCGTGTTCTTCGATAAACGAATTTTTCGTTTAAAAGTATAAATTTAGAATCTGGCATTATTAATTCATTATTTTTATTTGGAATAGGGTAGAGTTGGTAATATTCATATTTAGATTTTTCAATTAATGGAATCTTAATGATGAAATGTATGACCATTTCTTTTTGGTACGTTTTGACTTTTACAATTTCTTCGTATTTAGGCATATTTTCTAATGTTGGTTCGAATATAAGAGATGTATCTTGCAGATGTTCTTGAATTCCTTTCAATTCATTTTGTAATTTGAGAGGATTAATAATGCTTGGGTGCATTTCTGAATGTTTAGTAAAACTTTGAGCTGTTATCAATTGATTTAAATAATCATTGATTTCATTGATCGATGCGATTAAAGCTAGTTGGGTATTGATTGTCATTTGAATCCATGTACAATCTGATAATTTTGTTATCGACATTTTTAAAGTGTATATATCATTTACAATTGTGTTTTGGTTTTTAATTAATATTGAAATACTTTTATTAGTTTCATCTATTAATTGCTAGGTCCAAAGTAGTGAAGTATTGGCATTTTCCTAATTTGTCGAATATATCTGTTATGTTGGGTAATGGGTATTTATCATCAATAGTCTATGACTATTCTCCATTTCTTCTTTCCGCTTGCATCAATCTTTTTCGGAACTATCCATAGTGGTGATGACCATGGTTATTTTGAGGGTCTAATTATTCCTTGTTTTGTCATAGATTCAATTTGATTTTTGATTTCTGTTTTATGAATTGGTGGGTATGAATGATAAAGGGATTCCTGGACAGTACATAATATCTCTTTATTCATATCATAAATTTCTAATTGCTTTATATTCTTCTTTGTTTAAATGTTCTAAACGTAAGTTTTTTAAATTTTGTTTTTGAAGTGCGTTAAAGTTTATTTCTGTTTTTAATTCATTTTTTTCAAAATTAATATTATTAATTTCTAACGGTCCTGAGTGAATGTTTAGTTCTGGAAGTATAAATGTAATATCTTCTTGAGTTGGATTTATTATGAGAATGTTTGTTGAATTATTTTCTATTTTACATATTCCTGCTGGTATTTCTAATTCCATATTAAATTTGTAATTTTCTATCATTCCTTCTTTATTCTCACAGTTATGTGTCATTAAATGAATTTGTATTTGTGTTAATGATGGTACTTTAATTTTCTTTTTGCATGTTAAAATAATTTCGTTGCATTTGTTTTCTGGTAAATGAAGTGGAATTTGAGCATGTGGTGTAACTATTTTATTATTTTTGAAGTCTATTACTGCATGTAGTTTTTGAAGTAAATCGGTTCCTATTAATCCTTGATAATCCTTATGAAAATTAAAAATATAATGTTTATGTAAAATATCTGGTCCGTTGAATATATCTGATAATCCAATGTTTATTGAGTAATTATGATTTGTAATTTGATGTGGAGTTTTAATTTGAAAGGGATCTATTTCAATTATCTCTGGAAAATATTCTTCTGCAATTTCTTCATTTATAGGGTTCTAGTTGATCCAGTATCAATCATAAATTTCGCGTCAATTTCGGGAATTATTATGTAAGGTAATTTATGAAAATTCCAGATGTTGAGTTCTAAGTATTGGGGTTGTTCAAGGCTGGTGTTGTAAAATTTTCTTCTGTTGAATCTTTAATATTTTCTTCATATTGTTCTCCATCATAGAATTCTTCTTGATCATATTCTTCAAATTGTTCGTACAATTGTTCAGGGTCTTCTTGGTGATAGAGTTCTTGTGCTGTATATCTTGGTTGTTGTTGTTGTGGGTATATCATTGCAGTATTTCCTGATGAAATTTCCATTGGTGTTGGTGTCGGTTTCTGAAATTTGCGAAGTTTTGAGGTATTAGTTACTCCGGAAAATTGTGTTTTTATTTGATTTGGTCTGACAAATTGTTGTTGTGGTTGAAATTGTTGTTGAGGTTGAAACTGCTGTTGAGGTTGAAACTGTCTTGGTTGGCGATATTGTCTTTGTGAAAATTGTTGATTAGAAGTTGAAGGATTTTGTTGTTATTGATAATTCGGATTATTTCGAATCGGTAAAGGTAATTCTCAAATTATGATTTCGTGTTTTATTTTGTTTTCCTGAATTTTGATTTGAATGTAACTGAGTTTGGTGGTAATTCATATTTTCTTCTTCTACTGCCATACGCATTGCGTCTTCGATTGTTGCTGGTGAATTACAACGTAATAGATGACTCATGTGGCTGCTAAATATGCTTTTAGTGTTGTTGCATTATATAAATTTCTCTTTGCATCTTTGATATCTTGGTGAATATTTTGATGTTCTAATTTATTCAATAAAAGGCATCGAATATCGATACATTTGTCTGCAAATTGTAAAGGTGTTTCATTTGCTTTTTGCTTTATCATGACAAGGTCTCTTAAAATTGATTCTTCATCTCTCTGATCTCCAAATAGTGAAATTAGTATATCTTTTAATTCTTGTAAGGTGTCAAACGGTCTGGCTGTTAACATTACTGCTGCTTTTCCAATTAGTTTTGATCTTATGTGACATAAGGTGAAACCCGTTCTTGCGACATCGTTATTTGGTGCCATCATTGCCATTACAGATTCACATGTACTTATGATAATTTAGATAATTTAGAAGGTTCTCCGTTAAATTTAGGAATTATGTCTAAAATGTCTTTAACTGTTTGTGGTAAAGCCATATTGTTTATTTGGGGGTTATTTCTTTGAGGGTTCTACTATTTCGTCTAAATCAGTGGTGGGGAAACTTTTTTTAAGACGGGCCATTTGTAATAACCAGACAGTCGTAGGGGGCCAAAGAATAATGCTTAATCGTTAAAAAATTCATGTGTTCTATAAATATATACATATATTATTACATACACTTATTATTTTAATAGTAAAAAAGCAAAAGGTAAGAAAATTATAAGCACAAATTATAAAATGAATTTAGTGTAGTTCTTGATGTGAAGTATTATCACTTTATTTTCTGGTGTCATTACTGGTTGATGGTGCATGAGAAATATTAAATTGACACTGTTTCATTAAAATTTCTGTATAGTCCGGTTCCATTTGCGAAGAAGAAATTCTTAAAACTGATGAAATGTGCTCATCTGTAATTCTGTTTCTTAAAGAAGTTTTCCTAAGCTTCTTTGTTGAAAAGATTTGATGTTGAAAAGATTTGACATTGTCATTATCTTCATTGCATGAGTAATTAGATTTGGGAAATAATCTGGCCTTAAATTTTTATAAAATTCTAGTAATGGTACTGTATGAAAAGTTTGTTTCAGGAGAGTATTACAGTTCAGTTCTATTAACTAAAGTTGAAATTTTGCATCAACTTCTTCGGAATTAACATTGAATGGGGTCGCAAAAATACTTAACTCTGGTTCCATTTTTCAAAAGTCCTGAAATGTCCTTTCAAATTCTGAAGATAGTTTTCTCAAATTAATTTCGAATTTTTTAATCTTATTGTTTGATATAGTGAATTTTAAAGATTGTATTCTTGGAAAATGAGAAAAATCAGATTTAGAGATCTGATTAGCAAATAATAATAACTGTAATTTGAAACTTTTCAGGTATTGCCAAATATCGTGAAGAAACTGATTTTTCCCTTGCAATTTGAGATTAAGTTTATTCATGTGTACGAGAAGGTCTGTGAAAAAAGCGAAATCAGAAAGCCACGTTTCGTTTTCTAAGACGTCAAATTGATTATAAATGTCTTTATCAAGAAGAAAATTCACAATATCGTCTTTTAATTCCCAAATTCTTTCAAATACTTTTCAAGCACCTACTAACCAACGAACTTTGGAATAATACAGGATATCGGAATGCTCAGCATGTACGGACTCCAAAAACTGTTGAAACTGGCCGATTCGCGGGCCGTAGTTTCCCCATCACTGGTCTAAATCGTTTAAATTATGATTCCTTTGATAATGTTCATTTGAATTGTATCACTTGCAGAATTAAATTATTATTTTAATTTTGATTGGAAAAATATGTTGATCTAAGATATTCTTGTTTGAGTTACGTGAAGGTTAGTTTAATGGTAATTAGTTAAGTTTTTTTTTTTTCAATTGATAAAGGGTACATTGTACCCGAAATGTACATATAGAATTAAAATAAAAAAGTGAAGTAAAAGGAATAAAGGAATAACTTAACTAATTACCATTAAAATATGTTGAATTGAACTGTATTATTTTTGTAAATTTCGAATTTTTGAAAACGCTACTGTTTTTTGAAAAATGCTATTGTTTTTTGAAAAATGCTATTGTCGTCGATATCGTTTAATTTGACGTTTTATAACCAAACAATGATATCGGCATTTTAAGGTGAGGATGGGAATTTCGGGTAGTCTCGATGGTTTCTTTAAAGATGGTTTCTCCAATGGTCTTTGAAATTGACAACTGTCTTCTTTTCTTCAAGGGCTTATAATAATTTGACACTTCGACATCATATTATTAAGTGCAACAAGGCCTCATGGTGATCCTGGGATTGGCTTCTTTTTCTTTCTTCTTTTCTTCACTTCTTCTTGGGGGACTGGGATCCGTCGGAGAGTCTGGTCGATCCAGATGTCGAACACGATGGTTCTCTCTCGTGGTTGACTCCAATAGTCAGGGGGAATTTGTTACCGTTGGAAGAGTCTAGGCGATTCTAGAAACCGAACACGATGTTCCTCTTCGATGGTTGCGACTCCGATAGTCAGGAAATTGAATTTACGTTACAAGCCGGACAAATACAGGACGATTTTGGGTTTTTGGTGAATCGTTGAAACGAACGAATTTTGATTAATTCTCCAAATAATCCGAACGACTGCGCCAGTTATCTTTCTTTTAAAAAGAATTTATTTTGTTGGGAGTGGAAATCGACTGTCCCTGCTCAACGTCGCAGCGTAAATTGCCTTATCTTCATGAGATAAAATGTATTTATAATACTGTGGATGTTCGCTAAGCACAATTCCATTGTGGGTGGTCCGATGACTCGCGACAGCTAACCTAGTCTTTTAAAATATTATTTTTATTGTTGTTATAACGGTCTAAAACTACTAAATTGTAATCTAAGAACCACGATGCGGTAAAAAATCAGAAATTGGTCGCAGAAAAGTTTTTTATTTATTTCTTGATAAACATTTTAACTGTTCTTAAACTACTTTTAGTCAATTTCATATTTCTAATATATTAGAAATAGAGCATTTAATTCCTAAGGGATTGTAACTAACTATGTATTATTATATTTTCGTTGATAATCTGTGTATTTTATATCCGTGGCCCATCTGTGTACGTTAATTAAATGGTATAACTTTTAATAGGGCTCCATGCGATGCTGTCAATAATTATGAATTATCGATAAATTGGAACATATACTCGTCATTATTAGTGATAATAATCTAGCTGCAAACATGTTTTACACAATATTATTCGTCTTGATAAATTTGTATCCACTAAAACAATCCAAGTTTCCACTATGTTTTACTCCCGAACTTAGTCAACTCAGACAATAAAAACGAGTGGATCATGAATTTAACAGTCTCGACTTTTGACAATTTAAATGCTTAAATTGTCAAAACTGTTAAATTTTCTGAATTGCCTAAAAGATGTGGAATAACTAAATTTTGTGATGATAACTACATAACGTATACAGAATATGCAAAACTTGACAAACCAGCTTTTATGATATATGTAAAATCCAAATCTGTATCTGATAGTCTCCAATCTTCTTAGATGATATTCAGATAAATAATGGTGAAACCATAACTAATGCGTTTGGCAAATATTGGTCTTTAATCGCAGAAATAAATATTTACTTAGCAGAAATAAATTATTCTGCAAGTAGTCACCATTCCTGAATATTAATGTTATTAAATACCACAGCAGTTACTTTAATCTTGTCATTATTCAATGTATATTCTGTACTCTATGTCATTGTCTTAGGGTCATTTTCCTTTCATTTTCAAATCCGGTAACACAACGGTGTGAAAAAATTATCGTCTATTCTGTATTTTGTCGGCTATTCCGAAAATGTTATTCATTTATTGGGCTGTTCTGTTACAATGCACTTATTGTTAACTACATGTCCAACATATTTAAGAATGTAATATTTAAGTCAGTGGTTCGGCATTTTGTATGTTTGTAGTGTTTTTTAGATTTAGGTTAAATTTAAATGAATTGTTCTGACTTCAAATAAATAAATAAATTCTCCATACGCTGAACACTCTTGTTGTAATAAAGTTATTAATTGCCGCCTAACACTTCTATATAAAGAAAAGATAATTGTTATTAGCGTGAACACGAATCTATGTGAGATTGATATAATCAATCAGTCATTCCTCCACTTTACCCAAACAAGTTTTTAACAATCATGTAAATCTCGTCGAGATTCGTATACATGCTAGTAACAAAAGGTTATTTTTTGAAAATAAAGGTGTTAGAGGGCCTTTACTAATTTTATTACAAGCGTATGGAGATATGATTCGTCGGGTTTGTAAATAGATAGATAATTGTAGGATAGATCTATTGTTGATCTTCTTATCTTAGACGACGTGCTTGAGCTTCGCATCTGTGATTAGCCGTATTAACCCTAACAGTGAGCCTTTGGCGTGTGTGGCTCTCTGCGGTTGGTTTAGTGTTGCCACGCTAGTAACAAATGGATATTTTTCTAAATCAAAGGTGATAATAACTAACTTTATTACTGCAAGCGTATTGAGGGTATAGAGAATTGATTCGTCAGTTGGGAAATCGAAATACAAATATTTTAATTCTCGGATATATTGATAGAAACACTATTACAGCACATTTAAAAAAATCATGTTAATCTCATCGATCTAGTAACCGCATCATGCCATACTATCTTGACGTGTATGCTTGACATTACCTACACATGCACGTGATAGCTTTGACAAGTATATTACATGCTGACAGCTAAACAGCTGATTTACCAAACAACCAACCAAATAACATTTCTATGATGTATATTGATTGATAAGTAGTAATTTAGATTTCATCAATGTCATGTTACTATAAAAAATGATTAAATAAATGAGTTGTACTTTCATGCTTGTTGTTTATTTTTTTAGGGCGTAGGTATCAAACGTTTCTCGAGTAGTATGGCAATTACATACTCGTGGAATACTGCACTCGCTCGTGCGCAACTTATCCGCTCATATGTAATATGCTGCACTCTCGTTAGGTAATATATTATTTGACAGTAATTACTAACTTTATTACAAAATGGGTATTGGAGAGCATACGGAGAATCGGTTTGTCGTTTCGTATCCTGAAATATTTATTTACTTGGATGAATTGTTATTAGACAGTGATAAAAACGCTCAATATACAAGTTTTAAACAACCATGGCGATTCGTGTACGCGCTATTAACAAATGGTTATTTTTTTTTAAATATTGGTGTACTTTATTACGACAAGTGTAATGAAGGGATGGAGTATTGATTGGTTAGTTATGGTTCCGAAATACAAATAGTTTATTTCTCTATTGTATTGATGTTGGAGAGATAGAAACGCTATATTACAATAAGTTTTAAATAATCATGTCAATTTTATCGAGATTCGCGTATACACTAGGAACAAATGTCTATTCTTCTAAATAAGGGTATTAAGGCGTATTGTGCTTAAAGAAAATTGATTCGTCAGTTAGCATTGCGAAAGACGTCAGTTATAAGACCCGATAATGTTTAAAATTAGAGCACAAGAGAGGATAAAAAAGAACAAAGCACAAAAACAATTATGGGAGGAGTACGTATCCTGTATAAACGAGCAAACACCCATCCAACAAGTGTGGAAACACATCCGAAATATAACAGGAAGAGGACACCACCAAACACTACCTATCCTCCAACAAAACGAAAACGCATAGGCTAACCCTGTAGAAACAACTAACATCTTCGGAAGTACCTTCGAGAATGTATGTATGTTATGTTATGTTATGTTATGAGGTCGGTGGGTCGTATGGCCTCTGGTCCTTTCGAAGTTACCTTGACCTAAAAGATCTTTTGTAACTATCCCTGACCTACTTGAGTCCCTCAATGTCTAGACTTCTTATGAAGTCTACTATAACTTGAGTGTTAATGTGTACCAATTCCTCGGTGTTTAAAGTGGCCGATGACAGGTAGTTCCCTCTTTGAAGGGACAAGGCAGGGCATTCACAAAGGTGCTCTGCTGTTTCTTGTGCCTCGTTGCAGAACCTGCAGTTGGCATTAGTTGGCTGACCCATCTTGGTGAGGTGGTACTTCAGAGGACAGTGTCCAGTTAGAACGCCGGTTATGAGCCTTAGGTTGCCCTTGCTTAACCTGAGAAACTGTCCGGCTCTTACGGCAGAGAAGGCGATAACCCTTTTCGCCTGCCGCAGACCAGGTGTGCTTCTCAGGTGAGTACTTTTGGCAGCATCTTCCCATTCCCGGATCATCCCCTTGATGCGGACTTTAGTTATTCCACTGTAAGGTTCTGGTCCGACAAATGGAGTCTTGGACCCTTCCTTGGCAAAGTTGTTGGCAATTTCATTGCCTTTGATCCCTGCGTGTCCCGGAACCAAGACCAGTTTGACTCTGTTGTTCCTAGCCAGCTGCTTTAGGGATAGCTTGCACTCCCAGACAGATTTAGACTTGCATGTAGGCGATTTTATTGCCTTTAATGCAGCTTGACTGTCTGAGCAAATGCAAACCCTCTGTTTGTTGTATCCCCTGTCTAAACATATGTGGACGCATATGTTCAGGGCCTCGATTTCTGCCTGAAATATCGATGGGGATCGTCCCAAGGCCTTTGATAACTCGAATCGAGGGCCAGTGATACCGATTCCGACTCCGTTCTCAGTTTTGGATCCGTCAGTAAACCAAACTATCGAGGAGCCTTGTAACTGCTTGAATCTCGCTCCAACATCATGGCGGCCTTGGATGGCCACTACAATCGTTGTGTCGAAGTCGTAGTCTTTGGGCATGTATACCGCTCTTTCACACACAGTGTTGAGGATTTTTAGGTGCCCGTTAAAGTATCCATATTTTGGTATGTCTGTCTGGATTATTCTTAATGCGTCTAGTGCTGCTTCCCTTTTCACGTGCAGATGCAGAGGTGTGAGATTTAGCATAGCCTCCATTGCTCCAGTGGGGCAGGTGTTCATTGCCCCTGTGATGCCCAAACATACCAGCCGTTGAACCTTGCTGAGCCTTGCTTGGGTTGTGATCTCCGTTGTCTTCGTCTACCAGACAACGGAACCATACGTGATTATTGGTCTTATCACCGTAATGAAAAAAGCCAGTATATCATCTTGGGGTGTAAACCCCATCGTTTGCCAAGCCCATGTTGCCCTTACTGCTTTGGCAGTGATGTTATCTACATGGGTTTCCAGATTGTCCTCTGGTCAAAGGTGAGGCCGAGATATTTAACTGTGTTGGAAAGCCCAATGAGTGTCCCATTCATGGTTAGTGCCTTAAGATTTAATTTTGTACGACCTGTAAATGGGACAATTACAGTCTTGTTGGAATTGATAGTGAGCCCCTTCTGCACGCACCATGTACTTACTTTCCGAAGGGCTGACTGCATGCGTTTGGACACCGTATCGTCATGCTTTCCCCTAACTATGATGACGACGTCGTCAGCATAGCCTTGTACGTCAAATCCGTCGTTGGATAACACCGATATTAGCTCATCGACAACTAGTGACCACAGCAGGGGCGATAGAACACCGCCTTGTGGGCACCCCTTTACTGCGAACACAGTTGCCGACTCATCGCCAATGGACAGTGTGATCCTACGACCTTTGAGCATAGCATGGATCCATTTGGATGTGGAGGCATCAATTCCTCTTGATTTGGTGGCCGTGTCTATGGATTCATAGGAGGTGTTGTCAAATGCACCTTCGATGTCCAAGAATGCGCATAGAGACACTTCTTTGTTTGCGATGCTCTTTTCTACTACACTTGTTAGTGTGTGAAGGGCATTTGTTGTTGATTTGCCTGCTCGATAGGCAAATTGGTGTTTGTGAATGGGAAACGACTGAAGAGCTTTCCCTCTGATATTTCTATCAATGATTTTCTCCATTGATTTTAGGAGAAAGGAGGTGAGGCTTATAGGGCGATATGACTTAGGCTCGTCAGTTTGGCGTTTGCCAGCCTTTGGTATAAACACCACCGCCACCTCCCTCCACTGCTTGGGGATGTATGTATGTATGTATGTTTATAGACTAAGAAGTCTTGTGTGTAGCTGGTATCACCAGCTAGACACAAGACTTCTTAATCTATAAACAGGTAGCAGAACAATGCCCTATTAACCTAGAAGTAGGAGAAAACGAAGACTATAACCGACCTATAACGATGGAGGAACTTAACACCAAACTAACGCAAACTAAAGACACAAGCCTAGGTGCTGACGAAATTTGTTATGCGATGATACGACACCTTTCTGATCCCGCTAAATAAAATTTCTAGACCTTATGAACACAATTTTTTGACCTACCGCTCCTGCTGGAAAAATGCCACTATTATCCCTATCCCAACGCCTGGACACGATCACAGATACCGTCTAATGTAAATAAACGACTAGTAGATATACTTGACACAATTATCCTCATCAGCGTCTACCAGGTAGGCACCCCTAGCGGTATTCTTCGATATCCAAAAGGCATACCATACGGCACAACCTGGAGAACCGGCATCCTACAAAAAATGGAATCAAAGGACACCTACCACTTATGATAAAGTAATTTCTAGAGGATGGACAGTTCCAAATAAACATAGGTAACCTCCCGAAAGCGCTATTTGCAACAGCGATAAACGGAATTGCTGACAACCTCCCTGAAGGAGTCATACCATTATTGTATGTAGATGACCTCGTAATAATAAAAGCAGGAGAAAACCTAAATACAATGTGTAACGATGTTCAAAAGATCATCGACAACTGTAAAGGGGCAAAACTAAGAGGCCTACAGATAGATAACAAATAACAAATTGTGCCCACTTCTGCAGACTACGTAAACCACATACGGAACCCATCTTTAAAATTGAACAATTTACTATCCATTACAAACCAGCTGTCAAATTTTTAGGCTTTACCCTCGACGAAAAACACAATTCTAACAACGCATGGATAAAACAAGCAATCAACCAACTAAAGGTAATAACGCACTTCCGATGGGGTGCTGAACCAAACACAATATATAAAATCATGAATGCACGGATGTGCCTCAAGGTTACACCTGAAGCAGATTGGCACCCTCTATCTCATAGCTGCACTCATGATAACGGAAGCTATCCGTACCTCGCCACGAGAAAGTGTATACCGAGAAGCGGTGGTATTCTACCACCTGAAGAAAGAAGGATCAGAATAAATTCAGGTATGCCAGTAAATTAGCCGTAAAAATGAACCACCCTCTAAGAAACTTCATAGTCAAGCAAAAATCCTAGACAGCTACTACTGGAGCAAAACACAAACTATACCTTCAACTTTCGAACTACACAAACTCTTAAATGCTAGCCCAATGTGGAACGATCTATCCTCAAACAACCCGACCATAACAATGACGCTACACCGAGATATAACTGGTCAGAAACTATTTTATTGCAACAGTTGCTGAACAGATGGAAAAGAAGTGAAAATAGGCACAGGGCAATACGACCATTTTTAGCCCTGTGCAAAAAATACCCAGTACACTTTACAAGACAACAAAATAGTACTTACCAGACTAGTGATTGGCTATAAGAAAATAACGCATGGCAAACTGCTGATCGGTGGACATCATACACCATGCCCCACTTGTAACATGGAAGCACTGACAATCGACCACATCTTTAATTGCTCAGCAGTGACCGCACAACGATCAATCATAGGACTCTCAGACAAAGCGAGAAGTATACTAAGCGACGCTTCGAAATACACAAAAATCATAGTCTATCTAAAACAAATAAACAAATATAAGGAAATATAAATAATAAGAGCACCCACACGATAACTAAAAACCTATATTCACCCTAAAAAACAACGATTTTCAGTAAAACTGAAAGAAACAAGCACTGTAGAAATCCTAAACAAAAAACAAGTGTAAATAAACATTTTCAATCTCATCGGTGTACACGCTAATTAAATTGAAAATGTACCACGAAGTAAATGCCCCAAGGATTGAACCTTTATGTTAATTCTTCAATCTTTGGGGCGTTCACTTCGTGGTACATTTATAATGTACACAAATCTCGATGAGATTAAAATGATTATTTGAAACTACTGGCTAACATCAATAAATTTGAAAATTAAAATATTTATGCTGTAAACAAATACTTTTCTTAATCTCATTGAGATTAAGTATAGTAACGAATGTTTATTTTTACGAATAGAGAATTGATTCGTCGGATATGATTCCGAAAACAAATATTTAAATTATTGGATGTAATGATGTTACATAGTAATTTAAATGCACAATTACAACAAGTTCACACAATCACATTAATCTCACCGAGATTTGTCTATACGCTAAAAACAAAAGTATATATTTTCGACGGCAATTACTTGCTATATACCGACAAGTGTATTGAGCGTATAGAGAATTAATTTATTGGTTATGATTCTGAAATACAAATTTTTAAATTTACGGATGTTATTGATTTGAGACAATTATTTATTTTTCTAAAATTATTAGACGACTATTACTAACTTTATTATTTTATGATTCCCTAAATGTATTGTTTTTGTACAAAACAATCATGTTAATCTTATCGAGATTCGCGTGCACACTAGTAACAACTGGTCATTATTTTTATAATAAGGTGTTTGACAGTAAATACTAACTTTATTAGAATGAATTTGATACACAAACTATTACAATTATATACTCAATGACATTAGAAGCGTAACACCAAGAAGGAATGATTTTTTTTGAACTCATATTTTAGCAACAGAGTGACTATATTTAAAGCATACATTGATAACAATTTCAACCTTGTGCCTTTTATATTTATTGTGAAAAAAAAAATATTTCACTTTTTCATTTTTGATAAAACTATTTATATGAGCTGTTTAGTACAGATGTTTTTAATTTTCGTGTTTCCGTTGAGTGTGTTAAGCTTAAATAAAATGCCTCGAGTCCGAAGACGTCCACAATATCACCATTTAAGCGATTTTGACCGGGGTCGAGTTGTTGCTTATCGAGATGTCGGTATGTCCTATCGCGAAATTGCCCGCCGTATTGATTCCACCGCAGGAATTGTAATACGTGTGTATCAGGTATGGACAGAAGAAGGTAGAGGAGCAAGAAGAAGACCAATTGGTCAACCAAGGCGTACCACAGAACGTCAAGATCGGCGCTTAAGACAAATAGCCCTGCGAGACCGTTTCGCTACTACGCGTCAAATCGGTGATCAATGGATTGGAGAAGAAGGTAGGCCCGTTAGTATGCGAACCTTATATCGCCGCATTCAATCCTTTGGGCTTCTTTCGTACCGTCCAAGATTAGTGCTTCCTTTAACAGCGAGACACTGTCGCCAAAGGTTGGACTGGTGCAGAGAACGGCAGCATTGGGAGGCAGAATGGCACGATCTCATATTCAGCGATGAATCACGATTTTGTCTAGGCACGCATGATGGCCGTAGAAGGGTACGACGCTACCGTGGAGAACGACCTGATCTTAGGTTTGCTATTGAGAGGCATGTACACAGGACTGCTGGAGTAATGGTTTGGGGGGCTATTGCTTATGGTAGTCGATCACCTCTTGTATTCATTCGAGGCAGTATGACAGCTGCGCGTTATGTTGAAGACGTCATACGACCGACTTTGTTGCCTTATTTAGATGGCCGCCTAGACGTACTTTTTCAACAAGATAACGCACATCCCCATATTGCTCGTCGAACTATGAACTTTCTTAATGAAGCTAGTGTTAATGTTTTGGCGTGGCCGCCCCGTTCGCCGGATTTAAATCCCATTGAACATGTGTGGGATATCATGGGAAGAAGAATATTCTCTTTGCACCATCCTCCACAGACTCTAGCACAGTTGATCGATGAAATTCAAGTTGCTTGGAAAGAGATGCCTCAAGAAGACATCGACCATCTCATTTTGTCGATGCCCAGACGTCTACAGCAGTGTATACAGCAAAGTGGTTGCCAAACACATTATTAATTTTTTTTAGATTGTTTTTTAATAAAATTTCTTGAAAATGTAATCATTTTATTCTTGATGTAAGACTACCATACAGGCAAAAAATCAAGTTAAAATAATAACTCCTTCTGGGTGTTACGCTTCTAATGTCATTGAGTATATATAAAATAATAGTCGAAACACATATGAAAAATGTTCACTATTTTAGTTGTTAATTATTTATTTTGTTTAGCGTGATCTTGTAACTTTCTAAGTTTATCTGGTCTAATGTCACTGATTTCAATCGTTGCAAATTCACTCAACTTAATCTATTGTCTATTTCGATATTAGGAAGTAATATAGCCAGACTATAAGATTTAACACTATAACCATTAATAAAGTTCATTTCTTTAGTAAAAAAACTACAATTATGTAGTTAAATTAAATACAAAGTTGCCTTTTCACTTTAAAATTTTGTCAGCTTTACAATTAGTATTAGTTTAGTTTATTTTACCCGTTCATTCATAATATTCGGTTTTTAATTGATTGATAATTACAAGAACTATAATTATTTTGTAAGTTGCAAAATTCAAAAAAGTTTGTTTTTGACTATTAACAAGATCATTATATCCGCATATGTAAATACCATTTATATTTCTACATTTTTCATTTATGTACATCTAATAAATTTTATATGTAACTAAATATTTTTCAACCGGGGTAAGGGTTTGATATTGGTTGTTTCATTTTAAAATAGCAACTGGGAACAATTGGGTAGTATTTCGATTGACAAGTTGACAGATAACAATATTTTATTCTGAAATATATGATAAGGTTGTTAAAAATAAATAAAAGTAATTTGATAATTAATTTATGATCTATACCAATTTTTCCAAAAGTTACATTTTCTAGATCCTATAATAATTGAGTAATCAATTTTAAAGATGCGTTTATTTAATGATTGTGAACTGATCATTATCAAAAAGGTTTTCATTTATTTCTTTAGTAGTTTTATCAATTTGATCTTTTAAAATATATTTTGTTAAATGGAGAAATTGCATATTTTGATTTTTTTTCAATGTCGGCGAATATTATTGCGAAAATCGTTATGTATTTTAGGGTGTATGTTGGTTTGTATCCTTTTTTTAGTTCTAAATTTTAATTTCTATTTGAAATTATAATCAATAAGTTTTTCTATTTAGTTAGTTTAGTGTTTACTTTATTTCTATATTTGCACCCCACTTCGAGAAATTCTTAAAAATGTACTTTCCACTTTGTCTCTCTTATTTGCATGCCCTTTGATCACTTATCTTTATCTGAATATTCTGCTACTCTTTAATTTCCACCCATCAAAACTATTTCTTATTTTCATCTTTCCAAAAACTCTGAGAGTCTTGCAACGAACAGCGACCAGGTATGTTCTTACCTTTTTGTCTACAACGTAAAACTTTGTCTTTACCTTTAACTGTTTTTCTATCACTTTCATTTTCTATCATTGTTTTTTTTATTACAAATCATTTGAGTCTTTATCATTAATCTGTATTTGTGCTTTTTATTTTTATTTCATAGTGTTATTCATTACTTTTGTATATAATTATTTGTAAATATTCCGATGCACGGTGTTTGTAGAATCATTTATTATGAATTATCGTGTCTATTTAATTATGAAAAATCAAATTGCGTCTATCGCGTAACTATGGTCCTTTAAGCCGGTTATTAAGAAATTAATTAAAGCCTTTTCATTCAAAGTTTCACGTTTAGACACAATAATCTATAACTTGTCTTGCGACTGTTTTACAAAATCGTGAGCGACATAGTTGTAAGTGTTTTCAGCGAGGGAATCGGAACTCCCGATAATTAGCCTCCCTACATTCACTAGAAACTACGACGAGTGGGCCAGCGAGTTGTGAAACAACTTTGACTTTTATGAGGATGATTTAATCACCGGTGCGGATACAACTTACGAACTCATACGTGATTAAGTAAACTCGTTACTTGAAAGTGGTGGTTTTCAGCTGAAACGCGGTAAGTAACAATCAAGATGTGTTTGTGAATTTCAAAACGGACTCTCATGATGCGGTAACCGTTTTAACTCGCGGGTGTAAACATTCAGGAGAAACAATAACAACATTAAGAACGGTGTGGAATCCAATTACCGACACATAAGGTTAAAAGAAGCACACTTAGTGAAATTTCTAGAATATATGATCCTGTGGGGCTGATCGGCCCAATTACAATACTTGAAAAAATCTTTATCCGGCATTTGTGGAAGTTAAAATGTGGATGGGATGACGCACTTCCGGCTAAATACTGTGAGCGGTGGCTTGAATATGCAAATAACTTAATTATTGTCGCAACGATCAACATTCCTAGAATTGTTATTCTGAATGATTTAATTATGAAGTGGAGCTGCATGGATTTCCAATCTAGGAAAATACGAGGATGTGTAGTAAATTACTGTGTGCCAAATCACGAGTTGCGCCCGTAAAATTAACTAGTATACCATGATTGGAGCTGTGTGTGCCAGTTTTATTGGGTGAATTAGTTGATCGTGTCTTAAATACTGCTAGTAACAAGTGTACTGATTTTTAATTGAAGGTTAGACGTTCAGTGTTGGCGACAAACTGACCTCGAAAATCTAAAACCGTGTTTCCGAAGTGGGTGCGTTTTATGACGACCAAACGAGCCGAGTCCCAGAAAATCTTTTGTTGGAATTTCTAGTGTAACAATGGATTCTCGGCTCTACCTGCCTAACAAGCAATAGGAGATTATCTTCGAGAAATTCTAAAAAATGTAATTTCCACTTTCTTCTCTTTTCTTTGCATGCCCTTCGATCATTATTCTTTATCTGAATTTTCTCATACTCTTTATTTTCCACCAATCAAAACTATTTCTTAGTTTCATCTTTCCAAAAATGTAACAACTCGGAGAGTCTTACAATGAACAGCAACCGATTTAAATATAACCTAATATACTTTACGTCACTTATCAACTCACACCGACTATCAGAATACCGAATTTATTTAAATTAGTATAATACCCGATCATGTTATTTAGTACTACATGCCAGAGTTACACGTCGGAGTAAAATGTGTACGTCTTTTATACGTCATGCGCTGGTAGCGCTGCCTGGACGGTTCCATAAGAAAATAAACATCTAGCATAAGTGGTAAATACAAATTTCAGAACTGTTAAAACTTCGCTGGTAACTACTGATGTAAAATTGAAAGATAAATACTATAAGCAAAAGATAAAGGTTGAGGCAATCCTATAAATCCTACCTTATTAGGAACCTTACGAATTTGAATATATCCTAGAACCTTCCGTTCTAATAAAGTTAAAAAGGCAACTCAAACTAACACACTCGTTAATAATACTAATTATTCACAAAAGTTAATACAATATCATGCAAAATCAAGTATGCCAAAAGTAACAATATTATTCAAAATAAATTAATTTAATAATTACTTGGTTGGTCCTTTCGTACTAAAATAATTTTCTTCAAGTTATTAAAGGTAGAAACCAACCTGGCTCACGCCAGTTTAAACATGTAAACATGTATGTAAAATTTTAAAGGTCGAACAGACCTAATACTTAGGTTGAGGTTATCAGCCTAAACAAATTCAAGCAGAGACTTACTTTTTGTTTTAAACTATACCAGCTTCTCGGCCAATAATAATTGCAATCTATTATTATTATAGGGAATACTATTCATTAAATTTATCAATAAAGAATAAAAACATCACTCGCATAATTAAAAGGATTAAAAAAATCTTTAAGTTCTTAAATAAATTGATTGTGAATTACGTGATCAAATTAATTTGACGAATTAGTGTCAAACGAATTCGTCAAACGTAAGGTTCTTATTTATAATAAATTTTATTAATAATGAAGAAGACTAAAGTATTATGAATATTTTGTTTTTGTCTACCTATCAACCTAGATCAAAATTCTTATAGATCAACGAATCCATATAAATAGGATAATAATTTACCTGAAAAGTAGAGATAACTGGTATACTTTATATTCATGAAAAAAAATAATCTAGTTTTTAAAGTCTGTAAAGATTTTAAAGAATAATTAACTGAAAATTTTGAAAATTCATAACCAATTCAAATCCCAAATAATGTTACAACTAAAGCTATTAATTTTATTAAAACAGGAAGGCAAATAAAATAAGGTGTAGGAAACATTAATCACAATAATATTCTCCTGCTATAATAACCATAAAAAATTAATTCTGACATTTCCTTTAATATAATAAATCCCTTAACACAATTTAAAGAAAGAAAACTAAAATCTCCTATAAGAGTATAATAAAATAAACGAAAAGTATAAGCTACCGTTAAACCAGTTGAAAAAATAAATAATATAAATATATAAGTTTATTGATAAAACGTCTAAAATGGTTATCCACATAAAGATAAATTTGAAATATTAAAAAAGAAACAACAATTGAATGGTATATGAACAACTAGTCTTCCCATATAACGAATATCCTGGCAATTATTATTTATATAGTTAAATTTCACGATTTGAAATTTTAATTTCTAAAAAGTTTTTATTTCACTTAATTAATTGAGTTACAAAGGTATTTCATTTGTCGCAATGGTTATAACGATAAAGGACACGGAGATGCTTTCCGAACGAAAGTACGATTGTAATTAATTCATGCATGAGATAATTGTCCATGATGAAGAATGGGACGCTCTGGAACGTGCCTGCGATAAGGCGCATCATTCCTGGGAACTGTCTTCTCAGCATTTTGGTATGTGGATACCATTACATAACTCCTCCCTCCTTAGGTTTGAACGACCTCGTTCAATTCGGCAATGCGGGGGTGTCTTCTTGATTTGGATCGACCATCTTGATGCGAATGATTTTTCTTGGTTTGCAGAGAAGGTCGATAATGCGTGTCCTGAATTTGATAATGATGGCTGTGGCAAGTATTATTAACAATAATACAAGGCCGGTAAATCCATAATGAATTATGTGAACCAGTGGTTCCAAATGTAGTGGTTGATTTTATTTCTTGTTTAAATAGCTTATAGTTAGAGCACGATACTGAAGATATCAAGAAAATTGTCTTATTTTTAAATATTTAATATTTAAAAAGAAATATTAACGAATCTCATCGCTAAGGGCCTTTGAATCACCTATTTCTTTAATTGGGGATATACAAGTTTAATCACGTTTTTCCATCCACAACCGATAAAATGAGCATTTCTGTAAGCCGGTTTGAAAAGCCCAGTACGATGAAGATCACAATACTTAGGTAGTCTTCACACATGTCAATAAGTTAGGAAAATTGTTTTTCAGCACTTGAGTTGCAAATTACTATGCTCTTTAAGCTAAAAGTACGTTTTTTTGTTACCCTTACAATACAAGAAAATATGGAATGTTGACATAAGATGTAAGGAATATTTATATTGTAATTTTCTAGCAATAAAAAATGTTTAAATGAAAACTTTTGTATCCCATAAATTGCTAAGCTGTAAACAACTTGTTGTACGTTTAACGGCGACGACACTTGAAAATATGCACTCGTTCCGACCGCAAATACACCAAGAAGTCCGTCCGCGTATATAAATTTCGAGTTTGCAGTTTGCATCCGAATACGTCTGAGCTAACTGGGTAAAAACGTATAGAATAGTAGACATCATTTTAGATTCAATTGAAAATAATCCTCGTTCAAATGATCCTTTTCGAACCAAAAGTTGTCAAATTAATATTTATATAAAATATTTTTAATACTTGGTGTTAAAATAAATGAAGCCTCATGTGACGAATACTTTGATTACGTAAATGAATAGGGAAATGATCGATTACCCAAAAATTAGTTATTATGTATCTAACCCACAAATTCACAATAAATTAAATATTAACCCTGCCCTATACTATAAATTGATTAGGTAAATCAGAGATGGGTAAAATCAACACCAGCTGATTCCAATCTCTGCTTATATGCCTTCTCGCTCGTCACCACAATAATGATTGATCCGAAAATAAGTCTATCTTTAAAAGAACAATTTGAGTCTTGGATATGTTCCAGACAGGTTGTAAAAATTGATTCAACGACTCTTGGACTCGCAACCATAAAATTCCATTCCATAATTTTATTGCGTCCCAATTTCCACTGTATGGGTGCCGTGTTGTCCCTTTTGTTTTATCATCAAATGTCCTATCTTCGGAGTACTTCCTTTACTGTACCATTTCCAAAGAGCATCCAGCCCTGACAAGTATTCATGACTCCCAGCGTTTCCAAATATCCTGCTGCATTTTTTGAATAAATGCCCATCGAGACAGCCTGTTGTCTGGCGTTTCTTTACAATAAGGATTTACCGCATCTCCAATTAAAAAATGAGACTGAGTTTAAGCGCTGAAATTATTAGGGTCGTCACTAAGCGGGCAAAGCGGCTTTGGCAGAGCCTCGATTTGCGACAGGAGCGTACACAAGACAGACCGCCGAAGTGGGGAGCTTTGGATGCTATGAAGGTCTACTTAATAACCCGATTCGTCAATTTTGTTTGAATTAGTGGTTTGTTTTCAGTGTCTAGTAAAAACAATCATAATTTTCGGAGATTACTACGCGCTCTAACAAAAGTTGTTGGATTGTCGCTTAATATTACGAAACACTGCCTCGGCGAGCAATGAACTACTGCTTATTATAAGCCGCGTTAGCTTATGATCTGATGGCATCCCAATTGGAAAACGTCGTTGATTTGATAGTTCACTGTTAGCTAACCGTCCACCGATGCGAATTAAATTTGAGTCTAAAAATGGATTAGGTTATGTACACTCTCACTTCTCTTAAAATGTTTAATTTCCTGATAAAATGCCCTAGATTCTATATTTTTTAATAAAATTATAGGTGAGCGTTGAATTTTACGTATTGATAATTGTCCATGATAACCTGCATTAGGTGTGCGCAAAATATTTTTAAACCGCAGTAAATTAGCTATAACACGGATAGTCTCTTCATATGTAGAGCACTCAGGTATTATTATATTGTTTGTGGCAATTTTGATGCAAGGTTGCATTTTATCTTGGGTAACACTTTAAAACTGTTATTTTAGTAAAAATAAAGGTCTAGTCAGCCCAAGTTCGCTGTTTTGCAACTCCTTTGCAGTGCAGCTCTGAGAAACAAGATCTGCAGGATTTTCCTTCGTTGAGATTGGTTTACGGTAGGCAACGAAAGTTTTAAAACTTTTTGACTCAGATTAATTGTGAGAGATTGAAAACTGAGTCAAAGTAATGAAACCGTTTATGGTGTATTTTGTTCAGAGTATTTAAGACACGATCAACTAATTCACCGAATAAAACTGCCGCACAAAGCTCAAATCGTGGTATACTAGTTAACTAGAGCAACTCGTGAGTTAGCACATAGTAATTTACTACACATCCTCGTATTTTCCTAGATTGTCACTATAAAATACACGCACCATATGCATGCTCAATCGCATCTGAAAATCCATGCAGCTCCACTTCATAAATAATATCCTTCAGAATAACCTTTCTAGGAATGGTGATCGTTGCGACATTAATTAAGTTATTTGCATAATCAAGCCACCGTTCACTATATTCAGCCGGAAGTGCATCGTCTTATCTATTTTACAACACCGATATCACGTATGTCACTTGTGGTTGCATGTTGTTGTATGTGTCCTAATGCTTCGTATTTAGGCATAAATGGTCATTCTTAAGAGGAAACGCACGGGTGGTGTTGCGCAACAAGTGACGCTTGCATCTCTTGTCGACAGGTGCTACCTTTTATGACTCTCCAGTTCCCAGAATTTCGATATCACTTCTTGGATGCCTACTGTGGAAACAATAGCGCTCTCTTGATGTCCGTTTAGATCACGAAATGGGAGCTGCTCGTTGAGCATCCGAACCGTGTGTTGAAGAAAGTGATCGAATCAGACCGAATTCGACCGTCGCACAAAATATCTTGATAGTGATCGTTTCCAATTTACAGCTCAATACTTTGCGGAGGATAAAATTTCGAATCGGCTAGTTTAATTCCTGAAGGAATATTTGATTCGTCAGACTCGATAACGCGGGCGGGAATAAGATCCGTAATTTGTTCAATCGCTAGCACGTTTACCAGAAATTACTTGCTTTACACTGAACTGATGAGTGATTTACTCCTAAACAATTGAAACACAAACGTTTGTTGTTCACTCTGGCAACGTGGTCGTCGGTTTTTATATTTGCGAATTTTTCACACCTGTAGCAGACGTGTGTTCTTTTTCACAGATTATACACTTTCTATCTGTTGACTTTGGCTGAAGCACTTTTAATTTGTTGCCTGAGTTTGAATCACTAGCATTAGCTTGTTTCACAGTGATTTACTCCTAAACAATTGAAACACAAACGTTTGTTCTTCACTCCGGCAAATCGGTCGTCGGTTTTCATATTTGCGAATTTTTCACAGATTATACACTTGCTGTTGATTTTGGCTGAAGCACTTTTAATTTGTTGCCCGAGTTTGAATCACTAGCATTAGCTTGTTTCACTTTGTCCTTCATTGCCTCCAACTTTTTTAAATTGAATTTCTCGAGATCCTCGTAGGTAGGCAAATTATCGCATGTTAGTCCCACCTATTCTTTTTGCAGATTATTTCAAGGCCGATAAACAATCAGCTCGATTAAAATATCACTGTAATGCTCTGCTTGTCGATTATTCGCTTTTAATGAGGCAAGGTTTAATGATACAATGTCGATTAACTCACGAAGAGCAACGTAGTCAATTTTTACTTTTGAGAGATTTGCAAAATTAAATAGACACGATAATTCGTAATTCGTGAATCGGAATATTAACAAATAATTATATACAAAAGTAATAATTAACACTATTAAATAAGATAAAAAGCACGAATACAAAATAATGATAAATTGTAATAATGATTGATTGTAAAACACAATATGATAGAAAATTAAAGTGATTGAAAAACAGTTAAAAGCCTTTGCCTTACTTTGTCTTTACAAAGTTTAAGATAAAGTTTTACGTTGTAGACAAAAAGGTAAGAACTTACTCGATTGTAATAATGAAGTTAGTAATTACTATCAAACACCTTAATTGTAAAAATAATATCTATTAGTTGCTAGCGCTGTAATTGAGTGGTTTTATCACTTTGGCGGTCTGTCTTGTCTATTATTACATCTAAGAATAGGTGTCTACACCAATATTTTAAAAAAATAACCATTTGCTATAGAGCGTACACGAATCGCCATGATGATTGTTTATTGAGCGTTTTATCACTGTCTTATAACAATACATCCAAGTAAATGAATATTTCGGATTTTCCATATGCTCTCCAATACCCATTTTGTAATAAAGTTAGTAATTACAAACACCTTATTACGTCACAAGATTGGTATGCACAATATTACATATGAGCGGATAAGTTGCGCACGAGCGAGTGCAGTATTCCACGAGTATGTAATTGCCATACTACTCGAGAAAAGTTTGACACCCACGCCATAGAAAATAAACAATGACCATAAAAGTACAACTCATTTATTTAATCATTTTTTATAGTTACATGACAGTGATGAAATCTAAATTAGTACTTATCAATCAATATACATCAAAGAAATGTTATTTGGTTGGTTGGTTGGTTGTTCAGCTCTCAAAGCTATGTCATGTCAACCATATACGTCAAGAAGACAATGTGGTTGATGCGGTTACCAGATCGATGAGATTAACATGATTTTTTTCAAACATGCTGTAATAGTGTTTTTTATCAATGTATGTAAGTAACATCAATATATCCGAGAATTACAATTTTTGTGTTTCGCTTTCCCAACCGACAAATCAATTCTCTATAGGCTCAATACGCTTGCAGTAATAAAGTTGTTTTAGAATAATACCCATTTGTTACTAGCGTGGCAACACTAAAGTAGGCGCAGAGGCCACACTAAAGGCTCACTGTTACAGCTAATCAAAGAGGCGAAGCTCAAGCACATCGCCTAAGATAAGAAGATCCACAATAGATCTATGCTACATTTATCTATTTACAAACCCGACGAATCATGTCTCGCTTGTAACAAAATTAGTAAATGCTGTCTAACACAATTATTTAAAAAAAAATAACTATTTGTAACTAGCGTGAACACGAATCTCGACGAGATTTATAATATATTCCATTTGTTTCTGGATCTCGCCTAGCCATGCTTTCGTGTTGTTATGTTGCAGTATCAACATTTACATTTTTTATTAATTGGCACTCCTGATTCCTTATTTTAACAGTGTTGCAATAATTTATGATATAAGTAATCCTCTTTTTAATTTTCAAGAGGTTTATTGTTAATCTTGAAACAATTATTTCGCCACGCGGTCGCTTCTTCGAGCATTTTATTATCAAATCAAATTAATCTAGTGTTGCAATGCTGTGTCAATGTCAAAGTGAAAAATAATTTCAGGCACTTATTAAATATTAACATGCCAAAGATTATCTCTGAATCAAAAAGGTTACAAATTCTAAAATCCTACAAACATTTTAGGCAAAGTAATCTAAATCTTCAGCATTACAATATTATTACGATTGTAATTGATATTTTTGGGGTATGTCTAGTATTTTAATTATCATATATATTTAATTAAAGATAATTACGTTTCAGGTAGGGAGATCTTCATTACAATTAATTTTACGACAAAGACCTGACGAATTGAAATCTACTACTTCTGTCAAACGATCTAAAAACAGCCATTTTTGGAATCACCTAGCTAGAAAAGATCTGCAACAACTAATTTGGCAATATAACTCTAGAAATCAGTATTTTACTTTGAGAGATCTTTTGAATGATATGAAAGAAAATTATGAGTTCCATGGGAGTAGAACAACACTTTATAGGGTTGTTAAAAGTATGGGGTATAAATTCAAATTAATTAATGGGCGCAAAATTCTCTGTGAACAAAAACATGTTGTTGCAGCTAACATTATTTTCCTTAGAAAATTTTTACAGTATCAAAATTCCAGTGAAGATATCCAATTCGTATACCTGGATGAAACATGGATATATCAGAATGGATCCGTGGTTCCACGCTGGGGACATGAAACGGATATAAAAAGTAATCCAACTAAATTCAAAAATGAAGGCAAACGCTTCACCATTCTACATGCTGGGTATAGGGGTGGGTTTTTGGATGGGTGCGATTTTCTATTACATTTGAAAAACAATGACTGAGATTACCATGCCACAATGGATGGTAATACTTTTCAAAATTGGGTGATTAATCAACTTATTCCTGCTTTGGCTAAGCTTTCAGGGAAATGTGTAATTATTATGGATAATGCTGCATACCATTCTGTGCAATTAGACAAAACTCCTGCAATTTCTCGATTAGTATGATTGTTTAAAACTTGTTGTCTAACAACAATACATCTAAGATTGAAAATATTTGTATTTCGGAATTATAACTAAAGAATCAATTCTTTGTACGCTCAATACGCTTGTCGTAATAAAGTTAGTAATTATCTCGAAAAGATTAAAATGATTGTTTAAAATTTGTATATTGAGCTATTTTATTACTGTCTAATATCAATACATATAATATATTCCATTTGTTTCTGGATCTCGCCTAGCCATGCTTTCGTGTTGCAGTATCAACATTTACATTTTTTATTAATTGGCACTCCTGATTCCTTATTTTAACAGTGAAAAATAATTTCAGGCACATTAAATATTAACATACCAAAGATTATCACTGAATCAAAAAGGTTACAAATTCTGAAATCCTACAAACATTTTCGGCAAAGTAATCCAAATCTACAGCATCACAATATTATTACGATTTTAATAGATATTTTTGGGGTATGTCTAGTATTTTAATTATCATATATATTTAATTAAAGATAATTACGTTTCAGGTAGGGAGATTTTCATTACAATTAATTTTACGACAAAGACCTGACGAATTGAAATCTACTACTTCTGGCAAACGATCACCTAGAAAAGATCTGCAACAACTAATTTCTCAATATAACTCTACTTTGAGAGATCTTTTGAATGATATGAAAGAAAATTATGAGTTCCATGGGAGTAGAACAACACTTTATAGGGTTGTTAAAAGTATGGGGTATAAATTCAAATTAATTAATGGGCGCAAAATTCTCTGTGAACAAAAACATGTTGTTGCAGCTAAAATTATTTTCCTTAGAAAATTTTTACAGTATCAAAATTCCAGTGAAGATATGCAATTCGTATACCTGGATGAAACATGGATATATCAGAATGGATCCGTGGTTCGACGCTGGGTACATGAAACGGATATAAAAAGTAATCCAACTAAATTCAAAAATGAAGGCAAACGCTTCACCATTCTACATGCTGGGTATAGGGGTGGGTTTTTGGATGGGTGCGAGTTTTTATTACATTCGAAAAACAATGACCGAGATTACCATGCCACAATGGATGGTAATACTTTTCAAAATTGGGTGGTTAATCAAATTATTCCTGCTTTTGCTAAGCTTTCAGGGAAATGTGTAGTTATTATGGATAATGCTGCATACCATTCTGTGCAATTAGACAAAACTCCTTCATTTTCTTGTAAGAAATGCGAAATGCAGGAGTGGTTGGTTAAACACAACGTAAAATTCAATGCAAAATTAACCAAAAGGAACTATGGGCTTTATTTATACCTTTTCGATCAAATGACAAAATTTACGTAGTTGATGACATTTTGAGAACGAAGTTCTTAGATTACCGCCATACCATTGTCAATACAATCCAATTGAAATGGCATGGGGGTTTTGTAACACTTACTACAATAAGCACATATATTCTAAGCAACCATCCTAGGATCGTGTTCAGAATTTATGGCTTGAGTCTCTCTCAAAATGTACATCCGATATGTGGCAAAATTTCTGTGATCATTGTGAAAAACTTATTTCGGATGACTGGACAAAACACATGGGGAACCTTTCTTTTGAAACCATTCCTCCTTTTATTATTTCGCTTGGGGAATCTGGCTCAGAACAAACATCAGAAGATTCAGATGCAGGTTCTCTTGACTAAATAATAAAAGTGGAATGAGGGCTTAAAAATTGTTTGACATGAAAATTATCAGTATCACAAGAGGGTGGGAATACATTCGCAATTCTACAAAAAAATACTGAGGGCCAACAGAAGAGAGAATGACCAAAATTAAGGTGGATGGATGGAGTTGATCAAAATGTGTTAACGGGAAGACCTAAGCCAGAAATACAAATGGATGACGAAATAAGTTTGCAGAGCCGAATTCATTATATTTGTTATATACAATATTATTGCTGTGTTTGTATGTACAAAAACCAAGTAGTAAATTTTGTTAATCTTAAAACTGCATATTATTATCCTTTTATATCTGAAAATTTGTAAAACAGGCAGCAGTGTAAGATCACAATAGTCAGAAATTATAACCTTAAAATCGAACACCTGACAGTGACATTTAAAAACCCTGATTTAAAACACAACCAGCCCCCTTTACAATACTTAAACTGTAACTTTTCCATAGCTAGGCGAGATCCAGAAACAAATGGAATCATGTATACAAGTAAATTTCGGTATTACTGTCAATTATAATTGTCAATTACTGTTTATTATAACAATAATTATTATTTGTTACATTAATCGCCATGCGATTAACATGGTTCTTTACAGTTATTGTAATACGTCGTTATCACTGTGTTCAATAAAGAAAAATCGAAAATTCTCTTTCTTTAGCGTATCTAAATACTTGTGCCGCGTGACTAGGGCCGCGCCTGAATGCTTTGCGACTGGAACGTCTTTAGTGAGACGACTAAAGCCGTATGACTGTACTGGTACAGAGAGAAGAATAATCTCGGCTTTTAATAAAAAATGAGTTTGCTCTATAATTTTAAAATACTAGCTAGCCGCTCAGTCGTTTCAGTCGTCGTTTTACACCTTTATTTTAAAAACATTTGTTACTAGCTTATAAACGAATGGCGAAAAAAAACATAATTCTTTGATTATACGCTTGTCGTAATGATTGGTGTTAGAACACCTTTAATTTATAAAAATAGGCATTTGGTTCTTGCGTGTGCATGAATTTTGATGAGAATGACATAATTATTTATTCTCGTTCAATCTTGATCAGATTAACATGAGTCTTTAACGCTGTAGTAATAGAGCATTTTTATAACTGTTTAGCATCAATACATTCGAGATTTTAATATTTGTATATCGAAATCAAACCCAACGAATCAAATCTCTATAATAATAAATATTTGTTACTAGTGTGTACATGAATCTCGACGAGATTACCATGATTGTTTAAAACCTGTTGTGATAGGGTGTTTTTTACTGTCTAACGTCAATTCATTTGAAAATTGAAATATATACATTATCACAATCATAGCCGACGAATTAATTCTCTATACGCTTGTTGTAATATAGTTAGCAAATCCCGCGTAACACTTTTATTTCAGAAAAATAGATATTGGTTCCCAACGTGTACACAAATATCGATGATATTGCCATGATTATTTAAACTTGTTTGTTCATCAATTAATCCGAGAAATAAATTATTTGTATTTCGGAATCCTAACTAACGAATAAATCTCCAAGTCAGCCTTTGGTTTAGTGTTGCCACGCTAGTAACAAATGGGTATTATTCTAAAACAACTTTATTACTGCAAGAGTATTGAGCGTATAGAGAATTGATTAGTCGGTTGGGAAAACGAAACACAAAAATTGTAATTCTCGAATATATTGATGTTATTTATACAAGTTATATCAACTAACAATAATAACCCCTTTTGTTTTATAATAAATAATCCATTGTTTAATTCTGTGTCGCAGATGCATAAGAGCACCTGCAACACCCACACAATTATATTATCTTTTAGATTAGAAATGTTATATATAGGAATGAATTATAATTATGAATTAGAATTAGTTTGCATTTAGAACGTGCTGTAACCGCGTTACGTAAATAAAATACTTTTTAAAAACTTGTTTTTCGGCTTTGAACATTTAACTGGCGCAGTCGGTAGGATAACTCGAGGAAGTGCGTGAATATCATTTCTGTTCGTTTCAACGATTAATCGAGTTTTTCACGAAAAACCCGGTCCGAAACTCGTCCTCTCCAAAAATCGAGAATTCGTGTCGAGCAAGGTCCATCAATCCAACACGCACCTAACAAGGAATAGCAGTGACGGATGAAGCCGATCATCATAGTATTGTGGTGAGTACAAACATATTTAGAGGTGTTTTTCAAAATTAAGTAACGCATTCTGCTCGTATTCAAACTCGTAAATTAATTCTCATTAGTTTAAGATAAATTTAATAATAATTACAATGGCAGTTTTGAAGCCAGAATACTTAGCTATGCTACCCGAATTTCACGGGGATAGCCAATTATTACCTAGATTTTTAGAAGTAGCAGGGAAATTAATAACTAAATTTTATAATGTCGAAAATCCAGATGACTTCACTAACGATTATTTAATGTCTACGATTATTTCTAAAATAAAGGGAGAAGCAGCTAAAAATATTGCTTCCTCTGTAATTAACACATGGGATGGGTTGAAAGCAGCTTTATTAAACGCTTATAGTGATAAACGTGATTTATATAGTCTCAATATTGAAATCTGTCACTTAAAACAAAATCATAATGAAAATTCGTTCCAATTCTATAATCGGTTGCAAGAACTTTTGAATTTACAATTAGCTTATTTAAACACTCACGGCAGTGTCGAACAAAAGATTATATTAGGTACATTTTTTAATAACAACGCTCTTAAAGTTTTATTACATGGATTAAAAGATCCAATAGGTTCCCAAATGAGGGTTAAAAACCCTACTGACCTTAATGTTGCTCTTAACATGTTAACAAATGACTTTCAGTATGAATTCGTTAAATCAAATATTAATTTTAACAGTCATGTAACTACAAGTTCACAACGACAACAAAAATCGAATGTAGATTGGCATCCAAATCCTAGTAAGGCAATCAATGCAAATTTCAATAATAATACTAATCGTAACAGTTTTGTACGACCTAATTATCCGAATTTCCCAAGATATAATAATAACAATAATCCAGGTACCAGTTTCAATAGGATTAATCAGCAAAATTATAATCAAAGATTTCCTAGACCCACACCAATGTCTATCACGACAAACAATACATTTAGGCCCACACCCCAAAATACACAAATTCGTAACTTAGAAAATTCCGATGATAAAATCCCCGAAACAAACGAGAATTTTTTAGACGTAAGCCTAACTTTAGATCAGCCGAAATAATGCGGCTTGAAAATAACAATAGTAATTTACCGTATATTATAGAAACAAAAACAAAATTAAAAATTTTATTAGATACAGGTAGTACGCGTTCGTTCATAAATCCCGACGTAGCAAAAACGTTTTATCGTAAAAACATTGTGTCTGACCCATTTACCGTCACCAGCGCACATGGTACGAGTCATGGTCAGCAATGTACTCTAGTTTCATTTAAAAGTTTATTCAACTCTGACGCTGCTACTGATTTAAAATTCCTTTTATTTGATTTTCACTCAAGTTTTGATTTATTGTTAGGATTAGATAATTTAAGTTTATTAAAATCAAGTATCGATCTTGAAAGAAATGTTTTAAAATGTCCGAATACGGAAATAAAAATATATTATGGTATGAAGGCCCCTGAAATAGTAAGTACGAAGTGCATAGTAGTACCTGCTAGATCAGAGCAAATAATTAAAGTACCTATAAGTAATGTAAAAGATGGAAATGTAATTATTCCCAATATAAAAACTCCTCATATCGAAATTCCCGAGTGTGTAACTCGTGTTAATAATTATGAAGCGCTATGCTCAGTAATAAATTCGTCTGACGAAAACAGACAATTTAATATTAGAAAACCATTTATTGTAACAATGATCGATGAATACGATCTTAAGACAAACCCTAATTTAAATGTGTTTGATACACAAAGTATAGAATTTGATATGTCCCAAATACGGACAGAACACATGAATGAGGAAGAAAATTATGTTATAACTAAACTTATTTCTGAATATTCAGATCTATTTCATATTAATGAAAAACAACTAACGTTTACAAATAAAATTAAACATGGAATAAAAACCCATGATGAAATTCCTGTTTATACAAAATCGTATAGATATCCCGAAGTGCATCGTGCAGAAGTGGATAAACAAATAAAAGAAATGTTACGTCAGAAAATTATAAGACCATCATATAGTCCTTGGTCATCGCCGATTTGGGTGGTCCCCAAAAAATTAGATGCGTCTGGCAAACGTAAATGGAGAGTGGTGGTCGATTATCGAAAGCTTAACGAAAAAACAATTGGCGATCGCTACCCACTCCCCAATATCACCGAATTATTAGATAAATTAGGTAGATGCCAATATTTTACGACTCTTGACTTAGCTTCAGGGTTCCATCAAATAGAGATTGAGGAACAAGATATTCAAAAAACTGCTTTCAATACATGTAACGGGCATTACGAATTTTTGAGAATGCCTTTTGGTTTAAAAAATGCCCCTGCAACATTCCAAAGGGTAATGGACAATATTTTGCGCGGTATTCAAAATGATAAATGTCTTGTCTACATGGACGACATTATTGTATTTAGTACAAGTCTTCAAGAGCACGTTGAAAGATTGCGTGAAGTTTTTAATCGACTTAGAGATTCAAATTTCAAAATCCAATTGGATAAATCTGAATTTCTTCAAAAAGAAGTGGCTTATCTCGGGCATATTGTCACTCCCGAAGGTGTAAGACCTAACCCCGAAAAAATTAAAGCTATTGAAAAATTTCCGATTCCCAAAACAACTAAACAGATTAAAGGATTTTTAGGACTCTTAGGCTACTATCGTAAATTTATTAAAAATTTTGCTCAATTAACGAAACCGCTTACAAGATGTCTAAAAAAAGATGCAATCATAAATATCGAAAATTCCGAATATAAAAACTGTTTTGAACTTTGTAAAAATATACTTTCAAATCAACCCTTGTTGCAGTATCCCGATTTTACGAAAGATTTCGTACTAACTACAGACGCCAGTAATTTTGCTATTGGCGCTGTTCTTTCACAAGGTACAATCGGTTCAGATTTACCGATTGCTTACGCAAGCAGAACCCTGAACGAGTCTGAAATTAATTATTCAACAATAGAAAAGGAATTATTAGCAATTGTTTATGCCGTTAAATATTTTAGACCATATCTTTTTGGCAGAAAATTTAAAATCTTAACAGACCACAAACCCCTGCAGTGGCTAATGAACGTTAAGGAACCAAATTCAAAACTAGTTAGGTGGAAACTAAAGCTTTCCGAATACGATTACGAAATTGTTTACAAAAAAGGTAAACTCAATAAAAACGCAGATGCTCTTTCTAGAATCGAATTAAATATAACGGAAAATCTTGAAGAATTATCAGACTATTTTATAAGGAATTTTAATGAAGATTTAATAGATAAAGAAAATAATTCCTTATGTGTAGAATTGCCAAAATCTAATTATGAACATTTATCTGACGACATGACTATACATTCTAATCACGAAGATCCGATATTTAATATTCCAATAATAGAAAAACCAATTAATATTTGTAACAATCAATTAATAATAAAAGAAGTAGGTTGTGAACCTAATTTTCCAATAAATACGCCCTTATTTAATAAAAAAAAGATGCGAATTATAATAGAATTATCAAAGAATAATTTCGAACAAGATTTAATTAATTTTGTCAAGGAATATATTGTCCCAAAAATTAAATACGGGTTATATTTTGAATCACAAGTGTATGAAAAGTTTTGTTCAACACTCCAAAAATATTTTAAGGATAGTCAAATACAATTTACTAAATATACAAAAATATTAACTGATATAGAAGATGAAGATGAAAGACAGGACATAATTAATAAATTTCATTCAGGAATTACCAATCATAGAGGAATAGAAGAGACAGAATTAGAAATTCGTCGAATATATTATTGGCCCAATATGCGGGAATCAATTCAAAAAATAATTAACGATTGTGAAGTGTGTCTTGTAAGCAAATATGACAGACACCCTTTAAAACTGAAGCTTAATTTCACACCCACTGCAACTAAACCATTCGAAATAATACACATTGACTCAATCACAATTCAAAATGTTAAATTCTTAACAATTATTGATTCATTTTCGAAATATTCTCAGATGTACGAAATTAGTTCGTATCAAGCTGTCGAAATCGCCGACAAATTAATTAAGTATTTTTGTCATCATGGCATACCCAAAGAAATCATTGCCGATAATCACCTTGAATTTAAAAATTCAGTAATAAAAGAATTGCTCGAACTTCATAGAATTAATCTTCACTACATAAGTAGTCAACATCCCGAATCTAACGGAATGATAGAGAGAGTTCATTCCACTATTATAGAACATATTCGATTATTAAGCAACCAAAATTTATTTAAAAACGAACCAATTGAAAAGAAAATTAATTATGCTATTCTTGCTTATAATAATTCGATCCATAGTGCAACAAAATTAAAACCTTTTGAAATAATAAATGGTCATATAGACGTAGGAAATCCTTTAGAAACAGATTTAGAAATGAAATTAACAAACTCATATGTAGCTAAACATAAAGACAAAGTAAATATTCTTTATAAAGAAATTAATAAAACACTGCAAGATAATAAATCAAAATATATTTCGAGTACCAATAAAAATCGGGAAGAGTTACCAGAAATTCCTCAAGAGGTGTGTGTGAAAAATAAACAAAAGCAATCGAAAATAAAAAATAAATATAAGAAAGAAACAATTAAATCTACAAATCCTGAACATAAAACTGCAAAAATAGTCACTCATCATCATAATACAGTAGATAAAATTCATTTATCTAATATTAAGCGACCTAAGAAAATAGGAAGTAAACAAATAATTACTTCGTCGTTTGATGAATTTAAAAATTATTTAAATAAATGTGATGATGTTAATTACAATAATATTGAGGAAATTAATGATAATTTATTCTTTGCTCCACAAAATTATTCTTTAGCGCATTGCGTTAGTCAGGATTTACACATGAATGCGGGAATTGCATTAGAATTTAAAAATCGTTTTGGAAATGTCAAAAAATTACACGCCCAAAATCCACAACTAAATTCCTTATGTTATCTTAGAGATGAACACAAGTACATAATATATTTAATAACAAAAATTAATTATTATGATAAACCCACACTTGAAAGCGTATTTAAAACATTAATTAATTTTAAAGATTTTCTAATATGTAAACGAATAAATAAATTAGCCATTCCAAAAATTGGAAGCGGACTTGATAAATTAAACTATGAAACGATTAAAAAAATGATACATTTCATTTTTGGTAACACAAAAATAAACATTAAAATCTACCTTGGTTTACCTAAAATAGATAATCAAATTCCAGGTCCCTGCGGGTTACCACAATATGGGCAATAGAAATAAAAAATATAACAACGAATATCGGAGTTTTACCGATAAATCTTGGATCCGCCAAATCACAGAAATCCGAGCATACAATCTTGCACTACTACGATTTGAAACCGATTTACATCGAAATTAAAAAATTAGATAATCAATATGATTTTATAATGGAATCTGTTAATAATATTTCCATATTTAAAAATGATTTTAAAAATTACATAAAAGTTTTAAACTACACGAGAAATAGTATATTTGGAAAAATTAACAATATTGCAAGTCATTCGATTAAGACAAGAAATAAAAGAGGTATAATAAATGGTCTTGGAACAGTAATAAAAACTTTAACTGGAAATCTTGATTCCAGAGATGGAGAACGTTTTGAAAAAATGCTAAATCATTTAGAATTAAATCAGGAACGATTCGAAAATCAACTATCAATGGGATATAGTTTTAATAATGAAATCGTAAAGAAATTTAATAAAACGATAAAAGATATAGAACACAACGAGATGGTTTTAAAATCAAGAATAATGCAAATGTCAGTTGTATTACAGAAGGACGCTGATATTCAGAATGTATTGTTTGTTAAGGATTTATTTAATCAATTAATTATAATTTATGATTCAATTCTGAAGGTAATTGAAAATATTCAAAATTCAATAATATTTTGTAAATTAAATACAATACATCCGGATATTATAAAGCCTGATGAACTATTATCAGAGTTGGAAAGAATTTCTATATATTATAATCAAGAATTGCCATTTGAACCAAAATCAAAAAATATATTAGATATTGAATCACTTATAAAAGTAAATTGCAAAATTGAACCTGAAAAAATAATATACTTTCTATCGATACCAATCAATTATAAAATTAGTTTTGATCTCTATAAATTACACCCAATTCCAACGAAACACGAGCTTGAATACGCTACGATAATACCGAGTATTCATTATTTCTTAAAATCAGAAAATGATAATCAGATAATACCTCTAAGTAGTGTATGTACGAAAGGTGCAAAATACTATCAATGTCAGGAGTATTTACAAATCAATACCGAATCAAAATGCGAAAAGGACATCTTAGTCAGAGGAACTTCTAATCAATGCACCTACACACCCCTAGAAATACTGTCCAACCACATCGAGCTGATACCAGCTATAAATCAATATCTTGCTGTATTTCCGAAAGAAGAGGAAATTCAGACCATCTGTAAGAAAGAAGTGGAAAAGAAGAAATTGAAAGGAATCTTCCTAATCAGGAATTCACAGTGCGACATTAAATTTAAAAACAATAAACTCTCGTTTAGTGACGTAACTTCCGGAAGCCCTACACTGATAAACATTAACGAAGTGAAACTAAACAAAATAAACTTTAGCAACTTCAAAATAAATCTAAAAAGACTTAATTTTGATTTACCAATGATCGAACATATTCCGATCACAAAAAGTGAATTATTCCATTATAAACTCAGTGTCTGGACTGTTATCACCTATATTATTATGATTGGAGCAGCCACGTACGTCATCTATACTTGGAGAAAAAAGAAGAGGATCGCCGATCATGGAATCACCGAAGAAGTCTCATCGCCGAAATTGTCCTTCCATCTTCCCAAAGATGCCAGGATCTGATGGGGGAGGAGTTATATCAACTAACAATAATAACCCCTTTTGTTTTATAATAAATAATCCATTGTTTAATTCTGTGTCGCAGATGCATAAGAGCACCTGCAACACCCACACAATTATATTATCTTTTAGATTAGAAATGTTATATATAGGAATGAATTATAATTATGAATTAGAATTAGTTTGCATTTAGAACGTGCTGTAACCGCGTTACGTAAATAAAATACTTTTTAAAAACTTGTTTTTCGGCTTTGAACATTTAACTTACATATACACTACCTTTCAAAAAAATCAGAACACAAAGTATTTATTGGACGATTTTAATGAAATTTACAGAATTTCATCATGTAAATGAACTGCATCGATGATCAAAAAATCAATTGTTTTGGTTACTATTTAATGGTATTATTCCTTGATTTCACCATTATGAAGAGCTGCTGATTTTTTAATGTAATTGCTTCTAATATCCAAGTAGCCTCTGAGTAGTTTGACGTTTCAGTTTGTAAAATATAAAAAGATGCCCCGTGTTCGTCGGCGTGCACAATATCATCATCTAAGTGAATTTGAAAGGGGTCGCATTATTGGAATGCGAGAAGCGGGTTTTTCGGTTCGTGCTATTGCTGAAAGGGTAGGCCGTAGTGTATCGGTGATCGTACGCTGCTAGTCTAGAGGGTGGGAAGCTGGGGAGAATCGACGTAGACTTTGATCAGGACGTCCAAGAAGCACCACTGAGAGTGAAGATCGAGCTCTTCGTCTTACAACTTTAAGGGACAGATTTACAACGTCGCGGGCATTGGGAAATTACTGGTTGGCTCTAATTGGCCAAAGAGTATCCATGGCTACTGTTTACAGAAGAATCCGCAGTTTTGGTATAAGATCCTACCGTCCACAATTGTGTCTACCTCTTACTCCACAGGATCGCAGAGCAAGACTTGATTGGTGCAGGGAAAGACAGCATTGGACCCATGAATGTAATAACATTATCTTCAGCGATGAGTCTCGGTTCTGTTTATGGGCTCATGATGGTCGCAGAAGAGTGAGACGTCGACGCGGTGAACGCAGAGTTTTACAATTTGCTGTTGAAAGACATACTGCTCTTACACAGGGAGTTATGGTTTGGGGGGCGATAGCATATGGTAGTCGGTCTCCTCTAGTTTTTTTAGAAGCAAGTCTTAACGCGATTCGGTATATTGACAATATTTTACGGCCAGTGTTAGTGCCCTATGTAAATGGCTTGCAGAACCCCATTTTTCAGCAAGATAATGCTCGACCTCACACAGCGGCCATTACAATACAGTTTTTTGATAGTGCCGAAATCAATTTGTTACCTTGGCCATCTCGTTCTCCAGATCTATCACCAATTGAACATGTTTGGGATATGATAGGTGTTAGAATCAGTAACTTACAGCGCCCCGCTAACACTGTAATGGAACTTAGAGGTCAAATTATCGAAGTTTGGAATGAAATACCCCAAGTCGATATTGACAGCCTGATTTCTAGCATGCCTCGACGTGTTAATGAGTGTTCGGGAAATCGTGGAGGCCCAACACATTTATTAATTTTTGTTCATTTGTTTTTTTGTTTTTCAAGTTGATTTTTTGATCATCGATACAATTCGTTTACATGATCAAATTGTGTAAATTTTATTAAAATCTTGCAATAAATACTAGGTGTTCAGATTTTTTTGAAAGGCAGTATATTACAGCAAGTTTGAAAAAAATCATGTTAATCTCATCGATCTGGTAACCGCATCATACCAAACTGTCATCTTGACGTGTATGCTTGACATGACATAGCATTGACAGCTGAACAACCAACCAAATAACATTTCTTTGATTGATAAGTAGTAATTTAGATTTCATGAATGTCATGTTACTATACAAAATAATTAAATAAATGAGTTGTACTTTTATGCTCATTGTTTATTCGAGTAGTATAGCAATTACATACTCGTGGAATACTGCACTCGCTCGTGCGCAACTTATCCCCTCATATGTAAAATTGTGCATACCACCTTTGTGACGTAATAATATTATAATAAAAGTGTTTGATTGTAATTACTAACTTTATTACAAAATGGGTATTGGAGAGCATACATTGATAAAAACACTCAATTACAGCGCTAGTAACAAATAGATATTATTTTTACAATTAAGGTGTTTGATAGTACTTTATCTTAAACTTTGTAAAGACAAATTAAGGCAAAGGCCTTTAACTGTTTTTCTATCACTTTAATTTTTTATCATATTGTGATTTACAATCTATCATTTAAGTGTTTATCATTATTTTGTATTTGTGCTTTTATCTTTATTTAATAATCTTATCTATTACTTTTGTATATAATTATTTGTAAATATTCCTATGCACGATGTTTGTACAACTTTTTATTAAGAATTATAGTGTCTATTTAATTTTGAAAATCTCTCACAAGTAAAAAGTGATAACTACGTTGCACTTCGTGAGGTAATCGACAACCTCGCCTCATTAAAAGCGATTAATCGACAAGCAGAGCATTACAGTGATATTTTAATCGGGCTGATTGTTTATCGGCTTTGAAATAATCTGCAAAAACAATAGGAGGGACTAACATGCTTTCGAGAAATCTCGAGAAATTCAATTTAAAATAGTTCGTTCGTTGTCCGTCATTGCCTTAACGACGGACAAAGTGAAACAAGCTCATGCTAGTGATTCAAACTCAGGCAACAAATTAAAAGTGCTTCAGCCAAAATCAACAGACAGAAAGTGTATAATCTGTGAAGAAGAACACACGTCTTCTACAGGTATAAAAAATACGCAAATATGAAAACCGACGACCGCGTTGCCAGAGTGAAGAACAAACGTTTGTGTTTTAATTGATTAGGAGTAAATAAATCACTCATCAATTCAGTGTAAAGCAACTAATTGCCGAAAATGTAACAAGACACCACACTTTGTTGCATTTTCGAACTGAGGAAAGATAATTGCAATACAAACAATATGGTTGGTGACAATCAATCAACTTCTGTAGTTAATCATGCATATACTCCGTCGCGCCTGTTGTTATCCACCTGTAAAGTTCTCGTGAGAGACAAATACGGTAATAATCAAACTGTGCTTGTACTACTAGTGCACTACTGTGCGTTTAATTTTTATGCTAGATATCACCGAATTTGAAAAAAAATTGAAATTTTATTAGAAATCCAATTATTTTGAATGAAAACACGTCAAAAGTATACGATACATAATTATAAAAATAAAAAATGAAATAACATTAAAATTGTATCTAATAAATTCATATTTTCTGTGAACATAATTCTCGATTACAAATTAGTTTTTTAAATAACACCTTTCTCTAAAATTATAATTATAGGTACTTTTTACTTATGACAATGTTAGTTTCCCTTAATTTTTAAACGCCCTCTTTCGTTCGTTTTTTTTGTCGTGCTTACTATTGTGATCTCGTAAACCGACGATGATATGAAGTTGGTCAAATGAGATAAAAGTTTAAATAGTTGATACTGAGTAATAATATGTCAACAAATTTCAGCTAACATCATTTGTTTTAAAAATATGGCGAATAATGTAAAAAATGAATGATAATTTATTTTTATTATAACGTTGTTATTTAATGCGATAGAGATCTGTAATTTTTTGTGTACCATAAATGCCTTTAAAGAAATACACATATATATATGAGTTAACAGATTTTATGCACGGTGTCCCATTTTCTAGATACAACACCAATTTTTAGTTTTTCTTATGGCGGCCATATTAGATGTTTATACCATGAAAAAGATCAAGAGAAAACAGTACGAAATCATGGGCCACATATCAATTACTTTTAAAACAATTGAATAAAATAAGACAGGTTTTGTTTTATCAAGTCGGCCATAGTGAATTTAAAAATTCACTATGGCCGACTTGATAAAACAAAACCTGTCTTATTTTATTTTATTCAATTCACCGTTGAAAAGATCGAGAAAAGTAGTGCGAAATCAATGAATAGAAAATATTTATATTTGGATGTTGGTCATATTGTTTAAAAAAAAATGTCAATAAGTTAAATTGAATAAAACATATTAAATTAGTCGCTGCATAGGAATCTCACCAAGGATTAGGGCCACAAGACGCTAGCTGCACAGCTAAGTCGCGCGACTACAGTCGTTTCAGTCGTCGCTTCACACCTTTATTTTAAAAACATATGTTACTAGCGTATAAACGAATGGCAAAAATAACATGATTATACGCTTGTCGTAATGATTGGTGCTAGAACACATTTAATTTAGAAAAATAGACATTTGGTCCTTACGTGTGCATGAATTTTGAAGAGGATGACATAATTATTTAATCTTGTTCAATCTTGATCAGATTAACATGAGTCTTTAACGTTGTAGTAATAGAGCATTTTTATAACTGTTTAGCATCAATACATTTGAGATTTAAATATTTGTATATCGGAATCAAACCCGTGTAATCTCATCGAGATTCCTGTCGATGAGATTAATATGATTGTTTAAAACCTGTTGTGATAGGGTGTATTTTACTGTCTTAATTCATTTGAAAATTGAAATATACGCATTTCACAATCATAGCCGACGAATTAATTCTTTATACGCTTGTTGTAATATAGGTAGCAAATCCCGCTTAACACTTTTATTTATGAAAAATAGACATTGGTTCCCAACGTGTACACAAATCTCGATGATATTGCCATGATTAATTATTTAAACTTGTTTGCTCATCAATATATACGAGAAATAAAATGTTTTTATTTCCGAATCATAACTAAAACTCCATACTCTCTTTACACTTTTTGTTATTTATATATATAGTAATTGCTGTCTAACTTTAATATTTTAATACTGTCTAATATGAATACATCCAAGTTAATAAACAATTGTATTTTGGAATTATAAACGACAACCAATTTAACTTGCGACAGCTAACATTGACTTTTAAGGGTAGGGTAGCATTGCATTTCTTGCATTGTTTGAACAATCCCTAACACTTTATTTAAATAAATGAATTAATGGTTGCAACATATATTATTATCCCAATTATAAGAATTATGTATATTCAAAAAAAAAATAGTTCTGACTTTAAACAAAGAAATAAGGTTATTGCAAAGAATTTTGACTAATTACTTTTATAAAATACCGAAATTTTACAGAGTAGCAGCTATGGCATTGTTACATGTCAGGAGTAAATTTGATAAAATTTACATCTATAAAGAAGTTATTTGCTCTTAATTAAAAAAATTATATTGTTTTTCACCGTTTTGCCACCTTTTCTAATTTATTTTTATAAAAGATTGTTCCTTTTTGGTAGTAGCATTAACAAAATAATTACGCTTTAATTGAGGCCAATTTTATCGCAATCCGTTAATAAATAGCTGGGACTCTTTGCATATTAATAAGCAATTTTACGAGAGGATGTTTCGGTGTTGGCGTTTATACAGTCGTCATCTAACGGTCACTTGTCCGAAGAACCGAAGATTTATTGGAGACCATAAATGAGATGGCTCGGCTGATCCTTCGTTGGGTTGTATAATGGTTTTTCTTTTCTCAAATTACTAACGAAAATGGTGAAATTACTAACGAAAATGGTGAAATCACCATCGACGAGAAACCGAATGATTATTAAAATATATTCTTGCCGGACGGTTTATAAAATGGACAGATCAGTTTTACCATTTAAAATGAATCATTTTCTATGCTGACTTTTAATTTTATCTAACTCCCTGTTTTATAAACAGTTAGTAGTTTCTGACCATTTTCAAAGGTAAAAGTGTTTATCTAGCGTCAATGAATGTGCTATAAGTGATCGAAAAATGCTTGCCAGAGAAAAATAATAATATTTTCGTAATTAGCATAAAATATCGAGTCTAATGTGCTAATTTCATCTAAATCGGACTTTAAAAATCCATTGGTTTGTGGTTTTTTGTTAATAACTTTTGCCAGCGAATAGTTTTTACATATTTGAATAGAGCGTTAAATTCCATGTGGATATATAAATAATAAGAGCACCCACACGACAACTGAAAACCTACACTCACCCTAAGAGAACAACGATTTTCAGTAAAGCTGTAAATAATCATTTTAATCTCACCGAGATTCGTGTACACGCTAATTAAATTGAAAATTTACCACGAAGTAAATGACCCAAATTGAAGAATTAACCTTTATTTTAATTCTTTAATCTTTGGGGCGTTCACTTCGTGGTACATTTTTAATTTAATTAGCGTGTACACGAATCTCGATGAGAATAAAATGATTATTTACAGCTTTACTGAAAATCGTTGTTCTCTTAGGGTGAGTGTAGGTTTTCAGTTGTCGTGTGGGTGCTCTTATTATTTATATTTCCCTATATTTGTTTATTTGTCTAATAATTTTTGTGTATTTCGAAGGGTCGCTTAGCATACTTGTCGCGTTGTCTGACAGTCCTAGGACTGATCGGTGTGCGGCCACTGCTGAGAAATTAAAGATATTGTCGATTGTCAGTGCTTCCATGTTACAAGGGGGCATGGTGTATGTTGTCCACCGATCAGCAGTTTGCCATGCGTTATTCTCTTATGGCCAATCACTAGTCTAGTAAATACTATTTCGTCGTGTCGTGTAAAGTGTACTGGGTATTTGTACAGGGCTAACGATGGTCCATCTGCTACTGTTGCCATGAAATAGTTTCTGACCAGTTATGGATATCTCGGTGCAGCGTCGTTGTAATGGACGGGTTGTTTGAGGATACCTACATTGGGCTAGCATTTAAGAGTTTGTGTAGTTCGAAAGTTGAAGGTATAGTTTTTATTTGGCTCCAGTAGTAGCTGTCTAGGATTTTTGGCGTGACTATAAAATTTCTTAGATGGTGGTTTATTTTTACGGCTATTTTACTGGGGTACCTGCATTTTATTCGGATCTTTCTTTCTTCAGGTGGTAGAATACCACCGCTTCTAGGTATACACTTTCTCGTGGCGATGTACGGAAAGCTCCCATTATCATGCGTGCAACTGTGAGATAGAGGGTGTCTGTCTATCTGCTTCAGGTGTGCCCTTGAGGTACTTCCGTACACTACTAATCCAGTTTAGAGAATATTCTCTAAACTAGATTAGATTAGATCTAATATTAGAGCATTCACGATTTTATATATTGTTTTTGGTTCTGCGTCCCAGCGGAAGTGCGTTATTACCTTTAGTAGGTTGATTACTTGTTTTATCCTTGCGCTTAGAATTGTTACGTTTGGTTTTTCGTCGAGGGTTAAGCCTTAAAATTTTACAGCTGGTTTGTAAGGGATAGTAAATTTTTTAATTTTTAGTAGTTTTCTGGGTCGCTGTGATCCTGTCCATGCTTGGGGATGGGGATAAATCTTAAGAAAAATTGTGTTCATAAGGTCTTTCAAATTTCGTCAGCTCCTGGGATGTGTCTTTTGTTTGCGTTATAGGTCGGTTATAGTCTTCGTTTTCTCCTCCTTCTAGGTTCATAGGCCTTTGTTCTGATACCTGTTTATGTGTGTGTAGCAGGTGTCACTACATACATTCTCGAAGGTAGTTCCCAAGATGGTGGTTGTTTCTACAGGGTTACAGTATGCGTTCCCGTTGTTGGAGGATAGGTAGTGTTTGCTGGTGTCCCCTACCTGTTATATTTCGGATGTGTTTCCACACTTGTTGGATGGGTGTTTGCTCGTTTATACTGGATACGTACTCCTCCCATGATTGTTTTTGTGCTCAGTTCACCCTCTCTTGTGCTCTAATTTTTTTAATCCTTATCGGGTCTTTAATATGATTGTGTTTGCGGAATTTATCAATGTATGTTTTTTGTTTCTGTTTATTGCGGCTATCTCGTCGTTCCACCATAGTACTGACGTTTTATGGGAATTTGGTTTTGATTTCGGGATGTTTTTTTTGCGATGGTAATGATATCACGTGTAATATTGTTTACCATCTCGTCTGCGTCTTCTCCACTTATTAATGCGATAGTTTCGGTTTGGTTTGTAAATTCAGGCCAGTTCGCTTTCTTGAGTTGCCATCTTGTAGTATGTTGGTAGGTGTGATTCGGTAATGGTAGATTTATTAAGATGGGAAAATGTTCGCTATGGTGTAGGTCGGGAATGGGTTTCCAATTTAGTTCACTCGCTGTTTGGTGTTGCTAGGGTGAGATCTGTAGCGCTGCAATTACCTGATCCACTATTGAAATAGGTTAGGTCGCCGTTGTTAATGCAAATGAGTGCGGAGACATTGATAATATCTTCTAATATTTTTCCTTTCGGAGATTGCGTATTTAATCCTTATTTGTTACTAGCGCTGTAATTGAATGTTTTTGTCAATGTATAACATTATTATTACATCTAAGAATTAAAATATGTGTTTCGCAATGCTAACAGACGAATCAATTTTCTATACGCTAAGTACGCCTTAACACCCTTATTTAGAAGAATAGACATTTGTTCCTAATGTATACACGAATCTTGATAAAATTGACATGATTATTTAAAACTTATTTTAATATAGCGTTTTTATCACTATTTTATATCAATACAATAGAGAAATAAACTATTAGTATTTCGAAATCATAACTAACCAATGATCTCCATACTTTCATTACCCTTGTAATAAAGTAAGTAATTGCTGTCTACACCAATATCTTTAAAAAATAACCATTTGTTAAAAGCGCGTACACGAATCGTTATGAGATTAACATAATTGTTTAATACTTGTAGATTGAGCGTTTTTATCACTGTCTAATAACAATACATCCAAGTAAATTAATATTTCGGAATCATAAACGACAAACCGATTCACCATATGCTCTCCAATACCCATTTTGTAATAAAGTTAGTAATTACTGTCAAACACATTTAATATACGTAACGAGAGTGTTATGCAGCATATTACATATGAGCGGATAAGTTGCGCATGAGCCAGTGCAGTATTCCACGAGTATGTAATTGCCATAGTACTCGAGAAACGTTTGATACTACGCCCTAAAAAAATAAACAATGAGCATGAAAGTACAACTCGTTTATTTAATCATTTTTATAGTAACATGATATTGATGAAATCTAAATTACTACTAAGAAATGGTTGGTTGGTAAATCAGCTGTTTAGCTGTCAGCATGTAATATACTTGTCAAAGCTACTACGTGCATGTTTGGTAATGTCAAGATAACATAAGTGTGATAACTGTGGTATGATGCGGTTACCAGATCGATGAGATTAACATGATTAATATGCCGTTAAACTTGCTGTAATATTGTTTTCATCAATGTATAAATAACATCAATATAATCGAGAATTATAATATTTGTGTTTCGCTTCAACTGACGAATCAATTCTCTATACCCTCAATACGCTTGCAGTAATAAAGTTAATACCCATTTGTTAGAGCCACACCAAAGGCTCACTGTTAGGGTTAATACGGCTAATCAAAGAGGCGAAGCTCAAGCACGTCGTCTAAGATGAGAAGATCAACAATAGTTCTATCCTACAATTATCTATTTATCTATTAAAATGCCGCAATTCAGAAAATTTAACAGTCTGACGCTGCTTTTGACAATTTAAGCATTTAAATTGTCAAAATTCGAGTCACACTCAAATTTATGATAGTGGAAACTTGGATTGTTTTGGTGGATACCGATTTATCAAGACAGTCGAATAATATTGTGTAACACATATTTGCAGCTACATTATTATAACTAATAATGACGAATATATCGTTCCAATATATCGATAATAGATAATTATTGACAGCATCATATAGAGCCCGATTAAAAGTTATACCTTAAAATTAATGTACACAGATGGGCCACGGATAGTAAATACCAAAAAAAAATTAAATTACCACAGGGAATATAATAGTTAGTTACAATCCGTTAAGAATTAAATGCTCTATTTCTAATATTTTATTAGAAAAATGATAATTGACTAAAAAAGTAGTTTAACAGTTAAAATGTTAACAAGAAATAAATTAAAAACTTTTCTGTAAGCGCACCTGCGATCTAGACCAATGATTGGTGATTTTTTTACTGCATCGTGGTTCTTAGATTACAATTTATTTGTACGAGTTAAACTGTTATAACAACAATAACAAGAATAATTTAACGGGAGGGTAGCAAAGAAGCACTTACAAAAACGGTCACCTAGATGTAGAGCTTAATTCTTCAATCTTTGGGGCGTTCACTTCGTTGTACATTTTTAATTTAATTAGCGTATACACCAATCTCGATGAGATTAAAATGAAACTAATGGCTAACATCGATACATTTGAAAAGTAAAATATTTATGTTGAAAAAATAATTTTGTTAATCTCATTGAGATTAAGTATATAGTAACAAATGTTTATTTTTACGAATTGAGAATTGATTAGACGGATATGATTCCAAAAACAAATATTTAAATTATTGGATGTATTGATGTTACATAGTGATTAAAATGCACAATTACAAGAAGTTTTAATAATTACATTATTCTCACCGAGATTTGTCTATTCGCTAAAACAAAAGCATATTTTTGAAATAAAAGTGTCCTTACTTGCTATACACCGACAAGCGTATTGAGCGTATAGAGAATTCATTTGTTGGTTATGATTCTGAAATACAAATATTTAAATTTAGGGATGTTATTGATGATAGACAATGTATATTTTTCTAAAATAAAGGTTTTAGACGACTATTTCTAACTTTATTATTTTAAGCGTATTATTGCTTAGATTTCCTAGATTGCAATACATTGATAAAAACACTATTACAACAAGTTTAAAATAATCATAGTAATCTTAAGTAAATACTAACTTTATTTGATTCAATTAGATAAACATACATTAGATACACATACTATTACAATTGTATATAGAGTAACAGTCCAAACACTAATATTATGAAAAATGATCACTATTTTAGGTGTTAAAGATTTATTTTGTTTAGCGTGATCTTGTAACTTCCTAAGTTTATTTGGTTTAATGTCACTGATTTTAATCGTTGCAATTTCACTCAACTATTGTCTATTACGATATTAGGAAGTAATATAGGCAAACCATAAGATTTAACACTATAACTATTAATTAAGTTCATTTTCTTAGTAAAAAAACTACAATTATGTGGTAAATTCAATACAAAGTTGCCATTTAAGTTTAAAATATTTTAAGATTTACAATTAGTATGTATTTTAGTTTATTTTACCTGTTCTATTATAAAATTAGGTTGATACATCATTGATTGATAATTACAAGAACTATAATTATTTTGTAGGTTGCAAAATTCAAAAAATACAATCAGTTTGTTTTTGACTATTAACAAGATCATTATTTCCGCATATGTAAGTACCATTTATATTTCTACATTTTTCATTTATGTACATCTAATGAGTTTTATATGTAACTAAATATTTTTCAACCGGGTTTGATATTGGTTGTTTTATTTTAAAATAGCAATTGAGAACAATTAGGTATTAATTCGATTGACAAATTGACAGAAAACAATTTATTTTTTTGAAATATATGATAAGGTTGTTAAATATAATTAAAAATAATTCTGTGAGTTTGATAATTAATTTGATCTATACCAATTTTTGGAAAAGTTAGTTTCTAGATCCTATAATAATGGAGTAATCAAATTTAAAGTTGCGTTTATTTAATGATTGTGAACTGATCTTTATCAAAAACGTTTTCATTTATTTCTATAGTAGTTTTATTAATTTGATCTTTTAAAATTATTTTGTTAAATGAAAGAAATTGAATTAATAAATGTTTGAAATATTTCGTTTAAATGTGTTTAAATCGAGTGTTAGTAGTTTGATTTTGATTGTTTGATTTTGTGTATTATAACCAATCGTTTGAGTTTTTATCATTACTTTGTTTGTGCTTTTTATTTTTATTTATACTTTTGTATATAATTATTTGTAAATATTCCGATGCACGGTGTTTGTAGAATCGTTTATTACGAATTATCGTGTCTATTTAATTATGAAAAATCAAATTGCGTCTATCGCGTAGCCATGTTCCTTCGAGCCGGTTATTGAGAAATTAAATAAGCCTTTTTATTCAAACTAATATCAATTTGTGCAAGGTTACACGTTTTACAAAATCGTGAGCGCGTTTTCTAACTATCTACGGTTTCAGTCAAACAGCGAGGGACTCGGAGCTCCCGATAATTGGCCTCCCTACATTCACTAGAAACTATGACAAGTGGGCCTCCTTCAGCGAGTTATTCACTTCGTTGATACATGAACGTAAAAAGTTAATCAACATTGGGAAGTTTCATTATCTTCAATGTTCACTGAAAGGGAAAGCAGCTTGAGCGATTCAAGCGTTAAAACTCGCTGACGTTGGATATGAGATAGCGTGGAAACGACTGGAAGCCAAGTACCAAATCGAACGTTTCATTGCAAAAAAAACACATCAGATCGCTGATTAATCTCCCACAAGTAAAAAGGGATAAGTACGTTGCACTTCGTGAGTTAATGGATATCGTATCATCAAACCTCGCCTTATTATAAGCGATTAATCGACCTGATTGTTTATCGGCTTAAAATAATCTGGAAAAAGAATAGGAGGAATTAACATGCGATGAATTGCCTACCTACGAGGATCTCGATAAATTCATTTTAAAAAAGTGTAAACAGTTGGAGGCAATGAATGACAAAGTAAAACCAAGTGAAGCTAGTGATTCAAACTCTGGCTACAAATTAAAAGTGCTTTAATCAAAATCAACACAGAAAGTGTACAATCTGTGAAGGAGAACACGTCATCTACAAGTGCGAAAAATTCGCAAATATGATAACCGACGACCCAGTTGCCGCAGTAAAGAACAAACGTTTGTTTCAATTGTTTAGGTGTAAATCACTCATTTGTTCAGTGAAAAGCAACTAATTCCCGAAAATGTAACAAAAGGTACCACACTTTGTTGCATATTCAAACTGAGGATAATTGCAATACAAACAATATTGTTACTGACAATCAATCAACCAGTTAAGTTCTCGTGAAAGACAAATACGGTAAACATCAAACTGTGCGTGCACTACTAGACAGTGGTTCTCAACCAAACCTAATAACTGAAGCGCGTGCTCAACGTTTAGGACTTGTACGAAAACATATCAATTTGATATATATATTGTTACTGCAGGTGCAAACATATGTATAATACTTCAATTAAATCGCGTATATGTACATAGATATTGAGCTGTTAATTGGAAACGATCACTATCAAGATATTGCGACGGTCGAATTCAGACTGATTCGAACACTCTTCAACACACGGTTCGGATGGATAGTTAACGGGCAGCTGCCATTTCGTGATCAAAACGGACACCAAGAGTTATTGTTGTTTCCAAGAAGTGATATCGAAATTCTGGGAATTGGAGAGTCACTTTTTGCGCAACACCACCCGTGTTCTTTCCCTTAAGGATGACCCTTCTTTCGCTTGAGCGTCGACTTTCGAAATCACCTGACGTTTATTCCGAGTACCGTAACTTCATGCGTGAATACGAAACATTAGGACACATGCAACAAACCACAAGTGACATACATGATGGATACTATCTGCCCCATCATTGTGTTGTAAAACAATCTAGTTTAACCACCAAATTGCCCGTCGTCATCAATGCATCTGCCCCTACGTCTACCGGAGTTCCATTAAATGACATTTTAATGGTCGGTTCACCTGTGCAAAATGACCTGTTCGTAATTATGTTGCGTATGCGCTGTTGGCAATACGTAATGACTGCGGATATCAACGGATTTAGTGGCAGCCTTGCGGATATATTAATCTAGTACGAGTTAACAACTCGTTACTTAAAAGTGGTGGTGTTCAACTGAAACGCTGGGCAAGTAACATTCAAGATGTGTTTGTGAATTTCAAAATGGACTCTCATTGTGAGAAACAACATTAGGAACGGTGTGGAATCCAATTACCGACACAAAAGGTTAAAAGAAGCATACTTAGTGAAATTTCTAGAATATATGATCCTGTGGGGCTAATCGGCCCAATTACAATACTTGGAAAAATCTTTATCCGGCATTTGTGGAAGTTACAATATGGCCATCCATACGCACTTTCGGCTGAATACTGTGAACGGTTACTTCAATATTCAAATTACTTAATCAATGTCGCAACGATCACCATTCCTATAATTGTTATTCTGAATGATATTAATTATGAAGTGGAGCTGCATGGATTTTTAATCTAGGAAAATACGAGGATGTGTAGTAAATTACTCTGTTCCAAATCACGAGTTGCGCCCGTAAAATTAACTAGTGTACCATGATGTGTGCTGCAGTTTTATTGGATGAATTAGTTGATCGTGTCCTTAAATACTACTAGCAAGTGTAGTGATTTCTAATTGAACGTAAGACGTTTAATGTTCGCGACAAACTGGTGTAGTGTAACAATGGATTCTCGCCTCTACCTGCCTAACAATAGGCAATAGGAGATAATCTTCGAGAAATTCTAAAAAATGTACTTTCCAGTTTCTTCTCTCTTCTTTGCATGCCCTTCGATCATTACTCTTTATTTTTTTTCATGAATATAATTTATACCTTTTATCACTACTGTTCTGGTAAATTATTATCCTATTTATATGGGTTCGTTGATCTATAAGAATTTTGATCAAGGTTGATAAGAGTATTTAGGTAGACAAAATATTCATAATACTTTAAAGTCTATTATTAATAAAAATTAAAATTAATTTGATCTTTACGTAATTCTCAATCAATTTATTTAAGAACTTAAAGATTTTTTTAATCCTTTTAATTATGTGAGTGATGTTTTTATTCTTTATTTTTTGTTTAAATATCTTATAGTTAGAGCACGATACTGAAATTATCAAGGAACTAGTCTTATTTTTAAATATTTACTACAAAAAATTATTTTAACTTTACAATAAAAGTGTAATGTTTTTCTTAAACCATATAAATAGGAATATCAACGAATCTCATCGCTAAAAGGCTAAGTTAGAAGCTTGCCTTTGAAAAATCATTAATTTGGGCCTCTACGTTTTTCCATCTACAACCGATAAAATGAGCATTCCTGTAAGCCGGTTTGGAAAGCACAGATGTGGGTAAGAGCGCGTCGCAAAGATGCAAACACTACGATAAAGATCACAATTAGAAAACATACTTCAGACAGGTCAATAAGTTAGGAAAATTGTTATTCAGCACTTGGGTTTTTGTGACCGTTACAATACAAGAAAATATGGAATGTTGACATAAGATATAAGGAATATTTATATTGTAATTTTGTAACTTTTGTGTCCCATAAATTCCTCAAGCTCTAAACAACTTGTTGTATATTTAACGGCAAATACACCAAGAAGTTGTCAGCGTATATAAATTTCGAGTTTGCTGACTGAAAAATATCTTCTCAGGGGATATACAGCCAAAGTGGATTTAATTAGGGACAAAATATTATGACATAATTTTCAGATGCTTTTAAAATACCCAGATTCTACACAAAATATCTACAAAAAGATCTCGATTATCCATAAATATTGCTAAACTTTATTTCAACATTGTTTTATAACTTGGCTCATATTATGTTGTATGTCTATGATCTGATATGATATTGATATTCTCATTGCAAAATAATATAAAAAAAACCATAATTGGCATCAAAACTAAAATATATTTTCAAATACAATACGAACTATATTTATCCCTACTACCCCATTTCTTACATCCTTCATCTTTTCTCCTTCTCTAACCTCGTCAAAATTTTTACGCCTGCTCCATACTCTCGCATCTACTCCTCACTTATCTCCTTACACTTATCCGCTTAATGTTTCCACGTATCCCTTCCACTCCCGCACAATACACACATACCATACTCTTCACCCATCCATACCTTTCTTCCTCTCTCTCTCTTCCGCCCTAGCCAGTGCTACCTTTTCTCCTCTGCTTAGTGTACTATTCGTGCTGTACCCTAGCAATTTCCCGTGTACCTGTCACCTTTTATTCAGAGGATTGTACTCACTCCTCTCAATAAACCCCTAACGCTCCTGCCTTTCCACTTCCTCCCATTTTTCCTTCATCCACGCCACCACATTCACCTATTTTTCATTTTAATTCTCGGATGTATTGCTGAAAAAACAAGATTAAAACTATTATTGTAATCTCATTAAGATTTATGTACACGCTTACTAGCAATACATCTAAGTAAATAAGCTACTGTAATTCGGAAACTTAAACTACAAAAATATTCTCCATATACTCAATACGCTTGTTGCAATAAAGTTAGTAATTACTCTTACACCCCTTTATTATAAAAATAACTAACATTTGTTACTACAAATGTATTTACTCGGATGTATTAGACAGTAATGAAAACGCTCTACAATAATGATAATCTCGCTACTTACAAATAAGTGTTTGTAAAATATTGGTGTTAGACATTTTACGACAAGTGTAATGAGCGTACGTAGAATTGATCAGTTAGTTATGATTCTGAAATACATTATTTTATTTTTTCGATATATTGATGTTGGACAGTGATAAAAACCGTCAATTACAACAAGTTATAGTACTCATATCAATATCATATGTTCATTTTTCTGAAATAAAGCTGTAAAGCAGCAATTACTAACTTTATTACGACAAGGGTATTTAAACGTATAGAAAATTGATTAGTCGTTAATGATTCCAAAATACAAATATTTAAATTCTCGGATGTATTGTTAATAGACAGTGATAACAACGCCGTATTACCACAAGTCCTAAGAATTGTTATTTTCATTGCCATTCGTGTACACGCTAGAAGTGTAACAAATAATTTTGTTAAATAAGATGGCTGAGCAAAGGAAAAATGCTGAAACGGTTTTACGAGCTTAGAAATGAGACTTTATGTAAATAAAAGATAAACCACTATCTGAATTAAGTGACCCAAAATGGATATGTGACTTAGCATTTCTGGTCGATCTTACAGGCTATTTGAATGATTTAAGTTTGAAACTCAAGGACAGTTAGTAAATGATATGTACAGCCATTTAAAAGCGTTTCAGTACAAACTACGCTTGTGGGAGTCACAGATGCTGTCTGGTAACAGTTACCATTTCAACACGCTCTCTGCGTATGAAAATATTGCTTATGCTCAATATGCCGAAGAACTCAAGTTACTGTCAGAACTGTCAAAAACATGGAAGACTGTTTCAGTTTATTTGCTACTCCTACAACAAATTTTGTACAAAATGCTCCAATACACTTACAAATGGAGTTGATCGAGATTCAGGAAAACTCACTCCTAAAATCCAAATTTGAAGACGTAGAGTTGTGCGATTTCTACAAAAAATACCTAGAAGACAATTTTCCGCAGCTTAGAAAATTCGCAAAAAGATTGATTTGTGCGTTTGGCAGTACTTATAAATGCGAACAGTTCTTTTCATTGATGAAACTTAATAAATCAACACATCGTACAAGACTGACTGACGATAATTTGGAAAATTCTTTATGTCTCACAATGTGCCAAATCCGAGCTCGAGCGCCAGGGGGGGATTTTGAGGAAAAAAATTAAATAAAAAATTTCGAGAAAAAAACATTTCCACTCCATTGTAGATACATGAAACCCTTCTAATCTTGCATGTTTATATTTTTCAACCCCTTATATTATTAACAATTAACGCTTAAAGTTGAGCGATTTAGAAAACATCAATTTTACGGCATTTCACTCGAAAGTTTAAATAATTTATTATATGGATAGTAGGCTTACTATCAATATAACATTATACACTATTGTTTATAACATAATACTGTATATTATGGTTGAAAAATCAAGTCTCTAAATATTTTAGAATAAAAGTTAAAAAAAAATTGAATATGAAATATATTTTAAATATAAATATTAACTTTAGAAAGTGTTATAAAAAAAATGTCAACTCGATGAGGTCTGGGACTATCACTAAAAATTAGTTCTATGTTTTCTCTAACTACCCTCAAAATTTCGTATCTCCACCGGTGCGTTTTTGGGGTCTTTAAATTTTTTTTATTTGACGCCACCAATTAAAATTGGTTCGGGCGAGGCCCGTGTGCGGTGAGTATCGTGGAGTCGAGCGCGCGCTATTCTCGAGCAGCACGCAACATGATTTTTACGTTGGCCCCGAACAAAAAATAATAAAAACGCACTTAAAACGCACATGTAAAAATTCAAAAAAATTAGGGCAGTTACAGAAAATATTAACAAATGTTTATATGATAGTCACAGTTCTTCCGGTTTGCAATCTTCTAAAAAAAATAATATAATATTAATTCAAGAAAGCAAAATTATATACAATTGTTATAATCATTACATAGGTTGTGACTTTCACCAAAAAATGTGGTATGTTTTTAAATGCCCTAAAAACTTCGCATCTCTACATGTGCGTTTTGTGTCAGGTTTTTGCGAATGACCGAGTCGATTTTTATCGGTTGCGCCTAATAAAAAATAAAGCACCTCAAAAAAACGTACAAATGTGAAAAGTATCTGCTGTAGTTTAAAAATAATTTAATCTGTTGTTTAAAATATGAATTTTTAATCAGAATATACATTACATTTTTCTGATTTTGCACAACGAAGTTATGTATTTTATACTGTTTTATTTACTTACTTTCTTAAAATGAAAAATTGTCAGTATTCTCATCAGTCTGTTCGTCTTCGCTGTCACTTGTGTCCGTTTCACAAATAACTAATTTTTTAGCGTCTGCAGGTAGTTGTTTTTTATGAATTTTTACATCGCTTCTCAAAGAAGAAATTATTGGATCATAACATACAAAAAGCATATTAAATAAATCTCGAATTGTATTAAGCCTAGAGTTTTTCCTAGTGTGATTTTCTCTAACCCTCTTATATATTTTATTGGTTGCTTCCTGTGCCTCTTCCGAAAGTTCTCCGATTGGTAAAAGACATTGTCCAATTATTTTGTTCCCGTGAATTAAAATTTTATGGACACTAGGAGGCATTCTATACCATCCACATAACGAGGTGTAAAGTCCGGCCGTATCTTCTGCATATTTATCAAACATCAATAGATTTATTTTACGAGAACTCGACATTGTTATAAGAACTGCATAAAATCTGTTAAATAATTCTTCATTCAATTCAGTGATGACAGCTACTTTCTCATAATTTCGAAAAAATATTCTAGCAACGTTGCAAGTATTTGAAGTACCTCCTCCTTGCTCAACAATATCAACCCTTATCCCTAACTCTTTACGTAATAGTTTTTGTATTCTAGTTTTCCGACTAAATATATTATTTTTCTCTTCTATCGTACATCCGTGAGTAGTTGTTTTCTTCAAATCTAATTTATAGGAGATATGAAGAACACATTCCATGAACTTAATCCATGCATGGATCGAAGAAATACCATAATTTAAATTATCTTCGATAATAGGAATATTTTTAATTCTTTCAATATCATTCATCTCCTTCGGAGAACAATTGCATATAAAACAATTTGAGCTCGGAGTATTTGTTAAGGTATTTATAACTTTGCCGTCGATCATTGTAAACAACAATGAAGGTTTTTCGTTTTTCCAAATAACACTTTCATCAGAAAATAATCTAAGTGGAACCAGTGAAAGCACAATTTCTCTGTAATTTCTTCTTCATCTGTACTGCTATCATCAGATGGCTTTTGCATATAAGTAGAGTGCCCTGAGCTGCCATCGCAACCATATTTACACAACAAAATTAATTTACTAAATGATGTATCTTGAGGAAATTTAATTGTTGATATTAATCTACATAAAGTATGCTCAAGAAGGCTCTGCAAAGGTACTATTTTGAGAAATAGAAATATTTGCTGGGTAACACATTGTCTTCATTATTTTAATTTTATTGTAAGATGGTAAAAGGTCTTTTGCTCCATGAGAACGTAGTATTTTTCTTAAATTTTTATAACTTGCGGCAGTCATTTTTGAATCACTAAAAATTGATAGAGCTTCTTCATCTGTACATTTTTTTACAGTTTCAACTTCATTTGTTTTTAAATAAGTTAAGACTTTTTTAATTTTTTACTGTGAATCCGAGGAAGCACTTTCCACTAATTTGACCGCTGGTATATTTCCTTTATCGCGTAAATTTTTTTTTGCTGCTGAAAATATTTGTTCTGGTGTATTTTCGGTGATCAATAAATTAGTTTGTCTTCTTTTAGATGTATTACTTTGTATTGTGAACTGTGTACCTGATGTACTTGGTATTGGTGAAATATTTTCTATATTTTCAAAGAGGTTTGTATTTTTAATTAAGGCAGAACCCTCGTTGTATTTAAAAGGCAGCAGTAACCAATTTCTATTTTTCTTCTAATGAAATTGATATGAGATCTTGAGCACATTTTCCACTTTCTATTAAGAGTACTGCAGAAACCCTTTACTTTTTTGAGAATGTCATCATTTTCACTATTGTTTTTCGTCGAAACATTTTCATATATATTTTATTAAATAATCAATGGTATTGCTTGACTGAATAAGGTTTTTAGGTTTTAGTTCGTACCATACCTTATATAAATCACCGTTTGTAATTTTAATTTTCTCTATTGTCACTCAGCGTTTTGGATTAATTAAATTACACTAACACTAAACACTAGTTTAATTAAAGTAAACTATTAAACACTAAACTAAACTATTTTATACTCAAAAAAACACTAAATCAAAGAAATTAAATAACACTTAACACTAACTTAATTAATAACTACTTTATAATGTTCAATCGTTCGCATAGGGATCAGAAAAATATGTGAACTGTTGGAGACTTCGTTCAACACTAAACGCATATTTTGCTTTCAAGAAAATTAAGAAAAATCCATTTCAGATACTTAAACCGTAAAAACTGTGTGACAAGAATGCCATTTGTTACGGTAAATGACAGCTCCAATCGGACCCCTAATAAAAATGTAAACACGAACCAGATGACCTTCATCAGTAACAGATGTACACCCTTATATATCAATAAGAAAAAAACCCATAAAACTATTTTTGTAAATGTGATTTAAATGGTGCAAAAAATACTCAGAGAAGAAATAATTTCACTCTGATATATACCTGTATATTAGAAAAATTGTAGATTGTAAGGATTATGACTATTATATAAACATTTGTCAATATTTTCTGCAACAGCCCTAATTTTTTTGAATTTTTACATGTGCGTTTTAAGTGCGTTTTTATTATTCTTTTGTTCGGGGCCAACGTAGTTGCGTGCTGCTCGAGAATAGCGCGCTCGACTCCGCGATGCTCACTGCACACGGGCCTCGCCCGACCCAAATGGCGTCGAATAAAAAAATTAAAAAGACCCCAAAAACGCACCGGTGGAGAAACAAAATTTTGAGGGTAGTTAGAGAAAACATAGAACTAATTTTTAGTGATAGTCACAGACATCATCGAGTTGGCATTTTTTTTATAACACTTTCTAAAGTTAAAATTTATATTTAAAATACATTTCATATTCAAATTTTTTTAACTTTCTTTCTAAAATATTTAGAGACTTGATCTTTCAACCATAATATACAGTATTATGCTATAAACAATTGTGTATAATGTTATATTTATAGTACGCAAAATTGATGTTTTCTAAATTGCTCAACTTTAAGCGTTAATTGTTAATAATATAGGGGGTTAAAAATATAAACATGAAAGATTATAAGGGTTTCATCTACAATGGAGTGGATATGTTTTTTCTCAAAATTTTTAATTTAATTTTTTTCCTCCAAAAAATTTATGATCGGCTGTTGCCGATCATAAATTCATTAACCAATCATCATACAACATATTTCAAATTACTCTATCAATTTCCCGATCTCACCACTCCTTTTGACCTCACTAACCCAGTTAAACATCAAGTGCAACATAGCATCGAAACTTCTGGCCCACCAGTTTTCAGCAAACCAAGGAGTTTACCGCCACACAAATTCAAAATTGCCAAACAAGAATTTGATTACTTATTAAAACTTGGTTTTGTTTGACCCTCATCAAGCCCATGGGCATCACCGCTGCACTTGGTATCGAAATCCGATGGTTCTTGGCGACCGTGCAGAGACTATCGTGCACTTAACAAGGTTACAATTCCTGAGCGATACCCTCTGCCCATATTGCATGATTTTACGTATAGCTGTTTTGGTTGCAAAGTCTTTTCTAAAATCGATTTGATTAAAGCTTATCATCAAATTCCAATTCACCCTAATGATATACCGAAGACTGTAATCACAACACCATTTGGCTTGTTTGAGTATACGCGAATGAGTTTTGGTTTGAGAAACGCAGCACAAACCTTTCAACGGTTTATGGACTCGTTCTTCGCGAGCTACCATTTTGTTTCGTATCTTTGGATGACATTTTAGTCTTCAGTAAAGACGAACATGAGCACGTACAACACCTCTGACAAATTTTACAACGATTAACAACTTTTGGAATCAAAATTAATAACGACAAATGTATTTTCGGCGAAACAAAATTAGATTTCTTAGGTCATAGAATTACCAGTTCAGGCATCAAACAATTACAAATTAAGGTTGATGCAATCATGTCTTTTCCACAACCATCTGACCAGAAATCACTTCAACGTTTCCTTGGCATGGTAAACTTCTACCACAGATTTTTAAAATCATGCTCAAGAATACTTGCACCGCTGAACCAACTTGCATCTCAAACTTCACGCAACAAACCCCTGTTATGGTCACAACCTGCACTACAAGCATTTACGGCAGTCAAAGCTGCACTAGCGGACTGTGCTATGCTTAGCCTACCAGACCCAAATGCGGAGTTAAGCATTATGGTAGAAGCATCTGATTCCGCTGCTGGTGCGGTCTTGCAGCAGAAGGAAAAATCTTGCGTTCTTCGACCGCTAGCTTTCTTTTCAAAATCATTTTCAACAACAGAACGCAAATTCGGTCATTACTGGCCGTTTATTTAGCAATAAAAAAATTCAAATATTATCTCGAAGGTCGTAATTTTATCATTTTTACAGACCATAAACCATTGATTGCTGCCATAAATTCAACTTCAGATCGTTATTCACGACGTGAGCACAGACATTTAACTTTTATCGCGCAATTCACTACTGACGTTAGGTTTGTTCCCGGTAAAGAAAACGACGTCGCGGATACGTTATCGCGTGTCGAAGTTAATATTTTAGAATTACCGGAATCAGCCAAATTTCAGTCAGAAGACGATGAGCTTAAATTTATGTCAACAAACGGCACAACTTCACTGAAAGTTCACTCCGCCTGGCACTAGCACACCCATTTACGTTGACATTGTTTCGAAACGACCTTATGTTCCCGGAGAATTACGACTTAACATTTTGCAGTCAGACACATTCACACATTATGTCAAAACATTATGTAAAAACATTATGTCAAAATTATGTCAAATCCTGTTTTGCAGTGCCAGAAAGTCAAAATTCACCGTCACACAGTATCCCCGATTGCTAAGTTTCCTGAACCGGACCGATTCACTGACATCCACATCGACATTATCGGCCTTTTGCCAGTTTGTCACACATACAGATATCCTTTAGTCTGCATCGATCGATTCACGCGTTGGCCTGAAGTCCAACCACTTGTCAAAATTACTGCAGACTCTGTTTCTCACGCTATTTTAAATTGTTGGATCTCGCGTTTCGGTATACCATCTACGGTTCTCACTGACAGTGGACGTCAATTTCAATCTCACGTTTGGAAACATTTTTGCAAAATTTTTGTCATTACACACAAATCCACAACCGCCTATCATCCGCAATATAACGGTTTGGTAGAGCGGCTCAATAAACAAATTAAAGACTCGATCCGAATGAGTAACAAAGAACTGAGTGTCACAACTACCTTTAATTTTATTAGGTTTACGCACCATTTTTAAAACTTCACTTTCGGCCACAACAGCCGAATACGTTTATGGTAAAACATTACGTTTACCAGGCGATTTCTTGTTTTCAAGTTCAATTTCCGGTTACCTTCCTTCAGGCTCAAAATTTATTGATGACTTACGAGTCAAAATGCAGATACTACGACCTGCGTTAAGCCGCCCAGCCTCTCGCAAAAGTTTTGTGCACCCCGATTTAGGTAATTGCATACACGTTTTCATTAGGAAGGATTGTATTAAGCACCCTCTTCAACCCGCGTATGACGGACTGTTTCAAATTTTAAAGCGACAACCAAAATCACAAATGTTACCGTTGACCGATTAAAGCCCAGCTTCCAACCAACATTATCTGTTGCTTCCTCTTCAAATTCTTTATACTTTACTCCGTTTCCTACTATACCTCTTTGGTCTATTCTTATAAATAAAAAGCTCAAAATAAAAATAGAAATACAAAAAATGCGTTCCGTAAGTTAACTCGTATGATGTCAAAACAAATTCCGGGCTCTCTCTCTCCACCATATCCGTTGGTACAAATATCACATATCTCCAGCACCGCATGCGAGCCATTATAGAGAATTAGTCGTATTGTACTGTTGGGCTGACCATAAGTAGATCGTTGAGTGAAACACTTGTCGTCATGGGGGCGGAACCGCTGAATACCATATGTGAATACCAGTCGCAATTTGGTGGTTAACCAGCTTTGTTTCAGCATACAATGATGAGGCAAGTTCCTGACTCCGACGGGTTTCCTCATGTGGCCTAGAGATTCGTACTCTCTCATAAATGCACGATAATCTGAATACACTTCCGATGTTTTGGACAGTCGGCGTTCTAGTGAGAAAAATCTTCGTTTCACGGATTCACTGGAATGTACAAATCGAACGGGGTCTTCTCTGAATGGAAAGGCTACTTTAAAACGTCATGATGTATCTCTGTTGACATTCTGCAGAAAGTGATTTTCACATCTTTGGTCAACAGGTGTAAGCGTTTGGCACTTTTGACTTTCTGTTTCCTAGAATTTGGATAGTAAATCGTGGACTCGTACTGGACACACTAACACTTTCTGTTGTGGATTTTCCGATTCATTGAGCAATTTTCGGTAGATTATGTTTTTTAAAAAGCGAAATCGAGTTCACATTTAGGCCACCGATGCACATTATATCATGGTAATATTCGTTTTCAATAAGTAATCGATTCCTACTGGTGACAGTGGTGACACTAACACCATCTGTTGTTGTGAAGTTTCCTGATTCATTAGGCAATTTTCGGTAGACTATTAAAAACCGAAATCGAGTTCACATTTAGGTGACCGTTGCACATTTGATTGTGGTAATGTTCGTTTCCTATAAGTAAATCCATACTTTTATTTTCACAGAAGTCGGGGTCGGCTAATTCTATTCCTGCTGGAAGTCTCGTTTGATCAAATGAAATTCTGCGCGATCGGATTTTTTCAGTTATTTTGTCGAAATCAGTGATTTTATTTTAGCTGTGACGGCGTAGTTCAGCGTTCTAGATTTTCCGCCGACCCCGTGGTGCTTTTTGCACACGACTCACGTAAAACATGTTGACAGCCACTCTTGCACGTGGATAATAACACTAGAGAGGGAAATTCACTGCTGATCAAGTTAGCACTTGCACTTGCAATGTCTGATGTCACAGATTCTCTTTGAATTTGTTGAAAGTGTAGCAAGGTGTGATGATTTTTACCACACTTACGGCAGAAGCCCGATGAACAGTCATCGCACTTCTGTATAGAGGCAGCAGTGTTTTATGTTTGCTGCCATAATCTTTACACAATAATGAGAACAATCGGGATTGTTCGGGATTGTTGTGATTTAATAAAATTAATTATTTTTACCGCTTTATCTATAACTAAAAAATGTTTTATTTGTTTCTCAAAATGTACATCTAACGATAAAAATAAAAAAGTGAAGTAAGGAGTCTTTATTAGTGTAATAATCACTTCACGTAAACTCAAAACTATACAGTTACTATAAAAAATGATAAAATAAATGAGTTGTACTTTTATGCTCATTATTTATTTATTTAGGGCGTTGGTATCAAACGTTTCTCGAGTAGGGTGGCAATAACATGCTCGTGGAATACTGCACTCGCTCAACTTATCCGCTCATATGTAATATGATACCACTCTTCTGACGTTATATATTATTATATTAAAGGTGTTTGATAGTAATTACTAACTTTATTACAAAAAGGGTATTGGAGAGTATATGGAGAATCCGAGATATTCAATTACTTCGATGTATTGTTATTGGACAGTGATAAAAACGCAAGTTTTAAACAATCATGGCGATTCGTGAACGCGCTATTATCAAATGGTTATTTTTTTAAAATATAGGTGTAGACAGCTATTACTTTATTACGACAAGGGTAGGGAATGGAGAATTGATTGGTTAGTTACGGTTCTGAAATATTGATGTTGGACAGTGATAAGAACGCTCTATTCAACAAGTTTTAAATAATCATCTCAATTTTATCGAGATTTGTGTATACACTAGGAACAAATGACTATTCTTTTAAATAAGGGTGTTAAGGCGTATTGAGCGTATAGAAAATTGATTCGCCGGTTAGCATTGCGAAACACAAATATTTTAATTCTTAGATGTAATAATTGATAAAAACACTTAAATATAGCTCTAGTAACAAATAGATATTATTTTTACAACTAAGGTGTTTGACAGTAGTTACCAACTTCATTATTACAATAATTATTATAGTAATCTCTTTCTTCACTGATTACTTTTTTTTACTGAATCTACATTTCGAACACTATGTGTTCATTCTCAATACTAATACAATTGGTATTTTATTAATTATTAATTATTACAATCTTAGTTTACTTTATCTTAAACTTTGCCTTTGCCATTAACTGTTTTTCTATCACTTTCATTTTATAGCATATTGTATTTTACAATCAATCATTTGAGTTTTTATAGTAATTTTGTAGTTGTGCTGTTTATCTTTATTTATTAGTGTTATTTATTACTTTTGTATATAATTATTTGTAAAAATTCCGATGCACGATGTTTGTACAACTTTTATTACGAATAATCGTGTCTATTTAATTATGAAAAATAAAATTGCGTCTATCGCGTAACCATGGTCCGTCGAGCCGGTTATTGAGAACGATTCTCCAATCGTAGTATATGTGTGCGGCACTTTTATTGGCTATATTAGTTAATTTTCTCTTAAAAACTCTGAACAAAATACACCATAAACGGTTTTATTACCCTGATTCAACTAGTTCACTCTCAGATTAAATCTGAGTCAAGAAGATTTAAAACTTTCGTTGCCCACCGTAAACCAGTCTCAAAGAAGGAAAATCGTGCAGATCTTATTTCTCGCGGATGCACTGCAAAGGAGTAGCAAACAACGTACTTTGGTGGAGTGGGCCGTTATTTTTACTAAAATCCCCCCGAAATAACAGTTATTTTTATCCGAAGTAAAGCGTTACCCGAGATAACCTTGCACCTATTGCCAGAATCAATATAATAATACCTGAGTGCTATACAAGTGAATAGACTATCCGTGGTATAGCTTATTTACTGCGGTTTAAAAACATTTTGCGCACACCTAATGCAGTTTATTGTGGACAATTATCATTATGTGAAATTCAAGGCTCACCTATAATTTTATTAAAAAATATACAATCTAGGGCATTTTGTCAGGAAATTAAACATTTAAAGAGTAGTGAGAGTGTACATAAGTCGAGTTACACTTAATCCATTTTTAGACTTAAATTTAATTCGCGTAGGTGGGCGGTTAGCTAACAGTGAACTATATCAAATCAACGACGTTTTCCAATTGGGATGCCATCAGATCATAAGCTAACGCGGCTTATAATAAGCAGTATTCATAGAAACAATCTACACTTAGTGCACATCCCTGAGCACCTAGGAACAATTGCTGTAGTGAGATTGAAATTCTGGCCTCTGTGTGAAAATTCACTGGCTCGAAGTGTAGTGAGGACATGTATACTTGACTACTGAATGTTTATCGCAATATTAAGCGAAAATGCAACAAATTTCGTTGGAGCGCAAAGTAATCTCCGAAAATTAGGATTGTTTTTACTAGACAATGAAGACAAACAACTAATTCTAACAAAATTGACGAATCGGGATATTGAGTGGACCTTCATCATACCACCTAAAGCTCCCCACTTCGGTGGCCTGTCTTGTCTACGCTGCTGGCGCAAATCCAGGCTGTGCTTAATTCAAGGCCGACGACCCTAATGATTTGAGCGCTTTAACTCCGTTTCATTTCTTAATTGGAGATGTCATAACTGCTCCAGTAAATCCTGAGCATAAAGAAACTCCAGACAACAGGCTGTCTCGATGGGAATGCATTCAAAAAATGCAACACGATATTTGGAAACGCTGGTAGTCATGAATACTTGTTAGAACTGGATACTCCGAAGATAGGAAGAAAGGATAATAGATGATAATACAAAAGGGAAAACACGTCACCCATACAGTGGAAATTGGGACGCAATGAAACTCTACATTCCGGACCGGACGGCATTGCAAAAAGTGCCATAGTTCGAACAGGTTTATCTTTAATGGTGCGACCATATGGTAAAGTTATCTCTTCTACCGATAGAGTAACAAGTGTAGTGATTTTGAATTGAACGTTAGACGTTCAATCCCATGGTAGGAACGTACCTTGACGTGGTGTGGGAGCAAGGAAGGGTGAGGGCCAATGAACGGAGAGCGGAGACACGGGTCTCTTTCTCGGAGATCCGGATACCTGTGATGCTGTGAGGCGTTACCCTACCGCTAAACGTTCCGAGGCTAAAACCTCACTTCACTTCACGTCTATACTGCCACCCTTGGCAAACTCTTACCCACATTCATTACTTCCAATAGGCGCGAGGTTCTAGACACAACATTGGTCTTGGACCTGGCGCACAGCAAAGTTAAAAATTGGAAGGTCAGTAGGGAACAAGGAGTGTTCCCTACTGACCTTCCAATTGGTTTTTCCGACCATAGGTATATAGAGTTTCAGGTGGATATGCACTTTCCAGTGAACCCTATAGTTACCAACAAAAGACTTACGAACTGGGACTCTTATAGGACCGTCCTTATTGGGGCTCTGCCTAGCGATACACCAAGTAGACTCAACACTGAGGGGGAGTTAGATCGCCTGGTAACTACCCTCACAGACGCCTGCAACAACGCCAATGGAGGCTGCTTGTCCTGGTAAAGTGTACCTAGGCAAAAAGAAGCCTTCATGGTGGAACTAGGAGATTTCCTAGTTAAGGAAGGAATGCAATAGGCTGTTCAACAAAGCAAAACAACCTAGCGAATGGTCTCTGTTTAAGGACAACCTAAGAGCCTTTAAGAAGGCTGTTAGACACCCAAAGAGGGCCTCTTGGAGAAGCTTTTGCAACAAAATTGAGGCCAGTCGGCTCAGAAAGATACTATTGGGAAATCCAGCTATCCCGGGTTTTCTCATGAAACATCATCATGCGAGGAAACCCTAACGGCCCTGATGGATACCCACTTTCCCTCCATCTCTGGCTCAAAAGGGGGTCGCCCAGCACCTAGGAGGAGCTGCCCCATATATGATATCTTGAGCGAGCACAAACTGGCTTGGAGCGTAAAAAGCTTCAAGCCTTTTAAAGCTGCAGGCCGTGATGGGATCATTTCTGCTGAATTACAGATAGCCTCAGATATTATAAATCCCTGGTTGGAAGTAATATTTGAAGACTGCCTAACTAAAATAACCAACTCAACACCGAAGGACCATAGGCCATGGAGCGTACATAAAGGAAAGCATTGTGGTGCACAGCTGGATAAATCGGATAGGCGGTGGCCCGTCAGGCGTAGCCATGAATATGGGATAATAAAAATTATTATTATAAATCAGTAGATGTAATATAAAGTCGTTTTCGTGCAAGAGACCAATAAACGATTAAAAGATCTTTCTGCTTTACATTTATTGAACGGCGACTCCGACGTTACAACACCTGACACCTCACCGGCGTTACAACTGGTGACCCGACGAACACGCTAGTGAGACCTGCGCAACACCGCCGCAGCAAGCAACTTCGATAAGGTCCACTGCCATCTCTGCCACTGTTGCCCCTAACCCACTTCACAGCTGGTGACTCCTCTTCCGAGACCACCGCAGCATCCGTTCCTGACCTCACGCGAGGACAGCAGCCTTCCCGATCTCCGGAAAGGACAGTAGCCGTTCTCGACCGCACGAAAAGACAGGAGCCGTTCCCGATCGAACGCCAAACCCGGTCTCTCGACCTTCCCTCCGACTTCAAAGACTTCGTTATTTTCCCCGCCGCTGGTCCGATTTATCTCAGGTGACATTTACCCCCACGTATTTCAAGGACCTTCCACCTTCTTCTGACCTATTCTTTATTCTACATTGCTCGCTTCCCTTACTTTTTCATCTCCTACGTCATGGAAGAAGCAAAATTCGACCGTGCCTTTGAAAACGTCAGGGGTAGTTTGCCCCCGTTTTTTCTCGTCGACCCAGCAATTTAGTTATGCAGATTGAGGCGGAATTTTTGAACTCTCGCGTTTCAAATTCTAAACGAAAGTTTTATCGGGTCGTGGCCGCCTTACCCCCGGACATTGCCGTCGAAGTTAGGGATTTGCTAACGGAACCTCCCGTTGAAATTCCTTACGAAACCCTCAAAGGGGAAATAATCAAACGGACAACCATATCGGAGAAAAAACGTTTACAGCAATTGTTGTTGCGGGAAGTGCTTGGCAACCAAACGCCTTCGCAATTATTGCGAAAATTGCAACAATTGCTGGAAACAACGCCGATAGACGACAATCTTCTCCGCGAATATTTTTTAAATCGATTACCAGTAAAAAATTCTATTGTCGGTGAAAACTACCTCTTTAGTAAATTTGGCTGAAATGGCAGACCAAATTTTAAAAATTTCGGCACCAACCATTATCAACAATACAAATGTTTCTCGCACACCTGATGTTGATAATCATTCATACGACACTAGAATTTCGCAACTCCAGTCCCAAATTTCCGAGCTGGCACAAACTGTACTACTTTCTTTAACAACTGCTTTGACGAAACAATCAGGGAAACGAAGCAGAAGTCGGTCAACATCACAAAACCGCAAATAATTGGGTGATGACCCGCAAAACAAACTGTGCTGGTATCAGAACAATTTTAGCGGCAAAGCACAAAAATGCACTCCACCGTGTCAGTGGGGAAACGACCAACAGCGGGGTTAATGTCGGCCTATTCCTCCGCTGTCTCTCCGGGTCAATTATTTTCTGTGCGAGATACTAACTCTGGGTCAGAATTTTTGGTAGATAAGGGAGCCCAGGTTAGCATTTTGGCGGTGGACCAACTCTTCGCCAACACTCATCCCCGGTCAAAACTTTCATTAACCACCGTTAACGGTAGTTTAATTCCCACATTTGGTTTTTCCAAGTTAACAGTGAACATCGGTCTGGACGTTACATTTGCATGGAATTTCGTGCTAGCACACGTTAACCACACCATCCTGGGCGCAGATTTCCTTAAGCATTTCAACATCATTGTTGACATTGCTCACGAAAATTGATTTAAGGAACGCATTCTGCCCATCGGGGACACTCGAACTAAATTCATTATCAACTCAAAATCCTACTTATTCAAAATTATTACAACAATTTCCCGATCTAACAACCCCTTTCGATCTCACTGAAATAGTCAAACATGATGTACGACATCACATTGCCACTTCTGGACCACCTGTTTTTGCCAAACCACGACGCTTGCCGCCTCATAAATTCCAAATCGCTCAAAACGAGTTCAACAAATTGTTACAACTCGGCTTCATCAGACCATCCTCAAGTCCATGGGCGACGCCGTTACATCCGGTAGCGAAATCAGATGGTTCTTGGCGCCCATGCGGTGATTACCGAGGACTTAACAGAATAAGGATTCCAGACCGGTATCCCTTGCCTCTCCTTCACGATATTACTTATAACTGTTGTGGTTGCACCTTATTTTCTAAAATTGATTTAGTCAAGGCATACCATGAAATTCCTATTCATCCTGAAGATATTCCCAAAACTGCAATCACAACACCTTTCGGCTTATACGAATACACCAGGATGAGTTTTGGTTTAAGAAACGCCGCTCAAACATTTCAAAGGTTTATAAACTCGGTATTACGCAGACTTCGCGTACATAGACGATATCCTCGTTTTCAGCAAGGATGAACGCGAAGCGAACACTTTCGCCATTTGCAGCTAATTTTTGAACGATTAACTTCTTTTGGGATCAAAATAAACAGCAACAAATTTGTTTTCGGCGAAACAAACTTAGATTTTTTGGGACACAGCAATAGTGGTTCGGGAATCAAACCTCTTAAGTCCAAAGTCGATGCGATTTTGTCTATCCCACAACCCGCTGACCAAAAATCATTGCAACGATTTCTCGGTATGGTAAACTTTTACCACCGTTTCATTAAGTCATGCTCGGATATTTTAGCACCGCTTTACCAGCTTGCCGCTACAACTCCACGCAACAAACCACTTATCTGGTCACAAGCCGCTCTTCGAGCATTTACAACAGTTAAGGCTGCACTCGCCGACTGTACTATGCTTGGTTTACCAGACCCTGTTGCGTAGATAAGCATTATGGTAGACACATCGGACTCCGCTGCTGGCGCAGTTTTGCAGCAGAAAGATAATTCTGGCTTTCTGAGACCGCTCGCTTTCTTATCAAAATCTTTTTCACAAACAGAACGAAAATACAGTACTTTCGGCCGTGAATTGCTTGCAGTTTATTTAGCTATTAAAAAGTTTAAATATTACCTTGAAGGTCGCGAATTTATAATCTTTTCAGATCATAAACCTTTGATCTCCGATATCAATTCGAACTCGGATAGTTTTTTAGGACGAAAACACAGACACATCACCTTCATCGCGCAATTCACAACTGACATCAGGATCGTTCCAGGTACCGAGAACAGAGTTGCTGATACATTATCGCGAGTCGAAATTAACTCTTTTGATATACCTAACCTCACTAATATACAATCCGAAGACGATGAGCTGAAATTCATTTTAACTAACGGCACGGCACCACTTCACTCAAACTCGAGAAATTTATTCCACCTGGCACCAGCACACCTATTTACGTTGACGCTGGTACCAAACGCCCTTATATTCCCGAGGCATTACGCCTTAACATTTTACAATCGCTACACCGTTTCACCGACATACACATCAACCGTTTTACACGTTGGCCTGAAGTCCAACCACTTGTCGAAATTACTGCGGACTCAGGTTCTGAAGCATTTTTAAATTGTTGGATCTCGCGTTTCGGTATTCCATCCACAGTCATCATTGACCGCTGACATCAATTTCAATCTCAGGTTTGGAGGCAATTTTGCAACGTTTTCGGTTTCACACATAAGACCACGTCCGCCTACCATCCGCAATGTAATGGTTTCGTAGAGCGACTCAATCGACAAGTTAAAGACTCTATCAAAATGAGTAATGATCCGAGAAACTGGGTATCCCAACTCCCTTTAATTTTACTAGGGTTACGTACCGTTTTTAAAACCTCACTTTCGGCCACTGCAGCCGAATACGTCTATGGTAAAACATTACGTTTACCAGGCGATTTTTTGTTTCCGAAATCAGTTTCTAAAATCATCCCTTCCGGCTCAATTTTTATCGACGGACAGAGAGATAGGATCAAGACGCCTTAGTCCGGCAATTGCTTGCTTAAACCACCGAAAAGTTTTCATACTCCCCGATTTAAAAAAATGTTCTCATGTTTTCGTAAGGAAGCATTATGCAAAACGACCGTTACAGAATTCGTACGATGGCCCATTCTAGGTCATTAGTCGAAATTCTAAATTTTTTACGTTAAATGTTAATGGCAGAATCGATTGTGTTTCCATCGACCGACTTAAACCTTACTATACTTCATAAGTTTCGGTCACCACTTTTACAAAACAACACTCTGATTCTCCTTTTTTACACACCACACCTCATAAATCAATCCTTAAACACTCTGAACCGAACCGATCTTATGAACGCTCTAAACGTGTAACGTTCTCTTCCTCTGTTTCTTTTTCTTCTTCCTTTTTCTAGGTCGGGGGTTGTGTGGTGCACAGCTGGATAAATCGGATAGGCGTTGGCCCGTTAGGCGTAGCCATGAAAATGGGATAATAAAAATTATTATTATAAATCAGTAGATGTAATATAAAGTCGTTTTCGTGCAAGGGACCAATAAACGGTTAAAAGATCTTCCTGCTTTACATTTATTGAACGGCGACTCCCGACCTTACAACATCAATCCAAACCTTTGGTCAACTAGCCGACACGCTTATACTAAGGGCAGATCAGTGGACATGGCGCTGCACGCTCTCATTAGCCAGGTTGAGAAGTTCATGTGCAATAAGGAGTTTACGTTGGCGGTATTTCTGGATATCGAAGGAGCCTTCAACTTTGTGCAGCCTGAAGCAATTCAACTATGGAACGTAGTCATAAATGACTTAATGAAAGAACTAGAGTCCGTAGGGGGTGTAGGGCAATTGCCTACGCTGACGATGTTCATACGGTCTCTGGCAAACACTTAAACATCCTATCTGAACTTATGGAGCAGGCACTCCGTAAGGTAACCGCTGGTGTCAGAAGTGTGGACTAGGGGTAAACCCCCTCAAAACTGAGCTTGCACTCTTCACCAGAATGCATAAAGTAATTTCAAAGTTCTTACTCTACATGGCACGGAACTGGTGGTACAAGAGCAAGCTAAATATTTGGGCATCCTAACCGACAGGAAGCTTAGTTGGAAGTCCAATATACAGGAGGGAGCACGGAAAGCGATCGTCGCGCTGTACTCCTGTAAAAGATCAGTGGGCAAGAACTGGGTAGTCAAACCAACCGTTGTTCACTGGATGTACACGGCCGTGTTAAGGCCAAATATGTTCTACGGGGCCGCAGTCTGGTGGACTGCCCTCGACAAAAGGATCCACAAAACTGCGGTCTAGGACGTTTCATCTCCGCCGTTTCATCGCCGGGCCAGTTCATCGCCGGGCCAGTTCATCGCCGGCCGTTTCATCACCAGGCCTGTTCATTGCCAATATTTTTATAAAATAAATTTTGAAAGAAAGATTATATCTAATAATAAAATTTCAAATATTACCCAATTCTGGAAATTGTCCACTAATTTAATATTAGGTTTTATAACCAAGTAATCGTTACTCTTAATGAAAATACAACTTAATGAAAATCGAACCTATCCTAACCTATCCTAACCTAACCTATCCTAACCTAACCTATCCTAACCTATCCTAACCTATCCTAACCTATCCTAACCTATCCTAACCTATCCTAACCTATCCTAACCTATCCTAACCTATCCTAACCTATCCTAACCTATCCTAACCTATCCTAACCTATCCTAACCTATCCTAACCTATCCTAACCTATCCTAACCTATCCTAACCTATCCTAACCTATCCTAACCTATCCTAACCTATCCTAACCTATCCTAACCTATCCTAACCTATCCTAACCTATCCTAACCTATCCTAACCTATCCTAACCTATCCTAACCTATCCTAACCTATCTTAACCTATCCTAACCTATCCTAACCTATCCTAACCTATCCTAACATATCCTAACCTATCCTAACCTATCCTAACCTATCCTAACCTATCCTAACCTTTTTTTTTTTTTTTTTTTTTTTGTTGAGGAGAAAAATGCTTTTACGCACTGTTGTGTGTGGGACTCCTCCCCTTATCTAAAGGGGTCCTACCCACTAAAAAACTCCCCATCTTACCGTGATTCTTACCGGTACGTCCGTGGACATTCCATCAGTAAGAGCGGTGACTGCACGTTGTTCAGCAGTTTTGTCTGCGGCGGTTAGGCTGGCATCGTCCGTTCTTCCCGGAATTTCCTATTCATTATGCAGTTAGCAAATGCTGCCACCGCTTCCCATGCCTGCTCGCTCTCTAGCATTTTTCCCACCACTGTCCTTGCATCCAAACTCCCTATGCTCTCCTCGAGGGCTGACCTCTCCGGCTTCCATTCCGGGCATGATAGTAGCGTGTGTCCGGCGGTATCGTCGTGATGACCACAATACCTACACATACTGCTTTCTGCTTTGCCGATTCTGTGGAGGTAAGATCCAAAACTACCATGCCCTGTCAGTAGCTGAGTTAGCTGGTGCGAGACTGTCCCATGTTTCCTTTCCACTCATGGTCTCAGGCTCGGAATGAGAGACTTGGTCCATCCCTCTCCCGCTGACCACCTTTCCTGCCACTTAGTCATTGCCCTAGTATGCGCTGCTATCTTGGCTTTGGCGCGGTCGCCTGTCGCTCTTCCCTCGCGGTATGACTCGGCTCGACTTATCACGTAGAGGTCGCCAGGTAAGGTTGATGAAAGAACTTCCGCTGACTCGGTTGAGACTGTCCTATACGCCCGTATTATTCGGAGGGCTCCAGTTCTCAATGCCGCCCTGGCTCTATTTCTATTTCTTGCGGCGCTCATCGCTTCTTCCGCCCATACCGGTGCAGCGTATGCGAGCTTCGCCCTGGCCACCGTTGCTAGGAGCCTCCGCCTTCCCTCACTTGGTCCACCTACGTTAGGCATGATGCGGCCCACCGCGGTATCCGTTCTTGTCGCCGCCTCTGCTGCCTCCGCGCAGTGATTACTCATGCGCCAATTGGATTCCAGCCATACCCCCAAGTATTTCACACTTTTAGCAATTGAGATATTCCTATCCCCTACTACTAGCGATTCGTTCAGGGTCCTTCCCGCTCTTCTCGTAGACAGCCACACCGCCATCGTTTTGTGCACTGCCACGCATAGTCCGTTCTCCTCCATCCAATTCAGGATTATTTCTGTTGCCTCGCTGACAATGCTGCGGACCCCATCCATCTCTCTGTGTCTCGCCACTATAGCGAGGTCGTCCGCGAAGGCAACCGTCGTTGCACCGTCTGGCAGTTCCAGACCCAACACTCCGTCGTAAACTAAGTTCCAGAGTGTTGGGCCAAGGACCGATCCCTGAGGTACACCCTGGTCCACCTCTCTGGTCTTCTCGTTCATTCCCGTTCCATATATAATTGTCCTGCCATCGAGATAGGCATCGATCATCGTTGCCATTCCCTTCGAAAGTCTTCTCGCAGCTTCCCTCCTGGCGACCTGCCACGGTAGTGTATTAAAGGCATTCTTTATGTCAAGGGCAACCATAACTGCGTGCTTCCTTTTTCTCAGCGGGCCCTCGTTCGCTCCTCGCGCTATCCCCTGGACGGCCGCTATTGCCTCTACCGTCGACATTCCCTTCCTAAACCCATATTGGTTTACGTGGAATCCTCCCTTCGCCTCTATCTCCCCTGCGATTCTGGTCGCCAGCACCTTCTCCATCACTTTAGCCATTCCATCCAGGAGGCATATTGGTCTATATGCCCCTGGATCGTCGGGTGACTTATTCCCCTTCGGGATAAGCGCTAACCGTGCTGTCTTCCAAATCACAGGGAACACTTCTTCCTGCAGGCACTTATTGAGAACCCCTGCAAATAGGTCCGGGTTTGCCTCGACCGCTTCCCTGATGGCCTCGTTCGGCAAGCCGTCTGGGCCTGGTGCTTTCCTGCTGGGGAGGCTTCTAGCAGCCCCTTTTATTTCGTCGGTCGTGAATGGCTCCGCCGTATTCGCCCCCGGAATTCCCCTAGTCCTGGCTCCTCCTCTAAGCGGAAAGAGGGCGTCCACCACTGCCCTGGTACCACCGGGTACTATCGCTTCCGGGTCGGGTGTTCTTTTCCTCAGTTTGCCAGTCACCAGTCTATAGGGCTTTCCCCAGGGATCGGCTTCCACCTCCTCGCACAATTCCTGCCACTTGGCCTCTTTGCTGCGGGCTATTGCAGCTTTAAGGGACTTCTTAGCCTGCCTGAGATTCTCATCCATGTCGTCGGTGTGGTTTCCTTTGCTCCTGGCCCTCACTAGGTTGCGACGCAACCTTAAAGCCTCTGATCTGGCGGCCGCCACTTCCTCGTTCCACCAATAAACCCCCCTCTTTCCTTTACGTGATCTCCTAGGCATCGCAAGCTCACACGCCCCTTTCACTCTTGTAACCAGGGTACTTGCCTGCTGCTCAGCTGTCGCTCCTTCAGGCTTGATACCGACTAGCGCCCCTGTAAGCTTCTCCTTGTCCAGCCGATTCACGTTCCACCGGGACTTCGTGCTGATAATAGCGGGGCTATCGTGTGCTGTCTCGAATCTGATTAGCCGGTGATCGCTCATGGTGAGCCTATCTGTGACGCACCAGTTCGTCGCTAAGTGTGGCATATCAACGGCCGTCAGGTCGATCCACGATCTTGAGGCGCCCCTGGTAAACGTAGGTTGATGACCCTCATTTGCCACGGTGAGGTCCATCGTCGCCAACATCTCCACTACTTCTCGCCCTCTTCTGTCTGTTGTTGTCGGTCCCCAACAGCTGGACTTGGCGTTAAAGTCACCGGTGATTACCCTCTGGACGCCCTGATGTCTGCGTATCTCATTTTCCAGCTGAGTCAACCACGTCCTGAACTCGTCGAAGGAGACGTTTGGCGAGCAGTAGCAGCTAAAGTAAACTATTCGCTCTACCCTCACCCAGACAATTCCCTTACCCGGCGTGCCCCATCCCTTTGCCCTCTTCCCCGCCTCTTCGCCCAATACTATAGCTACATCGCCGCCTACTTCGTCCCTGTAACCTCCATTGCCCATCCTGACGTCATTCGGCTCTGAGAGTAAGACAATATCGGCCCTTTCTTCTACTATGCTTTGTTGGAGAAGGTCGTGTGCGGCTTTGCATCTGTTAAGATTTAGCTGCAGCACTCTCCAACAGCTCCTGGGCCTCCCTGTAGGCTCGACAACCCTTGCTCCCACGAAAGTGGTCCGATTCCTCCTCTTTCTCGGCGCACAGGACGCACTTCGGTGGCTTCTGGCACCCCTCTTCCTTGTGTCCCTTAGCACCACATCTGCGGCATAGGTCCCGCCTATCCTCGCCTTTGCAGCTGTCTGCCCAGTGCCCGTAGCCTTGACATTTCCCGCATGTAATGGGTTGCGCCCGCCTCTCCTGTATCCTGCAGGATGTCCAACCAATTTTTAGTGTTTCTTTGCTCAGCAGTAGCCTGGCATCCCCCCTGGTACACTCCACCATTGCGATCCGCAGGTCGCCGCTGTACTTCTGAATTCGCCTGACGTTGTACTCGCCTTCCCCGTTAGTGGCCTTCGCTATCGCCTCCAGCACCTTTTCCTGCGATGTGGACTCCTCCAGCCCTTTAACCTCTACTACGACCATACTACCCCTTGTCACTTTGGCCTTATCCACCCCTACTATTGAGTTTACAGCGCTTACTAGTCCCTTTCCGTCTGTCTCCTTGTTAATTTCTATGACCAGGTTGCCGGCCTGGCTTCTTCTTGCCCCTATTACCCCGGCGCTTAGTTCCGAGGATATCCCCGCTTGCACCTTCGTTAGCGTCTCGCCATAGCTGCTGCCTTTGGTGTCTACCATAATACGGGTCGGTCTGACTCTGAAGGTCGTCTTTTGCAGCGGTTGCTTGGTCTTTCCCTTATTTGCCTCAAACTGCGGTGCCGCCACCTTTGTATTCCCTGCAATGATTTCGGCCAGGGTCTTTCTGCTCTCTATGCCTATATCCTCAGTCTCAAGCCCCTCCCTCCTTTTCGAAGTACCCGCATCGGCTGTCCTGTCCGGCCTCACAGTCCTTCTCTCCAGCTTATCCTGTTCAGCCTCACGCTCTAACTTGGTGATTTTCTCCAGGATGGCATCTATTTTCTGGTTAACACCGATCATGTCCTCCCTCCTTACATTCTCTTCTACTAACCCTATCGTCGCAGTTTCGGCTACCTCCTCGGCGATTACCCCTTCCGTTAGTAGACGCTTTATCTCGTCCGTGCCAAGGATGCTTGTCTGGCATGCGAGCTTGCTAACGCCTTGTTTGATTTCCGTCTTTGTATTCGAGTTGGCGATAATTAGCTTCTCTAGGTTCTTCACCTCCGCTACTACTTTGGCTACCGATTTTCCTAATCTTCTGAGTAGCCGTGTTCCTATTCCAGGCACTACTGGAAGCTTCGCTTCGGAACCCAGCGATTCGTTCCTCGGCCTTTTTACCGAGCGCTCTTTCTCTTCGTCGAAAACCAGATCGATTTGTGTGACGTTCTTTCGTAGCTGACCGCTTTTTGGGGGGGACGTCACTATGGACAGGACCCTAGGCTTGCTGGCCATGTTAAGCGTCTATTTCGCGTTCACTACACCCTACCTTAACACTAATTGTCACTTGTCCTAATTTTATGTACACCTAATCCTAATCCTGTTTGCACTCAGTCTCTGTCTGCCTATGACGCTAAACTAATTATTCTAAAGTTCGCTTACCCTAGCAGGCCTCGCCTGAACAGCACCTTCTGTCTACTCCAGCCGCTTCCGGTCGGTTCCCGTCAATACCGGCCGAGAACCGGTCACTTCCGGTCGCTGAGGGGGGCCCCCGGGCAAATGTCAGTAGTTTTCTAACTTCCCCCGTCACTTCCGGTCACGTCCGGCCCACTTCCGGTTTACTTCCGGTCCACTTCCGGTCTATTTGGGTCACTTCCGGTCACTTCCGGTTTGGGCAATGAAGACTTCCGGTGTGTCACTTCACTCCCGAACTTCACTCCCTAGCGTCCTGTCGCACAAGCACTTCGTTCCTGAGAAAAATCCGAAGTCCCGTATTGCTAAAAATTTTCTAAGTCCCGAAATTCGCGAAATATTCCCAAGTCCGAACTACCGAAAATTTTTTAAGTCCCGTTTGCCGTTGGCCCCATGGGGCTCCACTAGCACTAACACAGGCCTGGCGCCTTACCCCCGACACGGGTTGCGGTTATGTTTGGTTTTGACTCTGCAGTGCTACACACGACCGTCCTCCGCGACTGCCCGGATAAGAAGAACCTATCCTAACCTATCCTAACCTATCCTAACCTATCCTAACCTATCCTAACCTATCCTAACCTATCCTAACCTATCCTAACCTATCCTAACCTATCCTAACCTATCCTAACCTATCCTAACCTATCCTAACCTATCCTAACCTATCCTAACCTATCCTAACCTATCCTAACCTATCCTAACCTATCCTAACCTATCCTAACCTATCCTAACCTATCCTAACCTATCCTAACCTATCCTAACCTATCCTAACCTATCCTAACCTATCCTAACCTATCCTAACCTATCCTAACCTATCCTAACCTATCCTAACCTATCCTAACCTATCCTAACCTATCCTAACCTATCCTAACCTATCCTAACCTATCCTAACCTATCCTAACCTATCCTAACCTATCCTAACCTATCCTAACCTATCCTAACCTATCCTAACCTATCCTAACCTATCCTAACCTATCCTAACCTATCCTAACCTATCCTAACCTATCCTAACCTATCCTAACCTATCCTAACCTATCCTAACCTATCCTAACCTATCCTAACCTATCCTAACCTATCCTAACCTATCCTAACCTATCCTAACCTATCCTAACCTATCCTAACCTATCCTAACCTATCCTAACCTATCCTAACCTATCCTAACCTATCCTAACCTATCCTAACCTATCCTAACCTATCCTAACCTATCCTAACCTATCCTAACCTATCCTAACCTATCCTAACCTATCCTAACCTATCCTAACCTATCCTAACCTATCCTAACCTATCCTAACCTATCCTAACCTATCCTAACCTATCCTAACCTATCCTAACCTATCCTAACCTATCCTAACCTATCCTAACCTATCCTAACCTATCCTAACCTATCCTAACCTATCCTAACCTATCCTAACCTATCCTAACCTATCCTAACCTATCCTAACCTATCCTAACCTATCCTAACCTATCCTAACCTATCCTAACCTATCCTAACCTATCCTAACCTATCCTAACCTATCCTAACCTATCCTAACCTATCCTAACCTATCCTAACCTATCCTAACCTATCCTAACCTATCCTAACCTATCCTAACCTTTTTTTTTTTTTTTTTAGAGGAGGAAAAATCTGCAAAACAGACGCCACGTCGCCAGGTTGACGTGGGAGTGTGGGGATGGCCGGGTAGTCTGGCCGACCCACTAAAAAACCTCCTAAGCCGGTAAGAGCCCTTCCTTGGCACCGCCCAATGGCATAACTTCAAGGAAGGTCGGCTGCGACTTGCGCCGCTTAGTTGTTCCTGGCCTCTACTACTGGTTGTGCAGTTTTGGTCGGTCGTTTTCTGAACTTGCTGTGTTCGGTGGATGTCTTTACACGGGTGACTGTCGCAAGGGGTATATTGTTAGCTTCCCTGTAGTCAGTATGTGTCTGTATCACTTGGTGTCCTACTTTAAAATTGCACTATTGGCCATAGGTGTCTTAATCACTGGGTGTCTTAAAGCGTCTATATCGCTGCAGGGATAGTGGCCTATCGTCTGGGGAGCATTTCACCTAACGCTAGGGGATATATCGTTTTTTCACTTTATAGTGGGAAGAACTTTCGCGGTTTGCTTAGTCACTCTGAACCCGCACTCGATGTCTCCGTGGTCGTGACGTCGATTTTTTCGTCCCTCTCCTTCTGTGTTATAACTCTTCTTGCGAAGGTTGTTACCGCCTCCCATTTTTCCTCGCTCTCTAGCATTTGTCCAGTTAGGTTTTCTGCCGACACTGGGCCAATGGCCATAGATAGTTGGGCCCTCTCAAGGTGCCAGCGGGCACATTGTTCTAGAGTATGAAGGGCAGTGTCGTCGGCGGTACCACAGTATGAGCAGGTTGTTGTAGTTGACTTTCCAATCCGGTGGAGATAGGTTCTAAAGCTACCATGTCCCGTAAGCAGTTGTGTCAGGTGGTAGGTGGTGGAGCCGTGACTGCGGTTTATCCACGGGCCTACTTCGGGGATTAGCCTTTTCGTCCATCCTGTATTCAACGACCACCTGTCTTGCCATGTCTGCACCGCCCTTGTGTGTGCGTTGTCAGTTGCCACTTTCTTCTCTGCTCCCGCCTTCATAGCTATGTATGTAGCCTCTCTCTCGCGGACTGCGAGGTCTGCGGGCATGAGTGAGGCGAGTACTTCGGCTGCTTCGGTGGAGACGGTCCTATACGCCCTGGTCGTTCTTAGTGCACCCGTTCTTAGGGCCCTCCGGAGTTTGGCAGTGTTTCGCGCCGTGTCCGTGCATGCTGCCCATACTGGAGCTGCGTAGAGAAGTTTGGCCCGCGCCACCGTCGCGAGCATTCGGCGTCTTCCTTCCCCAGGGCCTCCGAGGTTGGGCATTAGTCTGGCTACTGCCTTCTCCACTTTGGTGGCTGCGGCCGCTGCCTCCATGACATGGCTGCTGCATCTCGGGTTTGGTTTCAGCGTTACTCCTAGATACTTAATCGTCTTCTGTATTTTGACCGGTCTACCAAGCACTGTGACGTGGTCTAGCTCGCCTTTACCCGAGCGTTTTGTGGATAACCAACCCGCTGCCGTTTTCTCCTCGGCGATTTGGAGCCCGGTTTCGCGCATCCAGCTGGCGATGCGTTCTGTGGCTACCGTGGCATTTGCACAGAGAACCTCCATTTTTTCATTTGCTACGACCAAGGCAATGTCGTCGGCAAACGCGAGACTGGTCGCTCTATTTGGGAGCCTGACCTTTAATACTTCATCGTAGACAAGGTTCCATAGTGTGGGTCCGAGCACAGAACCCTGTGGGACCCCTTGCACCACCGCTCTTCTTATAGTTTGTCCCTCCATTGTGTACTGGAGTTCTCTGTCTGAAAGGTAGCTCTTTACTAGCCTAGTGAGGTACGGGGGGAGTCTGTTTTCGGCCGCCGCCATGATAGCAGGCCATGGGAGCGTGTTGAAGGCGTTTTTCACGTCCAGGGCTATTATGACGCAGTGCTGCCTCTTCCTAAGCGGTCCGCTGTTGGCATTTCTAGCCAGTTCCTTCACGGCCATTATTGCGTCCACCGTGGATTTTCCTTTACGGAAACCGAATTACCTGCTAGATAGGCCGCCGTTATTTTCGATGTGGCTCGTCACTCTGTTGGTAATTATTCTCTCAAGAAGTTTTGCCGATCCGTTAAGTAGGCAGATTGGGCGGAACGCCGTCGGGTCCCCCGTAGGTTTTCCTGGCTTTGGAATTAAGGCTAGATTTGCCAGCTTGTAACTCCTAGGGACAGTACCTTCCCTCAGGCAGATGTTGAATGCATCCAAGAACGCATCTGGGTTAGCAAGTGCCGCAGCTTTGACCGCCTCGTTTGGTAGGCTGTCCGGCCCAGGGGCTTTTTTGTTTGGGAGTCGGTTTATTGCCTCGAGGAGCTCCTCCATTTGGAGGTCTATGCCGAGCGTGCATATCGGTGGAGTGTCGTTTCGCTTGTTAGTCCGGTTATACAGTGTAGTGCACGGGAAGAGGGCATTTACCACAGCGGTGGTCCCCCCTGCAATGGTAGCGTCCGGTCCTGGCGGACGTTTCGGGAGTTTCCCTGCAACGATCTTATAGGGCAATCCCCAAGGGTCTGCGTCCAGCTCGTCGCACAGCACTCTCCAGCATCTATCTTTGCTGCGCAGTATCTCCGCGCGGAGGTGTTTGATCGCTGCGCGCCTGTCGCTTTCCATCTGTTCCATAGGCAGTCCCTTTTTTCTTGCCCTGGTGATCCTTCTTCTGGATTTGTTCGCTTCCCTTCTAGCTGCGGCCACCTCTTCACACCACCAGTACACCCCCTTTTTGCGTGATGTCCTTAGGGGCATGGATGCTCTGCAAGCCGCTTCCAGATGCGTAGTAAGAAAGGCTACCGCGTCTTCTGCTTTCATGGATGGCCTTATTTTGCAGCAGCTGAAGATGTCGTCCAATTTTTCGGTGTTCATTTTGTTGGTGTTCCATCTAGCGCTGCACTTTCGGCTGTCCGGTTTTGGCCTTGTTCCTATCTGGAAGGTGATATATTTATGGTCGCTGAGGACGCTCCAATTTCCCAAGAGGTGGGCATGTCGCTCGCTGGTGAAAGTCACATCCAGGTGAGACGATGTTGCGCCTCTTACGAATGTGGGCTCGCTGCCTTCGTTCACGACCTCCATCTGTAGGCTGGACAGTAGCTCCATAAGTGCAGTGCCCCGTCTGTCGTCGTTTCTAGCTCCCCACCAGGTGGATTTTGCATTAAAATCTCCTCCGACTATAATGTGGCCCACCTGCCGCCTGATGCTGTCCTCCAGGCGCCCTAGCCACTCAATGTAGCTCTGTATTGGTATGTTTGGAGATACATATGTGCTGTAGATAATAGTGGAGTGCACCTTTATCCATACTATTCCCTTGGTGGGGTTTCCCCAGCCGCTTACTGGAGTGGCTCCAGAGACCCATATGCCTGTGTCCCCATCCGATATGTCTCTGTACCAGCCGGATTCAGTGCGTGCGTTATTGGGCTCGGAGAGCAACACGATGTCGGCGTTTAGTTCGTCAATGGTACGTAAGAGGAGGTCGTGGGCTGCTCTGCACCTATTCGCGTTGATTTGGAGGACTGTATAGGCCATTTTAGGATGTAGCGCAATGCCTGGACCTTATGCCTGCCAGGTACTTTCTCTTTGCTCTCTCGAGCTCTCTCCTCATTGTTTTACATGCTCCCGCTCCGGTTTGGTGGCCCCCTTCGTTGCACAGACAGCATTTAGGCTGGTTTTTACACTCCTTGGCCTTGTGGTTTTCCTCACCACATTTATAACAGAGGTCGTCCCTTGCTTTTTTATTTCGGCATTGTGCTGCCTCGTGGCCAAGTTCGCGGCAGTTTCTGCATATGGGTACGTGAACTCTGGGTGTCGCTCTACAAAGAGTGAGTCCTACCCTCACTGTGCCCTCTAGCACGATTTTCTCTGCTGACGGTCTGTCCAGTTTTACTGTGACTGCCTGTCGTCCATCGAAGGTTGGCCTTAGTTCGCCTACTTCCACGTCTCTAGGGGCTCCAGGTAGCTGTGCTTTCATAATGGCTCCTAGCACCTCTTGGGTGTCTGTGTCAACGTCCATGTCTTTGATGTGGATGATAGCTTTGTCTGTTCTTGCGTGGATTTCCGCACCCTTCATGTCTTTTTGTATGATGTTTTTGATGTTGCTGGCACTTTTTAACCTATCCTAACCTATCCTAACCTATCCTAACCTATCCTAACCTATCCTAACCTATCCTAACCTATCCTAACCTATCCTAACCTATCCTAACCTATCCTAACCTATCCTAACCTATCCTAACCTATCCTAACCTATCCTAACCTATCCTAACCTATCCTAACCTATCCTAACCTATCCTAACCTATCCTAACCTATCCTAACCTATCCTAACCTATCCTAACCTATCCTAACCTATCCTAACCTATCCTAACCTATCCTAACCTATCCTAACCTATCCTAACCTATCCTAACCTATCCTAACCTATCCTAACCTATCCTAACCTATCCTAACCTATCCTAACCTATCCTAACCTATCCTAACCTATCCTAACCTATCCTAACCTATCCTAACCTATCCTAACCTATCCTAACCTATCCTAACCTATCCTAACCTATCCTAACCTATCCTAACCTATCCTAACCTATCCTAACCTATCCTAACCTATCCTAACCTATCCTAACCTATCCTAACCTATCCTAACCTATCCTAACCTATCCTAACCTATCCTAACCTATCCTAACCTATCCTAACCTATCCTAACCTATCCTAACCTATCCTAACCTATCCTAACCTATCCTAACCTATCCTAACCTATCCTAACCTATCCTAACCTATCCTAACCTATCCTAACCTATCCTAACCTATCCTAACCTATCCTAACCTATCCTAACCTATCCTAACCTATCCTAACCTATCCTAACCTATCCTAACCTATCCTAACCTATCCTAACCTATCCTAACCTATCCTAACCTATCCTAACCTATCCTAACCTATCCTAACCTATCCTAACCTATCCTAACCTATCCTAACCTATCCTAACCTATCCTAACCTATCCTAACCTATCCTAACCTATCCTAACCTATCCTAATCTATCCTAATCTATCCTAACCTATCCTAACCTTTTTTTTTTTGTTTTTTTACGCACAGTAGTGTGTGGGACTCCTCCCCTTATCTAAAGGGGGCCTACCCACTAAAAAACTACCCATGGCCGTTTTCATCCTTACCGGCATCGCCCAAAGGCGTTCGTTGTTCCGCAGCGCTAGTCTATGGCGTTCGTCGCTCGCTCCTCGCCGTATTTCTTTGCCATGACGTAGTTAGCGTATACGCAAACCGCTTCCCACGCCTCCTCGCTGCCCAGCATTTGGCCACCAGCGTGATCTCCTCCAGCCTATTTTGCCTGCGAGTACCGCTCTTTCAGCCTACCATTTACGACACCTGAACAGCGTGTGTTCGGCTGTATCTTCTTCGGTCCCACAGTGTTGGCACAACCTGCTCGCTGCTTTCCCTATTCGGTGTAGGTATGCACCGAAGCTACCATGGCCTGTGAGGACCTGCGTCAGCTGATGTGTAAAGACGCCGTGACCCCTCTCCACCCACGGTCTAATGTCTAGGATTACCGTCTTGGTCCAGCCCTCCACCTGTGCCCCCTCTCCTGCCATCTGCTCATAGCCCTGGCGTGTGCAGCTTCCCTAGCCGTAACCCAGTCGCCGGTCTCCCTACCCTCGCTGTATGCTTCCGCCCTCTCCATCACGTATAAGTCTCCGGGCATCGTTAAGGCTAGTACCTCCGCGGCATCCGTTGATACTGTCCTGTATGCCCGGATTATCCTCAGCGCTCCCGTTCGGAGTGCAATTCGGGCCCTGTGGCGGTTCCGCGCCGAAGTCATGGCCTCCACCCAAACCGGTGCAGCATAGGCCAGCTTTGCCCTGGCCACCGTTGCGAGCAATCGCCGCCTGCCTTCACCCGACCCTCCCACGTTTGGCATTATGCGCCCTACCGCTGTGTCCGCCCTTAGGGCTGCCTCCGACGCCTCTGCGCAGTGCCTGCTGTACCGCGGATTTGGTTCCAGCCACACTCCCAGGTACTTAGTGGCCTTTCCAATGCGAACCACGCTACCCCCAACTTCCAGCGTTTCCTCCGGTCCCTTCCCCGCTCTCCTGGTTGAGAGCCATACCTCCATGGTCTTTTCGGTAGCTACTTTCAGACCGCTTAGCTCCATCCACTGGACGATGGTTCTGGATGCCTCGCTGACAATTCGTCGCACATCGTCCATATGTCTGTGCCTCACTATCAGGGCAAGGTCGTCCGCAAACGCTATAGTAGTGGCACCGTCCGGCAGTTTCAGGGCCACGACTCCGTCGTACACTAAATTCCATAGTGTAGGACCAAGTACCGACCCCTGTGGGACCCCTTGGTCCACCGCTCTCTCCTTCGCCTCTCCCCCTACGCTGTATGTAATGAGCCTATCCTTCAGGTAAGCGTTCACCATCGTCGCCATGCCTCCAGAGAGCCTTCTGGTCGCCTCCTCCTTCACGATCTGCCATGGAAGGGTGTTGAAGGCGTTCTTAATATCCAGCCCTACCATGACAGCGTGTTCTCGCTTTCTGAGAGGACCCTCGTTTGCTCCCCTTGCGATTTCGCGGACAGCTAGTACCGCCTCGATGGTGGACCTCCCCTTCCGGAAGCCGTACTGGTTGGGATGGAATCCCCCCCCCATCCTCGATCTCCTCTGTGATTCTCGTAGTCAACGCCCTCTCGAGCACCTTCGCTATGCCGTCAAGGAGGCAAACCGGGTTGTATGCCCCTGGGTTGTCTGGCGGCTTCTTCCCTTTCGGGATCAGCGCCAGCTTAGCCTTCTTCCAGATATCTGGGAATATTCCGTCCTTCAAACACTTGTTGAATACCCCTGTGAACAAATTTGGGTTAGACTCTACTGCCTCCTTGGTGGCCTCATTTGGTAACCCGTCTGGGCCTGGCGCCTTCTTATTGGGTAGGTCCTTAGCTGCAGCGCAGATCTCTGTCGGGGTGAAAGGTAGCGCCTGATTAAGGCGTTCATTACTCCCGCCCGTACTACCCCCCAGAGGGAAGAGTGCGTCCACTACAGCCTTGGTGCCCCCGGTACAACCGCTTCCAGGTTAGGTGTCCTCTTTCGCATTTTGCCGGTTACTAGTCTATATGGCTTGGCCCAAGGGTCAGCCCCCACCTCATCACAAAGCTCCTGCCATTTGGCCTCCTTATTTCGGGCAATGCTGATTTTCAAGGCCTTCTTGCGCCTCCTGTGCTCATCTTGCAGGTCTTCTGTTTCCTGTCCCCTGCACCTAGCCTTTGTGATAGCGCGGCGCGACTTCAGCGCCGCTGCTCTGGCTGCTGCAACTTCCGGGCTCCACCAGTAAACCCCCCTCTTTCCTTTCCGCCCTGTCCTGGGCATTGCTTTGCTGCCTGTTGTTCTGCCGTTTCCCCAGTCGGGTTGATGCCAGCTAGCGCCCTTTCCAACTTGGCCCTATCCAGTCTAGCCACGTTCCACCTGGTCTCCACGATGTCGTAGGAATTGTGGCCATGCTCTGTTTCAAACCTTATCAGGCCGTGGTCGCTCATTGTTTCGCGATCCATGACGCACCAATTCCTTGCCAGGTGGGTCCCATCTACGGCCGTTATGTCAATCCATGACCTGCCGTCTCCCCTTGTAAACGTGGGTTTGAGGCCCGCGTTTGCCACGGTCATATCCGTCGTCGCCAGCAGCTCCACTAGCGCCCTTCCTCTCTTATCCGTAGCCACGGGGCCCCAGCAGCTGGACTTTGCATTGAAGTCTCCGGCGACAACCCTCTGCAGCCCCCGATGTTTATTGACTTCTGCCTCTAGTCGCGTTAGCCACTCCTTATACTCGTCGAAGGTAACGTTCGGCAAGACGTAGCAGCTAAAAAAGACTACTTCCCCTACCCTCGCCCAGACTATTCCTTTCCCTGCTGTGCCCCAGCCTTTTGCCTTTTTTCCTGCCTCCTCCCCTAGCAGTATTGCCACTTCTCCTCCTATCTGGTCCCTGAATCCGCCTCCGCTCATCCTTGCATCATTAGGTTCCGACAAAAGCGCGATGTCGGCACCCTCCTCCACCATGTGCTGCTGCAGCAGGTCGTGCGCAGCCTTGCAGCGGTTAAGGTTGAGCTGCAGAACCATCCATTTTTTCCTGGGCCTCTCTGAAGGCTCGGCAGCCCTTTCTGCCGCGAAAGTGCTCTGCTTCGTCGCCCGCCTCCTTGCAGAGGACGCAGGCTTTGACAGCTCAACTGAATTGTTAAGTAGTAATTTAGATTTCATCAATGTCATGTTACTAGACAAAATGATTAAATAAATGAGTTGTGCTGTTATGCTCATTATTTATTTTCTATGGCGTGGGTGTCAAACGTTTCTCGAGTAGTATAGCAATTACATACTCGTGGAATACTGCACTCGATCGTGCTCAACTTATCCCCTCATATGTAATATTGTGCCTACCACTCTTGTGACGTAATATTATTATATATAATAAAGGTGTTTGATTGTAATTACTAACTTTATTACAAAATGGGTATTGGAGAGCATATGGAGAATCCATATGCAATGGATTCTTAGATGTAATAATGTTATACATTGATAAAAACACTCAACTACAGCGCTAGTAACAAATAGATATTATTTTTACAATTAAGGTTTTTGATAGTAATTACTAACTTCATTATTACAATCGAGTAAGTTCTTACCTTTTTGTCTACAACGTAAAACTTTATCTTAAACTTTGTAAAGACAAATTAAAGCAAAGGCCTTTACCTGTTTTTCTATCACTTTAATTTTCTATCATATTGTGTTTTACAATCTATCATTTAAGTGTTTATCATTATTTTGAATTTGTGCTTTTATCTTTATTTAATAGTGTTATTTATTACTTTTGTATATAATTATTAGTAAATATTAGAATGCACGATGTTTGTACAACCTTTTATTACGAATTATCGTGTCTATTGATTTTTGAAAATCTCTCACAAGTAAAATGTGATAACTACGTTGCACTTCGTGAGTTAATCGACATTGTATCATTAAACCTCGCCTCATTAAAAGCAATTAATCGACAAGCAGAGCATTACAGTGATATTTTAATCAAGCTGATTGTTTATCGGCTTTGAAATAATCTGCAAAAAGAAAAGGAGGGACTATAACATGCGATAATTTGCCTACCTACGAGGATCTCGAGAAATTCAATTTAAAAAAGTTGGAGGCAATGAAGGACAAAGCTCATGCTAGTGATTCAAACTCAGGCAATAAATTAAAAGAGTTTCAGCCAAAATTAACAGACAGAAAGTGTATAATCTGTGAAGAACACACGTCTTCTACAGGTGTGAAAAATTCGCAAATATGAAAACAGACGACCGCGTTGCCCTAGTGAAGAACAAATGTTTGTGTTTCAAACAGTAAATCACTCATTAATTTAGTGTAAAGCAACTAATTGCAGAAAATGTAACAAAAGACATCACACTTTGTTGCATTTTCAAACTGAAGAAAGATAATTGCAATACAAACAATATGGTTGGTGACAATCAATCAACTTCTGTAGTTAATCATGCATATACTCCGTCGCGCCTGTTGTTATCCACCTGTAAAGTTCTCGTGAAAGACAAATACGGTAATAATCAAACTGTGCTTGCACTACTAGTGCACTACTGTGCGTGCACTACTAGACAATGGTTAGGATTTGTACAAAAACATATCAATGCACCTATTGTTACTGCAGGTGCAAACACACGTTGTATATAAATCAGTTTATTAGTACTTCGATTAAATCGCGTATATCTACATACAGTGTTCCGGTGAACGTGCTAGTGATTGAACAAATTACGGATCTTATTCCCGCCCGCGTTATCGAGTTTGACGAATCAAATATTCCTTCAGGAATTAAACCAACCGATCCGAAATATTATACTCCGCAAGGAATTGACCTGTTAATTGGAAACGATCACTATCAAGATATTTTGTGCGACGGTCGAATTCGGTCTGATTCGATCACTTTCTTCAACACACGGTTCGGATGGATAGTTAACGGGCAACTCCTATTTTGTGATCTAAACGGACATCAAGAGAGCGCTATTGTTTCCACAGTAGACATCCAAGAAGTGATATCGAAATTCTGGGAACTGGAGAGTCATAAAAGGTAGCACCTGTCGACAAGAGATGCGAGCGTCACTTCTTGCGCAACAACAGGAATCGTACCTTTTCATCTCTATCTTTTAAAAAAAATTGTTACTCCCGTTAGCGTATACACGAATTGCAATGAGAATAACATAATTGTTTGAACTTGTGGTAATACGGCGTTCTTATAACTGTCTATCAACAATAAATCCGAGAATTTGAATATACTGCCTTTCAAAAAAATCAGAACAATAAGTATTTATTGCACGATTTTAATAAAATTTACACAATTTGATCATGTAAACGAACTGTATCGATGATCAAAAAATCAACTTGAAAAACAAAAAAACAAATGAATTGAAATTAATAATGTGTTGGGCCTCCACGATTTCCCAATCACTCATTAACACGTCGAGGCATGCTAGAAATCAGGCTGTCAATATCGACTTGGGGTATTTCATTCCAAACTTCGATAATTTGACCTCTAAGTTCCATTACAGTGTTAGAGGTCAAATTATCGAAGTTTGGAATGAAAGTTCTATTACAGTGTTAGGGGGGCGCTGTAAGTTACTTATTTTAACACCTATCATATCTGAAACATGTTCTATTGGCGACAGATCTGGAGAAAGAGATGGCCAAGGTAACAAATTGATTTCGGCACTATCAAAAAACTGTCTTGTAATGGCCGCTGTGTGAGGTCGAGCATTATCTTGCTGAAAAATGGGGTTCAGCAAGCCATTTACATAGGGCACTAACACTGGCCGTAAAATGTTGTCAATATACCGAATCGCGTTTAGACTTGCTTCTAAAAAAACTAGAGAAGACCGACTACCATATGCTATCGCCCCCCAAACCGTAACTCCCTGTGTAAGAGCCGTATGTCTTTCAACAGCAAATTGTAAAATTCTGCGTTCACCGCGTCGACGTCTCATTCTTCTGCGACCATCATGAACCCATAACGAGAACCGAGACTCATCGCTGAAGATAATGTTATTCCATTCATGGGTCCAATGTTGTCTTTTCCTGCACCAATCTAGTCTTCCTCTGCGATGGTGCGGAGTAAGAGGTAGACACAATTGTGGACGGTAGGATCTTATACCAAAACTGGGGATTCTTCTGTAAACAGTAACCATGGATACACTTTGGCCATTTAGAGCCAACTAGTCATTTCCCAATGCCCGCGACGTTGTAAATCTGTCCCTTAAAGTACTAAGACGAAGAGCTCGATCTTCACGCTCAGTGGTGCTTCTTGGACGTCCTGATCCAAGTCTACGTAGATTCTCCCTAGCTTCGGATCATCTAGACCAGCAGCGTACGATTTCCGATACACTACGGCCTACCCTTTCAGCAATAGCACGAACCAAAAAACCCGCTTCTCGCATTCCAATAATGCGACCCCTTTCAAATTCACTTAGATGATGATATTGTGCACGCCGACGAACACGGGGCATCTTTTTATGTTTTACAAACTGAAACGTCAAACTACTCAGAGGCTACTTGGATATTAGAAGCAATTACATTAATACATAATGGTGAAATCAAAGAAAAATACCATTAAATAGTAACCAAAACAATTGATTTTTTGATCATCGATGCAGTTTATTTACATGATCAAATTCTGTAAATTTCATTAAAATCGTCTGTGTTCTGATTTTTTTGAAAGGCAGTATATTTGACTAATCATTCGCTCGTAATAAAGTAATTGCTGCTTTACAACTTTATTTCAGAAAACAAAGACATTCGTGTACAGTTATCTCAATGATATTGATATAAATATTTAAACTTGCTGTAATTGAGCGTTTTATCTCTATCACTAACACCAATATTTTAAAAACAACTATTTGTTAATGGCGTGTAACCCAATCTTGATAAGATTATCATGATTGTAGAGAGTCTTCATTACTGTCTAACATCAATACATCCAAGTAAATAAACATTTGTATTACGGAATCATAAACTACAAACGCTCCATACGCTTTTTGTAATAAAGTTAGTAATTACTCTCAAACACCTTTATTACAAAAATAATTAACATTTCTTACTAGAGTATCCACGAATTTTGATGAGATTACAATAATTGTTTTAATCTTCTAATAGAGTTTTTGTACCAATACATACGACAAATATAATATTTGTATTCTAGAATCAAACTATGAATCAATTCTCCATACGCTCATTATATTTGTCAATAAACATTTGTTACTTTTGTGTCTACGAATGTCAATGAGATAGTCAATAATTGTTTAAAACTTGCTGTGATAAAGCGTTATTATCACTGTCTAATTTTAATAAATCCAAGTAATGGGCATTACAATCATAAACGACAAACCAATTTATTATACGCTCAAGACGCTTGTAATTACTGTCAAACACCTTTACTATAAAAATAATGGTACCAGCGTGTACCCGAATCATAATAAGATTAACAGTTGAGTTCTTTTGAACTTGTTGTAATAGTGTTTTTATCAATGTAACACATTCGTTTATGATTCCGAAATACCAATTTTTATTTACTTGGATGTTTCGATATAAGAGCTATAAAAGCGCTCTATATACACTCATGATAATCTCATCAAGATTCGATTACACGCTTTCATCAGATAGTTATTTCTTAAAAGTATTGATGTTAATCAGCAATTACTTACTATATTATGACAAGTGTAATTCGGAAATACAAACATTTTATTTCTGCGATGTATTGATGTTTGACAGTGATAAAAACGCTCCATTAAATCAAGTTTGAAAAATCATGTTAATTTCATCGAGATTCGTGTACACGCTAGGAACAAATGTGTAATTTTCTAAAATAAAGGTGTTTGGCAGCAATTACTAACTTTATTACGTTAGGAGTGTAGAGCTTACAGAGAAATGATTGATACGTCTGTAATACAAATATTTGGATTCTTGGATTGATGATGAACAGTGATAAAAACGCCGTATTACTACTAGTTCCAATATTCTTATCGCGATTCGTGTACACGCTCATAACAAATGGTTATTATTTTTAAAGTAAAGTTGTTCGTTCGACAGTAAATTGAAAGGTATGAAGCGTAATAGAAAATTGATTTGTTGTTTATGAGTCTTAAATACAAATATTTGAATTCTCGCAAGTTTAATTATAGACATAAATAATAAAACCGACGTATGACCACAAGTTCAAAGAATCATCATCGTGATGTGTGTTCACACTAGTGACAATTGGTTATTATTTTTAAAATAAAGGTGATTGACAGTAATTACCAACTTTATTACAACAAGGTTATGGAGCGTACGGAGAATTGGTTTGTCGTATATAATAACGAAATACAAATATTTTATTACTTGGATGTATTGATATAAGTGAGTATTAACCGTTCTATTACAACAAATTTAAATGTCAATCTTATCAAGATTGGTGTACACACTAGTAACAAATGTTTATTTTTCTGAAATAGAGAAGTTGGACGGAATTTACTAACATTTTACAAGTGTATGCAGAGGTTATTCATCGGGTTTAATTCCGCAATACAACTATTTAAATTCGTAAATGTATTGATGTTAAACAGTGATAAAATCGCACTATTAGAAGTTCAAAAATTCTTTTTAATTTTATTGACGCTAGTAACAAATGTATCTTTTTCTAAAATAAAGGTGTTAGACGATAATTACTAACTTTATTATAAGCATACTGAGCCTATGGAGAATTAGTTTGTCGTTTACGTCGTGATTACGAACTTTATTACGACATGCGTATTTAGCGTATAAAGTTTGCGTTTTAATGAAAAGACCATTGTTATCGTTTGGATAGTCAAACCACACTTAAGCTAATTAAATTCGTGTTAAATTTTGTGCAGTAATGTATGAATATGTGTATTTACATTCTTATTGATTTGTGTGTTTTTCTGCTTTTCGATGGTGTGATTACTGGAGTGGTGTTTTTACTAGGTGTGGCGTCTATTTGTGATTGAGATGTGTGACTAGAATATGGTTTTGATTGTGAGTTGAAATGTTAGAGGTCGGTGTGTAATACGGGATTAGTTGTTTTTGGGAGGTTAAATGTACCTGGTGTTTTCGAACGTTTCTTCGCCGGATTGTAGTTGTAATTGCAACGGATCACACGCCACAAGATCATGCAGCACCACCCTGTCGATTAAATGTAGACCCTGCGGAGAAAATGACCATGGACCGAACTTGATCTACAAAATGTTCAGTAATAATTCCGAAATTTTGTTGCCGTCCAAAATCAATACATCCGAGAAATAAAATATTTGTGTTTCGGAATTATCTCCATACGATCATTACACTTGTAATATAGTTGCTGTCTAACACCAATATTTTAGAAAAATAATCATTTGTTAATAGCGTGTACACGAATCTTGATGAGATTCCGATAATTGTTTTAAAATTGTTATATATTGTATCAATGTAAAAGAAAACATCAATAGCATTAATTTTCTATACGCTCAAGACGCCTAAAGTAATAAAGTTAGTAATTGTTCTCTAACTCCTTTATTTTAGAAAATTATTTGTTCCTAGGGTGTACACGAATCTCAATTAGATTATTAAGATTATTTAAACTTGTTGGGATATATAACATCAATATAACCGTGAATTCAAATATTTCCATATAAGGATTATAACCAACAAATCAACTCTCTATACGCTTGTAGGTATAAAGCAAATAATTGCTGTCTTAATAATAAAATATTTGTATTTCGGAAAAATTACCAACAAATCAGTTCTTTGCACGCTAAATACGCATGTCGTAATAAAGTTGGTAATCACGACGTAATCGACAAACTAATTATCCAAGCGTACTGACCTCCACATGGTCAGTACGCTTGTAATAAAGTTAATAATTGTCATCTAACACCTTTATCTTTTTTATATTTTGTTACAAGCGTTTACACAAATCTCAATGAAATTTACAAGAATTTTTGAACTTGGAACAAAAGTTTTTATCACTGTCTAACATCAATACATTCTAGAATTTAAATAGTTGTATTTCGAAATTAAACCTGACAAATAATCTCTCCATACGTTTGTAATAAAGTTAGTAAATTCCGCCCAACTACTCGATTTAAAAAAAATAAACATTTGTTACTAGTGTGTGCAGGAATCTCGATAAAATTTACATTTAAATTTGTTGCAATAGAATGTTTAATACTCACTAATATCAATACATCCAAGTATTAAAATATTTGTATTTCGTTATTATATACGACAAACCAATTTTCCTTACGCTCATACCCTTGTTATAATAAAGTTGGTAATTACTGTCAAAAACCTTTAATTTAAAATAGTCACTAGCGTCTACACGAACCACGACGATCATTAAACATACGAGAATTCAAATATTTGTATTTCGGAGTCATAAACGACAAATCAGTTTTCTATTACGCTTAATACCCTGTAGTTTACTGTCGAAAGAACACTTTTATTTTAAAATTAATAACCATTTGTTACCAGTGTGTAGACGAATCGCGATAAGAATAACATGATTTTTAGAACTTGTAGTAATACGGCGTTTTATTACTGTTCATCAATTTATAATCCAAGAATCTAAATATTTGTTATATGAATGACGAATCAATTCTCTGTAAGCTATACACGCCTGTCGTAATAAAGCTAGTAATTGCTGCCTAACACCTTTATTTGAGAAAAATACACATTTGTTCCTAGCGTGTACACAAAACTCGATGAGATTAACATGATTTCTCAAACTTGTTGTACTAAAGCGTTTTTATCACATTTCAACATCATTACATCGCAGAAATGAAATATTTGTATTTCGGAATCATAGCGAATCAATTCTTGATATCCTAATTATACTTGTAATATGGTAATTGCTGACTAACATCAATATTTTTATAAAAATAACCACTTGTTAAGAGTTTGTACACGAATCTTAATAAGATTAACATAAGTCTTTAAAACTTGTATATAGAGCGTTTTATACTAATATCGAAACATCCAAGTAAATAAAAACTGGTATTTCGGAATCTAAACGATTGTTTATACATCGATAAAAACACTCTATTACAACAAGTTCAAAAGAACTTAACTGTTAATCTCATCATTATTCGTGTACACGCTGGTAACATTATTTTTATTATAAAGGTGATTGACAATAATTACTAACAACACGCGTATTGAGCGAATAGAAAATTGGTTTGTCGTTTATGATTCGGAAATACAAATGCCTATTACTTGGATGTATTGATATTAGACAGTAATAAAAACGCTTTATCACAGCAAGTTTTAAACAATCAATTACAATTATTGACAATCTCATTGACAATCGTAGACACTATAACAAATAGTTATTATTTAAATATTGGTGTTCGAAGACAGCAATTTCTACGACAAGTGTAATGAGCGTATGGAGAATTCATTCGTAGTTTGATTTCAAATTACAAATATTTATATGCTCGGATGTATTGGTAAAGTAAAAGTTAAAACTATTTTGAACAATAATTATTTTTCATTTGAAAATAAAATCTACAAACAGACAGAAGGTCTAGCAATGGGCTCGCCTAGGAGTCAATTGCTTGCCTAAATTTTCATGTGTAATTTAACTTATATTATATTAGAGTCCCCGTCAGGCAAAAATCACATAAAAATGTGGTATAGATACGTCGATGATATTTTAGCTTCCTTCGTAGGTTCAGATAGGCAACTATCCCAATTTCTAGAAATTATTAACACAGTACACCCATACATAAAATTCACATTAGAGACAGAAATTAACAACAATATAAAATATTTAGACCTCTCAATAATTAAATCCAACCAATCACTAACATTTGAAATTTACAGAAAACCTACATTTACTGACCGCGTAATCCCTAATTCCTCTAATCACCCACGAGCACATAAATTATCCGCTTTCAATTCAATGATATACCGAGCTTTCAACGTACCACTATCAGAAACATCATTTAACAAAGAAGACATAGATACAATTAAAAACATAGCAGTCTCAAACGGATATACTTCATCATTAATAGATTCATTAATTAATAAATATAGATTAAAAAAAGTAAATAAGTATATATTTGCAGGCAATGACATTTCTAAAAAAGTGCAAATATACAGATCCCTTACATACTTTGCTGGTACTTCATTAAAAATCAAAAATATTTTATCGAAACACAACATTTTAATAGCCTTCAAACCGTTCACAAAAATTAGATACAGCATTTTTAATCCGAAAACAAATATACCTAATACTCATAAATCAGGGATATATAAACTGACTTGTAGTGATTGTAAAGGAGTGTATATTGGCCAATCTGGTCGTAATATTAACATCAGACTTAAGGAACATCTTCGCTCGTTTGACGAGGATGTACTCTCAGTAATTCATTTCGCCGAAAAGGGTCGTAAGATGGACCTCCTGGAGTCTCTGAAAATACACAGAGCGCGCGCTAATCCGGAAATTCCCGTAATAAACGACCAGCTTGACCTAATATACCCCCCCCATTTTTAAAGCCATTTTGTAACCGTAATTTCTGTATATATACCTGCTAAATTGTTATTTTTAAATTACTTGTAGTCTGATAATGACAAGTTAAAGTTGTCGAAACTATAGTCACAATAAAAAAATCTCAGTTATACAAACAAAGTTTAAGTGTCTAATTTATGTTAATAATGATGTATAACGAAGTAGAAGCCTCAACAGTTAACAGTTTGTAACAAATGTTTATTTTTTTAAATGAATACTTTAGACAGCATTCAATTACGTTTTTTGTTAGGTTTAATTCCGAAATACAAATATTTAAATGTATTGATGTTACACATTGATAAAAACGCTCGATTACAAGTTCAAGAAACCATGTTATTCTCATCAAGATTTGTGTTAGACAGTGCACTATTCCAACTAGTTTAAACAATCATAATTGAATTTTTGTTTAGTATTCCGGCACCAGGTACCCACAGACGCGTTTCGGACTTCAAGGTCCTTTTCAGTGTGGTCCCGACCCAGTGCTGAGGAATACTGAACATTTCTGACTATTTCAAGCCAATATGTGAAAACTATCAATGATTTCGATAGCTAACGCCATCTAATGCTGACGATGCCACTATGAAGCATTAGATGGCGTTAGCTATCGAAATCTTTATTAGTTTAAACAATCATGTATCACATCGAGATACGTCAACACGCTAGTATCAAATACAAAAAAAATGAAAATAAAGGTGGTTAGACAAGCGTTTTAGCATATAGAGAATTGATTTGTTGGTTATAATTCTGAATTACAAATATTTGGGTTCACGGATGAATTAATGTTAGACAGTGATACAAACGCTCTATCACAGATAATCTTGTTAATCTTAATCTGATTTATGTACACACACACGTAACAAATGTTTAGTTTTATAAACGAAACATAAATATCTTAATGCTCAAATGTATTGATGTTATTCACTAAAAAATACTCTCTATTACAAGTTTAAAACAATCATGTTAATCTAATCGAGAATCGTGTACTCGCTATTAAGAAATGGTTATTATTTGTATGATATAGGTATTTGACAGTAATTTTTAACTTCATTACAAACAAGCGTAGGGAGAAATATGTTATTCTTATCGAGATTCGTGTACACTCCATTATAAAAGGGATATTTTTCTAAAACATTGTTGTAAGACAGCAATTACCATATTGCAAATGTAATAAGCGTATGGATTTGTTAGTTACAATTCCAAAATGCAAGTAAAAAATAAAGGGGTTGGGAGGCATTTTCTAACTTTATAAGCGCATAGATTCATCGGTTATGATTCCGAAATATAAATATTTTATTTCTTAGTGAGAAAAACGCATTACTACAAGTTTTAAACTATCATATTAATCTCGTGGAGATTTGTGTACACGCTTTCTTTTAAATAAATGTGATGAACGGCATTTACTAACTTTATTGCAAGCGTATTGAGATTTTATTCGTCAGGTTTGATTCTGAAATACAAATATTATAGATATATTGATGTTTCACAGTGATAAACATGCTATATTACTACAAGGATAAAGCATCTCATAGAGATTCAAGTTAAACAATGATAAAAATCACTATTACAATTAGTTTATATAATCATATTTATCTTATCGTCTACACCACATATGGGCAACCCCCGGCCCGCTGTAAAATATGATCCGGCCCGCGAGACATTTTGAAAAAACTCAATTAAAGAAATATTACATTAGATACCTATACTCACAGGAGTGACAGTGAGGCGGCAAACATCACATTCTTTGATGTTTGCCGCCTCACTCTTTGATAATCGCCGCCACTCGACTTGCTCGATCAAATTCTTTGAGGTTTGCCGCCTCACGGGCGACACATCAAAAGATTTATTGCTTCTCAATTATTGTAGCCTAGTTTATTCCAGATTATTCGTTCATTTTGCCTATATAAGCGGGTGGATGGCCCGAACGTTAGTTAGTTAGTTAGTTAGTTAGCTACCGAGGTGATAACTTGGACAAGCGATATCCTAGCGAACTGCTCGAGCCGTCAACTTGCTTTGTGACTTTGGGTGCATCTTGAGTGGTTACTAACTATAGTTTGTTATTAAGTTTATTGAACGAAAAGTAAACAAAAATGATGTCTGGTGGAAAGAAACGAATAGTAGATACAGAGGGTCGCCATTTTCAAGAAAAATGGACTGAAGAATTCATTTTTATCTTGCACAATGTTAAGTCTATTTGTTTGCTGTGTAATGAATCCATTTCAGTAATGAAAGAATTCAATATAAAGAGGCGTTACTCAACTAAGCATGCTACGTTGCACTCACTGACAGGACAATTAAGAACAGACAAAATCCAGACGCTTACCGCAAATTTGGAAAAACAGCAACAAATGTTTCATAAACAAAGAACACAACTTGATAATGTTGTGAAAGATAGTTTTATAGTTAGCTCAAAATTGGCAAAGGCCACCATTTGCCGAAGGAGAATTTATCAAGGAGTGTATGTTAGAAGTTTGCGGTATTATGTGTCCTGAAAAGAAAAAAGAATTTGAAAAAATTAGTTTGTCAACGCGAACTGCTGTTCGACGTATAGAAATGAAGGCTAATGATATAAAAACAACATTGACTGACCGTATGGCTGGTTTTGAATCATTTTCCATAGCATTAGACGAGAGCACCGATTTGTCTGACACAGCTCAACTGGCTATATTTATTCGAGGTGTTGATAAGGAGTTCACTGTTACTGAGGAATTGCTTGCTTTACAGCCGCTAAAAGGAACCACTACAGGAGAGGATATTTTTATTGAAGTTCAAAAGGTATTCACAAGTTTTGGCTTGCCATGGTCAAAATTAATTGGAGTATGCACTGATGGTGCGGCTTACGTAAAGGTTTCATCGGAATTTTGAATGAAAAAGCAACAGAATTAAATGTGCAAAAAGATGATTTGATAGTCCTTCATTGCATTATCCACCAACAGAACTTGTGTTCTAAGTCCATTCGACTCCAGAATGTTATGAATGTGGTAGAAGAAACCATGAACTTTATTCGATCCCAAGGGCTTAACCATCGTCAGTTCAAGGCGTTTTTGGATGAAATATCAGCTGAATATAACGACGTAACATATTATTGTGAAGTCAGATGGCTGAGCAAAGGAAAAATACTGAAACGGTTTTACGAGCTTAGAAATGAGACTTTATGAAAATAAAAGATAAACCACTATCTGAATTAAGTGACCCAAAATGGATATGTGACTTAGCATTTCTGGTCGATCTTACAGGCTATTTGAATTATTTAAATTTGAAACTTTAAAAACAAGGACAGTTAGTAAATGATTTGTACAGCCATTTAAAAGCGTTTCAGATCAAACTACGCTTATGGGAGTCACAGATGCTGTCCGGTAACAGTTACCATTTTAACACGCTCTCGGCGTATGAAAATATTGCTTATGCTCAATATGCTGAAGAACTCAAGTTACTGTCGGAACAATTTTCGAACAGATTTTGCGACTTCAAAAACATGGAAGACTGTTTCAGTTTATTTGCTACTCCTACAAAAAAATTTGTACAAAATGCTCCAATACACTTACAAATGGAGTTGATCGAGATTCAAGAAAACTCACTTCTAAAATCCAAATTTGAAGACGTAGAGTTGTGCGATTTCTACAAAAAATAACTAGAAGACCATTTTCTGCAGCTTAGAAAATTCGCAAGAAGATTGATTTGTGCGTTTGGCAGTACTTATAAATGCGAACAGTTCTTTTCATTGATGAAAGTTAATAAATCAACACATCGTACAAGACTGACTGACGATAATTTGGAAAATTATTTACGTGCGTCTTTGTGTCAGGGGAATTAATCCAAATATCGATGGATTAGTTTCAAGCTCGTGTCTCAATGATTTCGGTGTAATTAACTTTTGTAGTTTGTAACAATTGCAAATTTAACGATTTAATTATGATTACTTACTCAGTAAATGATTACTAAAGTTATTTTAATAAATTGTACTATAATAACATTGTCGTGTTATTTCATGTCTAATATCTATCGTAAAAAATATTATCACTACTTTAAAATTCACTAAGTACTTTTAAGCTCGGCCCGCGAACGTATTTGCACTCTAAAGTTTGGCCCTCAACATGTCAAAGGTTACCTAGTCTACACGATAATAAGAAATGTATATTTTTTAATGTAAGGCTATATTACAACAAGTTCAAATAATCTTGTTAATCTCATTGAGATTACTTTACAGGCAAGTAAGACATGTTTATTTTTCTTAAATAAACGAGATAGACGACAATTATCAACTATCAACAAATAACAAATAGTTATTATTTTTATAATAAAGGTATTTGACAGTCCTTACTTTAGTAATCATTTACTGAGTAACTAATCATAAACGACAAACCAATTCTTACTAAATTCTTTACAAACAAGCGTTTGAGCGTATGAAGAATTGATTTGCAGTTTAGGATTCTAAAATACAAGTGTTTATTTACTTGGATGTAAAGATATTAGAGGGTAATAAAAACGCTCAATATAAAAGTTTCAACCTTTATATTTAAAAAAATAACATTTGTTACTTGCGTGTACACGAATCTTGATGAGACTCATATGAATATTTGTTGTAATAGAGAGATTTTATTTCTGTCCAACATCAATACTTTCCAGAAATAATATATTTGTATTTTGAAATCAAATACAACGAATAATTCTCCATACGCTCATTACACTGGTCGTAATATAGTAATTGCTGTCTAACACCAACATTTAAGAAAAATAACCATTTGTTAATGGCGTGTACACGAATCTCGATGAGATTAACATGATTGTTTAAAACTTCTATTTAGAGTGTTTTTATCTGCTATTTGATATCAATACATAAAAGTAAAAAAATATTTGTGTTTCTGAAGCATAAACGGCAAAATAATTCTTCATACCTCAATATACTTGTTATTTATTTAGGTGTTTTACATTTGTATTATGCAATCCTCACTGACGAACCAATTCTCTATACGCTTAATACGCTTGTAGCAATAAAGTTATTAATTCTCGTCTAACACCTTTATTCAGCAAAATAATCGTTAGTTACATGTGTGTACACAAATTTCAGTGAAATTTACAAGTTTATTTGAACTTGTAATAGCACGTTAACATTCGTTAATTCAAGTATTTATATTTCAAAATTATAACAAACAAATCGATTTTCTATACGCTCAATCCGTTTGTCTTTATAAAGTTAGTAATTAAACGGCTTCATTTTAAAAATATACATTTGTTGCGTATGGACGAATCTCGATGAGATTAACATGATTATTTAGACTTGTTGTATGTAATACACTATTTTTATTACTGTGTAACACGAATCTCGATGAGATTAACATGATTCTTTGAACTTTTAGTATTAGAACATTTTTATAACACTGTGTAACGTAAATACATCCGAGAATATTTGTATCAAGAAATAAAACTAGACGAATGAAATCTTCTTATCCTTAAACCTGTACTAAAATGACTTTATTTAAAATAAAATAAACATTTGTTACTAGCGTGTACACTTCTGTGCAATAAAATTAGGTACACAAAATATGTTATAGTTTAAGCCGGACATGATGAGTTTCCTAGTTACGTAAATATGTCAATAGCCTTAATGTCAAAATGCCGCGTCATTTAAACAACAATTCAAAAATTCGAATCCTAACTAAAATAGAAAATAGTTTTTCTATTAGACAAATTGCTCGGTTGGTGAACATCAGTAAAGACACTGTTTTCAGAGTTAAGAAACTTTAGAAGCAGGAAAGAAGTGTTATGGTGATTTATTATTTATTGAAACTGCTGTTAGGCAATTAAAACAGACCTGAATTATACAACTAGAATATTGTGAAAAATATATATAAGACTTGTGCTTAATTTTATTGCACAGAAGTGTATTTCGACAAGATTAATGATTGTTGTGATAGAGCGTTTTTATCACTGTCTAAAAATACAAGTTCGAATAATCTTGTAAATTTCACTGAAATTCGTGTACACATATGCAACAAATATTTATTTTTCAGAAATAAAGGTGTTAGACGACAATTACTAACTTTATTACTACAAGCGTATAGAGAATTGGTTCGTCAGTTAGGATTGCAAAATACAAATATTATAATTCGCAGATGTATTGATGATAGACTGTAATAAAACACTATTACAACAAGTTTAAAACAACTATTTTAATATTATCGAGAGCGTGTACACGCTAGTAGCAAATGGTTAATATTATTATAATAAAACGGTTTTTGAGTCCGAATTACAAATCATTATTTATTAGGTTGTATTGATATTAGACAGTGATAAAAATGCTTTTTGAAAGATTTGTACCATGTATGTATCATGTTAATCTTATTGAGATTCGTGCACATGCTATTAACAAATAGTTATTTTTTAAAAATATTGGTAGTAGACAACAGCCTTAGCCTTAGCGTAATCCTATAGTTACTTGAAAGGTGTGTCTTTTCCTTAAAAGGTTTCTTCTCGTGTTACATTTCGTCATCTTAATATATTACTAATATATAAATAAGTAATGAAATCATTTAACTAATTCTACTATTGTGATCATTGCTCCTAGAGCTCCAAGTAATGGTCAAAGCCTAATATCTACTAAATGAAAGGGATGATATTTGTGTCAGTGCATTAGGTTACTTCTCTGGAATAAAGAGTTCTAAGAATGCCAAATACATAAGATTGAATAATGGCAACTGCTGAATCTGGAATAAGAAGTAGAATTTGAGTAAAAATTAAGATAAGTATAATTAAGAACATGTTAGGTCCTGTATTATCTAATAATGTTGAGAGTAAATGCCCTGCAATTATATTTGTTGCTAATCGTACTGCTAATGTTCCAGGTCGGATAATATTTCTAATTGTTTCAATAGAAACTATAAAAGGGATTAGGACTGGTGGTGTACCTTGTGGTTCGTTCAACCATTAATTATAATTTATAGAGAATTAAATGTATTGTTCTAGTGAAACTATAAGGTAAAAGTCCTAATAGATTGTTAAATATAATGAAAGAAAATAACGAGACAAAAATTAAAGTTCTTTCTTTAATTGAGGTTTTTAATAGTATTTTGAATTACTTATGTAAACGTAAAATAATTTTAAATTATACAAAGTTTTATGGTGAAGGGATTATTTGAAATATTGATGGGATAAATAAGATTCCTAATATAGTTCTTAACCAATTTAATCGTCTAGTGCCTGGGTCTCTAAACTTTCCAGCCTTAGGGCCATACTGATTACTCCAGTAAGTTCCGAGGGCCAAAACCATATTATCATTGTTGCCGGTGGTAAAAAGTGAAATAGTCCACTGATGAAAAAAAATGTCCGAAAAAGTACGCAACGTTTAAAAAAGGCTGCAAATCGGACTAAAGTCCGCAAAACGGCAACACTGCATATTATTAATTTTCCTGTCATTATCTGTAATTTCTAGATTGGCCGTCAATCCTTTTGACATGGAAACACTAGCCCCGGAACTTTAAATGGAAATGATTGATCTACAGTGCAGTGATATAATTAAGAACAAATATCAAAACTCATCTTTGTTGGAATTTTATAAGGGTCTTCCACTGAAGACGTGCTCGTGGGCTGTTTTCTGTTTTTGGTACTACTTATTTGTGTGACCTTCTCCAAAATGAAGTACACAAAAAATGTTTACAGATCTAAATTAACTGATAAGCATCTTAAATCTCTTTTAATAATTGGTACAAGTAAAATTAGTCCACAACTACAAACTATTGTCAGTGGAAAATCTCAATTACATAAATCTCATTAGTATTTCATATGTCATTATGCTTGTAAGTTATGTTTTTATTTAAAAAAACAATCAATTTATCTAAGTGACGAAATTCATACGAATTTTATTAATTTTGCAACGTTGCATAAAAAAGTTAGACGGATTCAGATTCTCGATACTCGAATTGACATATGATGTGTGTAAATTAAGTCATGATACTTACAACGTAGCATTCGATCTGGCAACATTTGGGAAGTGGGACTTATAAGGTAGGATTCCTAAGCAACGAGTGAAACGAGCCGCGCGACTTAGGCCGCTCCCGATTGCTTTGGATGTAAATCAACGATACTTTTTCTTAAGACACGACTGTGGCCGCGCGAATTGAACGGCTCTAGTAAGCCGTACGACTGTACTGGTACAGAAAGCAGTTTGGTATATTAATTGAGTTTCTTCCATAATTTTAAAATTATTACATTAATATAAAATATATCTCTATCAAGATCTCGTTTCTATCAAATTTGTAGTCTAATCCAACCGAATGCAGTTATGAAATAAAACACTAAAATAAATATATTTTTTCTTACAATATTTTTCTCTATAGAATGTCAATAGATTCCATAAAAATCTTGAAGAAATCTAATTAATAGTCTCTGCATAAGAATCCGACCACACGATTACGGCTTAACGACTCTGGCCGCATGGCCTCAGTAGCGCGACTACAGTCGTTTCAGTCGTCGCTTAGGAACCCTGTACGCCTTCAGTATGAATTAGAACTCGCTAGAGTCATTTGGTTGTCTGTAGCATTTCTTTTTTGGTGAAGCAGTTTTTTTAGTTTGTTTTAAAATTGATCGGGGAAGAGTTTAATTTGACTTACACCACCGTTCATAAGATATTGACTAATAAACTGGGGTAAGAATATGCACAAAAATGGCTAATTTTAGGACACTCCAAAGCATTCAAACTGTTCTAACCGACCAGACGAAAGATTTGCAGTATCCGAGTTTCAGCACTGCTATGAGAATTGGCAGAACAGTCTCCAGTGGTGTGTGGCTTCCTAAGGAAGTTATTTTGAGGAAGAAGATATTGAATAGTAATTCTATTCGAATACAAAAATTTAAAAAAATCAGTCTCATTAGTTCATTTACAAATTTCGTATTTCATTCTTAAATTAACCCCCGCGACTAACGGGCAGGGTTAAGCTTGCTGTTTACCAAAAACCATTACGTTGTCCCATTCAAACGAAAACGTTACTAATTCTGCAACTTTAAATAAACAAGTTATTGATGCTCTCCATAATCGAATGTTTCGAATGTTTCATCAATATAATTATCATCTGCGACTTGGGAACAGGGTTAAACTACACCTTAAAAAAGATGACCCATTGTAAACAAAACAATATTCTCAACTGTTACCCGTGTAGAACAGAATAATCCCCCATTTACCACCACTTTTACATAAGTGTACCACAATGTAACTTGGCATCATCCACAACCCCGAACCAAAAGCCACCTTTTACAGAAAACTCACTTAGAAAGTATAACAGGTCCCACAGCGCAAGAATTTTGAGGAATGACAACACAAATATGAAAGTTCCAAAATACGGTGTGTCTCCGTTTAATAGACTTTACACCAAACTAAAAGAAAAAAACCCGTACTCACGGTTCAAACGTCTAATGTTATTTATACCATCTTTTGTAGAGAATTTCTACTCTTGTATGTAGGTTAAACATATTAATGGATAAAAACGAATGTTGAAATTATAGACAGTCAGTGGTCTACAAAAGCAGATTATTCTTGCTTAATTGACAGAGGTAGATCAAGCTGTTGCCACCGGTCTCCTTCAGTTTTAAAGGTTTATATCGTAATTCACAATACCAGGTCATATCAGTGCGCTTCATTCATTTATTATTATTACACTTGCATTTTGTACTATTTTTGTTGATAATTTGTTAGGGAAAAACAGACGACGGCAATCTTTTGGGTTTAGTTGGGTTGGGTTTGACAATCGATTTACGTAATAATTACTCGATTTAGTTAATAACTGCTTAATTTTATTACTTCATTATAATTTTTAATTGGATTTTTTAAACCTTACGTCTTACCACATTTTCCATTTGAAAATTAGGAGCACACAAAATTAAAACTAATTCGTGCGCCGCAAAGTTAAATCTGATTCGTGCACCGTTGCGGGAGGAACCATAGTTGTTTTTTAAATTGGTGGTAATCTTTTTGCATCATCTCTTTTGTTAAGCTATTTGGCCGTTTTTCTATCGCATGAAACAAGTGATATTTTCCGAGAACTTGTTGTTGTTTATTTTATGTGAGGAAGAATGACATTCCCACATGGATTTTCTCTTCTTTTTGCTCGGTTTCTGTCCCTGTTTAATTTCGATAGTCTTCTTTGAAAACCCGTTTCTAATTAAGGCTGTTCTGACGGGAGGTATTTAGGTGTTGTGTGTCGAATAAGGTAGGTGCTCTTGTGAAGTGATTTAGCTACAAAAGCTGGATGGTGATGTAACGTCGCATTTAAATAACTACTTGTGTGTGTTGGTTTTCGGTGAACTGTGTAGTATTAGAATTTTGAATAACAAGTGAGTCCAAAAATGGAAACGAATTATTTTCTTCGACTTCCATAACAAAATCGCATTTACAATGGAAGTCGAATTGATTGTAATATGGGCATCTTATATGTCATTTTATAATTAAATATAGTTTTAGTTTCTCGAATGCACATCAATAATTCATGCGTTAGCTATAAGTAATGTAATATAATACTTTAAAGTAATTATTTGTGTATTGCCAGCGCAAAGTGGTCGATTGGCGATCGCAAGAGAAAGTTGGCGCTCGACGCGCAGCGGAGAGCGCCAATCTCTTAAGAACGCCAATCACACTTTGTGCTCAAATTACACATAAGATTTTTCCTTCAATCGCCACAATAATGTTCAAGGAATAAACTTCAAAAGATTTAATGGACTCAATTATAACATTATATAACATTGATTCAAAATTTTCCAGAAAAGGTAAAATTACAATTTTTACTATTTTTAATTGTTATTTTCGAAGTTGAAGGTCCATCTACCGTTGAAACAATATGTTCTTCCGTTGATATAGAATCAAAAACTTGCGTTGGTGTCGCTAATATTTTATGTGCAGTTTCTATTTTATTAGCAATGCTCTCGTTAATATATCCCTCTGCTACAGATGAACTTTTCCATCCTCCGTGACGTTTTAGCTGCATTAAGTCACCTCTACCACTAACCAATAATGTTGTTGATTTGCGGCGAAAACAATGGCCAGTATATAAATTTGATTCTGGCAGTTTTAGGAATTTAGCTATTACATAAGGCGTTTTACCTATCATATTCATTTTCACTACCTGTTTCGAACATTTACCTTTCGAATATCTCAGGTGTATCATTATCTTGTGGTCTTAAAGCAATATATCGTCTGATTAGTGATAAGAAATCAACTGCATTATTTTTATCATTAGTAACAGTAAAAGTGCGGCTTCTGTAGGTTTTGCAGACGGGGATTTTCACAATTAGTATTGAATCCTTATCTTCAACATCATCTAACATCATTTTCACCAGTTCATCCCGTCGGCATCCGCCGGCAATACCCAAAATTAATATAACCTTTTTCAACAAATATATCTGATCAGGAGCAGTACGCAGAAATGATTCAATTTCTTTCCTAGTTAATATTTTCGATTTTTTTTGTTTGTATCCAAAACTTTGTTTTTTCAAGAAACCTATTAATTTTTTGTACTGACCAATATCTATGTCGCGATTAACTGATAAGACAGCTTTTAACATCGAGAATTTAGACCATAGAGCAGAGGCTTTAAACTTCTTACTCTGTTCCGAGAAATACACAAGAAGTACACTTTCGCTGGGTGTTGCAATTTTTTTTGAGCGGCACCATTCCACAAAAATTTCATATTCCCGTTCGTATTTTAGGCGTGACTTATCCGGCAGTAGGCTTAATGTTACCATTTTCGCGGCTTCGGCCATATCTGGTGGTGTACATGTTGAATAATCTTCATCGTCACTCATTTCCATAATTATTCGATTTGATTTAGCGAGCGTTTTTTTATTTTGTCGCTTTAAAGCGACAACAAGTGACGTCTTCTCGGGAATCGCCTACTTTCCTCTGAGTTTTGCGAGCGTAGAAGAATACTTTCTAAAGGAATTGTAGGAAAAATAAAATGAGAGACAATAGCCTACAATTTAAATAAAAAAAAGACCTTTATTGGCATATCTCTACACTTTACATTACATTTACCTTTACATTAGCTTATCTCATTACCCTCCCGTACGCCTCTCTCTGTTGGTCTCCTGAAGCACTATGTAACTCGGTGTGGACCTTTCCACCCCCAACATGTGCTTCAGGAACCACATCTGCTCCCTCTCTATCACCTCGTACTCTCTCGTCCCCCACACTTCTACTCCATACATTAGCACCGTTCTTACACACGCATCCCATATCTTACACGCATTTAAATATATATTAGGAAATTTGAATACCATACCAGGGAAGGTCCGGACATAGATTATTAAAGTTTAATCTGTACTTATAAAAAATTGCAGATACCTGGTTATTTGATGTTTCTCCAAAACCCTAAAGTTAACTGGATGTACATAACAGAGCCTTCAAACGCCTCATGTCTCGGATTTGAAGAAGGCAAATGTCGGTGGGGCAAAGGTAAAGTTTTAGGAGGATCAAGCTCGATTAACTACATGCTACAAGTGAAAGGCTTGAAAGAAGACTACGATAATTGGAAGAATTTGGGCAAAGAAATCAACAAAAAACCACATTTGCGAAAACGTACAATAAAATGCGAGAGGTTCTTTATGAAGCTATGAAAGAGGCTGAATATTTTACTTCAAAAAAGCACGAAGAGAGACTTGGTTTCTTCGAAGCGGAGCAGGAAATTTATAACGGAACATAGCATACGGCGAAAGCTTATTTGAGTAATCTTTCACGCAGAAAAAACTTAAAGATTTTGGTCAACGCTTTACTTACGAAAATACTCTTCAAGGGAAATCAAGCTGTAGGCGTGCAAGTTTTACACAGAGGGCGCGAGATTAATTTATACGCAAGTAAAGAAATTGTGGTCTCAGGAGGCTCGATTAACACTCCACAACTGTTGATGGTTTTAGGAATCGGTCCTGAAGGTGATTTGAAGCGACTGGGAGTTAAAACTCTAGCAGATCTTCAAGTAGGGAAAAACCTAATAGATCATTTGCTAACGTACGGGATTTTCATCACTTTAGATTCAATCCCCAATAACACATTCAGCGACTGTTATTCATCAGCTCTCTACTGTAATAAAAGAGAAGGACCTTTGGCAACAACTAGTATTACTAATATGATGCTGTTTATTGATACGAAAAACAAAAATAATCGTAATATCCAAATTCTAATGAATTATTACGAGCAAAATAATGTTGAATACATTAATAAACATATAGGGACGCGTAGAATTAACGAGAAGACGCTCAGTGATTTAAAACTAATGAATAAAAACACGAGCATGTGCACAATTTTAATTATACAGAAATATCGCGGGTATATTTAATTAAACTCTAAGAAACAACCCTTAATTTATCCAAATTACCTCACCGAACCAGCTGATTTGGAGTCAATGCTCGGCGTAATTGACCACATCAAGAAAATCATCACAACTCCAACCATGAGGAGTTTAAATGCGAGATGTTTGGAGATCAAACCGCCGAATTGCGAGCGCTACGATTTCGACACTAAAGCTTTTCAATCATTGTTAGCAGACAAAATTATTTAATAAATGTCAATATTTTGTAATAATAATAATAAGTATCGATATGTGATAAGATAAAACATAAATTAAAAAAATGGTGATGCGTCCATCATAGCATCTTTGTTATCCCTGTTAAAGATATGAGGACCTAAATAACAACAGTATGGAAAAGTTGCAGTAACTAAATTTATTCTACTTTTATTATTATTCCAAAACTATTCACAAAAAAAAGTAATTTTTCCATTTTCACTACATCTCAATAAATATTGATCACCATCACATTTAAGAGTTGTATATTTTTACCTTTACTGTAAATTAGTGGTTTATACGAGTGGCGCATGAAGTAAAATTTCGAGTTTAGAAAAGCCCCGCGTAGACAATTGGTCGAGGGTCGCGCAGCGACTCTGCAGTTTTGATCACCATCACATTTAAGCGTTGTATATTTTTAACTTTACTGTAAATCAGTGGTTTATACGCGACCCCCGACGTACTGCAAAATTGAGAAAGACCCTTACTGGACTACTTCAAAACAACAATGGGCGAATAAGAAAACCAGTTTGCTGCAACAAACTTTAATTTACCATCCGCGCCAGCCGAACAACTCCTATTGCCATTCACACATGAGGAAATAACCACTCGCCTGATTGCATGTGCAACACCGCCCCTGGGAAAGATGGCATGAGGTGACCTGAAGAAACTAGATCCAAACCACATAAACCGATTGCGTCGAATATGCGTCGAATAGCACGAACACCGGGACTTCCCCGTCTTGCATTCGGTAATAGGCGTAATAGGTCTGTCAAGTGCGATACGACACCAGTAACCAGACATCAGCGCATAAGGATAATGGTTTAGCCACTCACCAGCCTTCTTAAGAAAAAGCAACATTACCTGTGGGAGAAAGCACAGGAAGCTTCTCTTAGCGCGTTAAAGGAAGCTCTCACCCCATCTCTGATACTCGCCTGTCCTGATTTTACTAAAACTTTCATCGTTCAGACTGACAGCCAAACCGGGCTGGGAGCTGTTCCCACACTGGAACAGAATGGGGCTGAAAAGGTAATTTCTTATATCAGTAAAAGTTAATCCCGGGTGAAAAAAAAATTCTTTGGTGGAACAAGAATGTTTAGTGGTGGTGTGGGCTGTCGGTAAGTAAGAAGGATACCTGGAGGGTTATCACTTTAAATTATATACGGACCAGCGGAGTTTGAAGTGGCTTCAAAGTATAAATAATTCGAAAGGAAGATTAGCAAGATTTCTCCGGAGCTGCTGGAGTATGATTTCGAAACCTGCTACCGAAATGGCTCCGAAAATAAAGTAGCCGACGCCCTATCCCGTAGGAACTAGGTGGATGCGATCAAAACTAGGATACCGGAAATTGAGGATATGCAGAGGAATCCAGAATAATATCTCAACTTCAAGGTAGTTGGGCAAAACTCTAGTAGCAAATGTTTATTTTTCTAAAATAAAGGTGTTAGCCAGTGATTACTAACTTTATTACAATAAGCGTATTGAGCGTACGAAGAAATGATTTGTTTATAATTCCGAAATACAAATATTTAAATTCTCGGATGTATTGATGGTAGTGATAAAAAATGCTTTATCTCAATCGAGATTCGTGTGCACACTAGTAACCAATGTTTATTTTTCTAAAATAAGTAATTACTTACTTTGCATAAGGAGATTTGATTTGTCGTTTTGATTCCGAAATACAAAATATTTTAATTCTTAGATGTATGGAGGCTAGAGAGTAATAAATACGCCAAATTCCAACAAGTTTGTGACAATCATGTTAATCTCATCGAGATTTGTGTTGTAATTGCTAACTTTATTACAACAAGCGTATTGAGCGTACAGAGATATGATGTGTCGTTTATGATCCGAAATACAAATTAATTTATTTCCGTTTGATGTTAGACAGTAATAAAAAAAATACTCTATTACAACAAGTTTAAAGCAATCATGTTCATCTCATCGAGATTTAGGAGCAAATGTGTCGCAAATATGTCGTTTATGATTCCGAAATCCAAATATTTTATTTCGCGTATGAATCGTCATAAAAACGCTATATCGCAACAAGTTTAAAACAATCATGTTAGGAAATAAATTTGGGTGAGTTACGTGTAGATGATAACTTAAATTAAAACACGTTTACCCTTTATTCACAAATTTATTTTTTACCAGATGTACATTTCGGACACAAAGTGACCATTATCAATGGTTTGATACGAGATACATTTATAATAGTCACTTGGTGTCCGAAATATACATCTGGTAAAGATAAAATTTGTGAAGAAAGGTTAAAAGTGTTTTATTTTAAATTATGGTAATCTTATCAAGATTCATGTACGCGCTAGTAACAAATATTTATTATATACTGACTTAATTACAACAATCACATTGGGCGTGTAGAGAATTGATTTGTTGTTTATAATTTCAAAATACAAATATTTTAAAGGTCGGATGTATTTATGTTAGACTGTGATAAAAACGCTTAATTACAACAAGTTTAAAACAATCATCTTAATCTCATTGGGATTTGTGTACACGCAGTAACAAATGTTTATTTTTCTAAAATACAGGTGTTAGACAGTAATTACTAACTTTATCACAACAAGAGTATGAACGTATGGAAAATTGATTTGTCTGCTATGACTCCAAAATAGAAATATTTTAAATCTCGGCTGTATTTGTTATTTTCACGAATGGATTTAGACCCAGCAGTTAACTTGTGCAATTTTTCCAATTTGCAAAAATGCTTTTATTCCACCTCAAATGTATACAGAGACACGTTGCAGTCGGAGAAAACATGAGAATTATTTAACAAATTTATTATCTGGCAATGTTGCAGTGACAAGAAATGTAACATCTTTTCTTTTGGCCTCTGGCAATTAATCTTGTGGCACAATGTTGAATTGATGAGAAGGCTAGAAACACAATGGTTGTTGTATCCATCCAGGCCTACTCATCCATGAGTAATGATTTAAGAAGTAAGAAGGGAAAAGCTCCCTTTAAAGCAATATCAGCTGGATTTTCATGAGTTGAAACATAGTTTCAACTGACAAGTACTTCAGAATATACAATGTTTGCCACACGATGGATGGCACACAAACGTTGTGAGTAGATGGCACTGGGGCCGCCATGCAAGACAAAACAACACTCGAATCTGTAAATGCTTCTACAGAATGAATTTTTACATCACGTTCGGCGAGCACGTTGTGAACATGATTTAATAGATTAGTTAACAACACAGCGCCAATTAGCTCTAACTGGGGAATTGTGAATTGCTACTTTCGTTTTTGCTATTAAAAAATGACAATCAGCTTGCGAATGTTGTGAGCCAATTCGCAAATACACAACTGCACCGTATGAGATATTGCTTGATTCACAAAACCTAACTAATCGGACTTCACTTGCTTCACTTGTTAAGACGAACCGACTAAGAGAAAATAAAGACAACGCAAGCAAATCCTCAACGAACCGTTTCAATTCATTTGCTTCTTGTTCATCCCAACTGATTTGAAGTTTCCAGAGTTGTTGAAGTAACTGTTCGCCCAGACTGTCACAGTAGATAGTCAATTTAACGGATCAAAGATTCTTGCAATGTTTGATAACACTTTTTGGTATTGACATAGGGAGACAATTTTTTCATATAATACGAGAAACTATCACTTAAAGGGCACCAGTGCACTCGAATCACCGTCGTGTTGTCTATTGCTTCAATATTCACTATTGAAGCCACCGAAGAAAGTTCTTCGGTGAAAATATTTCAGCACAGTTTGAGACCCATTTGTGAAGAAAGAAAGTTCCTTTTCGTTGCATTGTAGGTAACGCCAAATAAGGAGATGATGCTAAACCATAAGTGACAGTGTTCAGCTCGTATGTTGCCACTGACGATCAGCAGGCTTTATATTAATCATCCGATACACATGCCTAACATCAGAGATAATTAAAATCTTGAAGATTTGGAATCCAATCAAAACATCTATGTCTTTTTGTATCTTAGCTCCTGGAAGTTGTGACAGAATTACCGTTAAAGACGACTTTTAACTTCATGCATCGTGTGTCATTGCGCACTACAGGATGATGAGGTATGTAGAAACTACCTGAATTGGTTTGTCATGTGCTCTTACTTCAGATACTCATTTATGAATAAAGTATATTCCACTTCCAATGTTGCATCTTTATTAAGCCGCATTTGTAAGGACTTCAATCGAGATATTGCGATTTTACGAGAATGTATTGTATTAAACACTTAATGCCAGGTTTGGCTAAAATGAGTACTACATATGCCTATTACATTCACGATAGTGACTGTAACAGGTGGGCACTCACGCTCGCTGTTAACCTCCGGCTTGGCTCACTTGATCGGCAAGCTATAAAAAATAATGTTAGTTATTTCTGACCTTTGTTGCTCTACAGTATACGACTAAGAGTTGAAGTCTTCTTTCCTCTGGAAGTCTCTTCGCTGGATTGGCACAACCACTTTCACTTTGTCTATTATCAATTTTAGAGGTAACGGGGGTAAGCGAATGTTTGAAAAAAAAATAAAGTAAACAAAAAATTCAATTAGTTCATCAAAGTAAACTGTGGTTTATTCACAAACCAAAACAAAAGGAGTAATATTAATATTTACAATAAAAAACAACAACAAAAAAAGAAAAGACACGAACTAATTGGAATAAGGGAAAAAAAAATGTTGCACTCACGTAAACAGGACTCAATAATAGTTGAAGAAAAAAATTGAAATAAACAGACACGACTTAAAAGTGCTTCCTGAAATTAAAAGAAACAAAACACCACTTGTAACTTTGAAAAATAACTTGTAAACTCCACACGACCAACTCCAACTTCCAACTACCAACTTCAGCTTCCAACTCACCACTTCTCACTAACTACCCCAACTTCCAACTCCAACTTCCAACTTGTTGGGGGGAGAGGCTGGTAGGGCTAGGGCTTCTCCCATTGGCTGACCCTTGGGGTTGGGGGTAAACGCAGATAGCGCTTCGCTCAGCACTAGGGCGCGCGCATGCGCTCTTTAAATTGCCTACCGCCGGGAACCAGTACGGATGTACAACCACATAATTAAATTAAAATTATTGCAAAATAATTGTATTTACAACTTTAATATACATATTTGCATGTTCTGGTTGTAGCATTCGTACCAACGGTAGGACTTTTTACCATGTTTGGTAAACTAATCGCCGATGTTCCCTGTATGAGTGGTATACCAACTAGTATATGTGTGTCATTTATAATTAAATTAAATCACACATATTAAAAATAGAAATAATTCCGCAGATGTACCCTCTCGCGTGTTTGCGCGTACTTTCCCTCTATTACCCTTAACAATAGCCCGGGTCTTTGGAATACCCGGGCGTCATAAACAGGGATTACATAAATTCCCAGTCCGTAAAATGCGGGGCGTAACTGGTACCTGGGGTAATTCTAGAGAAAAATTTCGGGTACAGCGTTGTGGGCGTAACGTGCGGATTATTGAGCGTTTAACGCGAGTGCAATTTGTACATGGGGAAAAACCTAGTAATCCTAAGAAAAAAAAGAAAAACTTGTGTAAACTTAAAACTTAAATATACAAATTCAACTTTCAATGTATGTAATACGGACTTTCCCCATTTTATAATTATTATGATTTATGAAGCTGATAAATAAAGGGAATTAAAAAAAACAAATGGGTGCCGCTGTAAAAAAATGAATCAAAAATTATGTTGCCCAAAAAATTATTAAATTACGCTGATTAAATCAAAGTTCCGGCGTTTGCGATAAAACGCCGGTAACAAACGGCCCCGGAAAATGAGTAAAGTTCGCTAACATCTAAATGAAATCAAATGAAATGTTACATACAAACTGCGATAGTTTACATACATTGATTGTTGATATAAAAAAAAAATGGGAAAAATGTGATAAGAGAGCGCATGGGGTTGTAATGGGGTTGCTGCGTCTCGTAGAAAGTGCCGTCATACCTCAGCTTCTTGAGTGTGATGGTCAAAGGCTGGAATAATCCGGGTGATTCAGAATGCCCGGAGTAATCCAGAATAGTGCGATGTTCTGACTTTGCCTTCGGCTACGGCTGCTCCAGGTAGGCATGTGTGTTAGAATATCGTGATTGGGCGCCACGATGAGATTACTGCTCATCGACAGTAGGGCTGGCTGCTTGGCGAATGTTGTCTCGACGCCTAGGATTTTGAGACTTTTCCAGTCTGCACCAGCGGGAGAAAAGCGGGAAGTGGAACAACGCTTCTCGGGAAAACGACGGCAAAAAAAATCACGATGTGCCGTCCGGCGTCACAGAACGTCTCTTGATGTTACCCTCGTCCTGTAGGGTGGAAATTGTCCAAAATAAATGAATTGTGCGTCCCGACGCCAGTGGTCAAATGTCTTTTGCGTTTCACAGGATTTACATATTTAATGTTCGCGAATGAGCGTCCAAAATAACACGAAACTTGTTATCAAAAACATTAAAATGTTCGTCGTTTCATCGCGGGGTTAGCACTACAAACGCGCGCACGAGAGCGTCTATTTAAAAGTGTCTTCACTGGGAATGGCGTGCTAGTTACGTCAAAGACCGTAAAATGGAATAAAAAAAAATCACGTCGACGCACTAAATTCGCGCACGAGAGCGTCTATTTAAGAGTGTCTTTTCACTGGGGGTGGCGTCGTCGTCGTCGGATATAGGTTCGCTCTACGGACGATTTTGTTGTTGCCGACCGCTCTGAACTCCTTTTTCTTTCTGATAGGGGCATTCAGAGTAATAATGCCTTCCTTGGCGACAACGTTGGCAGAAAGGCGGCTTCTTTGAAGGTGACGGGGGAAGCGTGGGCTTCCTCGCAGGGACGTTTGTTAGGGGATGATCACTTCGTTCGTATGTACGCTGCTTTCTCGAAGCTTGCGTAACGGGCTTAGTATTCCTCGATGACGTGGCCTGTGGGTAATTATTACGCCGGTATTGCGGTGGTGTTCGCGATCTGTTTTTGTTTTCCTGGGCATTGTGATCGCGCCAGTTTTCTTGCTGACTATTTACAACAGGCATTTTGTTGTCGCTCTGTCTCCTTTGTTTTGGGGGCGGCGTGTATGGGCGGTTGGTGTTTATCTCCTTTCTGGGTAACGACTTATTTTCCCAGCGGGCCTGCGCCGTATCCTGGCTAATAACTGGGACAACGGGCATGGGTTTCAATTCCGACGCGGATAGCTGGGCTGCTTTATGCACAAATTCGGACACAGTAGTTGGACGAAAGAATAATGCTCGCCGAAGAGACGGGGAAGAAAGTCGCCACATTGCTTTGGTCATGAAGCTTTCTGTCCAATCGCTCGCTGCAAAGCGATTAATGTTTGCTTCCTCAGGGCGAACACTCCAGGTTGCGTATCTCCCTGCGGCGTCAAAAGCAGCTCAAGGGCATCGTCGTGGGCTACAGTGTCGGGGTCGAAAGATTCGCAGAAAAGCTCCTTGGCGTGGTTCCAGGGGATTTCCTCCGCGTAATAACTGCCGAATTTAGCGACATAGACGGAATCCAATCCGGCAAGTGCTCGTCGGTTCTTCTCACCGTCTTCCAAACCTAGTCCGTGAAATTCCCGTTCTAAAAGCGCAATGAATTTATACGGGTCCCGGCCGTTAAAAAATAATGTCGCTTCGGGTTCCGTTCTTTTTACCTCTCGGATGATTTCCGCGATGTGTTTTACCGCAATTACATCTTGAGGGGGCTGGTCATCAGCTTGAGAGGGGTGAAGTGAGGCTTGATCAAGACGCGATTGCCTTTGATCACATTCGCGTCTACTATCGTGATCATCGTACCTAACTTCTTGTTCTAAACTGGGAGTACGACGATTACTGCGTTCGATCCAATCTTGGATATCACGTCGAAGATCCTGTCGTTCCCGGTCAAAATCCTTTCGCATCTCGCGGACTTGCTGTACACAGCTGTCGCGGATTTCATTAATCATTTCCGCCATGGATCCGGTTGGAGGTGCGCTGAATTTGGAAAGCTCCTTTCATATTCGACAATTCCCTATCTTGTTCTTCGCGTCTTTTGCGCTCGCGTTTCTTTAGTTCATGCCGCTCTTTTAGCTCGCGGAGCTGTTTCTCGTGTTCAGCGACTATTTCTCGCTTGGCACGCTCGAACTCGTTAGGGGCTAAACAGTTTTCGGCTGCGGAAGTCGTAGCTTGGATCATGGTTTTGTTCGACCTAGAGTCTTCGCTCGATGAACGATTCAAGTCTAAATTTTCTTGACTACTCATTTTTGTGAAGTTTAGTGAAAAGTTATGACTTGAATAAAATACTCGGTCCCGAGTGATCTAAACCGCGGATTAATAATATCTCCAACTTATATAGAAATTACGGCCCCGTCGAGACTAATTTTACGTTAAAACTTAATTTAGTTTACGTAAACTTTAAAGTAACAAAATAAATGAAAAAAAAATCTGCTAAACTTTACCTCGCCAAAAAAAAAAATAAGGTTACAAAAACCAATACGGAGCAAAATCTTTCTGTAATTATACAAAACGCGATTTAATCTTAGTCCAAATATTAAGTGCATATATCAGTTAGAATTTTGAATAACCGTAAAGGTATCAATAACAAAATGACGGCCCCGTCGAGATAAAAGGAAGATTTTAAAAAATTGAATATTATTACAACATTATTTTTAAACTTAATTGTTAAAAATAATCTTAATTTAATGTTCCCCTAATATTACAAATGTAAATAATTTAACTGTTTACTAAAATAAATGATACCACAAAAAAACGACAGTGATGTTACTTAAATGAAAACTTTAAATCAAACAAAGTCAAAATTATTCAAATTTACAGCTGTCGAAAGTTAAATTACGTTTAAAATCGAAATTTATTTGCAATAAAAAGTTGGGCCTAAAATAAATTGGTATTAAAACTTCGGCTACGCCGAGAATAAAAGAATAAAACCAAAAATCGTGACTAAATAAATACTAGCGCAAATGTTGAATAATACAATCTTAACAATAAATAAGCTCTTAAAATAAACTTTGATAGTGAAGTTACTTATAATCAAAATTTTAACTCACGAACAAAAATATAACAATAACCCAATGTTATACGATTCCTTTCGGATACTAAAATACACTAACTGACTTCATTTAATAATCACTAGGCAAATAGTAAAATTCAGACAAAATTTGACTCAAAATTAGTCGTTATCAAAACTTGACGTCTAAATTAAAAATTATCGTATCGGCCCGTTAAGATTAAAAAATTTAAAAATCTATTCAATAGAAAATAATATCAGCCAAAAATAAAATCATTGCAAATTCACAATAAAATTCTAGCGTTACTAAAACCAAAAATTGCGATTAAGTTGCTAATATTTCTGGCCCCGTAGCGAAAAGATGTTTAAAAATTGTCCGATAACCCGTCCACAATATTATATAAAATTAAATTATGAAGCTCAAATGGTAAATAGAAAAATCTGTTATCCTCCCCAAATGATAAATTGATTTAAAAAAATTCTACCAATTGATTAACTAAGCCGGCGTATTGTGCAAAATTAAATACAAATGTTAAACGTGTAAATGTAAATGTGACTAATAATACATTAAGATATCACAACAAACATCAATAATTAAATCAATGGAGTCGTTTCCTAGTCAGCTGGAGAAACCTTTCAAAATGTATAAAATAAAGAAGCAGAAAATTGAACAATCAGTGGTTTCCAGCTGAAAGAAAAAAATAAGCAATTACAGGTCAACTAGCTTCTCGGTCCTCTTCGGCGAGCATGGGCCTAACGAATACGAAAAAAAAAATAAACTGGATCGCGAGCTTTCCCATACAATCAAATTATGTAAAAACTGTACCAGGAATAGAAAAACCTAAAAAAAAAAAATAAAAGTTCGGAGTCGTGGGTATCCTCGTACCAAAACTAGGGCGAAAATTATAGCAAGGCTAACATAAATAAAAAAAATTATCAGGGTCGTAGGTATCCTCGTACCAAAACTAGTTGGGCGCCAAATGTAACAGGTGGGCACTCACGCTAGACAAAAAAAATAAGTTTGACAAAATAAGCAGTGGTGCTCGCTGTTAACCTCCGGCTTGGCTCACTTGATCGGCAAGCTATAAACAATAATGTTAGTTATTTCTGATCTTTGTTGCTCTACAGTATACGACTAAGAGTTGAAGTCTTCTTTCCTCTGGATGTCTCTTCGCTGGATTGGCACAAACACTTTCATTTTGTCCATTATCAATTTTAGAGGTGACGGGAGTAAGCGAATGTTTGAAAAAAAAATAAAGTAAACAAAAAATTCAATTAGTTCATGAAAGTAAACTGTGGTTTATTCACAAACCAAAACAAAAGGAGTAATAATTAATATTTACAATAAACAAAAAAAAGAAAAGACACGAATTAATTGGAATAAGGGGGAAAAAAATGTTGCACTCGCGTAAACAGGACTCAATAATAGTTGAAGATAAAAATTGAAATAAACAGACACGACTTAAAAGTGCTTCGTGAAATTAAAAGAAACAAAACACCACTTGTAACTTTGAAAAATAACTTGTAAACTCCACACGACCAACTCCAACTTCCAACTACCAACTTCAGCTTCCAACTCACCACTCCTCACTAATTACCCCAACTTCCAACTACCAACTCCAACTTCCAAGGGGAGAGGCTGGTAGGTTCGCTCAGCGCTAGGGCGCGCGCATGCACTCTTTAAATTGCCTACCGCCGGGAACCAGTACGGATGTACAACCACATAATTAAATTAAAATTATTGCAAAATAATTGTATTTACAACTTTAATATATTTGCATGTTCTGGTTGTAGCATCCTTACCAACGGTAGGACTTTTTACCATGTTTGGTAAACTAATCGCCGATGTATATATATATATATATATAAATTCCGCAGCTGTACCCTCTCGCGTGTTTGCGCGTACTTTCCCTCTATTACCCTTATCAATAGCCCGGGTCTTTGGAAAACCCTGGCGTCATAAACAGGGATTACAAAAATTCCCAGTCCGTAAAATGCGGGGCGTAACTGGTACCTGGGGTAATTCTAGAGAAAAATTTCGGGTACAGCGTTGTGGGCGTAACGTGCGGATTATTGAGCGTTTAACGCGAATGCAATTTGTACATGGGGAAAAACCTACTAATCCTAAGAAAAAAAAAAGAAAAACTTATGTAAACTTAAAATTAAAATATACAAATTCAACTTTCAATGTATGTAATACGGACTTTACTCATTTTATAATTATTATGATTTATGAAGCTGATAAATAAAGGGAATTAAGAAAAACAAATGGGTGCCGCTGTAAAAAAATGAATCAAAAATTCTGTTGCCCGAAAAATTATTAAATTACGCTGATTAAATCAAAGTTCCGGCGTTTGCGGTAGAACGCCGGTAACATGACGTTTCGAATACATTTTTTTAGGAATGATATCATTATTGATGCAGGTTTTGCAGAAGGTACTTCTTCAAGTTTCCAAACAGCTTGAAGTTTTGAATTGAATTCCACATTCGTTAGTAGAGATGTCAATGCAGGAGTTTTGCGACTAAGTATCTCATTTGGAGACTAAGAACCTGAAGGTAATTATCAACATTTTTCTTCTCCGAGAAGATATCAATCTCACTTGATTTAGTAAAATCTAAATCAGCTAAATCAAGATGCTTGAAGTATGACTTCACTCGTTCAGAACGTGATATACTTGGCTGAGCCTCAGTAATTTTAGAAATCGCAACTGTTTGAACATTTTGCATTTTTTTTTCCAATCTTTGCAGTGTAGTGTAAGATTCACTATTCCACTTGCTGAATCCACAGCAGTTGATCCCAAACCCACACAAGTGACTATTCAAGGGTTCACTTTGAGCTATAATCGTTGGAGACACGATTTTGTAATGAATGATGCTTGTGACGTGCACCGATTTGATCGAATAATGCAGTATCAAGGAACACATCGGGTATCCAGTCCAGATACCGAACACGACGTCGTTGAAGTTGTGGGTTTCTCCTCCTTGCCAGGAGTACTTTTTTGATTTGATGTTTTAAAACACAAGAATGTGTGATATTTAACCACATGCCCTTATAATAAGCAATTGAAGCATAATTTTAATGCTTTTGCCCATTCATTTCTTTCATGGGGAGAAAGAGAATGAAACTTATAAAATTTTGATAAGGTATGTTGGTGGTTCTGACAACAACACACTGATTTTTGTTGTGTAAAAACTAAAGCAGGTTTCACTTTGCTGACAGAAAACTGAGATGCGTTTCTTCTATGATTATTGGCTGCTGTTCCGAATTTGATTGGCTTATCACAGCCTTGGACAGCTCTCTGGTATTTCTTTACAAAATAAAGAACTTTATTAATAGTTGGAAAGTTGCTAGAGTTTTCCAATATAAATTGTTTACGATTTCTTGAGTCAAGTACTCTATTCGCAATATAGTACAAGAGAAAACCAGAAAACTGGACTTTTGTAATAATTGTATAGTAATTCAGTATCATGTCTCAGTCAAATAGTGATATGGACCCTAGAGATTTAAGGGCTCTACATTTTGCTGAATCAAAACGTGATTCTAGTATGAAAGGCATATTTGATTTAATGTCTCTTGTTGACCAAGTCTTATTTCCTACAATTAAACCGATGTATTATAATCTTGGTAACATGTGTCATCAGTTCCAAACTGATACTGCGTCAAATAATTGAAACGGCACTTGATCAAATAATCAGGTTCCATCGGACAGAGATTATGTTGAAACGTGACATTAAATAAATTCACTTCGATCTTTTCTTTTTAGGGGCTGCTTTCTGACGCAACTTTTTTCCTAATCAACAGCACTCACCTTTTAGCTGGTTCTTGCCTTGGAGGCCGTATCGGGATACACGTTGTTGATGTACAGGCACCATTTTTCGTCACCAGTAACGATACGATAAAGGAATCTTTGCTTGTGTCCATGAGTTGTGCGATGACGGGCGAGCAAACCAGCAGCAATCGTCGAAGGTTGTTTTTTGTTGTTGTCGTTCAAAGCATGTGAAACCCATGCGCCAAACTTTTGAACCTTTCCCATGGAGTGAAGGTGGACGCAACTTATTTTTCCGCCGATTCCCTCGTCGTTTGCCGCGGATCATGGCTAATCATCAAACTGAACTGGGCGTCCGGACCGAACCACGTCTTTGAAGTCAAAATTGCCATCTTTGAATCGCTTGAACCAATTCTGAGCCGGCTTCTTCTCCGTGCACGACGCAAATCTTTTGGACAGCTTCAGCAACTTGATAAAATGCAAAAACAAAATGGTGTCGGAAATGCTCATTTTTATCCATTTTAATGATCCAAATGTTTACAAAAATCAATTCGAATATTAAATCGAAGTACACTATCTGGTAGAGTAAGTCATTCTCTTCAGAATGACATGACATTACGCCAAAACATAATATTTTTAGCGCGCCATTTTCAATAAAAAAAACCGCCATGACTTATTCGCCATCTAATATAATTCAGAAACATTGTACGATGGTTACCCTATTTCCGAGTTGATTAGCGTAAATTATCACAAATTGAAACATTTAATATGTCTTTATCAACGTCGGATGGTGTCCCCGAACGTGGGAAATCATTCATATCAACATGGCCTTACGCGATAAAGTCCTTTCCGTAAACAGCATAAATAGTAAACTCAAACAAAAGGATATATCGGAAAAGTTCGGTTTTCTGTACTTGAGACTCTATTCTTTAAGCCAACAATTATCACAAACTTTCTGCAAATTAAAAACTACAAGAAGTATTCAATAAAACAGAACATTGAAATAACATTGGTATTTCTCAAACACATTTGAAACAATAAACGCTAAGCACTTATGCAACAACCTGACACTTACGAAATGGGGCAGTTTATTAATAAAAATTTAAAAAAAAAGGTATATTTTAAACTTTACATTCTTTACAATTTGTAGATCTCCTAATATCAGTCAAAATCTATATATTACACATTTTCTTTTCATATTTTCCGAATTGTATCACTTATTTTATGACATAGAGGTAGAACAAATATAAATATAGAGAAAGTACAGTAGTGAACACATACATCATCATTTCATAAATATCCGAACTTTCCGTCATTATAATTCACAATTATTGTCATGCAAACCCTATGGCATACTTTATTTCTTTCCCTTCAAGCTCAATTGCCTTAGTAACTAGATATTTTAATTCATCGGTCTCACAGTTTCGCTAACTGCCCCCTTTCTTCCACATCTGCTGAGGCGTAGCTGCGCTCCCAAAAATAACCTCCATGACCATCCTTCGGACAGACGGATCCGCCGCCATAGAGCTCCTAGTCCATCCGCCCTGCTCGTCGAACAGCAGTGCTTGGAAATCAACTGAGTTCCTAACGATTTCGTGGTGTGTTAGTCGTACAGTGTACCGCTCCAGCTCGCCGACCGGCACCGCGTGCTGTTTCAGCAGGTGCGCTCGGAGCGTCGTGTGGTCGTACGACTTGAACAGGCACTCATTGCACTGGAAGTGAAACCACTTGAAGTGCGTCGCCATGTGCTTCAGTAGTGCGTCAATCGTCTTATGAAAACTATTACAAGGAAGACACTTCCGCGTGTTTAAGTCCATGTAGGGCGCCGCTTTTGTTTCAAGCGTCACCACATCTTCATCATCTTCATCGTCATCACTGAGAAACACCACTTCGTCTTTTTCTGTTAGAACTGTTTCGGGTACGCGCACTTGTTCTTCGATTAACAGGACTCGGTCCTCGGAGCCATTAATTAGAATCACGTCGCTCGATGACGACGCTTCGGAATCTTCTCGATTGCATGAAGGGCTAACATCCAGTTGATTTCTTGATAGCGTTGAAGTCTGTGAACATAATAAAAATAATTAGCTTTCGATCATTACTGATCGTTTCTTATGCTAAATACTAATAATGCTAAATACTAATAATGATAATAAACAGTGAAAATCATCACTAACCTCTGAAGAATTTGAGGAAACAGCATCCGAATTTCGAACATTTGTACCTCGAGTCGAGCAAAGACCTTCTTTTCTTTTCCGTGGCTTCAATCCGTAACAGTTTGTGCTTTCAGCCTCATCCTCAGACTTCAGAGCTCTTAAATCTTTACTCTCATCAGATTTAACAATTATAACAGCTTCATTTTCTCCTTGAGATTTTCTCATTCCGCTTTTTCCATCTTTCGACATTTGTAATCTTTCAATCTCTCCATTATTCAAGCTAGAAACTCCGGTTACCTTCCGCAACTCGTTCATTTCTCGTGGCAAATTATTTAAAGCATTATTCGCCACATCTGGTAAGATACCACACATTTTCTTCCTACCTTCTGGTGTATTTTTTAATCGCTGTTGAGAAGCTTGAATCGCGGGTTGTAGTTTTAAACACCGGGTGTTCACAGTTGAAACTTCTTTGGTTACTAGAGGTTTCACAGCTTGGGGGATTCTCTTAGCTACTTCTTGCAGTTTCACTAGCTGAGAATTACAGCCTGAAACCTCTTTTAGTTTCAAAGACTGACTTTTGCCACCAGATAGCCCTTGTAGTTTCACAGATTGACTTTTACCATCAGCCACTTCTTGTAGTTTTACAGATTGAATTTTACCAACCTCTTGTAGTTTCAAAGTTTGACTGTCACTACTTACTACCTCTTCTAGTTTTTCTAATTTCCCTGACAGCTCATGTAGTTTTGAAGTTAGAGTTTCAACACCTGACACTTGCAGTTTTATTGGATGAACAATACCAGCTGAGCCTTCTTGTACTTTCACAGATTGCTTTCGTTGCTTTACAGATTGACTACTACCACCTGAAGCTTCTTGTACTATAACAAGTTGATCGTGTAGCTTCACAGATTGATTATTTTCATCTGACATCTCTTGTAGTTTCATCGTTCGAGTTTTAATTCGCGACATCTCTTGTACGTTCATTAGCTGAGTTTTACCACCTAACACCTCTTGTAGTTTCATAGGATGAGTATTACGAGTTGACATTTCTTCTAGTTTAATAGATTGCTTTTGTTGTTTCACAAATTGATCTTGTAGCTTCATATATTGACTGGTACCACCTGACGTCAGCATCTGTAGTTTTAGACTATTACCAGCTGAGGCATCTTGTGGCTTCACAAATTGTTCTGGTAGTTTCATAGATTGACCATAACCATCTGGTATGTCTTGTATTTTCATAGAATGACTTTCACTGTTCAACAGTTCTTGTAGTTTCAGGGAGGACTCTTGCAGTTTCGCCGAATGTTCGTCACCTGAAACCTCTTTTAGTCTTATTGGTTGGCCAATTTTACCTGAAACCTCTTGCAATTTCATTGGCTGACCAATTCCACTTGACACCTCTTGTAGTTCTGCGAATTGAGCATTTCCATCTGACTGTAGTTTATTTTTTAAAACTGTTCGTGTTTTTTCAATCGATGTTGACGGTTGTAGTTCCACTGTTGAAACTTCTTGCCCTGTTTCAACCGTTGATAATGTTGAAGGTTTTACATCCAGCGATGGTGGATTCAAACCTAGGACTTTGTCTTTCCCCTGTTGGAGTTTGGAAGGTAGGTAAACCCTCCCTCCGCTCTTGTTCACATGTAGCTTGAAAGGTAACTCCCAATAGTTATCGCGTATCATCGATCGGAAATTCATTTTTGTGGCTATGTCTTCATTGTTTATTTCTAAGCCTTCTTCTCTTTCCACCTGCAGTTGCTTAGAGCCTAAAGGTTCGTCTTCATCCTCAATTCCATCTATCTTGTGTACAACTGGTAAATAAGGTATGCCTTTTTCCTCTTCTCTACCTATCTTCAGTACCTTCAGCTTTAAAGGTTTGCCTTTCTCCTCTGTTCCATCCATCGTCTGTACCTTTGATAATGAAGGCATGTCTTCTTCCTCTTCCTCATCTATTTGATGTACCTTTGACAATGAAGGCATGCCTTCTTCTGTATATCTACATATCTTCTGCACCTTCTTCTTCGAAGATATGTCTTCTTCTTCAGTTCCATCTATCTTGTGTATCTTCTCTTTTGAAAGTATGTCTTCTTTTTTATCTATATGTACATTCTGCATCTTCTTTGAAGGTATGACTTCTTCCTCTAGACTATCTCTCTTGTATACCATCTTGTTTTCGTCACATCGATTTTTCTTTGCTAATGAAGGTGTTTCTTCCTCATCTCTACGAATCTTGTGTACCATCTTCTTCTTTAATGGTATTACTTCGTCCTCGTTTGTATCTATCATTTGCCCTGTTTTCTTTAAAACTACGTCTTCTATCTCATTTTTATCTGTCTTCTGTATATTCTTTTTTGAAAATATATCTTCTTCCTGTTGGCCATCTTTCTCATATACCTTCGTATTCTCTTCTTTTCTATCTTTCTTCTCTGTGGAACTTAAAAATGCATTTTTTTCTTCTGCAAGTCTGTCTTCCATCACTTGTCTTTTTAAAGGTGTGGCTCCTTCATCTAGGTCACTTTTATCTTTTGAGGTATGGGGTTTTTGTTCCGTCGCCATTCCGTGTATAATTTGTGGTACCATGGAGGATTCTTCTTCTCTTCGAATCTTCTTTTCTGGTAGATCTGAATCCGTCGTGTTTTCTTTATTATCCTGTTGTAAAAAAAAAAAAAAAAAGTTAGTTAAAATGTGAATAACAAATAAAAGACTCGGATACAAAGAAAAAAAAATATTTTTTTAAATTACCTTAAAACTAATCGTTTACTTTCAATGCATATACAAATTAAATGTGTATTTCTTAATTCTCTACAACTTTTATTTGAAAGATATTTCAATTATATCAATAATTTACAAGATACGAATAAAACACTAACAGTAAACATTATTTACACTCACAGCAGTAATTTAGAAATATTTTGAGTAGAACCCAAATCAAAAATTTTATTAAAACCCCATCAACCGTTTCGATTAAATCGGTTCGGCCCACAAATGGACAGACATATATTTCCGTTAAAAAATAGGGGGTACATTTTTTTACCGAAAAACAATAACAATAATTAAATACTATGTAAATGCAGTAAATTATTTATCGTCCCATGCTGAATAATCGGTTAATTTTGTAAAACATTCAATCATTTTTTTAGAAAAAATTATCAAGATCATTTAATTAAGTCAATTTCATTTTGATATATTTACACATTTTATACACAATGTTTGAAAATAAAATAAATATGAAATAAACTTGTTAAGATAAATATAACATCAAATTAATTCTATATAAAGTCACTTTTGAGTAAACTCATTGAATTTTTTTTCTGATTAATCAATAATGAGTAATATTGTCTTGGTTACAATATGTCATAACATACTCATATCTCCCTAGGAAAACATGAACTTTTTAACAATCCATATTTCCCTAGGGAAATATGGATTGTGAAAAAGTGACAAGAAAATAATTTCCTCGATACCGTTCACATTTTGAACGTATTCACACTGCCACTTTTTGTCGCGCCACAAACGCCCGACAAATGACGAAGGCTGCACCTAAATAGTACCATTCATACACAGCCACGCCACTAAATGTCTCGCGATTGCTCACAAAGTACAGAATCAAATTGACGTATTCACATGTAGGCGCGTTTTTAAGTGGCTTATAGTGGTCGCGCGTGAACACGCTCTTTTTCTTTAAAATGTAATATTAATCTTAGCATTGGGCCCGTTCCTCAATATGTTCAACATTCAACATGTTTGACTTTGTTTGTGATGTATGTTGGTATCTAATAAACGGTACTCCAGTCGGTCTATTTTTTACGATTGCAAAAAACCCAAACACGTTCACGATCTCATCAGAGAATTCCCGAACAGTTGGCAGTATAGTCCAAACTGTCGTCTCTGATGAACGGGCCCATTGATAATTTGGGCTACAACGTATTTGGTAAATATTTCTGTGACTACAGATATAATAAACAAGTAATACCTCAAAAATAACGAAAATTATAACAAAAAACGCCACCAAAATATTTGCTGTGGCACCGATCACGAAATGGCTCCTCGATTATTCATGAAAATTGTATACATTTTTTATATGCAGGTTTAGATTTTGCTGGAACCAAACATTTACGGGCTTTCGCCGATTGCGTTAGCACGTACGAGATTTCAAATTATGACTTTATGAAAACGTCAGACCCACGACAGACCCGCTTACTATGATAATTACAAACATGGCCCGCAACGTTATGAATAAATTTAAAAAATAAATCCAATATTTTGCTATTTTCAAAAAGGCATTGCTTTAATCAGAAAAAAAGTATTGATTACAAAACGGGAAATAAGAAATATTTCCCTTGGTTGGCTACACATCCCTCCGTCTTCGCCGTCGCGATGTAACTAGCCAACCTCGGGAAATAATCTCTTCATATTTCCCTAGATGTAATAATTAACCCAGAATATTATTTTTATTTATGCAATCATTTAAAATATAAATTAGAGTATGCTTTGAATTTTAAATTAGATTGGCACTACTGCCTGTTACCACATAGTTTACGATATCTAAAATTTATTCCATCATGCAATTAGCATTCTGGGCAACCACGGAAAAAATGCTGCCTACTCTAATTTAAAATATAAATGTTCGCACGATACAATTGAATATTATTTTACAATGTGTTATGGAATTGGAAAGTTTTTGTATACTAATTGTTATTGTTAGTCGTTGACTAGTATTTGTTAGTCTTGGCAAGTCTATATTGTCGATTGAAATAATAAAAGTTGTAACAATTTAACAATGGAGATATGGAATTTGATTGTTGAAGCTCCAGTCTCGTTGATGATAAAATGAACTCTGGCAATTCTCGACAAAAACAAGTTACCGATGGTAATTTTTATAGAATTAAATACAGAAATGGACTTTACGATAAGAAGAGATATTTGGATATTTGCTAAAAATAGAAAGACACTGATAGTTTGCAGTGGGACTTAACCATAACGGCCATTCCATAAATAAGTGCACACTTTTTGGGGGTACATCAGGGATTTTAGTGAATTTCACATATATTATAAAGGCTATCAAGACATGGCTTATGTCAAAAGTTATAACAATATAAACTTTTAGTATACTTTTATTTTGAACTCAAAAATATCGTAAACCGTTACCGATACAAAAAAAGTTGCTCTAGACTTTATTGTGCTAAAATGTTCAAAGTTTAAAATACATTTTTTTCCGAAACAAAAAAACATATCTCAAAAAATAATCAAATACTCATGTTTTAATTTTCTTTAAAAAAAACTTTTTGAGATATGATTTTTTTACACGAGCGCTGCATTGACTTAAGGCCCTCTCGCCATGGCCCGGAGCGCGGTGTGCGCTGCGAGTCGCGCCTAATGAACTGAGAGAACTTTATTTATTCATTGTTTAATTAGTAATAAAGTAACGAATATAGACTAACATTTATAAAGGATTTCATACTCTTAGCCGATACAAGTTGTATAATGAAGTGATATATGCTATTTAAATTGATTCGTTCGCTTTGAGGCTATTGGAAATATAAACATAAACTATCGACTTCTAGCGATTTTATTAATTTTTAAAATACTTTACCTGTTGATTATATTAATGAGGAACTTCCGTCAAATTTAAGTGGTGTAAGTTCGCACTCATATAGCTGTTCTGCAGAAACTAGAAGAACTTAAACCTCTTGTGGAACGTTCGAAGCGAACAAGATCTGAGTTACAACGGATGGTATTGGAAACATTATTCAGCGACGAAAATGAATGCTCTGAAAAATATCTGCTTGAAATGGAGAACATGATCGAAAAAATCAAACAGACTGTTATTAGTAGTAACAAGTACACAGATAAAGTCAAAGTTTTATCTGTTGCACCGAGTAAAAACTGGTAAACACTTTTGGCAGCTCGTTTTCATTGGCCCGAAAAGTGCATGACCTTAATATAGGAGAAGAAGCATGCAAAGTCGACATTCGTGAGGACGGAAGCCTATGAATGCATCAACCTTAGGAAAAATAACCACATTCTACAAAAGTGATGAAATTAGTCGAGTATTGCCAGGTAAAAGAGATCGCAAGAAAGTAGGTTCAGAATATTTTCAGAAAAGACTAGTTCTGTGCAATTTGAAAGAAGCATACTTTGTGTTTAAAGAGCAGTGTCGGATTTTCGATATTCACGAAACATAGACTAAGTGGAACTCATTGTGTTTGTGTTTATAAAATACATTAAAACGTTAAATTAATGTTGAATGCTATAACGGCTTACTTATTAAAGGATGAACTAGGAGAGAGTTCATTTCCAAAGCACTACTCTGATATTTTAAATAAAATGCTGTGTTATCCACCTAGTGTTGATTGTCATTTTGGCAAGTGTCAACAATGTCCAGACAAGCAATATGCATATTTACACTTACATGAAATCTGTTCCATTAATTCAATTACGAATGTGAATTACATGCAATGGCAAAGTACAGATAGAGTTCAGTTGTCGCTGATGATCAAAACGATTTTATTCAAACATTATCAATCAATCAATCTCCGCACACACGATTTTATGGCTAAAAGCCAAAGTGCATTTCATTTTCAAACCTCGAATGGGGCCATTTTCTGATATTGTGTGATTTTGCAGAAAACTACACATTTTTGATTCAAGACGCTATTCAGTCTTACCACTGGGGCAAGGAACAGGCAACGTTACACCCATTTGTCATTCACCATGAAGAGGGTGATGAACTTTGTTATTATATCCGACTGTCTGAAACACGAAAATGTTGCAGTAAATCTTTTTATAAAAAAAAGTGTTCGAGCAACTTCGAAGATTGTATTCGAATATTAAGAAAACAATTTACTTTTCTGATGGTGCAGGGTCGCAATACAAAAATAAATCAAACATTGCGAATTTAAATGTTATTCGTGAAAATGCAATCTTAACAAATGAGACAACTTAAGACAATTAAGACATTGTTTGCATTTTCACGAATAAAATTTTCGTAATTTTATATATTATGTTTAAAGTGTGCAAACTATAAGAAGCGTAAGCTTATTTTCTCGAACTCAAATAGTATTGAATTTGAATTATTCTTGTTTGCATTTGCGAATTTATTATTCTATGAACAGGACCTCCATATTTCAGTTGAGTGGGACTTATTTGCAACGTCACATGAAAAGTCTCCATGTGATGGAATTGGAGGTACTGTGAAGAGACTTGCAGCACGTGCTAGTCATCAAAGAGCATCTGATGCACAAATAAAAACACTACTGCAGTTATTTCAATGGGGTAAAATTGCATTCAAAAACATGCATTTTATATATTTAACGGTCGAAGAGTATAATCAACATCAACAGTTTCTCGCTCCACGATTAAAAAATATCCGTACATTGAAAGGCACCCGAGACTCACGCATTTATACCTCATTCAAAAAATAAAATAGGCTGCAAGTATTTTTCATCTGACGATAAAGATAATATATACACATTTTTGTAGTTTGTCCCACAAATATTTTTTTATATAATTATATTCGTATTCTCTGTAATGTTCAACCATTACCTCAACCCTGGCCCATTCCTTTTTCCTTTCCATTTTATATGGAAGATAGCCCACCTCCTTCACGTGACGATTAAATCGAGCGATTAAATCTATATAGCATTCTTTACTGACCTTATCGCTATATAATTTTCATCGGCCAAGAGTGGGAATCCTTCATAATGTTGAACAAACGCTCCGGGCCATGGCGAGAGGGCCTTAAGTCAATGCAGCGCTCGGGTAAAAAAATCAAATCTCAAATAGTTTTAAACTGCCCATACATTTGAAAACGGAAAAATTCTTAGGAAGGATCAGGGTATAACATATATTTTTTTAAATAAAATTAAAACATGAGTATATCAATATTTGTGGAGATATGTTTTATTTATTAAAAACAATCTATCTCAATAAAGTATTTTCGCTTCGAAAAAAATATATTTTAAACTGTGAACATTTAGGCACAAAAAAGTACAAAATAACTTTTTTGTATCGTTAACGGTTTACGATATTTTTGAGTTCAAAATAAAAATGTACTGAAAGTTTATATTGCTATAACTTTTGACACAATTTAACTTCTAGTAGCAACCAAAAGCTATGTCTTGATAGCCTTTATAATATATGTGGAATTCGCTAAAATCCCTGATGTACCCCCAAAAAGTGTATCTATATTTGAATATTTGATAAAAATAAAAAGACACAGATAAATTTTGCAGTGAGACATCGCCATTAGACTAAAATAATGAAAGAACAGACTGATAAATGTAAGTTTAAGTGGTCGAAGCGATGGCAGACAATATGTCGTAAAATAGGACGACAATGATTGATGGTGGTGCGGGGTTATGGTCTACAGATGTTTTTTATCTTCTGGGATTGGTCCTCTTGTTAACATAGATGCTAATATGTATAAATGCATATTAGAGAAGTGCTTGCTTCTATATGCCAAAATGAAAATGCCTCGGGGTTGGATTTATCAGATGGACAACGATTGAAAAAAAACCACAGCACTCCCCATTTTTCGATATAACTAACACCACTTTATAGGCACTTGTCATAGCAATGAAGGGTCATTATAATAAGGTGCCGCCTGTAATGTCAACCAAGTAATAACATGTTCTTTGATGTCATCGTCATTGTTGAACTTCTTGCCACCAAGACTCACAGAGAGAACAGAAATTGTACACTTTAGGTTTTCATGAATCATGTTTTTAACTGTAGCAGCCAGTTTATTATTACTAGTCATTACTTCGTTCGTCATCAAACACAATAATACGTTCTTCATAAGTGATTTCGGAAACCGAAAGTTCCTTACCTTTGAATCACATCACATTTTCTCCATACACCTCACAGATCTGTTGAATTATTTTTTGTTTGCTGGATAGTAATTTGGCCTTTAAAATGAGGTGTCACACGATAGGGGGTGCCATTTAAAATTATAAAGTTGGGGTGGCTGGGGGCGAAAGTAGAAATACTAAAAAACAGTGTTTTTCAAGTTTCCTCTTGAAAACAAAATGTACGTGTTTTTTCTTAAAACCCTATCTACGTCAGATCCAGAGTTATTCAGGGTGGCTCCTTTTGAAATGAAGACCCTGTATAAAAGAAAACCAAAATATTGATTTTTTTTCTAAAACATAGATTTTTAAATTTGGATCGCATTGTTTTAAAACTATTACATTGCAATTATGCAGATGTAGTAATAATTAAACATTTATTTGTAATACAAAAAATCGTATTTTTAAGTAAAGTTTTAAAATGTTCACCTGAGAGAAGTTTCAGCCGGAGTTGGAGTCGAATAATTCATTGAGCGACGCTACGGCCAGGATTAAAATACATCAGCGAGGTCTACTGACATTTAAAGATCAATCTTTTAAAATAAGTTAGCTACGAAAAATGAAAACTTAATAACTTCAATCAGCTATTACTCAAAATGGATGCGAGTAACAAAATTAGGTTACATATTCTGTGAAGACCTTTTCAATGTTGCCATTACAAAATCTGGAGTTCTTGACATTTTCAAACTCTCAGGTATGCCAACCTTTTTGGGGAAAAACAATATGACCATTCGATTCTTTAATACGGTGTAACGTTCGCGTTTTTCATTATTCTGTTTTATCATAAAAATAGTGGTGAAATAACAAAATAAGTGATATATAAAATAATTAAATTAAATTAAATTCAAAAACCGAGATTTATTATCGGCAACCCAAGTATCACAAAAATGTAAACAAACGGATATTTTTGCTTCGATAAATTTAATACATTTTTCACTTTTTACAACAAATCCTTAAATGGGAAGGGCGGTGTGATGTAGCAATGTTTAGGGTTCCGTCAGGCTATTTACTTGTTACGTAACTCCTTATAAAGAAACGGTTCATCTAACTTAATTGAGCATTACCGATTTGTTGGTTAATTGTCACTTTTACAGGCAACGGTTGGCAACTCGCTGATAAGGAGCAGTCACACATCTGCGATTTCGTAGCGAAATGAATTCACGGATTTCTGGCAAGACGCATAGAATAATTTATATGTTTTAATACTAAATAAGAAGTTGGTAGTCGGCCGAGGTTGTGATTAGAAATTCTTCGAGCATAACTTTCACTTTCTGTGAGACTGAAAGGCGAGGATGATCCGTTAGTGTAGCGGAGTCTTAATATTCGATAAGTCGAAATTACCAACAATTTTCCAATTCGAATAGAGGGCGTTAAATTAGATTAATTAGGTGATTGAGGAATTGAATTCTGAGTGTTCACCGGTGAGGAGCTGTGTGCTCGGGTGGAATAAAAGACGTGCTGTGTGCGGTGTTCTGAAATTTTTGAAATCATCTGTGTGATCTTTCGACTGGTTTGATAAGTTATAATAAATCTGAGAGAGGCCGCATTATATCTAAAGGTAGTAGATAATATTTTTCTTCTAATATGTATTTTTCATGTCCTCTTGGGTTCTTTTTCTCTGGTTGTTTTATTTTTCATTTTACTAAGACTAAAATTCGCTTTTAGGCCTCGTTTATTCAGTCAAGTTTTGGAAGTGAATTGACTGAATTTAATAAAATTTCCGATTTCGGTGTGGATTTGGAATTTTTCAGAGCGGATTATTTTCCGAGAGGGGGTAAACCGAAGGGTAAACCGATTCTGTAAACCGAAGGGCAAACCGAGGGGTAAACCGATTCTATCTACCGATGAACCTACTTACTGCTTTGATTGGTTCCGGCTACAAGATTTGGATACGTGTGTAGTTGCGGAGTGAAGAAAAGAAGTATTTTTGAAGTGAGGAGGAAGGAGATAATTCTGTGGAGGCAGATGAAATTCAGATAAGAGATTGTGTTTTGTTTCGATTCATACAACTTCAAGTTCAGTTAATTTAGCAGTGTTTTTTTTAAATTTTGATTCGTGTAATATTATATTTTTGAGTATGTTGGGAAATGTTGAGAAATTTTTGTTTAGAAGATCCATATCAAATTTATATATTATTTTTTTAATTTCAAATGCGTTTCTAAGATTAAAAATAAATTATTGAAGTGAGAATCAGGAATGCAATTTTACAGAAGGTGAAGGTGGCCCTAAGAAAATAGAGTGAATATTTTATGTAATATTAATGTAAAGGAAAATGACGTCATTTTTTTATGAATTACTCGTGTTTATTTATATTTGATAATCAAACATTTTCTTAGTTATTTATGATAGAGGTTTTTGATTACATAAGCGTTATTTCTTATTAGTTGTGTTTGCCGCCTGTGTTTGCCGCCTAATTCAAGTGTCTCGATATAATTCTATTGCGTTTTTTTATATTTCAATTGTTCATTTTTGTTAAAATTAAATTGATTTATATTTTAAATATTTTTGATATTGTTTATTAAAGTAATTTTTTTATTAATATATTTTTTTACTATTACTTTCAACTACATTTTCATCCCTATAGTTTATTGGTTTATACAGCGATAAACATAAAAAGGTAAAGTGATAAAACCAAGGGGCGCCCAAAAGTCATTTTTTTGTTTTTTAAATTTTTCTTTCTTTTGAACCCCGACGCCGCCTCCGACTAAGAGCTGCCGTACGCCGTCACAAAATTTGGCGCCCAACGTGGGGCCTTGTAATCAAAAGAAAACACAATAAATATCGAGACGTCTATTTTTGAAAATTTGCAATATTTTTGTTTTAGTCGAAAGAACTAAAGATAAATGGTGACATTGAATTAGTATCTTAGGATTTTGACAATAAAATAAAAATTTCTCTTAGTGATAAATAATTTTTTGGAGTGATTTTGCGTGTTTTTTCAATTTTAATATGGATCCTAATTTTTTATTGAAACACGAACTGAACTATGAATTATAATTATTAGAGGATTCTATAACAAAACCGTTAAAGTAGAAGATTTGCGCTATGTTTTACGTAAATTTTTGTCAGAGAAGGTACCCCCTCTCGAGAATAAAAGTAAATTTGTTACGGGTGAGGATGAGAAGGAGGTTTATGAATCATTTGACTCGATTAATCAATGCATTGAATCATATCCTGGTATGTGAAAAAAGGGTTAGGGCAAGGTTGACTCATTTAAGAAATATACTTGATAGGCTGATAGAATCTAGCGACGCGGTGACCACTTTCACAACAGATTCGTTGGAAAAATGTTTGTTGATTGAGGCTCAGTTAACTCGAAAGGTAGAATACATTTCGAAGGCGATGGTGTCCACTTTTACGGAAAATAGTCAGCCGGATGTTGGTGTTAGATTTCAAGAAGATGCAGAGGGTGGAGGCCCTAATTATTTTCTTTCGAGTACTCCGGCTAGGTAACTTGGTAGCCGCAGCAACACTAGTCATGTTCCAGTTTATAAATGGGGTTTAACATTTGGTGGAGATTCGTCACTTCTAGATTTCCTAGAACGAGTCGAGGAGTTGAGGGAATCCAGAGGAGTGTCCAAAGAAGAACTCTATCGATCGGCGGTAGATCTTTTTTCAGGAGACGTGCAGTGGTTCCGGCCAAAAAGAAGAACGCTTATGGATTGGGATTCGCTGGTGGCTGCTTTGAAGGCGGATTTTCTCTCTCCAAACATCGACGACAGCTTGCTAGAGGACATCATGAACCGAAAACAAGGGCGAAACGAAAGAGTTGCAATTTATATAGCAGCGATGGAACACAAGTTCTCTGTACTATCCAGTCCACCGGATGAGGCATCGCAGGTGTGGCGAATAAGACAAAACCTTCTACCTTCGTATAGGTGTCGTTTAAGCTTGCATGATATAAACAGCATTCGTCAACTATCAGATCTGTGTCGCAAGTTGGAGGCAGACAATCCGGATACAAATGACAGTGGTCAGAGCGGAAGATGGCAGTTTCAACGAGTAGAGATCGTTCTTCACTTATTTGTTACAGATGTAGGAAGAAGGGACATATTGCCAGGTATTGCCAGGAGAAAAGCAGAGGAGAAGAGCAATCAAAAAACTAAATTTCAGCCTGTGTGAAGGTCGCCACAGTCTAGGTTCATGCGAGGCCCATAGAAGTGAGTGGAATCAGTGGCTACAAGTAGTCAAATCTTTTTGTTTAGACAACCAGGTAAATTCTATTTTCGTCAAAAAGCCGAAAGATAATAGGCTATATCTTAGCGTGTCCTTTTGTGGCGTAATGGTAACGGCATTGGTGGATTCCGGTGCTAACCGTTCTATTGTTGATGGAGACGGGATCGAATTATATAAAAGGAATTTGCGGATTTCCACTTCGCAGGTAAAATCAATATTTACGGCAAGTGGGGAGGAGATTAAGGTCCTTGGTGAAGTGGAATTGTCAATAGTTTTTGAAGAAGGGTTATATACATTCAAAGCCTTGTTGGTACCTAGCATCAGATATACTTTGATTCTCGGGGCAGATGCGATGGAAAACTTAGGGTTAAAAATAGGGTTGTTGGATAATTCTGTCAATACTTTAGTGACGAATCAAAGGGGTGGAGAAGTCAGCGAGGATGATGGAATTTTAGAACTGTTAAAGTTTAACACCGTCGAAAAGCAGAAGTTGGATTCTATAATCCGGGAATTCAGAAATCTTGCAAAGTCAGATCTAGGACGTACTCACAAGGTTACGTACACCATTGACACCGGGAACGCTGATCCTATAAAGCAGAGGCACTACAGTCTCTCGCCGTATATGCAACGAATTATGGCTGAAAAATTAGACGAGATGTTACAACTAGGCGTGATTAGACCTTCTTCTAGCCCTTGGTCGTCACCGGTGGTCCTAACGAAGAATTCGAATGGAGAGTTCAGGTTCTGTTTTGACGGACGGCGATTAAATTCAGTGACGAAGAGAGATGCATACCCTCTTCCAAAGGTGGATGCCATACTGAATAAATTGAGAGAGGCTCAAATTATTTCCACAATCGATTTGAAGCACGCTTTCTGGCAAATACCATTGGCAGAAGAATCAAGAGAAAAAACAGCTTTTGCAGTACCAGGCAGGGGATTGTACGAGTTTGTGGTCATGCCATTCGGACTTCATAACTCGGCACAATCACAACAGCGCCTGATGGATACTTTATTTGGACCCGAGTTAGAACCAAACGTGTTTGTTTACCTAGACGACATCATAATTTGCAATAGGACTGTTGAAGATCATTTGGAGACTCTTCGAGAGGTACATCGAAGATTAGAGGGGGCCAACTTAACCATAAACTTCGAGAAATGCAAGTTTGCACGATCGCATCTCAAATATTTAGGGTGTATTATCGACAGAGGCGGATTGAGGACGGATCCGGATAAGCTAGCTGCCATGGTTGAGTATCCTGTGCCCAGTAACGTCACAGAAACTAAACGATTTTTAGGGTTAAGTTCGTGGTACCGGAGATTTATCCCGCAATTCTCTACTCTGGTAGCCCCCATCAATGCTCTTTTAACAGGCAGAAAGAAATGGCAGTCGATCAAGTGGGATGATAAGGCGGATGCAGCTTTCCAAGCCATCAAAAATGCACTAACAACAGCTCCAATTTTATCTAGCCCTGATTTGTCGAGACAGTTCTATGTGCAGTGCGATGCATCTGACGTAGGATTAGGGGCAGTACTTACGCAGATCGTGGAGGACGAGGAAGAACACGTCGTTTCGTTTGCTAGTCGTTCATTATCCATTATCCAGAGCAGAGAAGAACTACAGTGCGACCGAAAGGGAATGCCTGGCACTGATATTTGCAGTGGAAAAATTCCGACCCTATATAGAAGGAACGCGATTTGTAGCTATAACTGATCATTACTCGCTCCTTTGGCTTCAAAGATTAAAAGACCCAACAGGAAGGTTAGCGAGATGGGCATTGAAGTTGAGTCACTGTGACATGGAACCACGACACCGGAAAGGAAAATTTCACGTTGTGCCGGACGCACTGTCAAGGTCACCAGTGGACAGCGAAGGTAAAGAAAACGTGGTGGTAATAGAAGTAGAAGAGTCACAAGCAACAAACTTGGTGAACTGGTATCAAGGAATGATAAAAAATCACTATGTTTCCTGACAAATATCCTTCGTGGAGAGTGGAAGGAGAAAAAATATTCAAACATGTACCTAGCAGAGTACCTATGACCTCAAATATTCCCGAATGGAAGCTAGTTGTACCGACTTCACAGAGAAACTCCGTTTTAGTGTGGGCACATGACGAGCCTACATCAGGGCATTTTGGATTCTTCAAGACGCTGAGAAAGGCAAGTGACATGTTTTACTGGTCAAAGATGAGGGAATCTGTCTCTAAATACGTCAGAAAATGTGTTGTGTGTGGAGAACAAAAGGCACCGAACGTGGCCAGAGCAGGTTTGATGGCCAGCCAGAAGAAAGTGCAGTTTCCTTTTCAGATTATCTCCACAGATTTAATAGGGCCACTTCCCAGGTCCAAGAAGGGAAATTGTTATCTTCTTGTCGTTACAGACTGGTTTAGCAAGTTTGTGTTGGTTTGTCCCTTGCGAAAAGCTACTGCTCCAGAAATATGTAATTTTATAGAAAACCATGTTTTTCTCTTATTTGGCGCTCCTCAAGTGGTTATGGCCGACAACGGAAATCAGTTTGTTTCTTCTAAGTTCAAGGATCTGATAGAGAAATTTAAAGTGAAATACACTTGGTACAACGCGAAATACCATCCTCAAGTAAATTTTACGGAAAGGTATAATAGGGTAATCGGAACCGCTATCAGGTCGTATTTGAAAGATAACAACCACAACACTTGGGACGAGTACATTTTTGAAATTGCGCATGCAATTCGGTCATCAGCGCACGAAGTGACCAAATTGAGCCAACATTTCCTGAACTTCGGAAGGTGTGTACCAGCTAGGGGAGACTTTTATGGTACTGGAAAAGAAGTGACAGTTGAGAATGTCGATCCGAAAGAGTTTGTGATTAATCTAGAGAAGTTACCAGAAATATACAGCGATGTCAAGAATAGGTTAGAAAAAGCGTACAAGAAAAATTGCGAACAATATAATTTAAGGAAAAGGCAGGTGAAGTTTGAAGTAGGAAATTTGATCTGGAAGAAAAACTATGTGCTTTCTAAAGCTTCTGAAAAATTCGCGGCGAAATTAGCACCAAAATATATTTTGTGTGAAGTTACTAGAGTACTTTCACCATTAGTTTACGAGTTAAAGGAAGTCAACGGAAAGGGTGTAGGGCGTTGGCACTTGAAGGACCTAAAACCATATTTTGGCGACGGGGTAGAAGGTAAAGAATAAATAATAATAGTCAAGTTGATTTTTGTTGATTTTTGATACATCTAGTGCAACCACACTAGAATCGTTTAGGTTAAGAGTAGTTGATAGTATAGTTGTAATGGATAAATTAGGTTAGTTTAGAAATAGTAATTAGTAAGTTAGGTTAGGATGCGATTATAGTGTCTTCAGTCGAAATTGTGGTGGCCAACACAGTTTTGCATTGTACTCAAAAAATAGTTGCGAGTTCTCACTATTTTTTGTTGGGGGAAATAGGGTAGTGTAACGTTCGCGTTTTTCATTATCCTGTTTTATCCTAAAAATAGTGGCGAAATAACAAAATAATTGATATATAAAATAATTGAATTAAATTAAATTCAAAAACCGAGATTTATTATCGGCAACCCAAGTATCACAAAAATGTAAACAAACGGTTATTTTTGCTTCGATAAATTTAATACATTTTTCACTTTTTACAACGAATCCTTAAATGGGAAGGGCGGTGTGATGTAGCAGTGTTTAGGGTTCCGTCAGGCTATTTACTTGTTACGTAACTCCTTATAAAGAAACGGTTCATCTAACTTAATTCAGCTTTACCGATTTGTTGGTTAATTGTCACTTTTACAGGCAACGGTTGGCAACTCGCTGATAAGGAGCAGTCACACATCTGCGATTTCGTAGTGAAATGAATTCACGGATTTCTGGCAAGACGCATAGAATAATTTATATGTTTTAATACTAAATAAGAAGTTGGTAGTCGGCGGAGGTTGTGATTAGAAATTCTTCGAGCATAACTTTCACTTTCTGTGAGACTGAAAGGCGAGGATGATCCGTTAGTGTAGCGGAGTCTTAATATTCGATAAGTCGAAATTACCAACAATTAATGTAATGGAAATATCTAAATATTTAATATTATTGTTAACTTCTGTTTCTGCGGTGAATATTAAATTCACCGCAGAAACAGAAGTTAGGGTGAAAGTTGTTGATAAAATCAATAAACTGTTTTAATTGTCTATCCGTGCCTACAAAACAAGCTAAGATATCGTCGACATAAAAATGTGGCACCGTTATGTCGACGATATCTTAGCTTGTTTTGTAGGATAGACAATTAAAACAGTTTATTGATTTTATCAACAACTTTCACCCTAATATTAAATTCACCGCAGAAACAGAAGTTAACAATAATATTAAATATTTAGATATTTCCATTACTAGAGTCAATAACTCATTCTCTTTTGATATTTATAGAAAACCTACTTTTACAGATTCCCTCATTCCTAATAACTCTAGACATATCCTTAAACACAAAACAGCCGCATTCAACACAATGATCCACAGAGCCTTAAGCATCCCTTTATCAGCTGTTTCGTTAAACAAAGAAATTAATACCATAAAACAGATTGCTACTAACAATGGTTACAACTCAAATTTAATTGGCAACATGTTGAGAAAACATAATATCAAGAAAATCGAAAAATTATTATATGCTGGTAATCCATCAACATTGAAAACACCTTTCCGATCAATTACATATTTCGGTAATATTAGCCTACAAATTAAAAACATCCTTAAAAAACATAATGTTAACGTTGCTTTTAAAACATATTGTAAAACAGAAAACCACATTTTTAATAACAAAACAAAACATTGTAATCTTAGTAAATCCGGTATATATAAACTTGTTTGTCCCGATTGTGAAGGAGTTAGTCAATCTGGTCGTAATTTTAGCACTCGGCTCAAAGAACATCACCAACCATTCTTTTGGCGAGGATGTACTTAAGATCATCCATTGTGCCGAAAAGGGCCGAAAAATGAACCTCCTAGAATCCCTGGAGATACAGAAAGCCCGCGCTAATCCGGGAATCCCCCTAATTAACGACCAGGTCGATCTAGTGTATACCCCCATTTTTAATGCTATTTTGTAAATAACCATTTTGTGTATATATACCTGTACCATACCGTAATTTAAGTTACTCTGTTTGATAATGGCAAGTTGAATTGCCGAAACTGCAGTCACGAAAATAAAAATAGTGTGTTATACAAACAAAGTTAAAGTGTTTTATTTCATTGAATTAACATGTTTTATTAAATGCAAATACTACGTGATTCGCGTGGCGTCTAAAGGGCTTTTCTATTGCACCCACTTGTAGACCGTGAAAGTTTGAATAAATGGAAAAACTCTCTTCCTTTTACAATTGATCATAAAAACTCAACTCACAGAAACATCAAACTAAAACGTCAAAAGATGACAACGTTCGCCATACGAATAAAATTTAACTCGAGCAAAATCACCGAATCGCCCGATTTAGACATGAGTCTGCTCTCGTTAAATTAGTAAACAACAAAGTTTTCGTAAAATATTTATTCAATTTTTGCCTGAAAAAAATAAACCTCTAGTGGTTTTATTTATGATAATACACATAATAATGTAATAATTCATAATTACAGAGGTTTCAGTATTACTAATCAATTAGCATAATTTATCACAAACATCGTCCAAAACAATTCAATTATTGTTATTAAACTGAAGTTCACACAAGGTGTTTTATTTAGTTTGCCATTTCAATGATGTCGGTCCGTCGGTCTATCCAGTCGTTTTGTGGAGAGATTTCAGCGAAAACAGCACATACGATTTTTATTAAATTTTGTATTTGGTTTCTTCTCCATAATATATTGCGATTAATTTGCAACTGTCATTTGTAAACATTAAGGTTTAGTAATGGAGAACTACACGGATGCAGAACGCATAGAAATTGTAAAAATCCAGTACCAAAGTGGTGAGATTTTTGCGGAGATGGTACGAAAATGTCGTGCATTTTTCTCGCCGTACAGTGAGTAACGAGAAATTTAAAGTGATTGGGCCAGTGCAGACCCAGAAGAGTCCTGTCCGCGTTTGTGCAGCTCAGCTTATTGAAAACATTACAGCAGTTAGGAAAAGTGTTGACCAGAATCCTTCCACCTTTGCAGCAAATTTTGACTAAAGATTAGAAGTGTGCTTACAAGATTCAGTTTGCACAACTTTTGAACAACTTCTTCTGGCCTCAAATTACTGAAATGGATCTTGAAGAAATGTGGATTCAGCAAGACGGGGCGCAACCTGCCACACAGGGAACGAAACAATGGAATTCTTGAAGACGAAACTTGAAGATAGAGTTATCTCGCGTTGCGGCGATGTGAATTGGCCACCAAGATCATGTGATTTGAGGCCATTGGATTTTTACTTTGGGTTTTTTTGAAACAAAAGGTGTATGCTAGTAACCCAAGATCAATACCCGAATTGAAGCCATGCGGGAGAGGCTACGGCAACTCTTTGCCGCCGACTCGACATAGCAAATGACACCATTGCCCTGATTCAGGAACCCTGGATTGTTAAGTCCAGGATTTGTGGGTTGGGCAATATATGCACCTAGGCAAATACGAGCCCATATGCTGCCACACCTATCAGATGGTGACACCATTGCAGTTACGATTTGTGGAGCTATGGTCAAAGGAAAGGACGCAGTTCTGGCGGCAGTCTACCTATCTGGCGATTCAGCCCTTCCGCCTCCCACAAGGGGAATGGAGGGGCTGGTCGATTACTGCAGAAAGACCCTCCTTAACCGCAAATCATGGGCTGTGATTCTAATTCGTACCAGATTACATGGGGAAACAGGTCTACGGAAAAAAGAGGTAAGTCTTTGCACGACTTTTTAGTAAGCAATGATTTAGAGATACTTAACCGCCGGACGGAACCCACTTTCGTGAACGCGCGTAGCCAGATGTCACAATAGCTAGCTTAGGTATTTCTAATTATATAGATAAATGGGAAGTCGGTCGAAAGGCATCTATGTCCGATCGTAGATAGGTAACTTTTCAGATTGGTCCCGAGACAAACGGATAAGGAGGCATACATCTGGCATCTCGGTAAGGGCCTGCAGGAGATCAGAACAGAATGCCCGAAGGACTATGCCAGCCTTGACCTCCCCGTGGGGGAAGTGCAAAAAGGAGTACAGAGACAGCGAGGCCACCCCATGGTGGTGCCCAGATCTCGACTCCCTAAAAGATAAGGCTAGGAAAGCATTTAACAGAGCTCAACGCTCTAAACTGAGCTCCGACCGGGCCATTTATAAGGTCCGCCTTAGAGAGTACAAAAAACTCATAAGGCAATGTCAACGAGCATCATGGCTTGCTTTCTGTGAGGGTATAGAAAGCACGCAGGAGTTAGCAGGCTCAAGAAGGCTCTCTCACAGCACCATAAACAATCTGTGGGAATCCTGAAAAGGAGGATGGCGCCATGACCGACGACCTCAATGAGAGTCTGCAATTATTGCTCAACACACACTTCCCGGGCTGCACTATACTAAATAGGAACATAGGGGAAGAACCTGAAACCACCTCAATAAGATCGGAAGACTGGCAACTGGCCGAGGAGGTGGTTATTGAGGAAAACACCCTAATGGCAATAAACAGCTTCTTCGCCTTTAAAACACCTGGACCGGACGGCATATTGCCCGCCCTACTACAGTGGGGACGGGATGCACTACTTGAGCACATAGTGATGCTGTTCTAGTCCAGTCTAGCGCTGGGACATGTCCCAAAGGTCTGGAAACAAGTTAGGGTTGTATTCATACCGAAGCCTGGTAGAGCAGACTATAATACACCCAAGGCATACAGACCAATCACACTCTCTTCGTTTCTCTTGAAAACGCTGGAGAGAATCTGTGAAAGATACATAAGAACGTCAGCACTTATAAGTCAACCGCTGATGCCATCGCAACACGCTTACACACGGTGAAGATCCACCGAGTCAGCCCTACATAACGTAGAGAGTAGAATCGAGAGATCAATGGATAACAAAAAATCCGCCCTGGGTATTTTTGTTGACACCGAAAGTGCGTTCGATAAAACGACCATACCAAAGATAAGAAACGAGCTAAACAAGCGCGGAGTACCATCAAAAATGTGAGACTGGATTGGCAATGCACTTGCCAACCGACTTGTCACAGTGGAGGAAGGTGGAGAACGTATCACCTGCAAAGAGGTGTCCTATCTCCTTTACTATGAAACATGGTGCTGGACAGCTGGACCCACCGTTTTCGGGGGAGGCCCCCCCACCTATTTTTATCACTTTTCGATAATTTGGAGGGATGAAAAGGATTATTTTAGCCTTTACGTTTCTTCTGAGGGGCTAGAGAGGTGAAAAGTTCCAAAACATGAACATTTGTAGCAAGGAGGTAGATTTGGGGGGGGGGATTTGCCCCCTTAAATTGTAAAAAAAATCTTTAAAAATGATCGATTTTTCCGTTTTTTTCGCAGTTTTTTCACTTATTTTCTACATATTTCAGCTACCATCCCCCCTCATCCTCCCCCAAACAATAAAAATATATAGCAACAATATATAGCAACAATATATAGCAACAATAATAAAAATATATAGCAACAGTTCGGAAGATTCACTGTACCACGCTGGCGCTCTCAATACCTCGCGCGCACAGGTTTGCCCAATTATAATTGGAAACTTTGCGCTGACTTAAAAGTTGTTGCTCTACTCATGGGCCTGTAATCGGGCTTCACAAAATACTGCTGCTTCCTATGCGAATGGGACAGCAGAGCCCGAGACAAACATTACATCGTACGGAACTGGCCTCTGCGAGAAAGTTTTACTCCCGGTCAGAAAAACTACGCACATCAAACTTGGATTGATCAAACAGTTTGTGAAAGCAATGGACAAAACCGGTGATGCATTTCAATTTTTGAAAACTAGATTCCCTCGTCTTAGTGAGGCTAAAATCAAGGAAGGAGTTTTCGTGGGCCCCCAGATTAGACAACTTTTCCAAGATTCGACGTTTATTGAACACCTGAATCGAAAAGAAAAACGAGCTTGGATTGCATTCCAAAACGTGTGTGAGAACTTTTTGGGTAACAACAAAAGTGATGTTTATGTCGCTCATGTCGAGGAATTGCTGTCAGCGTACAAGGCCATGGGGTGTAACAGGTCTCTTAAAGTGCATTTCCTTCACTCACACCTGGACTTCTTCCCTGAAAAATTAGGAGCAGTTTCGGATGAACACGGGGAACGGTTTCACCAAGACATCTCTAAGTTCGAGAGGAGATTTTCGGGGAAGTGGAATGCGAACATGTTAGAAGAGTACTGCTGGTTTTTGATACGAGAAACTTCTACCTCAGGGTACAAAAGGAAAGCAAGCACCAAATGAAGGTACTTATCTTAATTATTTATTATTCTTTACATTTATTATTTTACTTTTTATTCATTATTCTTTACAGCTAAAATAATCCTTTTCACCCCTCCAATGGATGGGGGAAACGGGGGGAGTATTGAGAGCGCCAGCGTGTTACAGTTCCGAACTGTTGCTATATATTTTTATTATTGTTGCTATATATTGTTGCAATATATTTTTATTATTTGGGGGTGTTTGGGGGAGTATGAGGGGGAATGGAAGCTGGAATATGTAGAAAATAAGTGAAAAAACTGCGAAAAAAACGGAAAAAATTGATCATTTTTAATGATTTTTTTACAATTTAAGGGGGCAAATCCCCCCCAAATCTACCTCCTTGCTACAAATGTTCATGTTTTGGAACTTTTCACCTCTCTAGCCCCTCAGAAGAAACGTAAAGACTAAAATAATCCTTTTCATCCCTCCAAATTATCGAAAAGTGATAAAAATAGGTGGGGGGGCCTCCCCCGAAAACGGTGGGTGATGTGGCAAAACGGGGGTCATATTCGGATTCAGGAGGTCATTTTACATAAGAATCAGCAGGAATGGTGTCAGGGCTCGAAAAAAAAATGTTTTTGCAGACCAGTGTAACCAACGCCACGATCATCGGTGGCTAATGTATGTCATATTTGTTTATTGTTTGTATCTATGTATGTGCAGTGGTTTTTTTATAGGTGAATAAAAAACGTTATCAACACAAGTCGTTATCATTGGTACAACGCTTTGAATTCACAACAGGTTATGGGCCCAGTCCCGTGCTGAAGAACAAAAACGTTAGGATCATCGGAAAGTTCACGTACGATTATCGTCAGTCAGTCAGCTATCGGCAAGCAACTGAACCGCCATTCACTATCATTCAACTGCAGCCGTTGTCAGTAAGTCAGGTCGTCAGTAACCGGCCGTAATCGTTGGCGAACCGCGTCAGCCACAGTCGGCTGCTATTAGTCGCCGTGAGTAAATACGAAATTAAATTCGTAAGTCTTCTCAATTAGAATCACAGTATTTATATTCGAAATGGACATAGTCAGATCGTAACTGGAATTATTGACAGATGACGCTAAATGAAATGTAGACTATGTATCATGGTGTTTTAAAATTAATTTAGTGCAAAACAACTCTTTGATGTAGCAACCGGGTTGGAAGTCAAACCTACCGGGGCAGCCACAGACGAGTCAGTTAAACGATGGACAAAGAAAGTTTTAGAAGCACAATCTCTTGTGGGGTTAAACGTTAGTAGAAATATTGCCAGGAAAATTGCAAATTGTGTTACAGCTAAACATATGTTAGATAAATTTTGTTTGGAGAGAAGTCGGATATAAGTGTAGATTGTTTGCAAAGAAGGTTCTTTTCTTATGTATATCACACGAGAAAGTCTGCTGTGCAGAATCGCATGGAAATATTGCAGATCGCTGACCATTTAGCCACCGGAGGAGATAGACCGAGGGACAGTTGGATTATGACAAGAATCCTAGGAATTTTACCTCCAAAACTTTATCACTTTCGAACAGCGTGAGATAATTTAGGCATAGGAGACAAAACAATTGACATGCTGATCGAGCGTCTGCGTCTAGAGGAGGATCGACTGAACGAAGGCGAGTTATTGGACAATCCGACTTCCTACAATGCTCTCCTCAACCGGGTCAACAAGATGTCAGTGGACCACAAGAAGCAGGAATATACATCCGTCAACTGTTTCAAGTGCGGGCAAAAGGGACACGTAAAAAGGCACTGCCGAAACAAACCGTGCGCCAAGTATCTATCGTACTGCAATGAAAACTGCTCCTGCAACGGATGTGGCCAAAAGGGGCACTTTGTAAATATTGTCCAAAGTAGACTGATGATAGATGCAGAGGAGGGATTCCAGACAGACACAGCGAAGGGCACTTATGACAGTGGGTTTGTCAACTGTCAACCTGGACACCATAAAGTCGAAATGCAATGCCAAATCATTTTGGTACCAGGATTGTGCAGAATCGCAGCATATGACATCGCACAGGAATTGATTCTCTCTATTTACCGAATTAGACAGGCCTCACGAAAATATCATCACAAATTATCATTATCAGTGATGTGACCAAGCTCTACGGTGTAGGTGTAGGCGACACGTTAAGCTTGAAGCCTTTGATGGCAAAACCTGGAATAAAGTCATACTTAAACAGGTTTTATATGTGCCAAGTCTAGATTTCAATCAGTTTTCAGTAAGCTGACCCTGGACAAAAAAAAACTACGTTCAAACTGCCGACAAGGACAGATCTCTTTTCACGACATCGGTTCGTCAAGAGATCGTAGCTACCGCCGAGCGAGACGGAAATATTTACAGGATGTTGCTGCGCAGAGAGGAACCAGAAAAATGTCTACTCTTCACTTCCATCCGGATGTGGCATGAAAGACTCGCTCATCAGAATATGATGTATGTCAGGAACATCTTGAATAGAAATTGAATAGGCTACAAAAACGATGTGAATGGTGTGTACTGAGAAAGCAGCACCCGACTCCTAACCCAATAAACAAAGCAGTCGCCAAAGAGCCGCTTGACCTAATCCACGTCGATTTGTGCGAGATGGGCATGTCATCCCTGGGAGTATGACATTTTCTTCTTTTCAAGGATGATCACACATACTTCAGGACGGTATATTTTCTGAGGAACAAAAACGAAGCGGCAGCGAAGCCGGAGACATTTACAATGGACAATGGAAGAGAATTGGGAGTTCTACATACATTCTCGACCGCGTATACTCCGCAACACAACGTCAGAATTGAAAGAGAGATGAGAACAGTCGTTGAATCAGCTCGCTCTGCTATTCACGCTGGAGGACTGGAGACGAATCTTTGGGCAGAGGCAATAAACTACGCAGTCTTCACGATTAATCAGACCGGGACAAGTTCAGTAACCGGAAAGAGCCAATAAGTAATTAGCTAGGTGTTACTGGGGCTAAGGGTTCGGTATGGTTTTCGGTGGGATTACATACCCCGTGGGGTACTTTTTTTGTAATGAATCTGATAATGGATTATCTAGGGACTAAGATCAAAATTTAGCAAAACATTTTTATATTTGTACATTTCAATTGATTCAAGCATATTTAATCTACAATGACCTGACTACTTTAATCGTTTAATATTGTTAACCGAAAATGTGTGACCCTGTGAAGTTAGCCATAAAGTTTCCAGCCATAAAGTATATTTTGTAATGTTTGTTCGTCGATATCTCCATAATTACTTAGCAGATGCTAATTAAAATACACACACTAATAGAAAAAGGGTTGCACTTTATGTTAGTGCTAACCACAATTTGATACAATGTATACTTTATGAGTAAATCGCATAATTCGATTTTTTTATTACTCTTAGTTACATGGCAATTACAACTCCGATTTTCATGAAACTTATACATGCCATGTAGAATTTAACTCTCTATTCAAATATGTGAATATTCGCTGGCAAGTTAAAATACAAAAGTTATTAACAAAAAAACCACAAAACAATGGATTTTTAAATGTAGTCCGATTTAGATGAACATTCATTGACACTAGATAAACATTTTTACCCCTGAAAATGGTCAGAAATCCACCGAAGAAAAGCGTACTGCTGACAGATTTATGACCGACTCTTCTGAAAGGGTCTTCTAATTGGAAAGTACCTTCAATTTCTTCTTTCTACGTTATCTAAATAATTGTTCCAAACTGTTACTCAATTTATTTAACAAATATACACACAACAAACATTTCAGATATGCATCCGTCAAATAATTCATTAATATCAACAGACATAAAACAGTAAGTGCCGAGCCCTTCAGATCCTTAAGTGGAGGGTAGCACTGCATTTCTTGCATTGTTTAATCAATTCCTTACACTTTATTTAAATAAATAAATTAACGACTGCAACAAATATTATTATCCTAATCATAAGAATTATGTATTGTTTGGTGTTGTAGGCGTTCACTTTGTGGTACATCTTAAATACACTTGTAAATAGAAATAAGATTGAAAGAACACGAGCGAGCCTTTAGATTAAAACATAATAGTTCTACCTATGCTAACCATCTTTTAGAAGAGAATCACACTTTTGGCGAGGATGTACTTTCAGTAATCCATTTTGCCGAAAAAGGTCGTAAAATGGATTTACTGGAAGCACTAGAAATACACAAGGCCCGAATTAATCCCGGAATTTCCCTTCTTAATGACCAGGTTGACCTAATGTACACCCCTCTCTTCGAAGCCGTATAAATAGTTTTTAACGTGTAATTTGTATTTACTTTAGTTTGAGAATGACTACTAGATAGTCGAAACTAGTCACACAATTAAATGTAAAATTCAGTGGTTAAACAAAGTAAAAAGTGTTTTATTTACAAGAATTATGTATATTCAAAAAAATATTAGTTCTGAATTTAAACAAAGAAATAAGGTTAATGCAAAGAATTTTGAGTAATTACTTTTATAAAATACCAAAATTTTACAGAGTAGTAGCTATGGCATTGTTACATGTCATGAGTAAATTTGATAAAATTTACATCATGTGTACAGAAGTTCTGTGCTCTTAATTAAAAAAACACCTTTTTCTAATTTATTTTTAGATTGTTCATTTTTTGTAGTAGCATAAACACAATAATTACGCTTTAATTGAAGATTTTTCATAATAATAATTTTATGTTGTAAAGTAGATAAATTTATGAAACTTGTATCTGAAACATTTTTCGTATATTTAATATTAACGGAAATGTCGAGCTTTCCGTCCTCGCTAAAACAGTATGTATATGTATGTGTGCTTATAAACAAAAAGCAATGAAAGGTAAGCATTAAATAAAAGCATAGGCAATTATTTTAAATAGAAACAATTTTTTTTTATTTCACCAAATTTGTAGCCCTTTTCATTCTCTTTACGGCCATGTAAAAGTATTAAATTAAACAAAAATTCTTAAAAGAAAAACTTATATAGTTTACCGAAACTGTTTCAAAATATAGGGGATGGGATTTATCACCAATTGGCTATTTGCCAAGAGAGAAACGGTACTCATTTTGAACATTTGTTACATTAATAAATTTATTAAAAAAAATTTTTGTTTAATTTTTGAAATAAAAAAATTAAAAAAAAATAAATATTTTTACATGGTCGTAAAGAGGATGAAAAGGGCTACAAATTTAGTGAAATAAAAAAAATCTATTTTAAAAACTTGCCAATGACGTCATAAGTGAAAGGCTGGCGACGTCATACTTGTTTTGAAGACGCTAAAAAGTGCGCAATAACGAACAAAAATCGACCTGTCCGTGGATTTTTTTTCAGGAACTGTCCATTTCATAAATACCGAATTTATTCCAGTTAAGGTTTCCACCCTGTATTTTTTTTCAAATTAAATAGAAATAATTGATATCTGTTCATATAAATCGAAAAGGGCCGTTTTTTTAAATTACTAGCTGAATATTTATTTTTACTAACGAAACAACCGAATTGATTGTATAAAAGTAAGATTGAAAAATATGAATATTATTGAGAATCGATTTTCTACAAAAGTTTACTACATTAAAATCCGAGTAAATATATATTTATTTTTTAAGTTTATGGCTTGCTTAATAATTGCTGCAATTTTACTTGCCGGCCAAAACTTTATTGATTTTTGTAATTACTGTGCTCCGGACTACAACATTGCCAAATTTCATTAAAATCGGAGTTTAAATAAACAATGTTGAAAGATTGTTACTGCAATTAAAATGTTAGTAATTATTGCAATTTTACTGGCCAGTGAAAACTTTTTCGATTTCTGTAATCAGTGTGACTACGACATTGCCAAATTTCATTAAAATACAAGTAAAAATAAAAATTGTTTAAACTTTGACTGGCTTAATAATTGTTGCAATTTTACTTGCCAGCGAAAACTTCTTAGATTTTTGTAATCAGTGTGCTCCGGCACGACATTGCCAAATTTCATTAAAATCGGAGTATAAATAAACAATGTTGAAAGATTGTTGCTGCAATTAAAATGTTAGTAATTATTGCAATTTCACTTGACAGCGAAAACTTTTTTGATTTTTGCAATCAGTGTGCTCCGGATTACGACATTGCCAAATTTCATTAAAATACAAGTAAAAATAAAAATCGTTTAAACTTTAAGGCTGGCTCAATAATTGTTCCAATTTTACTTGCCAGCAATAAGATTTTTAATTTTTGTAATCAGTGTGATCCGGGCTACAATATTACTAAATTTCATTAAAGTTGAAGAATGAATAAAAAATATTGAAAGTTTGTTGCTGCAGTTAAAATGTTAGTAATTATTGCAATTTTCGTTGCCAGCGAACACTTTTTTGATTTTTGGAATAAATTTCACTAAAATCGGAGTATAAATAAACCATGTTGAAAGATTGTTGTTGCAATTAAAATGTTAGTAATTATTGCAAATTTACTTACTACTTGATTTTTGTAATCAGTGTGATCTGGGCTATAATATCACCAAATTTCATAAACATCGGAGAATAAATAAAAAATATTGAAAGTTTGTTGCTGCAATTAAAATGTTAGTAATTATTGCAATTTTACTTGCAAGCAAACACTTTTTCGATTTTTGTAATCAGTGCGCTCCGGACTACGACATTGCCAAATTTCATTGAAATCGGAGTATAAATAAACAAAATTGAAAGTATATATGTTTCAGCGATTAAAATGTTAATAATTATTGCAATCTTTTTTAATTTCATTAAAATCGAAGTATAAATAAACAATGTTGAAAGATTGTTGCTGCAATTAAAATGTTATTAATTATTGCAATTTCACTTGCCAGCGAAAACTGTTTTGATTTTTGTAATCAGTGCGCCCCGGACTACGACATTGCCAAATTTCATTGAAATCGGAGTATAAATAAACGAAATTGAAAGTTTGTTGCAGCGATTAAAATGTTAATAATTATTGCAATTTTACTTGCTAGCGAACATTTTTTGATTTTTGTAGTCAGTATGCTCCGGACTACGAAATTGCCAAATTTCATTAAAATCGAAGTAGAAATAAACAATGTTAAAAGATTGTTGCTGCAATTTAAATGTTAGTAATTATTGCAATTTCACTTGCCAGAGAAAACTGTTTTCATTTTTGTAATCACTGTGCTCCGGACTAAGACATTGAGAAATTTCATTGAAATCGGAGTATAAATAAACAAAATTGAAATATTGTTGCAGCGATTAAAATGTTAATAATTATTGCAATTTTACTTGCCAGCAAACATTTTTTGATTTTTGTAATCAGTATGCTCCGGACTACGACATTGCCAAATTTCATTAAAATCGGAGTATAAATAAATAATGTTGAAATATTGTAGCTGCAATTAAAATGTTAGTAATTATTGCAATTTCACTTGCCAGCGAAAACTGTTTTGATTTTTGTAATCAGTGTGTTCCGGACTACGACATTGCCAAATTTCATTTAAATCGGAGTATAAATACAGAAAACTGAAAGTTTGTTGCAGCGATTAAAATGTTAATAATTATTGGAGCATTTTTTGATTATTGTAATCAGTATACTCCGGACTACGACATTGCCAAATTTCATTAAAATCGAAGTATAAATAAACAATGTTGAAAGATTGTGGCTGCAATTAAAATGTTAGTAAATATTGCAATTTCACTTGCCAGCGAAAACTTTTTTGATTTTTGCAATCAGTGTGTTCCGGATTACGACATTGCTAAATTTCATTAAAATACAAGTAAAAATAAAAATCGTTTAAACTTTATGGCTGGCTCAATAATTGTTCCAATTTTACTTGCCAGCAATAAGATTTTTAATTTTTGTAATCAGTGTGATCCGGGCTACAATATTACTAAATTTCATTAAAGTTGAAGAATGAATAAAAAATATTGAAAGTTTGTTGCTGCAGTTAAAATGTTAGTAATTATTGCAATTTTCGTGGCCAGCGAACACTTTTTTGATTTTTGGAATAAATTTCACTAAAATCGGAGTATAAATAAACCATGTTGAAAGATTGTTGTTGCAATTAAAATGTTAGTAATTATTGCAAATTTACTTGCCCGCGAAAACTTTTAAATTTTTGTAATCAGTGTGATCTGGACTATAACATTACCAAATTTTATTGAAATCTAAGTAAAAATAAAAATTGTTTAAAGTCTGTGGCTGGCTTAGTAATTGTTGCAATTTTAGTTGCCAGCAAAAACTTTTTGATTTTTGTAACCAGTGTGATCTGGGCTACAACATTACCAAATTTCATTAAAATCGGAGAATAAATACAAAATATTGAAAGTTTGTTGCTGCAATTAAAATATTAGTAATTGTTGCAATTTTACTTGCCAGGAAAAACTTGTTAAATTTTTGTAATCAGTGTGATCTGGGTTAATATCACTAAATTTCATTAAAATCTGAGAATAAATAAATAATATTGAAAGTTCGTTCCTACAATTAAAATGTTAGAAATTATTGCAATTTTACTTGCCAGCGAAGACTTTTTTGATGTTTGTAATCAGTGTGCTCCGGACTACGACATTGCCAAATTTCATTAAAATCGGAGTATAAATAAACAATGTTAAAAGATTGTTGCTGCAATTAAAATGTTAGTAATTATTGTAATTTTACTTGCTAGCGAAAACTTTTTTAATTTATGTAATCAGTGTGCTCTGGACTACAACATTACCAAATTTTATTAAAATCTAAGTAAAAATAAAAATTGTTTAAACTTTATGGCTGGCTTAATAATTGTTGCAATTTTACTTGCCAGCAAAAACTTTTTTAATTTTTGTAATCAGTGTGATCTGGGCTACAATATCACTAAATTTCATCAAAATCGAAGAATAAATAAAAAATATAGAAAGTTTGTTGCTGCAATTAAAATGTTAGTAATTGTTGCAATTTTACTTGCCGGCGAAAACTTTTTTGATTTCTGTAATCAGTGTACTCTGGACTACAACATTCCCAAATTTATTAAAATCCAAGTAAATATAAAAATTGTGTAAATTGTTGCAATTTTACTTGCCAGCGAAAGCTTTTTAGACTTTTGTAATCAATGTGCCTCCGGGCTACAATGTGACCAAATTTTATTAAAATCCGAGTAAAAATAAAAAATATTAAAAGTTTGTTTTTGCCATTAAAACGTTAATAATTATTGCAATTTTAGATGTTATTGAAAACTTTTATGATATTTGTGATGAGCGTATGCAAGAGTATAAGCTAGCCAAACTTCATAAAATTCTGAGTAAAACTAAAAAATAAATGATGAGGTAATTAAAAAATCAATTCATTCATCGTTTTATGTCTGTTGATATTAGTGAATTATTTGACGGATTATTTGCCATATCTGAAATGTTTGTTGTGTGTATATTTGTTAAATAAATTGAGTAACAGTTTAGAACAATTATTTAGATTACGTAGAGAGAAGAAAGTGAAGGTACTTTCCAATTAGAAGACCCTTTCAGAAGGGTCGGTCATAAATCTGTCAGCAGTACGCTTTTGTTCGGTCGATTTCTGACCATTTTCAGGGGTAAAAAAAGTGTTTATCGTCAATGAATGTGCTATAACTGATTGCTTGCCAGCGAAAAATAATAATGTTTTCGTAATCAGCATAAAATTTCGAGTTTAATGTGCATATTTGAATAGCGCGTTAAATTCTACATGGAATGTATACGTTTCATGAAAATCGGAGTTGTAATTAATCTGTAATTAAGATAAAGAAAAAAATCGAATTATGCGACCTACTCATAAAGTATACATTGTATCAAATTGTGCTTAGCACTAATCTAAAGTGCAGCCTTTTTTCTATTAGTGTGTGTATTTTAATTAACATCTGCTATGTAATCATGGAGATATCGACGAACAAACATTACGAAATATACTTTATGGCTTGAAAATTTATGGCTAACTTCGCGGGGTTAATGTGTCCTGTTTCTATTGAATGTTGTGCGACCGCTGATTTGTCTGGGTTTTGAATTTTAAAGTAATATTCTTGTTCTTTGAATCTGTTTATTGCAATTGTTGCAGTTTATTGAATAAATTCCGGATTGTTCTAGGTGGTTTGTTTTTGCAAAAGTGTTGCCAAGTAAACTTTTTAATTTTGTATTGACATAAAAAGCAGAAGAAATGCTGAATTTCTTCAATAAACTACCAATTCTCATACAAATTGATGGGTGGTAAATGAATCTAGCAAACTTTTTTGGGGCGGTTTCGTTCGAGTTGATTGGGGTGGTACTTAATTTTATTTTGTGATATCTAATGTGTCTGTTAATTAATTTATTTATTGTGTCTATTTTGTAGTTTAATGAAATGTCTATTTTCCTGATTAAACTAAATTCTTTTTCTCTATTTTCTTTAAATATTGGTATGTTATTTGCTCGAAAAATCATGCTATTAAAAGCTGCTAATTTATGTTTAAATGGAGAAGATGAATATGAGTGGATGTAATTAAAAGTGTGTGCTTTTCCTGTATATTAAATTCTATTGTTTTATTATTATTTATCAAAAGTAAATCACGAAATGATATTTGATTATTTATTTCTATTTCATGCGTGGAACTGATCTGGGAAAAAGTTTATTTAAATTGGAAGTTATGTCTTTCACATTTGTATCTGTTTTGACTATTGCGATAATATCATCCACGTATCTAAACCAAACCCTCGGAAAGTTAGTGATTGTTTTCATAGCCTCATTTTCAAGGTGATTAAGAAAAATGTTGGCTAGGAAAGATGACAGGGGCTAGGAAATTACGACAATTGGCAAGGGTTTTGTGATGCATTTACAGACCATATTCACACCAAGACAACACTAGGCAATGTGCAAAAATTCCACTACCTGCGGAGTGCGCTCAAGGGAGAACCCGCGACAATGTTGAAAACGCTCCAATTGTCAGGCACCGCGTACGAGTTAGCGTGAAAACAACTGAAAATCGATACCAGAACGAAAGGTTTATCGTTAAAAAAACACGCCCGGTCCTTGTTACACCTCCCTACCGTAAAAAGGGATAATTATACTAGCCTTAGGCATTTGATCGACGTGGTTCGATAAAACATTGCATTGCTCAAAAAGTTAAACCGTGCTACGAATTCATAGGACGATATGCTCGTCGAAATCGTAGCGGAAAAGTTGAATCCGGAGCTGCAAAAAGAATGGGCAGGCGATACCTGCGATAAACCAATAACGTTCGCGGAACCTTATCGTACCTTATCGGAAAGTGCAAACAATTGGAAGCGATGGCTCGCACAACCTCAAACCAGCAGCCGAAAGTAAAATCACTGGCAGTGAAATCTAGTGAAAAAAGTGTGTTTTGCGATGGGGGACATCCGAAGTATAGGTATCAAGAGTTTTTGGACAAAACGGTTGATGAGCGCGTCGAGTGAGTTAAACAGAAACGTCTTTGCTTTAATTGCTTAGGAAGCAATAACTCTTCGAAAACATGCAAAGCCGGAAACTGCCGCGAGTGTAACAGAAGGCACCATTCGTTACTGCACAGGAATGTCGCCTCAACGTCATCATCTAGTGCTCGCGAAAACTACGATAGTGAGCCCGCATCTTGTTCAACGTTATCGGTGCTATTATCTACCTGCGTGATTAACGTGGGAAACAAGTGCAGCAAACAAGTTTAAATACGTGTGCTTCTGGATTCTGGTTCTCAAGCAAACGTTATAACCAACACGTGCCCCGCGAAACCTGGATTAAAAAGAACTTCGCTTTCAGCTCCCATTGTAGGAAGGGACTACACTTAAGGTTCAAGGTTCAATCGAGGTTAGCAAGTTTCGCAATTTCGATTAATGCCTTGATAATGGAGGAAAATCACGGATAAAATAGCCAACTACTTAATGGACGCCACCAGCGGGGGTACAATTAGCCGACCCGACCTGCCACAAGCCGCAGAGAATTGACCTGCTCATCGGAGCGGGATACTACTATGATGTCATAAATGGGTCCATTGCACCTGATCAAGAGCAAGTTTATGTGGATTGTTGCCGGTTAATTACCTGAAGGGGATAAACGAGTGACGTCAAACTGTACAACGGTTGGTTTCGTGGGAATTAACGAGTTAGTTTCGCGATTTTGGAAGATCAAAAGCTATAAGCAAACTCTTCTCACACCCGAGAATCGTCGGTGTGAAAATCATTTCATATCCACGGTTACAAGAAAACCCTCTGGTAGGAAACAGGTTCTTTGCGTTGGTACGCCGGCTATGCAAACAACCTGAAATGTACGAGTCATAACGGGAATTCATGCGCGAATACCTGCGCGAATTTAGGGCTTATGCACCCAACAACTGGTGACCTGAACAGCGGTTACTACATGCCGCATCACTGCGTTATAAAAGAAGACAGTCTCGCTACGAAACTGCGAGTGGTTTTTAGCGCATCAGCACCGTCGGCAAGTAGAATGTCATTGAATGATATGCTTATGTTGGGCCCAACTCTTCAAGATGATCTCTTCTCGATCATGTTGAGAATGAGAACAAAACGATTTGAGATCACCGCGGATATCACAAAGATGTACCGTCAGATTGAAAACCGGAAATGTCAGCGAATTTGGTGGAGAGAACATCCGGTAGATAACCTTGTGTCATACGAACTCGCCACCGTTACTTACGCAACCGCACATACGGATTATTTGGCAAACCGATCAGTGCGCGAAACTTGAAGCGAATAACTTCCCAATCGGCAGCAAAGTGGCTTTGAGTGACTTTTACGTTGACTACCTCATTACCGGTGCCGACTCAACAAATGAATTAATTAATCACGATACGCGATCAAATGACCGAGAATACCTATCGGAAATGCATAAAAGAAGCAAATGGCAGCAGAAGGGAATCAACTTGGTGCCAAGAGGCCTGGTTATCATCAGGGAAGATAACCTACCGCCGCATTGGTGGAAAATGGGCAGGATTGAGCCCACTCATCCTGGGCATGATGGCGTCACTAGGAGCGCAACAGTGGGCACGAACTTCTGAGTTTATGTGCGTCCCACTGTGAAATTGTGCCCCCTTTGATACAAATAATAGTGATTGATTGAATGCTCGGCATTCAATGGGGGGCGGAATGTTGATTCAAATTTTCCCGATAGAAAAGGGGACGCGGCATCGATGCCGCGTCCCCCTTTTTTAAGTATTATGTTGATTTTACAACCTATTTTTTTATTTGTGTTCAATTTGTGTATTTCTTGTTTTATCTTTTAGAACTTGTTTGCGCCCGAAAAAGCACGAACACCAGAAAAAGTCTAGGATTTCTAAAGATTGGGGGCAATAGGCGCTAAGCCGAGAAGCGACGGTTGAGTCGTAAAACTCTCTTCCCGGAACCCAAACCACCCTCAAAATTCCAGAATATTTCCCCCTCTTAATCCGCTATCCTTATGTATCCCTTTCCAAATGTAATCCCTGTCATCGTTTTGCCAAATCGCTCTCCAGCGTCTATTGACCAATCACAGCTTCTCTTTTGAAATCCTCGGACTTCGACTTCATTTTATTAGAGAGAACTTTTCTAACCATCAAACTGTAAACATCGTGCTTTATCGGGCGTCTCGTATAATTCTTTTCGTGTATTTTTTATCGTTTAATTTGTGTTTATCATCTTTCGTTTTGTTATCCTTTTTGTTACTGTTACATTTTTCGTTGCAAGTTATTAAGTAAATAGAGGATCAACTTGTTTAAGTAATATTAAAACCAAATCGCGACCCCGCGTAAATAACACTAACGCGTGCAAAAATACGGCTACAACACTAATTTTATAGTAATCAGTAACTATAAAAGCTGATTTTTGAGTGCTTCCGAACTTTAAATTCGAATTAAGCACTTCCGAAATTAGATAACGTGAAACTATTTGTTTATTTAAAATAACATTTATTGGCATTTATGTTTGAAACATATTTCACACAAATGTCCACCTCGGTTATTTCTGACAAAGCGAATTCTGTCAATATAATTTCCAAACACTTATTCAAGCAATTAGGGTCTTTGTACGCATTTGGTTGAGTGCTTCCAAGGCGTCAATTTTTACTGATTTATTGGAATTGACGAAAGATTTAGTTAACATGACCGCCAAAAATAATCTTCTGGAATCAATTGCAATTGATTTTGAGTCCATTCAGCGAACGTGCGACTCAAGCAATGGTCTTGTGGCTTGAGTTCTTGGACACGATATATGTTGTAAGGCACTAAACTAAGATATTTACGCAACATTTTCTACGTAGTCGAATAACAAAACTTCGAACTGCCAACATCGACGAATTGACAAACTTAGGTCTTCATCAACACTTCCAGCAATAGTGGCGATATTTTCTTAGAAACACTCAGATTTTGGCCTAGTTTTTGTGTTAATATCAAGCAGCATAAATTGCGTCCGAAGTTGGTCGATAATTCGGCGAATATATCTTTCGGTTGGTCGATTATGTGCACCATTCGCGAAGTAATTAATTAATTCCGACAATTTACAAGCTTTGCTCTGATGTAAAACGTTCCATGATGATGATATACAGAATCATTTTGACACTAGATGCTTGCAAACCTAAACTTCGTTCGACTGTCACCCCGATCGGAAGTTCGGACACACTCAAAAATCACCTCATACATAACATACCTTTCGTATATCGCTCATTTCAAACACGCCTCTCTTTTTGTCGACTTCCTTGCCGAACATCTGGCTAAAAGTCTCGTCCTGCAGGATCAACTGTATCATTCTTTCATCGAAGTCTTTCTCAGTGATCGCCCTCTTCTGGACGACGTGCAGCGCTTTTCGCTTGCGCGATCCCGCTACTTTCCTCTCGTCCTCGACAGCCATTTTCGGAAGTTGTGCCTGCTGTTCCGATTTATTTTGACCATCCCGCCTCGCTTTTTTCTTCTCTTCGACTACTTCTTTAACATCATGTTCCTCGTCGCTTTCGCTATCGGATAGTTTCTTTTGGCTCTGGCAGGTCTGAAGGTGCGCGTTCAACGCCGCACGGCGCTCAAAGCGCTTGCCACAGCCGCCGCACACTTGGTAGGCGCCATCGCCCTCGTAATTGTCCATCCATCGCTGAAATTAAATGTAATCATTGAACACACTAAAAAAACTATTTATTTCTTACTTCACGTTTATTTTCATTCGTTAGATGTACATTTTAGGTGCTAAGCACTCATTATCAATAACTAAATAATTATGGATAATTAGTGCTTAGCACTCGAAATATTCATCTAACGAATAAAAATAAAAACAAAGTAAGCAAAAAAAGGTTTTCATTATGATTAAATACTCCACATTACTCAATTAAACAATTAGTAATTATTGAAATTCAAATGGATTTTGAATTTCAAAGATTACTAATCTATTAATGATTACAGAACTAACACTGGAAACTTAAAAAACATTTTTTTTTCTGTCGGGATAATTAGAGCTGAACCGAAACCGATATTTTTTGATAATTTTGGTTCGATTCAAATACACTACTGTGGGGCGTAGTTTCCACGCCTTTTTTGAAAATATAATAAAAAAAACTTTACACATTTTATCGACTTATTGTTATTTTGGTTTCATACAGTTTACAATAAAAAAAGCATGGTGTAAATGTCGCCTTCAATTGTCGATACACTGATTGGTATATTGACAATTTCGGCTCAGATTTTTTCTGTAGGTCTTCCAGGGTCTGTGGACAATTGTTACTCGGAATTGTTCCACAGGAAATAATCACAAGGGGTTTATTAGGCGAGTGTGCCCCTGTTTTCCAACAAATGCATTGAAGTCTCTATGTGGATTGTAGCCTAATCTTGCTAAAACCACACATACATTGTCCAGTTTTTGAGGAAAAAAAACTCCTGAATCATTTTCCAATAAAATTACAAATTCACGATTACAGTGAAAAATATACCTGAAAAATAGGCATCTGCTGTAAAAGGGCCTTGATCCCTCGACCAAAGCAATTTTGCAACTAAAATGACTAGGGACACAAATTTTCCAAGATTTGTTAAGCGCTGTTAGAAAAAAAAAATGTTTGATTTGGACAAAAAATGTTTTATTTAGGCCTAGTAAGATTGCCGGACTCCGTTGCGCTTCCTCCGACAAACATCCTTCTCGTCCCAAAAACCTGTGGTTTTTTGTCTTAATGAAACAAATATCTATATTTATAACAAAGCCAATGATGACTTTTACATCATTATGTATTTAATAAATATTTTAGGGTTGTCCCGGTTGTTTTAGAAGGTAGAAGCGTAGATTTCAGCAACAAGCAGATATTTATTAACGTATATGTAGAACTATTAAAACTTTCCACAAACGGCATGTCCGGGCGACTTGGAGATAATGCGGGGCTGTCGAGACTGTAGTAGTGCTTGAGAGGGTTGCTGCGACGATTAGATTGTATTCAGTGCTAATGGTTAGGCCAAGACTGTAATCAGTGCAAGACTCTGGGCTTATCGTCCATCGGGTGGGGGTGCTGCGTGGGGTAGTACCGTGAGGGCGAGTCTCTGTGGGAGAGAGAAAGTATTCGAACGCGTCTCTGTCTACTCGACGTTACATCCTCCCTCAATGGTACAGCTGCGAAGAATGAGTGGCTGGATCATATCTGGTGTTTCTTTCGACGTCCCCGTTTCCTCATGGGTCTGACTGGTTCAGGAAGTGATAATTCCAAGTTATCAGTCTGGTCTCCTTGATATGGCGTGAGGGTAGAGGCGTGGAATATTCCTAATGATTGATCCGTCTGATTTGGTGCGGCTACTTCAAAGCTGGTTGTTGGACTGATTATGTTGATGATCACGTAGGGTCCATCTCTTCTTGGTGCGAGTTTTGAAGTATACTCAGTCGTTAATCTAGTATGGTGGGCAGGGTCGGCGTACTGCTTCCTTGTTTCGGCTGTTTTGATTAAGGTTTCCTTCACTTCTTCGAGTGTCTTCAGCAATTTCTTTAGGTAGGGGGTCATCTCGGCAACAAAATTCTCGTTCTCGACGACTTGGCGTAAGCCTCGATTAATATCATCTGGATCACGTAGTTCTCAGCCAAAGGTTAGATAAGCAGGTGAAAAACCGGTGCTGGATACTAACGCGGTATTCATCGCAAATCCGATTGAAGGTAATTTCTCGGGCCAACTGGGGTGATCACGGCCTACCAGGATTCCTAGTTGCGTCTTGAGATCTCGATTTCTTCTCTCGACGGGGTTGGGTTCCGGGTGGTAAGCTGGAGTAAATTGATGTCGGATTCCGAAAACGAAGGTGACGTGTTGCAGTACGGCACCAACGAATTGCGTTCCATTGTCGCTCACGATCTTCTTCGGGAATTTCTTTAACAATTAGGATCGTCGTCTCTCCTTCTCGAGATGTCAGCAGAGGTGCAAATAGGTCAAAGGCGATGGCTTCGAATCGCTGATTTGGAGGAGTTGTCTGCAGCAATCCTGCTGGCTTGCTGTTTGGAGGTTTGTAACGTTGGCATGGGATACACTTCTTGATGTGTGCGGCAAAGTCATTTTTCATCCCTGTCTAATAATATCGGCTTTTTATCTTGTGGAGGGTCCTCTCCACACCGTAGTGACCTGCTTCGGGTACGTCGTGAAAGGCGTGTAATACTCGTAGAACTTCATTTTTGGCTACGACCTGCTAAGTGTCTTCGGATTCACCTTCGGGGTCGTATCGGTAGAGTACTCCTTGGAACATGACATATCCTTTGTTGCTCCAGTAGTGGGTGTTTTCAATTTCGTTCGGATCTTCCAAGCTCTGGATGGTAGCTTTCAGGTTCTCGTCTGTTTCTTGTGTCTTCCGTTCGATTCCTCCTGGAGGAGTACTCGGCTGAACTTCGATGTAGATCTTCGGCTGCACCTCCTCTTCTCCAGGTCTGGATAATGCGTCAGCCATGTGATTGAATCTCCCATGTATATAATCGATGGTGAGATTGTACGGCTGGAGTAGAAGTGCCCATCGTGCGAGGCGACCGGTTGGTGATTTCAGGATCATAAGCCTGATGATCGGTAGTGACTGAGATTGGAAACCCAAGCAATGGCGAGGGCTTCACGTTCTGTGGTGAAATAATTTCTTTCGGACTTTGTCAGAAGTCAACTAGCGTACTCGACAGGGTGTTCCTCTTCCTTCTTCCCTTGGACGAGAACGGCTTCTATAGCATATTCGTTAGCGTCGGTGCGTATTGTGAACGGACATTTACTGTCAGCTGGCTGAAGGACTGGTGCTTTGCAAAGGAGCTTCTTCAGGCTGGTGAAGGCTTTTTCTTCTTCTTCATTCCATTTCCATGTGGACTTTTCCCTCGTGAGATCGGTGAGGGGTCGCGGCACTGTTGCGAAATAGTTCATGAACCGCCGACACCAGAAACATGCTTGAATGAATGAGAGAACCTCATTCTTGGTCCGAGGGGGCTGTCTCTCTCTCGAATTGCTCGCGTCTTCACCGGGTCGGTGCGGATTCCTTCTGGGGTGATGTGTCCCAGATAAAGAACTTCTGTGCATCAAAATTTGGTCTTCTCCTTGTTTATTTTCAGACGATATGCACGGAGTTGAGTCATCACTCTGCGGAGATCTTCCAGGTGTTGTTCATATGTTGAAGACAACACAATAAGGTCGTCTAAATAGACCAGTAATTGTACGCCAGGCCGTTCTCGAACGAAGCGGTCCATTAGTCGTTGGAATGTGGACGGGGCGTTTCGCAGGCGGTGTCACAAATCCAGTTTTCGGCTAATCATCTAGGGCGACGGCGATTTGCCAATATCCACTTCTCAGGTCGATGATGGAAATCCATGACGGGATGGTGATCGCGTGGAGTAGGTCGTCAATGCGCGACAACCTGTAGGCGTCGGAGATGGTTACGGCATTGAGTTTCCTATAGTCGATGCAAAGACGAATACCTCCATTCTTTTTTGGCACCAAGACGATGGGTGCGGCCCAGGGTGAGCTGGATTCTTGAATAATATCGCTCTCCAACAGGCTGTTCAACTCGTCTCTAAGTAGCTGTTTACGCGGTTCTGTTAAATGGTGGCGGTGATGCGATCGGGTAGCTACTTCCTGTGTTGATTGCGTGTTCTATAAACGGGGTAGCTTCAGTTAGCGGACCGAACAGGTCGTGGAATTCGGTTAGCAATGAACGAATCCTAGGCTTCTGCGCGGTGTCTATCTCTTCGGATTTATTATCGGACTCGGCAAGTTGCACACTGTTGATTTGGCACTTGATTTTCGCCGGCGGCATTCGAAGTGTTTTCTAGACTGCTGTCTGTAAATATCCATATCCCTGTTTACTGTATATTCAGCGAATAATTCGTCGATAAACTCAGACGAATAGTTGGCTTCCATCGAGGATTCGAACGTTTCGTGAAGCGGCGAAATCATCTGCGACACTTCGTAGTATTCATCCTCGAGTACTTCTAATTTCATGAGAATCATATTTGGCAATCGGAAATATTCATATTCGTGTCATCGGCCGGAGGCGGATAATCATATTGTTTTGTCGGCTCTTCGAGAAAATACCAATGTGCGTTGAGGAATATTCAATATGATTCTGGCATTTTCATGAAATCAACTCTAAGCAGGCTGTTGTTATCCTTCTCTCCGGGAAGTACGAAGAACGTCGTTTTGATTATTTTGTGTTATAGTTCACGACTGACTGGTTTCCAATACTGTCTCGGTGCATGTTTTCCCATCTACGACTGTCACATGTAAGTTTGTTTGTCGGAACTTGTGGCCTGATTTAATTAATCTGCGGTACAATGAAGTGGATGCGATGTTAGCTTCCGCGCCGGAGTCACGACATGCCGTTCCATTCATATCGGCTATGCGTATACTGAGCACAGGGCAATGTTTTTCTGTTATCTTTCCTGACCGAAATGTAACGGTGTTATTTGCTGCTGGCAGAGTACTGCATGTCGTGCATTTACTTCTGACAACGGCAGGTTTTCCACATCCATAGGACGAACATTATGGCTTGTTTTCTCCAACTAGGTTACGATCATTGAACTGTCTTTCCGTTTTGGTCGCTTTCTCGCGTTTTCGGCAATCGTTGAAAGTGTGTCCGTGATTTCTGCAGAAAGAGGATTGAGTTTTCTGGAATTTGTTTAGAATAAATTTCTCGTTTCTCTTTAAGCGCATTTTCTATTTCTCGCATCATTTTTACGAGTTGCATAAATTCGTTAATGCTGCTTTTTGGAATTTTATCCCTGATATCTCTGTGAATTAGGCTGAATACCATGTCAAACTGGATCTCTTCCGGAAGTTTATGGTTACTGATTTCTGCCAATAACACGCTTATTTGCGATAAAAATATCCGAGCCTTCAGGCTTCTCTTGTTCACCTGCGAATAATTGGCGGAAAATGATGTAATTCGCGCGTTGCGGCGAAAAGTGCTTTCTAAGGTTCGTTAGAGCTTCATCCCATGTTGTGATGTTATTCTTAACATCGTCCCACCATATTGCGGCATCATCTTCTAACAGTAGTTAATGCATCGTTGTCTGAGATGTTCTCGATCTTTTTTGTTTTTAAAGCTTTCGACCTTTGATTTTTCTCTTTCGCCGTGGTACCTCGTTGTACAATTCGCGATGTTCCCGTTTTTCTGCACTCCCATCTGAGCTTGTTGCTGGATCAGCTGCTGGAACTGCTCTTGTGTAAGAACGATTTGATGTGCCATTGTAGCTGCGATGCTCCTTGTAATAGTTCGGGCCGAACGTTGGGCTTCCAGTCTTATAGGGTTGTCCGGGTTGTATTAGAAGGTTGGAGCGTAGATTTCAGCAACAAGCAGATATTTATTAACGTATATGTACAAAGCACTTAGAACTATTTAAACTTAGCGTAAAACTTTCCACAAACGGCACGTCCGGGCGACTTGGAGATAACGCGGGGCTGTCGAGACTGTAGTAGTGCTCGAGAGGGTTGTTGCGACGATTAGACTGTATTCAGTTTTAATGGTTAGGCCAAGACTGTAATCAGTGCAAGACTCTGGCAATTGTAGGTCCGGCTCCTGGTTATAAAGGGTGTTTGGGTCATAAATTGAGCGGCCGGTTGGGGGTGCTGCGTGGGGTAGTACCGTGAGGGCAAGTCTCTGTGCGAGAGAGAAAGTATTCGAGCGCATCTCATCATTTGTCTCTGTCTACTCGACGTTACAATATGATTTTTTATTGATCACACTAAGTTTGTTCAAACGTTTATTGTCAACAATATAAAAATGTTAGAATGCTTTATGCAGAGCAATAATAATTTACATTAATATCCAGACTGAACGCAACCAGATGCATCTATTTTTTAAAGATTGAAAGTATACCTGATCAACTATGGGCCCATCAACAAGCTATATAATAAAGTTCCGCCTAGGTATTTCATTTAGTTTGCTGTTAAAAATTAATAATGAAATGAAACTCATTTTAAAGTACTTTTCAATGACAAAAAAGTTATGGTGTTCCATTAAAAAATGTAACTTTGTATCATAGCTCTAAAATTAAAATTCGGAATAAAAAAAAACCATAAGACGTATTTTAAAATAGCGTAGAATTAAAAAACGTCTAATATCTCTCAATCTAATCAAGCTAGCTAGGGTAACGTATATATTAGATTTATTCTATTTCTCAAGGTTTTTGACACACCCGATATACGAAAACATACTCACTCACCGTATTATCAATATTCAACTTCTTGACCGCATTCTTGTTAGTACGCGGTGGCGCCCGCTTGGCGACATCGCCCCTCATCAGTACACTAGTTTGTATCATCCCACGCATCTTCTTCACTTGCGAGTGGGTCTTCCTATGTACTTTGTACAAATGCCGAAAGACGCTCCAGCTGTTGGAGAAGACATCCGCGTCGCAGTCGTTTTCCGGGCACAGGTACACGATCCGGGTGTCGCTGTGCATGTAATTGACGTGGTGGGTCAGGGTCTTCTTAGTGGCGAAGCGGTTGCGGCAGAACTTGCACATCAGGTGCAGGGATTTCGCACCAGGACGGGTGGCTATTTTCCCGTCGGCGGTCAAGACGGCACCGTTGTTGTTCAGCACTTTGTGGATCTCCGCAACCTTAAATAATAATCAATTTTTATTATGCGTACAGGTATGTAATAGTGATAATAATTTGAAAGTCTAGTATGCTCTTGGATTATCAGTGCATATTTTTGTTTTTAATACTAATACATAGTTTCAGAAATACACCCCGTGGCTACACTAAATCAAACACCTGGTACAATAATTTAAAAGAAGCAAATTAACCTTCTTCATTCTTACCTCCGATTTTGTAAGTTCTTTGTCTGAAAGGTGCAGGTCTTCCTCTTCATCTTCCCCGCTCGAAGTGAGCACCGTTTGGAATACTCCCGATTTGTTCTGGTCGATGACTTCCAGAGCGACACTGGCTCCCTTAAAAAACGATTTTTTCGTCTCGTCCTTGTCCACGGCGGCCGTGCAAATTTCGTCGCACTTTTGCCGCGCTACCATTTTGGAAATTGCGGACGCGATTGTTTTCTTGGGACTGACACTCGCATTCGGAACTGGTGTATGAATAATCTAAAAATGAAATTGTAAATATTTATTTACGAGAAAATGTAAATTTTGAACATTTTCTCATATTATCTACGACCTTATTTTTGCGAATGCAGATAGGCTCATGATTCGTCAAGACAATGTCGTAATTAATTGTTAATAGTTATTTAAGGGTACTGTGAACTAAACAGCTGATTAAAATGTAAATAACGCAATTTGCTATTATTAACGGGTGGGCTTAAAGTAATGAATGTGTACACCTTAGCTACGGTTTGTCTAAAAAATAGGAGGAGCACAACAAAAATCTGCTGATGAAATTACCCGACCCTATTGGCTGTCGAAAAGGCAAATTCAAACTGAAGCACCCGAAGCATGTTAGAATCGCAACTGACGTGTCTTTCCAAGTGGCATTTACACATCGTGTATTTGAAGTGTTATCAATTCGTTAAAAGTAAGTATTTCTGAATTACCTCTCACCACTCATTAAAATATTCTCTTAAAGCGGAAACTTTGTTATGGTCTTCCTACTTTGGACACAAAGTATAGCTCAGAAATAAATGACAATTGCTGCTGAATTGACAGATGATGAAATTGCTGTTAGGTTAGCTTTCATTGTCAATAGCGTTACTAGTGATTTTTTTTAGAAATATAAAATCTAAAAAACACTTTAGTGAACGACTTTATTTATTACAAAAAATCCCAAAAGGGCAGTTATTAATAATTTTAAAAGCGACAGCGTACCTATTTCCACAATGTATCGGGTTATGAAGAGACGGGAAGCAGTTGGTAGAGTATATCTTATACAGGTTACCTCATGCAAGTTCGCATCTGCCAACTGTGGCGTATATGTAGCAAAAAATATGGCCGACTGAATATAATAATAATAATCCGTAGTAATAATAAATACTGTATATTTACTTCCACTAATTTAATTGTAAATTAATTATGCACTTAGTTTAACAGGTAGAGTCATGTTCATAATAATTTTAAAAGTGTTAAATAATCATAGAATAAGTTTTAGGTTACGATTGAAGTTTGTATTAAACGAAAATTATTCGTTATAATAATATTTATTAACACAAGAAATGATTATTAAATAAGTTACATAATAAGTAATTTGCATGGACTTTATAATCGAACAAAACTATAATTTAACAAAATTCGGTTCACTGATGAAGAACCTGTATTTGACAGTATTTTAAGTTAATTTTGAGAGTATTTTTAATTAATTGAAGTGATATAAAAAAAGTCTTTCAAATACAAATTTTGAATATGTAGGTACAATAATTTACACTCCATTGATAGATATACATTTTTTTTAAATATAATTAAAACAACATTATTTTAAATATAAATTACTAAAGAGTATATTTAAAAATATTTAAAGTAGAGATGGGTAACTCCTGAGCGAATCGACTCAAAGAGTCAGCTCAGTGAAGTGAGCCAAGTGACTCAGTTCGAAATATGTAGCTCGTTTTAAGCCATTACTCATTTTGATGCGCCCGCTCTTGTAGAGTGAATGTAGATTCGCAATGCATTAAGTATCAACAGATCTTGATTTTCAGGCGGCTCGTGGATCGACAAGCCGGCTTCCCTAAGCCTTGCTGAACATGCTTTTTACGTTTTGCGTTTGTACACTGCTCAATTAATTTGTAAAAACTGTATAATTTTCACTCCAATTTCTAAACCTGCGGTATTCATTTATTTAAATAGAGATTCGCCTCTTTGTAGTTCACAGATACTACAATTTAAAATACTATAAGCAAACGCTGTTGTTTACTATGCAATAAACATTACAAATGTAATTTTTCGTTCGTCACCTTTTTGTAACCAAAATTGTAAAGGGTATCACCGGATAAGGGGGTGAAAAGTGCCCCCAATGTAAATCCAGAATTGCGATACTCAGACGAAAGACAACTGAAAATACCGACATTCCCCAAATGTTCAGCTTCCTAAACCAATTTGTTACTGAGATACGAGGTAAAACGTGATTTTTACTTTTTTTTTTCTCAGCATCTACTGCGTGTATCGAGCTAAAAAAATTATGCTCAAAAGAAAACAAAAAGATACATGTCGAGGTATTTTTTTCAAAAAATGTTGGCGCCAAATTCAAATATAAAAAAAATAAAAAAGTTTTTAAACTCGATTTTCGCACTGTAGGCATTGGACTATTTGGGTGTTTTGGGTGTATGGTGGAGACATTTCTCCAACCACTTCGATGCGAGAGTAAGAAGAGAGGTGTTTAACGTAGCGTGTTTTTATTTACATTATATTTACAATTAAGGTTATTTATTTGACGTTGAAGTTGTAATCAATCTTCGTCAGTACACGGCTCTAACGCGATATCGACGGGGATCACAGGGCAGTATGTGAAAGGGGTCTACTCCTTGGTATCGTGGTGGACTGGCTGGCAGCGTTGTCACTCGGCAGTGGTGTGACTGGGTGGCTGCAGGCGTTTCTGGAGCTCTGTTCCGTGTGTAAGTGCGGTTAGGATTTGCCTGTATGTCGGAAGCGGTTGGTCTTCCTGTGGTCGCGGTGGCTTCTTCGGCGTCGGTGGCAGCGGGGATATAAACCTGGGTATCGCCGGCTGTCGATGCGCCTTTCTTCGTAAGTTCCGGACGTGGAGGCTCCTGATCTCCAGTTTAGATTCTGGTTTACGGTTTTCCATGTAACTGGTGTTTGCGATATACGTTCGACGGATTTAGCGGCTGTGGGTGAACTCGCTATTATGTCTGATTTCTAACGGCTGTGGGTGAACACGTTAGTTTGGTCAATTTACCGCGGCTGTGGGTGAACACGTGGTAAATGAGCCAAGCAGCGTTTTTATATCGTGTTTCCGTCCTGGTAGCTGGTTCGAGCGGTGGTGTTGATTTTCTGTGTGCGCGCGTTGTCGTGGGGGTGTACGCGGGTCGCCTCGTGTACTTGCGTTCCCTGGTGAGTCACCCTACTCACGACGCTGTTCCGTGCGCCGGTTCTCTGCACGGGTGTGCTAAACCCCACATACCCCCTTCCTAGTGATGGAGTCACGAGGAGAATCGAACGACTGGTTTTTATAACCTCCCAGAGCGCGTGCGGTTGTGTATTGCTGTTGGGTTCGGCTCCTTCGGTTGTGTGTCGTCGGGTATGTGTTCCATGAACGCTGGTTTTACTCTCTGTGTGGAAACTGTGGTTTGCTGTCCATCTTTGTTGATTGTCACTGTATGTTCATCTCGCCTGATTACTTCGTACGGACCGTCGTACGGTGGTTGTAGTGATTTTCGGTTTATTCCAGGTCGTACGAATACATGGGATGCATTCTGTAGGTCCTTGAATATAAATGGTTTGGTGCTGTTGTGCTTTGCGGCTGTACATGGCTGAGGGTTTTGCATCGTCCTTTTTAGCTGGGTTGCATATGTTTCTGGATCTATCCTTGGTGTAGTACAGTTGGATGTCAGTAACTCTCCAGGTAGGCGAAGTGTTTGTCCGTACACTAATTCTGCTGTGGTTGCTCTCATGTCCTTTTTCCAAGCGGTTCGTATTCCCAGTAGTACAATGGGTAGAGTTTCTGTCCATGCTTCGTTGCTGTGACACATGATTGCTGCTTTGAGTTGTCTGTGAAATCGCTCCACTAGTCCGTTGGCTTGTGGATGGTATGCTGTCGTCCTGATCCTTTTGAAACCAATCAACTCCTCCAGTTTTTTAAACAGTTGGGACTCGAATTGTCGTCCTTGGTCTGTCGTTACTCGGAGTGGTGTTCCGAACCTGGCTATCCAGTTGGTGATGAATACTTTGGCCACGTTGTCTGCCTCTATGTTTGTCATCGGTATTGCTTCTGGCCACCGGGTGTATCGATCTACACATGTCAGGATGTATTTCCTTCCGTGTGATTCCGGTAGTGGTCCTACGATGTCAAGGTGTACGTGGTCGAACTTCCTTGCTGGATTTGGGAATTGTCCTGGTTCGGGTGCGTTGTGTCGTGAAACTTTTGCTCGCTGGCATGCCATGCATTGCTGGCTCCACTGCTTGCAATCCTTCCTTAGGGATGGCCATACGAACCTCTCTGCTACGAGTTTGGTTGTGGCTTGGCCTCCGGGATGTGAAAGTTGGTGCAGGCTGTTGAATGTTTGTTGCCGGAATTTGCTGGTGATGAACGGTCGGACTGTGCTGAGTGAAATGTCGCAATAGACATCTGCCTTATATTCGTTGAAGTAGATTTTCTTCAACTGTAGGTTCGTGCTATCGGGCTGTTGTAGTATCCTTGCTAGCTCCGTATCGGTTGCTTGATCGGTCACTAGCTCTGCGAAGTTTATCCCATTGGATATCTCTTCTACTCTACTTAATGCGTCTGCGACTACATTGTCCTTGCCTTTAATGTGTTGTATGTTTGTTGAAAATTGTCCGATGTAGTCCAGGTATCGAAATTGTCGTGGTGAACTTTTTTCGGGTTTTTGAGCGAAAGCAAATGTTATCGGTTTGTGATCTGTGTAGATTATGAAAGTTTGGTCTTCCAGCATGTGCTGGTACTTTCTTATTGTTGCGTAAATGGCTAGTAACTCCGTTTTGCCGTTGCTGTATCACGCCTCCTATTGCTGTGTCGGATGCATCTGTGGTGACGGCTAGGTCTGCATCGGGTTTGAGATGTGCTAGCAAAGCTGCTGTTGCGATTCGCTGTTTGCATTCGGCAAATGCTTTTTCGGCTTCTCGTCCATAGGATTGGTTTATTTCCTTTTTCTTCCCTTTTAGCAGGTCATTCAGAGGTGATTGCACGTTTGCTGCTTCGGGTATGAATCTTCGGTAGTAGTTTATCATTCCAAGTGCTTGCCGTAGTTTTTTCGCTGTTTGAGGCAGGGGAAATTCTTGGATTGATTTGACCTTGTCGTCCAGGGGCTTGGTTCCTTCTCCGGATACGCTGTATCCCAGGAAAAAAATTTCCTTGACTCCGAATGTGCTTTTGGCTGGGTTGATAACTATGCCGTTCTCATTCAGTCGTTGGAATATCTGCCTAAGGTGTTGGTCATGTTCTTCCTCTGATGTGGATGCTACTAATATGTCATCGATGTATACATAACAGAAATTTAGGTATCTTAGTATACCATCCATGAATCTTTGGAACGTCTGTGCAGCATTGCGTAGTCCGAATGTCATGTATGGAAATTCGAATAATCCGAACGGTGTGGTTATTGCGGTTTTTGGTATGTCTTCTTTGGCTACCGGTATTTGGTGGTAGGCTCGTACCAGATCTATTGTTGACAATACCTTCCTTCCGTACAGCTGTTGGGAGAAATCCTCGATGTGTGGAACAGGATATTTGTCTGGGATTGTTCTAGCGTTGAGGGCTCTGTAATCCCCACATGGCCTCCATTCATTGCTTTTCTTTTTGGGGACTAGGTGCAATGGTGCTTTTTGAAGGTCGTGCGATTCCCATTTCACACATTGTTTTGAATTCCTTTTTTGCTATGGATAGTTTTTCCGTGGCTAGTCGTCTAGGCTTGCATGCCACTGGTGGTCCATTCGTGGTTTGGCTGTGATGCTCTGTGCCATGTTGTGTGGACATTGGTAAGCCTGCCGGTTTGCATATCCCGGGGAATTCTCGCAAGATTCGGTGATACTTTTGGTTGTCGTCTACCGTGGTTACCCTTGCTGCCTCCTCTTTTTTTACTAAGCCCGGGACCGTGATGTTTGTCCTGGCGTCGTGTAGCTTCCGGTTTTTTACATCGGGTAGTAGTTCGTAGTGCGCTAAAAAATCTACTCCTATTATGGCTTTTTCTACGTCTGCGATGATGAATCTCCAGGGGAAGTTTCGACGGAGTTTTAGGTTCAACTCCATGTTGATTGTCCCGTACGTATTGATGGTAGTTCCGTTTGCTGCATAGAGTTTGTACGTAGATTTTTTGTAGGGCTGTGTTGTCAGTCGCCGTGGATATACGCATACGTCTGCTCCGGTATCAATCAAGAACTGCACCTTTGTTTGCTGATCGGTAACGTATAAGCGGCGGGATTCGTTTGGCGGCACGTCAGTCGCTGCTATTGACTGCCTAAGTCGTTTCCCTGTTTCGACTTCTTGCATGGTGGCTTACAGTTTCGTGCTTTGTCCCCGAATTTGAAATGGAACCAGCACGTGTCGTACGTACGGTTCTGTGACCTACTCTGGCTTTGACCTCTGCTGTTGCTAGAACGGCTTCTGCTGCGAGACCGGTGCTGATTTTTTTCTTTCTCTCTTTCTTGCAGTTGGGTTCTTAGTTGACCGATTTCCTGTACCAGAGATTTCAAAAGATCGCTGTCTTGGGTTGCCATTTCGTTAACTGTAAGTGTTGTGGTGTTGCTGATGGCATCTGCAAGCTCGGCTACTTTTTCCAGCGTAGATTTGGTTTGTGTTGTCAATATGGCCTGAATGTTTCTTGGTAGCCGTCCTATCCATAAGGAACGTAGGAGTGATTCTGGGACTGCTGTTCCTGCCAGATGCTGCAGGTGTCGTAGGAATTGTGATGGTTTTCTGTCTCCTAGTTCTTCGTGTTCCAACAATTGCCTTGTCCGGTGCTCCTGGCTTACGCTGAGCCTTCTGATCAGTTCTGTTTTTAATTTATCGTATTTTCCGACAGCTGGCGGGTTGGTTAGGACGTCTCTGATTTCTTTTGCGTATCTCGCCTCTAGGATTCCTGCGATGTATCCGTACTTCGTCTCATCCGTTATTATTTTCGCTATGTCGAATTGGCTTTCCACTTGTGCGAACCATACTTCCGGATCGTCTGCCCAAAATGGAGGGATGCGAACTTGTATCCTGTTTATTTCCTCGTTCTCAGTCATTCTGACTCTCTCTCTCTCTCTCTCGTGGAATCACGTCGGCTGGTCACCACTTTGGGTGTTTTGGGTGTATGGTGGAGAAATTTCTCCAACCACTTCGATGCGAGAGTAAGAAGAGAGGTGTTTAACGTAGCGTGTTTTTATTTACATTATATTTACAATTAAGGTTATTTATTTGACGTTGAAGTTGTAATCAATCTTCGTCGGTACGCGGCTCTAACGCGATATCGACGGGGATCACAGGGCAGTATGTGAAAGGGGTCCACTCCTTGGTATCGTGGTGGACTGGCTGGCAGCGTTGTCACTCGGATTGCCTTCTGCGGGGTCCTCGGCAGTGGTGTGACTGGGTGGCTGCAGGCGTTCTGGAGCTCTGTTCCGTGTGTAAGTGCGGTTAGGATGTGCCTGTATGTAGGAAGCGGTTGGTCTTCCTTTAGTCGCGGTGGCTTCTTCGGCGTCGGTGGCAGCGGGGATATCAACCTTGGTATCGCCGGCTATCGATGCGCCTTTCTTCGTAAGTTCCGGACGTGGCGGCTCCTGATCTCCAGTTTAGATTCTGGTTTACGGTTTTCCATGTAACTGGTGTTTGCGATATACGTTCGACGGATTTAGCGGCTGTGGGTGAACTCGCTATAACGTCTGATTTCTAACGGCTGTGGGTGAACACGTTAGTTTGGTCAATTTACCGCGGCTGTGGGTGAACACGTAGTAAATGAGCCAAGCAGACTGACTATTATCGCTTGGACGAGCGTTTTTATATCGTGTTTCCGTCCTGGTAGCTGGTTCGAGCGGTGGGGTTGTTTTTCTGTGTGCGCGCGTTGTCGTGGGGGTGTACGCGGGTCGCCTCGTGTACTTGCGTTCCCTGGTGAGTCACCCTACTCACGACGCTGTTCCGCGCGCCGGTTCTCTGCACGGGTGTGCTAAACCCCACAGACTACTGTCTCAATTTTTGTACATGTAATGTGGTTTTTAACCCTCTATAACATATATTTTTTGTAGATTTTTCAACAATGTGGAAGATAGTAAAATAAAATAAAAAACAACTTTACCGGTTTAAATATTAAAATTTCGCGCCCAAATTGCAATTAAAAAATGAGTTTGTCCCTATTATGATTAATTCATATTAATATTAATATTTAACTGTCATTTTCAATTAGTAATTTGTTAATGAATAAGATTTGTGATGTTAAATAGATTTAACATTACGTAATAAAAGTATTAAACTCAATTTTTAAATGATATTTTCGTTTAGCAGTTCATAATTGTTTTGCACAGGTGGCGCTACTGAGGCGGCCGGCGACTCGTGCGCCTGCGCCACAATGCTAGTGTTTAGACGGCGCGGCGTACATAACCTCACCGTGGTATTATGTCGACTGAACGCGAGCGTGCTTCAAAAAAGCCGAAACACGTAAGATGTGTAAGCTGCAATATTTTGATTTGGCGATCAACAGGCCAAGTAAAGGTTATTCGGTCTAAAGTTGAAGGAGACCATTTGGCAAATGTTTTGCATAGAGAAGTCGTAGTTGGTGATGAATTGTGCAATAAGTGTCGGGCTATTGTTTACACTAAAACTGACACAAACATGGAAGAAAGTCGAGTTTCTACCTTTGTTCAGAGCGACTCATTTTCATCAGAATTCTCGTCGCAGAATTCGATTTCCTCCAATTCAGCCGATGATCCGTCGTTCGTTATGAAGGAATTTGATCAACAGCCGTTCGAATTCGTAGAGTTACCATTTCAGCGAGTTGTGTCGACCCACAAATATTGCTTTGTTTGTGGGAAGGCTGAAAATATTATAACAGTTCCAAACGATGCGAGAAGACAAGCTTTCAGTAAAAGAAAAATATTTATTCCAAAAGGCAACCGTTGTTGCCCTGGTCACCTAATAAAAAAACGGTTTTACGAAGATATTTTGATGCAGCTCATTGTCTATGCGAACTCTAGTTTTATCGATGTTAAGGATCTGAAAAACCATTTGCACTATTTGTCAGATCGTTCCGAATCAACCATTTTGGACAAATTGGGCGATTACAATATTTCGGAGGAGCACATTAAAACATTTACAGGTATGTAGCAATTTAAACAATATTTTTCTCCTTTGACATAAAATAGTAATTGCCTGGACAACTACAGATTTCACAATCATTTAACTGTGAATTCTTAGATAATTCAATGTTAAAACTGCGGATATCTGGGTAACAGCGCTAAATCTTGTACAATTATTTAAATATTATTTTGTATTTTGAGGTTTAACGTGGGAAAATCTCACAGAGCTTCGTGACATGATGACGTCAATGAGATCTTCTAAAACCCGAAGCGTGACTCAAGCACTCGTGGTGTTTCTATATAAGATACGCACTGGAATCTCGAATAGTCTCATATCTGCAACTTTTGGCTTAGGAAATGAACAACAGGTGTCAGAATATTGCAGTTCTGTCATCGAGTCGTTTGAAAAAGATATAGATAAAGATAAAAGATATATTTCATTTCGGTTTCGGAACAATTTCTCGACAGGATTTGATTGAAAAGCAAACATCAACATTTGCGCAAGAGTTGTTCAATGCTGATAAGAAATCGACACTCATTTTTGACGGCACTTATGTCACGCACCAAAAAAGTAGAAACAATGAGTATCAGCAAAAATCGTACTCAGGTATTATTGTTTTCACTAGAATTAGTCGCCTCGAATTCAAATTGTTGAAATATTATCTTTTCGTTTAAAAAACATGCAATGCATTTTCCAGTTTCCATAAAATATCACGTGTTCAGAAAAAATATTTTTTTCTGGAATGTTTTTATTACATTATATCACACTTATGAAATTGATATATCTCACCGTAGAAAAAAACTTATCTTTTAGGACAAAAAAGAAACCGTTGTTGAAGCCATTTACAATTTCTACAACAAATGGTTTTATTGTTGAAACGCTTGGACCATTCACTGCCAATTTAAATGATGCTCAAATAATGCGCCAAATCATGGAAGATGAAAATGGACTAAAATTTCTTTTAGAACAAGGTGATATTTGCATAGTTGACCGGGGATTTCGGGATGTCAAGGCTGAGTTAGAAGAGCAAGGGTACACAGTCTGTATGCCTGCCCTTAAAGGTATATTTGTCATTTATCTTGACATTTTATTAATTTCGAAAGAATAATTACGAACATGTATTAGAGGTTTATTTGCAATAAAACAATTTCATGGTTTGACATACATTTTTAATTATTGTAGGCAAACGGAAGCAATTAACAACTGCTGAATCGAATGCATCTCGGATTGTAACTAAGGTTCGCTGGGTGATTGAGGCGGTTCATGGAATCATAGGGCAAAAATATAAATTGTTGCATCACCAACTCGACCACAAATTGCTGCAAAAGCATTTTGCAGAATCGCAAGTTTTTTAAACAACAAATTCGGAAAGCGACTCAATTCTGACGTCGAGAATCGAGAAGAAATTCTTCGCCAGATTGCATCTAAGAAGAATACCACGAACACGTTGGAGGCTGAAGTGGAAAAGAATGGTTGGAGCAGAAAAAAAGTCATTTTTCAGCCTTCATCTTCTGAGGATTTGGCTGACTTTCCGGAAATGACTGAGAATGACTTGAAAATATTTTTCACTGGAACTTATCAGTTGAAGCGGTGTCTTATTTGGCGGAATTATTGGATGAAGAGGGAACCCTAAAACTGCAGTTTTTGAAAGAACAATCGAATATTGTTAAAATCCAGGTTCGATCCCGACACATAAACGCGAAAACATATAGAGTATATATAGATTACGTACCGGACTCAATCGGAATAGCGGGAGTGAAACGACACTATTGTGAATGTGCGAACGGGAGTCGCACCCTGGGATGTTGTTCTCACATCGCTGCGATTATTTATTACTTAACACATGCGCGTTACTTAGCCAAAATCGTCAAACCGGCCGAAATTTTAAGTCGGCTGTTTGTGAACGAACAAGTAATACCTGTTATAGAAGAAGATAGTGACGACGAGTAGATATTATAAAGCATATCTAAAACTGAAAACATAATTTTTTAAATGCCTTTACTCGTATCTTCTCGTACAACAATAAACAATTATGAACTGCTAAACGAAAATGTCATTTAAAAAATGAGTTTGGTAGTTTTATTACGTAATGTTAAATCTTTTTAACATCAGAAATCTTATTTATTATCAAAATACAGAAGAAACTAGTTGAAAATGACAGTTAAATATTAATATTAATATGAATTATTCATAATGTGGACAAACACATTTTTTTATTACAATTTTGGCGCGAAATAAACATTGTTTAAAATTCTACAAAAAATATATATTGTAGAGGGTTAAAAAAACACATTACATGTACAAAATCTGAGACAGTAGTCCAATGTCTACAGTGCGAAAATCGAATTTGAAAACTTTAATATTTTTTTTTATATTTGAATTTGGCGCCAATATTTTTTGAAAAAAATACCCTAACATGTAACTTTTTTTTCCTTTTAAGCAATATTTTTTCCAGCTCGATGCACGCAGTAGATGCCGAGAAAAAAAAAAAACGTAAAAATCGCGTTTTCCCTTATATCTCAGTAACAAATTGGTTTAGGAAGCTGAAAATTTGGGGAATGTCGGAATTTTCAATTGTCTTTCGTCTGAGTATCGCGATCCTGGATTCGCATGGGGGGCACTTTTAACCCTCTTATCCTGTGATACCCTTTAATAAGTAGTGTTTGTTTTTGTAGTAAGAAAATAGTTATTATTATATTTATATCATGTTATGCAGCATCATCGATTTGAATTATGACGCGTGCGAATGGAGTTCAATAAACCCATTGAGTTGAATCCGACTGGGCTAGCTCACTCATCGGGATCCAACTCCGCGGTTCAAAGTTGAATCGCGATGATTCATGACGGCTCTCGAATCCAACTGAACTAGCTCGTTTTACGGAGCTCTTGAATCCGACAGAGCTATAGCTCACTCATCGGGATCCAACTCCGAGGTTCGGAGTTGGGTCGCGATGTTTCCATGCTGAATATATGTATGTGTGTTTTCATAGACGCGCACACGTATTCAATATGTTTAAACACACCTGAAGTGTAGTCGCACGAAATGAATACGCGTTTACTATAATATTGATTACATTTTTTTATATAAATTCTGATTAAATTATTGCAATCATTGTATAACCGACATAATTAATCACCGCGCCTCACAATGGTCAGAAACTGGCCAAAACGGGACATGGTCTGAAACCGACCAAAATGCGACAAAACCCCACACAGTATACTTGTACTAAACACAAATTCAAGTTAGCAGAATTATATAAACCTTATTTGCACTTCCAGTTTCACGGAAAATGACATCAATTATAAAAATTGTCATGTGCCTATCATAGCACTTTCCCCGTGATGATTTAAATATCAACAATATGGAAAACTTACGGGTGTGAAGTTAGCAATAGATTTTAAATTTATATTTTAGGTCAAGTATTGTTGATAAAAATCTTAATTAACTATTAATCAATAATAGATGGATCACTATAGTAACTATTCATAATATCACCCCAAATTTTGAACCCCTACGTTTTTAAAGTACCCCTAAAATTAATACAATTTTTAAATTAATTTTGACAACTTTCTAAATGTTCTATAAGAAAAATAAGGGCATATCTGGATTCAGCATACATCAATTAACAAAACTAAACAATAAAATTAGGATCACCACCCCCGAAACATAAAACAAAAAAATCTTCCCCCGACACTATTTACATCCGAAATAATTTCCATTTTCTTTTCGAGTTTTGCGACTATAAGTTCCATTAACAAACTAAGGCCATTTCTGGATTCAGCATACATCAGTTAACAAAATTAAACCACCCCCGGAACATAGAAAAAAAATCTTCCCCTGAGACTGTTTATATCCGAAATAATTTCCATTTTCTTTTTGAGTTTTGCGACAAACTAAAGGTTCCATAAACAAACTAAGGTTATCTTTGGATTCAGCATACGCCAATTAACAAAACTAATCAATAAAATTAGGATCACCACCCCCGAAACATGAAAAAAAAATCTTTCCCTGACACTGTTTATATCTGAAATAATTTCCATTTTATTTTCGAGTATTGTGACAAGCGATACGTTCCATATACAAACTAAAGCTATTTTTAAATTCAGCATACATCAATTAACAAAACTAAACAATAAAATTTGGATCACCACCGTCGGAACATAGAAACAAAAAATCCTCCCCTAACACAGTTTTTATCCGAGATAATTTCCATTTTCTTTTCGAGATTTTAGACAAACTATGAGTTCCATAAACAAACTAAGGCCCTTTTAGGATTCAGCATACATCAGTTAACAAAACTAAACAATAAAATTAGGATCACCGCCCTCGGAACATAGAAAAAGAATCTTCCCCTGAGACTGTTTATATCCCAAATAATTTTCATTTTCTTTTCGAGTTTTGCGACAAACTAAAGGTTCCATAATCAAACTGAGGTCATCTTAAGATTTAGAATACGTCAATTAACAAGACTAAACAATAAAATTAGGATCACCACCCCCGAAACATAGAAAAAAATCTTTCCCTGACACTGTTTATATCCGAAATAATTTCCATTTTCTTTTCGAGTTTTGCGACAAATTATAAGTTCCATAAACAAACTTAGGTCATCTTTAGATTCAGCATACGTCAATTAACAAAACTAAACAATAAAATTAGGATCACCACCCCCGGAACATAGAAAAAAAAATCTTTCCCTAATACAGTTTAATCCGAGATAATTTCCATTTTCTTTTCGAGTTTTGCGACTAACTATAAGTTCCATAAACAAACTAAGGCCATTTTTAAATTCAGCATACATCAGTCGCAAAACTCGAAAAAAAATTGGAAATTATTTCGGATAAAAACGGTGTCAGGAAAAGATTATTTTTTCTATGTTCCTGGGGTGGTGATTCTAATGTTATTGTTTAGTTTTGTTAATTGATGTATGCTGAATCCAAAGGTGGCCCTAGTTTGTTTATGAAACTTATAGTTTGTCCAAAACTCGAAAAGAAAATGGAAATTATCTCGGATAAAAACTGTGTAAACTGTGATCCTAATTTTATTATTTAGTTTTGTTAATTGATGTATGCTGAATCCAAAGGTGGCCTTAGTTTATTTATGGAACTTATAGTTTGTCGCAAACCTCGAAAAGAAAATGGAAATTATCTCGGATTAAACTGTATTAGGGAAAGATTTTTTTTTCTATTTCAGAGGAAGATTTTGTTTTCTATGTTCCGGGGGTGGTGATCCTAATTTTATTGTTTAGTTTTGTTAATTGATGTATGCTGAATCCAAAAATGGCCTTAGTTTGTTTATGGAACTTATAAAAAAAAGACCTTTATTGGCATATCTCCACACCTTTACATTTGGTTACACATTTACATTTGATTGCCTCACTACATTCCCGTATTCCTCTTACCCTCCCTTCTCTTTTCCCTCTCCCTCCCCAGCTTTTCCAACGTCCTTACCCCGCTCCCATCCTCCCTCATCCACTCCACTACCCTTCTATTCCCTTTCGCTCCCAGCCACTCCTCTTTCACCCGCCAAGTGTCCCCACGTATCCTTCCCCTGTCCACACAACACACACCGTCCATATTCTTCCCCCATCCATACTTTCCTTCCTCTCTCCTCCGATCCACACCTCGCCCTTGCCACAATCACCCTATCCTCTCTACCCCATCCCTTCTCTATGAAATACTTCGGCACCCTCCCATACACCTGCCACCTCTAATACATATCATTATACTGACTTCTGTCAATACACCCTTGCCTTTCCTGCCCTTCCACCTCCTTCCCTTTCCCCCTCGCCCACCATCACCCCATTTCCTAGCCATTCCATTACCTTCGCCTCCGACAGCCCTACCCTCTCATACATTTTCCTCGTATCCCCCCTCCATCTACCCTCACCCCCCCCACACACACTCGTCACCCATACATCCTTCACCAATCTCTCTTCATCCACTTCCCACAATCTCATCTTGTACCTCACCACTCTCACCATTGCCTCCCACTCTAGCCTCTCTCTGTTGGTATCCTGAAGCACTATGTAGCTGGGCGTGGACCTTTCCACCCCCAACATGTGCTTCAGGAATCACATCTGCTCCCTCTCTATCACCTCGTACCCTCTCGTCCCCCACACTTCCACTCCATACATTAGCACTGCTCTTACACACGCATCCCATATCTTACACGCAACCGTCACATTGTTCCCCATCCACTTCCCCCACGCCTTCCTCGCCTTACCCTGCACCCAACTCACATGCTCCTCATACCCTCCCGTTCCTTTAAACCAAAACCCCAAATACTTGAAACTCTTCACCCTCTCAATAACTACCCCCTTCCACTCCAATTCTTTCACCTTCCCCTCCCTCCCTTTATTTCTAAATTTCACCCACTTCGTTTTCACTACATTTACATTCATTCCCCTTTTATCCATAAACCTCTCCACTCTCTTCAACATCTCTTTCATCCCTTCATACTCTCTTGCAACCAACACCACATCATCCGCATACGCCAGCATCCATACCTTCCTTTTATCCATCACGACTCCCCCCGCGTGCCCTTTCCTCATCACCTCTTCCAATTCACTTACGTATACATTAAATAGCATCGGGCTCAGCGGACACCCTTGCCTCAAACCCTCCCACGTCCTAAGGCACCCCGCCAGCTTATACCCAATACTTGTGATCGTTACACCCCTATAACTACTGGCCTCCTTCTCATCCCATCCCTTATACACCGGACACATCATCCCAACCCTCCATTCTTCCGGCAAGCTCACCTCCCCCCTCCACATCTGATTCAACAGCCCATTATCGGGTGTCTCGTTTTGAGTGGTGGTAGCGGAATATAAAGTGTTTAGCAGGACGAGCTTTGTGACGGAAAGTGTGCGAGAGGGTTACACGTAAACCTAGTAAAGTGGGCGCGAGGGGATTATAGTGTGGAGCGAAAGGATTGTATAAGAACATTAGAAACGGTGTTCGAGCACGTGGACAACGGGAGGGCGAGAATCGCGTGCGCGACGTACGTGGTGGAAAAGCAGAGCGACGCGCAACGGGCGAGGAGACGCGCGCGCAGCGGGCCTGAGTGGAAGGTGAATCGGCTGGAGTGTACGAGGCGCAGTTAGAAAGTAGTTATTCAGGGGCGCATTTCTCGCTTGGCGGCTGCAAAGCGGGTCAATGTCCAGTAGGGCGCGCACAAGCAGTTGTGGCGATTTGAAGCAATACTTTGAACAAGTCAGTAAAAAAAGAAAAGCAGGGGATAAAGCGCCAGAACTAATGGAGGCCAAAATAGATAAGATTTTGAATAAATTAGCAATGCAAGAAAATAGAATGGAAGATTATAATAAAAATATAATGGAATTAAAAGACGAAATAAAACAGAAAGAACTTAAGTGGGAAGTAGAAAAAACGATGCTGGTAGAAAGAATTGCTAAACTGGAAAAGGGAGAGGAGAGAAAGAGAGAAGAAGAAATAATATTATGGAACTTATAATTTGTCGCGAAATTCGAAAAGAAAATGGAAATTATTTCGTATATACACAGTCTTAGGGGAAGATTTTTTTTTTCTATGTTCCGGGGGTAGTGATCCTAGTTTTATTGTTTAGATTTGTTATTTGATGTATGCTGAATTTAAAAATGGCCTTAGTTGGTTTATGGAACTTATGGTGATCCTAATTTTATTGTTTAGTTTTGTTAATTGAGGTATGCTGAATCCAAAAATAGCCTTAGGTGATTTATGGAACTTATAGTTTGTCGCAAAACTCAAAAAGAAAATGGAAATTATTTCGGATATATATATCATTTTCACTCATTCCATTTCTGTGTACCTGTTCATTCCACACACACCACTTTTTCCAAGTAAGTTTGTTTTAATTTTATTCCTATTTTTTAAACGTCATAAGCAAAGCTATACTGAAGAGAGATAAATTTCGAAACGCGTCTATAGATGGCCTAAGACATTAGTTTTAATCCAAGTCCTTTCACTTCTAATTTGTTGCTATTTCTCCTTTCATTTTAAATTTGTATTGTTAGTTGGTTTGAAGAGAATTTGACCTAAACGTTACATATACTTTAATAGAGCGTTGTAACAAATCAAATTAAATAAGATTTTAAATATTTCATTGTATAATTCAATATCCGGAGGTGTATTTGCACGGGAAGTAGTTGTTTCAATGGATATTTATCGTCTTAAGTTGTCTTATTAATTAAGACATTGTTTGCATTTTCACGAATAGTTTTTTCGTAATTTTATATATTAAGTAGTGCTAGTTTTATAATATATAAAACAGTTGTTTTTTTTAATATATGTATGTGTATAATCGTAGAAAAAGTACAGTGTACAATTCGCATGGAATGTCCATTATCCACTCGTATGAATTGCTGCACTCGCCTGCGGCTTGTGCAGCAAGTTTCATGCTCATGGGAAATGGTATCATTTTATGTACATTATATAATATACTCCTACTATTCATTAATTTATTTAAAATAGGATCCATTTCATGTAATGTACTTGGTTACATATTCTTTATTGCATCACCTTTAGAGGGAACCGCTTTCATCCTGTCAGTAACTGCCTTTAGAATCTTTTGGATAGAATCAAATCTTGTACCAATTGAATTTTACTATCTGGAATAAAAAACGTACGCGGGAACTAAATTTGATAAGTTAGTAAAACTTGTTGTTGAGTGCGAAACTGTAGAATCATTACTGTTAATAAACCGGGCGTGTTCGTGCAAAACACATCGTTATAATATTCTGCATTATTAGCGCAACCTAGATCTGTTGTGCACAAAGCCATAGGTATCAAAATTGTCATTCTCGTTTTCACTCCCGGCGCACTCCGAACTGTGGTGATTTGTTTCGTGATCAAAAACAAAACACCAACTATCCTGTCCCTGGTCAATACGGTAACATTGCCGGGTTGTAAGACTTGACTCAATTTAAGTGATTCGATGACCGAGAAGTTGAAAGCGGCTCCCTTCCAAGGCCTTTCTAACACAGTGCAGAAGTTGGAAACAACGGACCATATTTTATATAAATTAATAAAAATATATACCTGAAATCTTTGTTTAGTCATTATGCAATTAGTTCTGGATTGTTATACTGCACTGTATATGTCCAAAGATCTAGAACGGATTAAGGAGTAAAACTAGGTACCACTGCACGTTTGAGTATTAACACTTACACTTTGCGCGGTGTCCCGTTGCGGGCAGTACCCCTCCCTGCAGAACTCCCGCTTGTGCAGGATGAAGTTGGCGATGCTGCGATGCAGTGATCTGCACTTCCTGCACTCGTAAATAACATCACACTCATAACTGAGATAGTGCTTCACCTAAACAAAACAATAACACAAAATTATATTACATTCATCGACGGCATTTGCAAACTCAAACTCAGTTGGCCCTCGGCCACTCTATACTTTTCCAACTCAAATTGAAACTAATTAAATTCGAAATAAACAAGTTTAAATTGGGACTTTAAACGTGGCTGCTAGTGATTTATTTAAAATTCATATACTTCTATTTGTAACATTTTGGATTAGTCGGCTGTTTTATTCGTTATATTCTCTCATCGAATATAACTTGTAGTATAATATTCATTATACCCTTCGGGCTCGTTAAATCCGCAGTTCGGTTTCACTCATGAATACTATCGATGATAATCATATCACTTGTTATAAAGCTGAAAATACAACGTAAATAAAGGGTGTGTTTTTAAGTTTAGTGGAACTTCTAATTGAGACAGCTCTGACACCAGTTATCATTTCTTAAAGGTGAACGGTTTTTTTATTAGTAATGTTTGCCATTTTATCTTGCATAAGGTAACAAGAAAGTAATAATTGTAAATCCTGCAAAATTTATTTTGAAAATATAACCACTGTTACCGGCGTTTTATCATAACGTCGTTAATTGTTATTATTTTATTCACATACGCGAAAACATTCGACTCGAATTGTTTTGCTCACATTTCATTTCATAATCATGTTGATTCCAAATTCAGTAAAGTATTCAAACACTCAATTTCGCCAAACGTCCGAACGTGACACGAGAAGCGGCTCACGAATTCCGCACCTTCGAGGGCCGCACCTTCGAGGGCCAGAGCCATAAAATCTAGATGTTTACGACCATGAAAACAAAGCCTTTGGGAATTTCTCGAAATTTCTGAAAAACTCCGAGAACAAAGGTTTATGGTCGTAACATCTGCAGCACAAACTTCGACACGCCGGAACGGTCGGAAACCTCTGCTACCTCCACCATGTTTTTTGATCAATCATCGTAATTCCCAACATACATGGCGGGGGTGAAGACAGCAGTAGTTGGGAACATAAGAAGCCAGAGGAAGATAGAGGAAATAAGTCTAGTTCGAGATTTTATTCGTACAACATCAAGCCAAGTTCGTAGTTTCATCAAGTGAAGTTTTCATCATTTCGGAAGTCGTCGCTCAATGTAGAAATATGTCGGGAAACGGGACAGCGGGCGGCCAGTCATCGAACCAACCGAATTAAATTCTCGACTTCGCACCGTCCGACGAAAACGAACTCTACGTCGATCAAGGAACCCGAATTCGGTGAAACATCGGCAAACGGACGAACATCGCCACATATACTGCCAAGTGTGAAGCCACAGACACTAACCAGTGCAATAACTGTGTAAATGTAAACTTTAGCGTATCCCCCCAACACAACGCATTTTTACCGTTATTATCCCTCATTAATTCACCATCGACGTTCATGTGACAGCAGCCTCACCTAGCCTCCAACTAGATTAGCAGGAACGACGTGAAATACATTTTATAACGCTTATTAGGACGTTTTAGTGCGCGTAGTGTCTCATGTATATAAATTCCGCGATAGATAGTGTGGTTCCGTAATCAAACTTTACCATAGTGGCCATTTTGACCAATCACCGCCACCCCACGATACATGGCGGGAGTGAAGACAGCGGTGGTTGGGAACATAAGAAGCCAGAGGAAAACAGAGGAAATAAGTCCAGTTCGAGATTTTATTCGTACAACATCAAGTCAAGTTTGTAGTTTCATCAAGTGAAGTTTTCATAATTTCGTAAGTCGTCGCGTCGTGTTATTTTTTTTTTCTTCATTTATTTATTCATTTGATATACAGGGCGTCCCATTTTAAATTTCACCCCCCAACCCTCAAGGGGGTGGATAAAAGGGGTAACTTTGAAATCTTAAATGGGAACCCGCAATTTTGATTGCGGATTCGGAAAGAGCATAAAAAACTAAGTAGGTTTTACCTGTGAAATTTTTTGTTATTTGCAACAGGTGGCGCTGTAATCGACGAAATTTGAAAATTTTATTGTTTCCGATAAAATATAAAATTAGTGTTTGGCTGATAATTAATGATTACAAAATTCACAAGCCATTTAAAATAAATTCATCTTTAATGTAGTCTCACAAAAAAAAACATCTGGCGACGTCAAATCCGGTGATCTGGGTGGCTGTTTAAAAACAATTTAAGTTTTGTCAGTCAGTCGTTTTTAAGCGTTTTCGAAATACCGTACCCTATTTTTTTCGCAATGTCGGATTATTTACCGAACGAAGTTATCGATATGATTATGTGTATCGGTCACACGGAGGGAAACTACCGTGAGGCTAAGCGTGAATATCGGCGTCGGTTTCCGGATCGGAGATGTCCGTCCCATGTCACCATCCAATCACTCGAACGGCGTGCTAGTGAAGGTGACCTCGGCCGCAAGAGACAAAAGACGGTTTTTGATAACGACAATGTTCTTGATGAGAAACTGCTTACCGTCCTTGCGAGGGTTCACCTAAATCCACACGTGAGCATTCGAGAAATCGAAAAGGAGGTTGGTATTCCAAAATCTACAGCCCACCGTCTATTAAAATTGGTCAAACACCATCCGTACCACATCTCGCTGAATCAGTTGTTGACGAATGAGGACCTCGCTGTAAGACTGAACTTCTGCAACTGGCCTCGACGCAAAATTGCAAGAGACCCAAGGTTCTTTCACCCTGTTATGTTCTCTGACGAAGCAACTTTTCAAAACGTTGGCATTGTTAATCGGTAAGTGATAAAAAAAACATATGAAACGTTCAAAATATTAAACAAGCACGAACATTGTTTTCCAAAATGGTTTTAGAAATTAATGTGTCAGTGGTTCTCAAACTGTGGGCCGCGGCTGAGCTACAGGGGCATCGGGAAAATAAGCTGGTAGTTGAATCTGCCTAGCGCTTTCGGTTCACCGCCCACTGTGTTAAACACACGGCGAAAATGTTTTGACGTGGGGCCCGCGGAAAAAGTGATATATTAAGGGCGCCGCTAACCCAAAAGGTTTAGGAAATACTGGTGTAAGTAGTTTCAGAGTATTTAATCTCACATACATATTATTAAGGTAATTATTACCTCTTTTTTGCTCAAACTGGCGAAAATAAGTTTGTGCTTCTAGAGATAATCATGTGTTTATCCAATGTATTCCAATGCGTTTATGGAAGATGGAAAAAAGAGAATGTGTACTTAATTACGTTATGTCTGTTCATAGACACAACAGCCATTATTGGAGTGATGAAAACCATCATTGGGTTCGATTGATTGATCACCAACATCGTTGGAGTGTCAACGTTTGGTGTGGCATCGTCGATTCGCAGATCATTGGTCCTCATTTCTTTGAAGAGACGTTGAATGGGGAACGATATCTGCGTTTCTTGCAATTAGACTTTCCCGCGCTTCTAGATGACGTGTCCCTCCTGACCAGATTAACCATGTGGTTCCAGCATGATGGCGCGCCGCCACATTAGGCTCGACATTTGCGAAATTTTCTTGACGAGACATACCCGCAAAAGTGGATTGGTCGTGGAGGACCCGTACAGTGGCCACCCAGATCACCGGATTTAACAGCGCCAGACTTTTATTGTGTGGTTACATCAAAGGTGTTGTATTCCATGAACCGCCAACAACATGTGAAAACATGAAAGACGGCATAAGGGAAGCGTGCAGGGCTATAACCCTTCCTACGTTGGAAGCGACTGTACGAAACTTTGAAAAAAGAGTAAATATCTGTATTGGGAACAATGGCGGTCACTTTGAACACCTAATAAAACATTAAATCCCACCAAAATCTTGCTTTAATCTTACTAAAAATGTTGAACTATAAGTGACTTGAAAACCAAATCAAGGCCCAAAATTTAAGCATTTTATTCACAGAATACTTTTGATTCAACAACTGCATGTTTTCCATCTACTAGGAATTTCCCACCAACAAAATTTTTTTGGTGAACAATTATTCAAAAATGGTCAAGAGATATTTAAATTTGAGTTCAAAATGTCCATCTTAAATTTCAAAGATTCTCTCTCTGTCTCTCCCTCTCTGTCATATCTCACTTTTCTCACCCATTCACAATATGTGAAGGTCAGTTCATGAAGGTGAATTGCGTATTTTTCAAACATAGCCCTTGCCCTAACTTTACTTTGTCATTTTGATTTTCAATGCAAAATTAGGGGTTTCTTTGGAGTCAACAAACTTTGCACCCTTCCTCACCTACATGGGCGCTCATTTTAAGTGACTTGAGAATTTTTTAAGAATTAATTGTCTGCTCAACACTAGTTTTATATTTTATCGAAGAATGTCAAATGTATCAAATGTTGTCGATTACAGGGCCACCATTTGCAAATAACAAACAAATTCTCAGGTAAAACCTACCTAGTTTTTTTATGCTTTTTCTGCAATAAAAATTAGGGGTTCTTATTTAAGATTTTAAAGTCACCCCTATTATCCACCCCTTGGGAGTCTAGGGGTGAAATTTATGGAAGAATCGGACGTCCCCCTCGGAACCACAAAGCTTTTTATTCGGCAACCTTCTCGATTGGATGCACTCATTTTGAGATATTCCCCTGTTAAGATTAAAATGGGACACCCTGTATATTTATCATCCGTTATTTTATCATTGTTGTTCAGTTTAATCATTATTCATTTTATTTGTGTCATTGTATTTCTTTGTTCATTTATTTCATTCATTACATTTTTTTGTTCCTTTTTTTGTTGTTAATAAATTTGTGTTGTTTTTCAACAACCTTAATTTTACATAATAAAAGTGAGTGTCTTTTGGACTAGGATATCGGTAAGTTTATTTTGTTATTATTGTGTGTGTTTAAATACTGAGCTAATCGGAATGGTTACGGAGGGACGTTGTTTTTTTCTGCAGAACTCATGCTCGTTCAAATTATCTATTAAATTTAGCACAAATAGCAAGCGACGTCCCGCCTCCGAAAACACCACGATTTTTTCGAATAACTTACAGATCGTTGAGGTCATTTTAAGATACATCGTAATCGCGCGAAAAAAGAAAGTGTATCAAAGAAAATATTGCCGCTGTTGAGCAAAGTATCGAAGAAGATCAAACAATTACGATTCGGTACCGTGTGCACCAATTAGTGCACTTTTTGGATAATTTTAAGTAAAAATCTTAGTTTAGGATCATACAAGATGCAGAACGTATACGAATTGAAGCAGTCCGGCCAAATGTAAGAACTTTGGTATTTAAATGTTTGATATATTCCACTGTGTACCCTCTAACACAAGTATGGGCAACCTTTGCTTAGCTGAAAGCGTAATTTCGAAACTTAATTAGGTCGCGATCCGTAGGTAAGAAATAAGTAGGTAGTAGTGAATAAAAAGGCGATAAAAATTCACAAATTTTATTTATTAGAATTATAAAAGCATAATCAAACATATAAAAAGCAAATTAACAAAAAAAGATGGACAAATCAAATGAAAATTAATGAGAGACTTGAGTTTGAAGCTGAGAAACAAGATGACCAATAGTGGGGTCAATATCACTAGCACATAGAACATTAACATTAACATCTGTAAGTCGAGTACGATGGTTATTTTAATTAATGTTTATGATTGAAAAAAGCTGTTCACATTTATGTGTACGTGCTTCCGAATGTGTAATTTATTTTTCTCTCGGATGTAGATACTTTTCTTTGGAAAGGTATGTTCTGTAAAATTCGCTTAGTTTCACATCATCAAATTTAGACTTCAAATATGAGTCTTCTTGAAGCTTGAGGTGGAGCATCTTCCACATTACACTTACACGGATTTGCAAAAATATTTAAAGTGCTATTCATATTCTTAAAATCGGAAAACCGATAAGTGAATTGTTCTGACAGTAGTTTCAGGTCTTCAGCATAGCGAACGTAATTAATATTTTCATGACTGGATAATGTTACAAAATACAAACAGTTTTTTACTTCTCATCTGTGTTTCCCACAAGCGAATTTTGTTTTGAAAAGCTTTCAGAAGACTGTACAGCTGATTTACCAGTTGCCCGTGTTTTTGAAGCTTCAAGTTCAAATCGTTTAAGTGCTATGTTGGATCACAAATTTGCGGCAATGGTTTCTTCTTCATTTTCACAAAATCAGCTATTTCTTTTTTAAAAGGTAATAAAATCTGTTTAGTATTTTGCCTTTGCTTAGCCACCTCATTTCGCAATAGTATGTCACATCATCGTGTTCTGAAGAGAGGTCACCCAAAAATGCTATAAACTGGCGATGGTTAACGGGAGGGTAGCAAAGAAGTACTTACAAGAACGGTCGCCTAGATGTAGCTAAACTCCCATTTTCGACCGGCATTGGTGCAATAAATTATAGAGAGATTTGTAGTCTTTCAACAAAACCCATTTATTGTCCCCAATAATGTATTTATTAACCTTTGCGTTAGCCGTACCTGTTTTCTTTGGGCAATGAACTTGAATACCCTCAATAAAATTATAATCATTTTACAAACTTGTAGCTACCGAATCTGCAGGAGAGTAACCCCGCGCTCCAACCCCCACAGGTTGGAGCGCACAATATGCTAATTAATCATACCTGCTTTCTCTGGAGGGCAAAAATAATCTCTTTGGTATATTTTCTTCGAACCGATACTGATCCAGGTTTAGCTGATTTTTCTAGTGGAATTTCAATTTAATCTCTCTCTTCCACTATCCCACAAGTTGAACAATTTTAAATTACGAGTAGTAAACTTTTGTAGAAAATTGATTCTCAATAATATTCGTATTTTTCAATCTTACCTTTATACAATCAATTCGGTTGTTTCGTTAGTAAAAATAAATATTCAGTGATTTAAAAAAAAACGGCGCCCGTTTCGAAAAGCGCTCCCCATAGCGATATTTGAACAGATATCAATTATTTCTATTTAATTTGAAAAAATACAGGGTGGAAAACTTAACTGGAATAAATTCGGTATTTATGAAATGAGGAGTTCTAGAAAAAAATCCTCGGACCGGTCGATTTTTGTTCGTAATTGCGCACTTTTTAGGGTCTTCAAAACAAGTATGACGTCGCTAGCCTTTCACATACATTTGATAGTCATGTGAACACCCGGAAATTATAATTATTAATTAATTAATTAATTATTAATTATAAATTATAAATTATTTTATAAACCGTCAGGCAAGAATATATTTTAAAAAGCATTCGGTTTCTCGTCGATGGTGAAATTCGTTAGTTATTTGAGAAAAGAAAAACCATTATACAGCCCAACGAAGGGTCAGCTCATTTATGGCCTCCAATAAATCTTTGGTTCTTCGGACAAGTGACCGTTATATGACGACCGTATAAACGCCTACACAGAAACATTTTTTAATAAAATTGCTTACTAATATGCAAAGAATCTCAGCTATTTATTTACGGATTGCGATAAAATTGGCTTCAATTAAAGCGTAATTATTGTGTTTATGCTACTACAAAAAATGAACAATCTGCTGTAAAAATAAATTAGAAAAAGGTGGCAAAACGGTGAAAAACAATATATTTTTTTTTTAATTAAGAGCACAGAACTTCTTTACACATGATGTAAATTTTATAAAATTTACTCATGACATGTAACAATGCCATAGCTACAACTCTGTAAAATTTCGGTATTTTATATAAGCAATTACTCAAAATTCTTTGCATTAACCTTATTTCTTTGTTTAAAGTCAGAACTAATATTTTTTTGAATATACATAATTCTTATGACTAGGATAATAATATATGTTGGAGTCGTTAATTATTTATTTAAATAAAGTGTAAGGGATTGATTAAACAATGCATGAAATGCAGTGCTACCCTCCCCTTAAGACCGCGAGATCTAATGAAATTGATGGTGTATACTAAAACATCAATAACGTTCTCCAGTCGAATGGACTTAGAGCACAAGTTTTGTTGGTGAATAATGCAATGCAGAATTATTAAATCACTCTCTTGCACATTAATAGCGGCTGCTCTTTCCTTCTAAATTCCGATAAAACCATTTCGTAAACCGACCATTGAAGGGGCACCATATGTGCATACTTCAACTTATTTACACCACTGCAAACCATATTGCTCAAAAGTATTGCGCCTCGGCAAAAATATATTTTTCAGTAGTGGTCCCTTGTAGCGGCCGTAAAGCCAGTATAATTCCTCTGTCACTACAAATTCTTCATCAACACCTCGTATACAAATAGCTAGCTAGCTAACTGGGCTGTGTCAGATAAATCTGTACTCTCATCCAAAGCAATCTAAAATGCTTGAAAACCAGCGAATCTATCAGTCAATGCTTTTAAGATATCACTAACCACTATGTCTATACGTCGAACAACAGTACGTCGCGATAAGCTCACTTTCTAAAACTCTTTCTTCTTTTCTTGGCACAAAAGTTCTGCAACATCTACTAGGCACTTTTTAACAAACTCTATTTTGGAAGTGACTTTAAAAGTAGCTTTAACATGTCTAGATTTGTTTTTTTTTTTTCATAAAGGTTGACATCCCTGAGATTTCGCTTAAAAATGTCAAAAACCAAAGATTTTTAAATGGGATGATAGGTCAAAAGTGGTATCATTCAAAAGCTCTTTAATAAGCAACTTTTGAAGGAAAAATATTTTTTAACTGGCGTTGTTTTGAGTAATTTTGGATTAAAGTTACCCAATATCAATATCTCATGGCTATTTATTTGTGGATATTATTGCCAATTAGGTCTAGATATAATATTTAAAGAATTCTTAGATGAACCGATTATCAATTTGTTATAATCAATTATTTTAGGGTGTTTCTGCTCAGAATTTCCATTCAACTATGATCTGCTAATAAAAATTTGGGATTTCTGAATTAATTTTTTTGTGAATATCACTGCCAGTTAGGTCTAGATACAATATCCAAGGAGTTCTCACTTGTACCAATCAGCAATTTGTTATAAACAATTATTTCAGCGTTTTTTTTTTCATTCAACTATGATCTGCTAATAGAAATTTGAGAGTGCGGGATTTATTTCTTTAGCTTGCAAAATGCTCTACCAGATGCCGCTAAAATGTCGATTTTTAAAATTTTAGACATATGCTGTTTCTAAAATCAAAGCCTCAATTATAATAACTCCAATAATTTCAAAGTATTTCAAATGAAACAAATAAAAACAGTTGTATGTATGTCCATTAAAATTAAAATCGTGAATATTTATCCAGTTTACTTGTCTACTGTAATTCAATGCCCATTCATTCTCCCTACGTGATTTAGTAATATATTACGTCACGAGAAGAGCAAGATCCACGCAGCGGCGAGTGCAGTATTCCGCGAGTATGTAATTGCCATACCACTCGAGAAACGTACGATACTTTACCTGCGCGCAAACAAAATAAACAATGAGCATGAAAGAACATTTCATTATTTTATTATTTATTCAATAATTGTTGACATTTGACATGACATTGATAAGAACTAAATTACTACGTGATCAATATACATCAAAGAAATGTCATTTGGTTGTGCGGTAATCAATCAGCTGTTAGCATGTAATATACTTGTCAAAGGTATTACGTGCATGTGTAGGTAATGTCAATCATACGCGGCAAGATGACAGTGTGGTATGATGCGGTTACTAGATAGGTCGTAGGTAAACAAACAAACAACGCACTTGTCATTTATATTATTCACTGCGATCAAATTTTGCACTAATAACCAATAAATAATCAAAACTACTTCCAGCAAAATTTGCTCTATAAGCGTCATCATCAGACCCAAGAGACACACTACCAGCGAGAATTGGCCCTCTTAATTAGAAAAAAACTGGGAATATTCAAGAAACGGGGAAATACCCTGCGAAGCGCAATTTAATGGTTTTGTGCAGTCCATAACAACCCATATTATACATTGTTGTTTATAAATGGGCATTTCCATGTCAAATCAACACACTTCCAATTTTATTTTTAATTCTGTTCACTAATTGCCTTTATACAGGGCGATTCTTGACTACGCATAATTGCAAGTATTTACAGTTGGTGATGTGGAAAATTAAAAAAAAAATAACAAAAGTTGTTATTAAGAGAAATAACGAATTAATTATGTGACAAACTAAAGTATCACAATAAGTATTCAAATTGATTTCCTTCGTTTTCAATGCACAACTGAACACATGGCGTAAACCAGTGTAACGTGCCGTTGTATAGGCAATACCGTAAACCTCTATATCCTATCATAGACAACCCAGTGTACTCCTCTTCCTATTATAAAATATATACATTTTCCCCTGCATGCTTGTCCTCATTTTCCACCTCCAATCTTTTATTTTACCTCCTTTATTTTCGAGTTTTTCACCAAATCCATCACTATATAAACCGGTTACACTCGTTTCCAGGCAGACAGCGCATCTCAGTGATTGACACGAGTTCCGTTGAGGCCTAGTGATTGTTACGGGTCACGTTTACAGTCTGAAGCCGAAGTCCGACCATATCGACCAGATTAGGGTAAGCCGAGACGGCGTTGTGCCGCTACCCCACCGCCCGCCGTACATTGTTTAGTGAGAATATTTATTTATGTTAATTTGTATTATCTTTTATTTTATTTACTCTTATTATTCGAATTTGTGTTTAATTTACGGCAAGTGCAGAAGGCATTGTGTCTCTGGCTCTCCGTCTGTTGTATTTCAGCATTGTATATATTTACTGTAAACATTGAATAAAGAAATTATTATTTTGTTTTATATACTCATGTTTTGGACTGATTATTTATTTAATGTATTTTAAGAATAAATAAAAATTAATTCTTTGTTTCCGTCTACACTTCGGTGTAGGTGCGCCCGAGTTAAAGAAGACCAACCTTTTACACCCATCTCCACTGAGCACACGAAAATAGGGTTACAAACTGGCGCCCGGGCAGGGACTTAATCTACTCAGGGTAGTAAGAGGTTCAAAGGGTGTTTTAATTAAGCATTACAATGGGCAAGAAAACCTGCAAGTCTTTTACAGCTGGCGCTTTCACTCTAGCAGACCTGGAGGAAGTGGAAAACCTAGTAGCAGAATTGAGGATGGCCAATCTGTCCACCGGCGGGTCCTTGCAGGAATCAAGAGAGCGGCTCTCGGAGCATTTTCGAACCCGACTGGCCATTGAATCAACAGGATGTCACATCCATGCCAACTTTGAATAAGAACACTGGTCGACCGTACATTGAGTACATTCTAGCATGTTCGGTGTTACATAAAACTCTCTGTATGTATAAATTTCTTTTTCCCTACATCCCTATCCTAAAATAATACTAAATTTCTACCTCCAAACTTTTATTCCACCTCCTTTATTTTCGAGTTTTTCACCAAATCCATCTCTATATAAACCGGTTACACTTGCCTCCAGGCAGACGGCGGATCTCAGTGATTGTTCGTGTTCAAGTTCCGTTGAGGTCTAGTGATTGTTACGGGTCACGTCTACAGTTCGAAGCCGAAGCCCGACCAGATAAGTGTAAGCCGAGACGGCGTTGTGCCGCTACCACACCGTCCGTCGTACATCGTTAGGTGACAATATTTATTTATGTTAATTTGTATTATCTTTTATTTTATTTACTCGTATTATTTGAATTTGTGCTTAATTTACGGCACGCGCAGAAGGCATTGTGTCTCTGGCTCTCCGTCAGTTGTATTTCAGCCTTGTATATATTTATTGTAAAAAAATGAAAAAAGAATTATTATTTTGTTGTATTTACTCATGTCTTGGACTGATTATTTATTTAATGTATTTTGAGAATAACTAAAAATAATAATTAATCACTTTGTATCCGTCTTTACTTTGGTGTAGTGGCGCCCGAGTTAAAGAACACCAACCTCTCCACGGAGCACACGAAAATAGGGTTACACCACCATGTTGCCGATTTAACTCAGTAGCAGCATGTATACGATTTTACAACTCTATCTCAGTATTCACTTCGGTTGAGCTCACCAAACTTTTAAAGGATCCCCAAAAATAAAATTCAAGAGGATTTAGATCAGGCGACCTAGGAGGCTAAGCAGTTGTACCTCCACGACCTAATTTTTCTTTTACAAATCTCTAATTTGGCAACTAGTGACAGAGAATGACAGATACAATTCAAGGCAATTGCGATAATTTCATCAGTTCACCAATCTCAACATTACTAATTCGTTAACTCTGTTAATACAAAAATTTGACTAAACTTAGGGTCTGAAAACTGATTTAAAAATAAAAATATCTCGATTTCAATGTTACACATAAAGTTTTGGCTAATGTATAGAATATACATGGTCGATTTTGACAGGTTCGCGCATGCGCAGCAACACCCACTCCAGTGGTTCTCAACATGTGGATATATGTGTGTGATGGTATGATTGTGTGTGTCTTTTAAATAAACAACATTTTTACAATGGCCGACTAAATCTGACAAATTGTCAAAAACTTTGTACGTTCGGCACACGTTACACCGAATCAAACGCTCAGATGGGTCAAACCTCATCTCATCCATAATAATGTCCTGAGTGTATTTTTTCGACCAATAGTACGACAGTAGGAATACTTCGCCCATGGACATTTTGGACTCCTCAAACCAACTCCCGTTTTGTACACTTTTGTTCAGGTCCACCCCATTAATTGATTTACTGCATCGCCAATTGAACCCATCAATGCACTTCGCACGTCCAGAGAGTATCATTTCTCGATGACATTTTGGGAATTTATAGCTAGTAGCTATCAACCGCATGGATGAAAATGTTTAATTATTTCCATTGGGGTTTGATCAATAATCCTGTGCACACAACGGAGATTTGTGTTGTTGTTTGCTATCAACGCTATTCAAACAGCAACGAACACAGTAACAAACAAACACAGTAACAACGAACACAGTAACGACGAACACAGTAACGACGAGCACAGTAACAAAAACGAAGATAGAACTCAGGAACTCCGAACAGCAACCGATGATAACGATAAACATAGTAACAAAACACTGGAACTTCAAACAGCAAACGATGATCGACGAACACAGTAACAAAAACAACGATAAAACGCAGGAACTCCAAACAGTAAGCGATGATAACGACGAACACGGTAATAAAAACAACGATAGAACACAGGAACTTCAAACAGCAAAAGATGATTACAAGGAACGCAAAAATAAATACCACGATATAAATACGCTGGAACTACTTGCGGGTTGGAGTTTGTTGTTAACGCAATGGCAATAACAAAAATGACAAAACTACGATAAAAACAAAACACAATCCAAAGGCGACTTGCAGAAATATCAAATACCTTGAAAATACACAGATTTAAAGAGGTTGACTTTAATTAAAGAGATTGAATAGAATCAAAGAGGTAGACTAATCAAAGAATAACTACAATTGGCTAAATTCCAAATTTCTGTCAGCGGCCGAAAAGATTTATTGGATATCCACTGGTTTGGGATATTATTTACTCTCAAAATATACCACAGCAAAGAGATTGGACTTGTTCTTTTCGTGAGTTATTTTTGTGCTTGTTTCTTTAAAGATAATATAAGAACGTATAGTAAGCAATAATCCCACCAGGGGTCGCGCTTTACGGTGGTAACTTTGAAATACATTCTATTTAATTTTAATACACTTTAAACAACTGTAGGTTCTATTCAATTAAATTAATAATATAATAACTTTAACACTATTTAGGTACATGCATGTTTCTCACATACTGTTGGTGTTTATGAAAAGAATCGATTTGTTGAAAATTGATAAAAAATATAATACAGAAGAATTTAAGTGTGAAAAATAAAAAGGATTTTGAGACTGACTAATAAACCATAAAGGCTTGATGAATTTTACATTTCTACTAGTTTGTGGCTTAAGTAGAAGATATCAAATTGAATACATTGCTTAAGTATCTTTGCACACGCTAGCGATTTTACATACTTCTAGGTTAGGTTAGGTGAGGTTAGTAGAAAGGTTTGCAATATAATAAATTGTGCAAGTCATTTTGCCTGTTCCACATACTTCTAGGTAAGGTTGGGTTAAGAGAAAGGTTTGCAATAGAATAAATAGCTTCTGTCTCTTTGGGCACGGTGCCTATTCCACGTACTTCTAGGTTAGGTTAGGTTAGATTAAGAAAAATGTTTTTAATAGAATAAACTACTTATCTCCTTGCAAGCTAACACTTATCAGGTAAGGGATACAAAGCAACAGTATGTTTGCACATGTTAGCGACTTTACATACTTATGTTAGATTAGTGTAAAGGTTTGCAATGGAATACATTATTTTTTGTTTATAAATAACCTTAAAATGTAAGTAAGTAAGTATATTCGTATTATTTTTTAAGCTTATTTTTTTTATCAAATTCAAAGCAAAATTCCTTTATAACTGAGCAGTGGTGAAATTAATAGGAACTGTGTGTGGTTAAAACATAATTAGTAAAGAATTAGACCAGGAACGGCGAATATAACCTTCCAAAAAAACCTTTATTTCGGATACAATTTGTGAGCGAAATGTAAGTGTGAAACTAGTGTTTACGCTTTATTTTTATTAATACAAACGGGATCAACTGCGTAGATATTCGTATTTGTATTTGTAACTTGGAATAAATATGAGTGTAGGCAGTATATTCATGATTTATCAAAAACGTAAATATCAAACGGTAAGTCCGATTTCGTAAAAAACACTATTCCGGGGTATATTTTAAGCTTAAATAACACACCTAAAACCATCAAATATCCATATTATTTTTTTCGGCAAAATATCGATAAAAAAAATAAAAAGGTCAAAACTATAAATTAGATATTCCAATGTTCCCATCGCCACCGAATGCCGTTGTGTGAAAACATGAGCTTCGACAGAACAACAATAGTACGAGGGGGTATATCAGGCCACTCATTAGAGAAAACCCATAAGAAATCCGTGCAGATAAAATTTTTGGTGAGTGGTTAAAAAATCAATGTCGAAATTCCTTTTATACTGGGCTTACGTTCCAAAGCCCGAATGGCCCGGCCCCCTGGATAGTTCAATCCTGACGTACGAACACACGCCCGGCACAACGAGACCATTCGCGACGCTCAAAAATGTCGATTATCAAAGTTACAAATATTCATTTTTTTTTTTAATTGTAGAAGTTTCATTTTTGACATTTGATTTTTTATCTTAAAGCACACACACACATATACACCATCACACAGATCCATATAAATAATCTGTTAAGAACCACTGAAGTGGGTGCATGGAAACCATAAAAACGTATCAAAAATAGAGTATGTACCCGGTTCTAAACATTCACCAATTTTTCTTTTAGGTATACGTTACGATTTTTCAATGTAAATTTGTAAAAATTCGTTGATTTGTTAAAATATTTCAATTTGAAGCTTCTAACGAGTGTTTCCAATACCAGATTAAGCTTAAAGTAAAATTTTCAGGCGTTTCTAAACTCGAAATTTTACTTTATGCACCACGCGTATAAAACACTGGATTTAAACAAAGTTTAAAACATACGTCGATAGCATACTGCTTTATTAGCATATTATAAACTTCACAATATTTCAGTGTATTATACGCGTGGTGCATGAAGTAAAATTTCGAGTTTAAAAAAGCTTTAAAATTTGGTTTAGTCGCTCCGCTTAGCTAAACTCGAAATTTTACTTCATGCTTAATCTGGGAGTAGAGAACACTCGTTTATAGCTTCAAAATGAACTCTTCTAAAAAACAATGAATATCTAAAGGTTTACAGCATATACGATGTAATTCGGATATGTATACTTAAAAGAAAAACTCTCTGTGTAAAGTTCATTATTCTAGGAGATACAATACTCAATACATAAGCTCAAAGAAATATGACTTTCGCGATCGCGCCTTGCGCTTTGCCAACAGTTCAAAAAAGTGTGTTGTAACATGTAAATTTAACCACACATAATTCACAATAAGAAATGCCATTTATAATGTATGAAAAAATACATATAGAAATTCAAGAAATTATTGTTAAAAGTATGTAACCTCTGAAAATACCCCTAAAAGGTTGTCTTCCCTAAACGTCCCCCTAAACAATAATAAAAACCCTAATTTTAGGGGAAACTCCCTAAGTTGGCAACACTGACAAAATCGGCTCCGTCAACTTGGCCCCCTTGGCCCCACTTTCGATTTTTTGGAAAAACCATTGCGCAGAAAAGCCCTTAGCTAGCGCAAGCAAGCACAGCAAAAATTAGACAAAGCACACAAAAGGTGAAAAAGTTATAGAGGTTTCAAATGTGGGGGGCTAAGTTGACGTTTGCCCCACACTTTAGATTTTTTAACTTTTTTATATGATTTGGTTTCTTAAGAGCTAGCGCTAGCTAGCACAACCAATTTTAGAGCTAGCACAACCCCAACAACCCCTTAAAAATACAAAATTAGTTTGTACCCCAGCGCCCCACTTTAATATTCTTTGATTATTTCTAAGGGAATCTGCAGCTTAGAGCTAGCGCAGGCAGAATATACAAAAAATATTTAGAAAAAGAAAATGGTTAAAAAGATATTTCCATTTTAAATATCAACCGCGAGCTTTTAAATCCTGTATGCGTAATTCCATCTATGTATTTAAATTATTATGCTAAATGCGCATTTTCTAACAAATCACAATAATGCAACGCATTTGTTGTTCAAAAAATTGCTTTAAAATGCTGTGATCAGAAAAGCAAGCACATTAAAGACAGTGGCGTAGTGAGTGATTAATGACTAACTCTCGAATAATTTAAAATGTAATAACTCCACCAAATACTAACAGATTTCAAAAATTCTTTCAAATTATAAATCACCAATGCATTAGTAATAAATGCTGTGACCGAGAGAGCTAGCACAAGAAAGACAGTAGCGTAGTGAGTTATCAATATTTGACCCTCGCATAATTTAAACTGTAATAACTCCACCAACTAGCAATAGATTTCAAAAATTCTATCAAATTATAAATCACGAATGCATTGGTAAAAAATGCTGTGACCAAGAGAGCTAGCACTAAAAAGACAGTGGCATAGTGAGTAATCAATATATAACCCTAGAATAATTTAAAATGTAATAACTCCACCAAATACCAACAGATTTAAAAAATTCTTTCAAATTATAAATCACCAATGCATAAGTAATAAATGCTGTGACCAAAAGAGCTAGCACAAGAAAGACAGTGACGTAGTGAGTAATCAATATTTAATCCTCGAATAATTTAAAAAGGAATACCTCCATCAAATATCAACAGATTTCAAAAATTCTTTCAAATTATAAATCACCAATGCATTAGTAATAAATGCTGTGACCAAAAAAGCTAGCACAAAAAACACAGTAACGTAGTGAGTAATCAATATTTAACCCTTGAATAATTTAAAATATAATAACTCCAACAAATACAAACAAATTTCAAAAATTCTTTCAAATTACAAATCACCAAAGCATTTGTAATAAATGCTGTGACCGAGAGAGCTAGCACAAGAAAGACAGTGGCATAGTGAGTAATCAATATTTAACCCTCGAATCATTTAAAATGTAATAACTCCACAAAATACTAACAGATTTAAAAAAATTATATTAAATTATAAATCACCAATGCATTTTTAATAAATGCTGTGACCAAAAGAGCTAACACAAGAAAGACAGTGGCGTAGTAAGTTATCAATATTTAACCCTCGAATAAGTTAAAATATAATAACTCCACCAAATACCAACAGATTTCAAAAATTCTTTTAAATTATAAATAACCAATGCATTAGTATTAAACGCTGTGACCAAAAGAGCTAGCACAAGAAAGACAGTGGCATAGTAAGTAATCAATATTTAACCCTCGAATAATTTAAAATGTAATAACTCCACCAAATACCAACAGATTTCAAAAATTCTTTCAAATTATAAATCACCAATGCATTAGTAATAAACGCTGTAACCGAGAAAGCTAGCACAGGTAAAACAGTGGTTTCAAGTTATAAAATCACTTACGCATAGGTAATAAATCATGTGACCAAGAGAGTTAGCACAAGAAAAACAGTAGCGTAGTGAGTTATCAATATTTAACAGTCGAATAATTTAAAATGAAATAACCACCAAATACTAACAGATTACAAAAACTTTTTTAAATTATAAATCACTAATGCATTAGGAATAAACGCTGTGACCGAGAGAGCTAGCACAAGAAAGACAGTGGCGTAGTGAGTAATCAATATTTAACTCTCGAATAATTTAAAATGTAATAACTTCGCCAAATACTACCAGATTTTAAAAATTCTTTTAAACTATAGATCATCAATGCATTAGTAATAAATGCTGTGACCGAGAAAGCTAGTAAAAGGAAGACAGTGGCGTAGTGAGTAATCAATATTTAACCCTCAAATAATTTAAAATGTAATAACTCCACTTCTTACAAATTATAAATTACCAATGCATTAGTAATAAATGCTGTGACCAAGAGAGCTAGCACAAGGGAGACAGTGGTGTAGTGAGTAATTAATATTCAACACTCGAATAATTTAAAATGTAATAACTCCACCAAATCCCAACAGATTTCAAAAATTCTTTTACATTCTAAATCACGAATGCATTAGTAATAAACGCTGTGACCGAGAGAGTTAGCACAAGAAAGACAGTTGAGTAGTGAGTAATCAATATTTAACCCTCGAATAATTTAAAAAGTAATAACTCCACCAAATACTAATGCATTTCATAAATTCTTTTAAATAATAAATCACCAATGCATTGGTCATAAATGCTGTGACAAAGAGAGCTAGCAAAAGGGAGACAGTGGCGTAGTGAGTAATCAATATTTAACCCTCGAGTAATTTATAATTCAATAACTCCACTAAGTACTAACAGATTTCAAAAATTCTTTCAAATTATAAATCACCAATTCATTGGTAGTAAATGCTGTGACAAAGAGAGCTAGCACAAGGGAGACAGTGGCGTAGTGAGTTTTCAATATTTGAAATAATTGAAAATTTAATACCTACTAACTACCAACAGATTTCAAAAATGCTTTGAAATTATAAATCACTAATGCATTTGTAATAAATGCTGTAACCAAGAGAGCTAGCACTAGAAAGACAGTGGCGTAGTGAGTTATAATATTAAACCCTCGAATAATTTAAAATGTAATAACTCCACTAAATACTAACAGATTATAAAAATTCTTTTACATTACAAATCATCAATACATTGGCAATAAATGCTGTGGCCGAGAGAGCTAGCACAAGAATGACAATGGCGTTGTGAGTTATCAATATTTAACCCTCAAATAATTCAAAATGTAACAACTTCACCAATTACTAACAGATTTAAAAAATTCATTCAAATTATAAATCACCAATGCATTAGTAATAAACGCTGTAACCGAGAAAGTTAGCACAGAAAAAACAGTGGCGTAGTGAGTAATCAATATTTAACCCTCCAATAATTTAAAATGTAATAACTTCACAAAATACTAACAGATTTGAAAACGTCTTTTAAATTATAAATCAAAAATGCATTAGTAATAAATGTTGTGACCGAGAAAGCTAGCACAAGAAAGACAGTAGCATAGTGAGTTGTCAATATTTATCCCTCGAATAATTTAAAATGTAATAACTCCACCAAATACCAACAGATTTCAAAAATTCTTTTAAATTTTAAATCACTTACGCATTGGTAATAAATCCTGTGACCAAGAGAGCTAGCACAAGAAAAATAGTAGAGTAGTGAGTTATCAATATTTAACCCTCGAATAATTTAAAATGAAATAACTCCACCAAATACTAACAGATTACAAAAACTCTTTTAAATTATAAATCACTAATGCATTAGGAATAAACGCTGTGACCGAGAGAGCTAGCAAAAGAAAGACAGTGGCGTAGTGAGTAATCAATATTTAACTCTCGAATAATTTAAAATGTAATAACTTCACCAAATACTAACAGATTATAAAAATTCTTTTAAATTATAGATCATCAATGCATTAGTAATAAATGCTGTGACCAAGAAAGCTAGCAAAAGAAAGACAATGGCGTAGTGAGTAATCAATATTTAACCCTCAAATAAGTTAAAATGTAATAACTCCACCAAATACTAGCAGATTTAAAAAATTCTTCCAAATTATAAATTACCAATGCATTAGTAGTAATAAATGCTGCGACTAAGAGAGCTAGCACAAGGGAGACAGAGGCGTAGTGAGTTATTAATATTCAACACTCGAATAATTTAAAATGTAATAACTCTACCAAATCCCAACAGATTTCAAAAATTCTTTTAAATTATAAATCACGAATGCATTAGTAATAAACACTGTGACCGAGAGAGTTAGCACAAGAAAGACAGTTGAGTAGTGACTAATCAATATTTAACCCTCGAATAATTTAAAAAGTAATAACTCCACCAAATACTAATGCATTTCATAAATTCTTTTAAATAATAAATCACCAATGCATTGGTCATAAATGCTGTGACAAAGAGAGCTAGCAAAAGGGAGACAGTGGCGTAGTGAGTAATCAATATTTAACCCTCGAGTAATTTAAAATTCAATAACTCCACTAAATACTAACAGATTTCAAAAATTCTTTTAAATTATAAATAACCAATTCATTGGTAGTAAATGCTGTGACAAAGAGAGCTAGCACAAGGGAGACAGTGGCGTAGTGAGTTATCAATATTTGAAATAATTGAAAATGTAATAACTACTAAATACCAACAGATTTCAAAAATGCTTTCAAATTATAAATCACTAATGCATTTGTAATAAATGCTGTAACCAAGAGAGCAAGCACTAGAAAGACAGTGGCGTAGTGAGTTATAATATCAAACCCTCGAATAATTTCAAATGTAATAACTCCACTAAATACTAACAGATTATAAAAATTCGTTTACATTACAAATCATCAATACATTGGCAATAAATACTGTGGCCGAGAGAGCTAGCACAAGAATGACAATGGCGTTGCGAGTTATCAATATTTAACCCTCAAATAATTTAAAATGTAACAACTTCACCAATTACTAACAGATTTAAAAAATTCATTCAAATTATAAATCACCAATGCATTAGTAATAAATGCTGTAACCGAGAAAGCAAGCACAGGAAAAACAGTGGCGTAGTGAGTAATCAATATTTAACCCTCCAATAATTTAAAATGTAATAACTTCACCAATTACTAACAGATTTGAAAACGTCTTTTAAATTATAAATCAAAAATGCATTAGTAATAAATGTTGTGACCAATAAAGCTAGCACAAGAAAGACAGTAGCATAGTGAGTTGTCAATATTTAACCCTCGAATAATTTAAAATGTAATAACTCCACCAAATACCAACAGATTTCAAAAATTCTTTTAAATTTTAAATCACTTACGCATTGGTAATAAATCCTGTGACCAAGAGAGCTAGCACAAGAAAAATAGTAGAGTAGTGAGTTATCAATATTTAACCCTCGAATAATTTAAAATGAAATAACTCCACCAAATACTAACTGATTACAAAAACTCTTCTAAATTATAAATCACTAATGCATTAGGAATAAACGCTGTAACCGAAAGAGCTAGCAAAAGAAAGACAGTGGCGTAGTGAGTAATCAATATTTATCTCTCGAATAATTTAAAATGTAATAACTTCACCAAATACTAACAGATTATAAAAATTATTTTAAATTATAGATCATCAATGCATTAGTAATAAATGCTGTGACCAAGAAAGCTAGCAAAAGAAAGACAGTGGCGTAGTGAGTAATCAATATTTAACCCTCCAATAATTTAAAATGTAATAACTCCACCAAATACTAACAGATTTCAAAAATTCTTCCAAATTATAAATTACCAATGCATTAATAATAAATGCTGCTACCAAAAGAGCTAGCACAAGGGAGACAGAGGCGTAGTGAGTTATTAATATTCAACACTCGAATAATTTAAAATGTAATAGCTCCACCAAATACCAACAGATTTCAAAAATTCTTTTAAATTAAAAATCACGAATGCTTTAGTAATAAACGCTGTGATCGAAAGAGTTAGCACAAGAAAGACAGTGGAGTAGTAAGTAATCAATATTTAACCCTCGAATAATTTAAAAAGTAATAACTCCACCAAATACTAATGCATTTCAATTTTTCTGTCAAAGACAGCTCAATTTAACTTGTTACAGTTTTACATATGCACAATCATTTATCGATTTGTAGCATCATTGGTTTGCCTGGACCACATCGGACTTCGGAGGAGAGTGTATGAGGAGACATGGGTGGTGGCGAAAGTGGGGAAGGAGGTGTCGGGGTGTTTTAGAACGTGGGAGGGTTTGAGGCAGGGGTGCCCGCTGAGCCCGATGCTCTTTAATGTATATGTGAGTGAATTGGAAGAGGTGATGAGGAAAGGGCAGGCGGGGGGAGTGGTGATGGGTGAAAGGAAGGTATGGATGCTGGCGTATGCGGATGATGTGGTGTTGGTTGCAAGAGAGTATGAAGGGATGAAAGAGATGTTGAAGAGAGTGGAGAGGTTTATGGATAAAAGGGGAATGAATGTGAATGTAGGGAAAACGAAGTGGGTAAAGTTTAGAAATAAAGGGAGGGAGGGGAAGGTGAAAGAATTGGAGTGGAAGGGGGTAGTTATTGAGAGGGTGAAGAGTTTCAAGTATTTGGGGTTTTGGTTTAAAGGAACGGGAGGGTATGAGGAGCATGTGAGGTGGGTGCAGGGTAAGGCGAGGAAGGCGTGGGGAATGGCGTGGGGCAAGTGGGGGAAGTGGATGGGGAACAATGTGACGGTGGCGTGTAAGATATGGGATGCGTGTGTAAGAACGGTGCTAATGTATGGAGTAGAAGTGTGGGGGACGAGAGGGTACGAGGTGATAGAGAGGGAGCAGATGTGGTTCCTGAAGCACATGTTGGGGGTGGAAAGGTCCACACCGAGTCACATAGTGCTTCAGGAGACCAACAGAGAGAGGCTAGAGTGGGAGGCAATGGTGAGGGTGGTGAGGTACGAGATGAGATTGTGGGAACTGGATGAGGAGAGATTGGTGAAGGATGTATGGGTGACGAGTGTGGGTGAGGGTAGATGGAGGGGGGAGAGGAGGAAAATGTATGAGAGGGTAGGGCTGTCGGAGGCGAAGGTAATGGAATGGCTAGGAAATGGGGTGAAGATGGATGAGTGGGTGAGGGGGAAAGGGAAGGAGGTGGAAGGGCAGGAAAGGCAAGGGTGTATTGAGAGAAGTCAGTATAATGATATGTATGGGAGGTGGCAGGTGTATGGGAGGGTGCCGAAGTATTTGATAAGGAAGGGATGGGGTAGAGAGGATAGGGTAATTGTGGCAAGGGCGAGGTGTGGATCGGAGGAGAGAGGAAGGAAAGTATGGATGGGGGAAGAATATGGAAGGTGTGTGTTGTGTGGACAGGGGAGGGATACGTGGGGACACTTGGCGGAGGAATGTGAGGGGTTGAAAGAGGAGTGGCTGGGAGCGAAAGGGAATAGAAGGGTAGTGGAGTGGATGAGGGAGGATGGGAGCGGGGTAAGGACGTTGGAAAAGCTAGGGAGGGAGAGGGAAAAGAAAAGGAAGGGTAAGAGGGATACGGGAGGGTAATGAGATAAGCTAATGTAAAGGTAAATGTAATGCAAAGTGTAGAGATATGCCAATAAAGGTCTTTTTTTTTTACTAATGCATTTCAAAAATTCTTTTAAATAATAAATCACCAATGCATTGGTCATAAATGCTGTGACAAAGAGAGCTAGCAAAAGAGATACAGTGGCGTAGTGAGTAATCAATATTTAACCCTGGAGTAATTTAAAATTAAATAACTCCACTAAATACTAACAGATTTCAAAAATTCTTTCAAATTATAAATCACCAATGCATTGGTAATAAATGCTCTGACAAAGAGAGCTAGCACAAGAGAGACAGTGGCGTAGTGATTTATCAATATTTGAAATAATTGATAATGTAATAACTACTAAATACCAACAGATTTCAAAAATGCTTTCAAATTATAAATCACTAATGCATTTGTAATAAATGCTGAAACCAAGAGAGCTAGCACTAGAAAGACAGTGGCGTAGTGAATTATTAATATTAAACCCTCGAATAATTTCAAATGTAATAACTCCACTAAATACTAACAGATTTTAAAAATTCGTTTACATTACAAATCATCGATACATTGGTAATAAATGCTGTGGCCGAGAGAGCTAGCACAAGAATGACAATGGCGTAGTGAGTTATCAATATTTAACCCTCAAATAATTTAAAATGTAACAACTTCACCAATTACTAACAGATTTAAAAAATTCATTCAAATTATAAATCACAAATGCATTAGTAATAAACGCTGTGACTGAGAGAGCTATCACAAGAAAGACAGTGGCGTAGTAAATAATTGATGCTAAAGCTTCGAATAATATAAAATGTAATAACTTTATCAAACGCAAACAGATTTAAGACATTGTTTAAAATTATGATTTACCAACGCATTGGTTATAAATGATGTGACTGAGAAAGGAAGCACAAAAAGACCCGAACAGAATTTAAAAATTCTTTCAAATTATAGTGGCGTAGTAAGTGATTTTATATTAACCCTCGAATAATTTAAATATAGTAATTTTTAACAAACATGAGTTTTAAGTTTATTTTTTAGCAAATTATAAAAGTAAGTTAAATTATTGGTACATGTAAATAATTTAGGCATCTGAAGCGTGGATATTTTAATTTTAATAAACACTGATTATATCTTTTAAGTGATATTTTGCAGATTTTTCTAAAATAAATATTTTCATTTAGGTTTTGTTGGTTTACTTTTACATGACACTTTTAATTTTATAAAGTTAAGTATTTTCGGGATTGTAATGAATTTTGTTTTTTTCGTGACATGCTCACATTATTTAAAAGAACAAATATTATTTAATGTAGTACACACAATTTTATAATGTGATTTTTTAAACATATTTTAACTAATGATTTCTTTAATTTTTAAAGATCCTAACTTCAAGTGCAATTAATAATAGATTTTGGCATTTTTCGAAAGGATAATGTTTGTTTAATGTCTACATTTCATTTTATAAACGTATCTACAATGTTACATGTTATGATTTAAAACTTAATATTTCTCTAAAATGTCGTCCATAGTCATAATTTCTTAGAGAAGGCAGCAATGCAATTTTATTACATTATGGAATTGTATCTTCAGTTTTTTTAATATTATTATCTGCTTTAGGATCCCCACTCACTTCAGGTGGTAAATGTTTTCTATGATTATTTACAAAATCGTATTATTTCTTTAAAAAGTAGCTCCAATGAATGGTAATATAAAGGGTAAGATCTTCAAAGCCCATTATAGTGAAATAGGCATATCTAGCTATCTTATAAACAAATACATCTAGCCATTCTATTCTAGATTTAGCTGTCTTTCTTGTGCTTGCTCCCCCCGTAACAGCATTAACAATGCATTGTGATTTATAATTTGAAAGAATTTTGGAATCTGTTGATATTTGGTGATGTTATTACATTTTTAATTATTCGAGGGTTAAACATTGATCACTCACTACGCCACTGTTTTTTTGTGCTTGCTCTCTCGGTCACAGCATTCATTAACAATACATTGGTGATTTATAATTTGAAAGAATTATGGAAATCTGTTGGTGTTTGGTCGAGTTATTACATTTTAAATCATCAGAGCGTTAAATATTGATCACTCACTACGCCACTGTCTTTCTTGTGCTTGTTCTTCCGGCCACAGCATTTATAAACAATGCATTGGTGATTTATGATTTGAAAGAATTTTTAAAATGTTGGTGTTTGGTCGAGTTATTACATTTTAAATTATCCGAGCGTTAAATATTGATCACCCACTACGCCACTGTCTTTCTTGTGCTTGTTATTCCGGTCACAGCATTTATAAACAATGCATTGGTGATTTATGATTTGAAAGAATTTTTAAAATCTGTTGGTGTTTGGAACCGATGAGAAGTTAGCCATAAATTTTTCAGCCATAAATGGTGGTAACCCTATTAAATTTATAAATTGCAAAAACCGATATTTTACTCATACATAGCGCTAACCATTGAATTGCATTGTGTAATAGGAGTACATATTAACTATTTAAGACATTTCATTAGCACTTTTGATGTAAAAAGTGAAACTTGTATTGATATTTGATCAAGCGATCTCAGGCTATTATACAACGAAAAATCTCTGTCTTAGGCCTACCTTTGGGGGTTGTTACTGAATTGTCCTATACTTAGGAAGAGTTGACAAGCAATTTTAAGCAATAACATTTTAGTGGCTTAATACTGAAAAAATATGATTATATTATAACATAGTTGAGCGATGCCGATTACATTATTTTCAAAGTGAAAAATAAATGTATTAGGCCTACCTTTGGGGGTGGTGGCTGATTTGCCCTTTATTTGAAAAGGGTTTAAAAGCAATTTTACGCAATAAAATTTTAGTGGCATCCTAAGACTGAAAAATAACGTTTATTTTATGAAATAGTGAAACGTTGCCGATTTCATTATTTTCAAAGTGAAAAATGAATGTAATAGGCCTACCTTTGTGGGTGGTAGCTGATTCGCCCTGTATTTAGGAAGGGTTAAAGAGCAATTTTAAGCAATAAAATTTTAGTGGCATCCTAAGACTGAAAAATTACGCTTATTTTATGAAATAGTGAAACGAAACCGATTACATTATTTTCAAAGTGAAAAATGAATGTAATAGGCCTACCTTTGGGGGTGGTAGCTGATTTGCCCTGTATTTAGGAAGGGTTGAAGAGCAATTCTAAGCAATAAAATTTTAGTGGCATCCTAAGACTGAAAATTTAGGCTTATTTTATGAAATAGGGAAAAGAAACCGAATACATTATTTTCAAAGTGAAAAATGAACGTAATAGGCCTACCTTTGAGGGTGGTTGCTGATTTGCCCTGTATTTAGGAAGGGTTGAAGAGCAATTCTAAGCAATAAAATTTTAGTGGCATCCTAAGACTGAAAATTTAGGCTTATTTTATGAAATAGGGAAAAGAAACCGAATACATTATTTTCAAAGTGAAAAATGAACGTAATAGGCCTACCTTTGGGGGTGGTAGCTGCTTTGCCCTGTATTAAGAAAGGGTTGAAGAGCAATTTTAAGCAATAAAATTTTAGTGGCATCCTAAGACTGAAAAATTACGCTTATTTTATGAAATAGTGAAACGAAACCGATGACATTATTTTCAAAGTGAAAAATGAATGTAATAGGCCTACCTTTGGGGGTGGTAGCTGATTTTCCCTGTATTAAGGAAGGGTTGAAGAGCAATTTTAAGCAATAAAATTTTAGTGGCATCCTAAGACTGAAAATTTAGGCTTATTTTATGAAATAGGGAAACGAAACCGATTACATTATTTTCAAAGTGAAAAATGAACGTAATAGGCCAACCTTCGGGGGTGGTAGCTGCTTTGCCCTGTATTAAGGAAGGGTTGAAGAGCAATTTTAAGCAATAAAATTTTAGTGGCATCCTAAGACTGAAAAATGACGCTTATTTTATGAATTAGTGAAACGAAACCGATTACATTATTTTCAAAGTGAAAAATGAATGTAATAGGCCTACCTTCGGGGGTGGTAGCTGATTTGCCATGTATTTAGGAAGAGTTGAAGAGCAATTTTAAGCAATAAAATTGTAGTGGCATCCTAAGACTGAAAATTTACGCTTATTTTATGAAATAGTGAAACGAAACCGATTACATTATTTTCAAAGTGAAAAATGAATGTAATAGGCCTACCTTTGGGGGTGGTAGCTGATTTTCCCTGTATTAAGGAAGGGTTGAAGAGCAATTTTAAGCAATAAAATGTTAGTGGCATCCTAAGACTGAAAAATGACGCTTATTTTATGAATTAGTGAAACGAAACAGATTACATTATTTTCAAAGTGAAAAATGAATGTAATAGGCCTACCTTCGGGGGTGGTAGCTGATTTGCCCTGTATTTAGGAAGAGTTGAAGAGCAATTTTAAGCAATAAAATTGTAGTGGCATCCTAAGACTGAAAATTTACGCTTATTTTATGAAATAGTGAAACGAAACCGATTACATTATTTTCAAAGTGAAAAATGAATGTATTAGGCCTACCTTTGGGGGTGGTAGCTGATTTTTCCTGTATTAAGGAAGGGTTGAAGAGCAATTTTAAGCAATAAAATTTTAGTGGCATCCTAAGACTGCAAAATGACGCTTATTTTAGGAATTAGTGAAACGAAACCGATTACATTATTTTCAAAGTGAAAAATGAATGTAATAGGCCTACCTTCGGGGGTGGTAGCTGATTTGCCCTGTATTTAGGAAGAGTTGAAGAGCAATTTTAAGCAATAAAATTGTAGTGGCATCCTAAGACTGAAAATTTACGCTTATTTTATGAAATAGTGAAACGAAACCGATTACATTATTTTCAAAGTGAAAAATGAATGTAATAGGCCTACCTTTGGGGGTGGTAGCTGATTTTCCCTGTATTAAGGAAGGGTCGAAGAGCAATTTTAAGCAATAAAATTTTAGTGGCATCCTAAGACTGAAAATTTAGGCTTATTTTATGAAATAGGGAAACGAAACCGATTACATTATTTTCAAAGTGAAAAATGAACGTAATAGGCCAACCTTCGGGGGTGGTAGCTGCTTTGCCCTGTATTAAGGAAGGGTTGAAGAGCAATTTTAAGCAATAAAATTTTAGTGGCATCCTAAGACTGAAAAATGACGCTTATTTTATGAATTAGTGAAACGAAACCGATTACATTATTTTCAAAGTGAAAAATGAATGTAATAGGCCTACCTTCGGGGGTGGTAGCTGATTTGCCCTGTATTTAGGAAGAGTTGAAGAGCAATTTTAAGCAATAAAATTGTAGTGGCATCCTAAGACTGAAAATTTACGCTTATTTTATGAAATAGTGAAACGAAACCGATTACATTATTTTCAAAGTGAAAAATGAATGTAATAGGCCTACCTTTGGGGGTGGTAGCTGATTTTCCCTGTATTAAGGAAGGGTTGAAGAGCAATTTTAAGCAATAAAATTTTAGTGGCATCCTAAGACTGAAAAATTACGCTTATTTTATGAAATAGGGAAACGAAACCGCTTACATTATTTTCAAAGTGAAAAATGAATGTAATAGGCCTACCTTTGGGGGTGGTAGCTGATTTGCCCTGTATTTAGGAAGGGTTGAAGAGCAATTTTAAGCAATAAAATTTTAGTGGCATCCTAAGACTGAAAAATTACGCTTATTTTATGAAATAGTGAAACGAAACCGATTACATTATTTTCAAAGTGAAAAATGAATGTAATAGGCCTACCTTTGGGGGTGGTAGCTGGTTTGCCCTGTATTTAGGAAGGGTTGAAGAGCAATTTTAAGCAATAAGATTTTAGTGGCATCCTAAGACTGAAAAATTACGCTTATTTTATGAAATAGTGAAACGAAACCGATTACATTATTTTCAAAGTGAAAAATGAATGTAATAGGCCTACCTTTGAGGGTGGTAGCTGATTTGCCCTGTACTTAAGAAGGGTTGAGGAGCAATTTTAAGCAATAACATTTTAGTGGCATCCTAAGACTGAAAATTTACGCTTATTTTATGAAATAGTAAAACGAAACCGATTACATTATTTTCAAAGTGAAAAATGAATGTAATAGGCCTACCTTTGGGGGTGGTAGCTGATTTGCCCTGTATTTAGGAAGTGTTTTAGAGCAATTTTAAGCAATAAAATTTTAGTGGCATCCTAAGACTGAAAATGTAGGCTTATTTTATGAAATAGGGAAACAAAACCGATTTCATTATTTTCAAAGTGAAAAATGAACGTAATAGGCCTACCTTCGGGGGTGGTAGCTGATTTGCCCTGTATTTAGGAAGGGTCGAAGAGCAATTTTAAGCAATAACATTTTAGTGGCATCCTAAGACTGAAAATTTACTCTTATTTTATGAAATAGTGAAACGAAACCGATTACATTATTTTCAAAGAGAAAAATGAATGTAATAGGCCTACCTTTGGGGGTGGTAGCTGATTTGCCCTGTACTTAAGAAGGGTTGAGGAGCAATTCTAAGCAATAAAATTTTAGTGGCATCCTAAGACTGAAAAATTACGCTTATTTTATGAAATAGTGAAACGAAACCGATTACATTATTTTCAAAGTGAAAAATGAACGTAATAGGCCTACCTTTGGGGGTGGTAGCTGCTTTGCCCTGTATTTAGGAAGGATTGAAGAGCAATTTTAAGCAATAAAATTTTAGTGGCATCCTTAGACTGAAAAATTACGCTTATTTTATGAAATAGTGAAACGAAACCGATTACATTATTTTCAAAGAGAAAAATGAATGTAATAGGCCTACCTTTGGGGGTGGTAGCTGATTTGCCCTGTACTTAAGAAGGGTTGAGGAGCAATTCTAAGCAATAAAATTTTAGTGGCATCCTAAGACTGAAAATTTACGCTTATTTTATGAAATAGTAACACGAAACCGATTACATTATTTTCAAAGTGAAAAATGAATGTAATAGGCCTACCTTTGGGGGTAATAGCTGCTTTGCCCTGTATTTAGGAAGAGTTAAAGAGCAATTTTAAGCAATAAAATTTTAGTGGCATACTAAGACTGAAAAATACGCTTAATTTATGAAATAGTGAAACGAAACCGATTACATTATTTTCAAAGAGAAAAATGAATGTAATAGGCCTACCTTAGGGGCTGGTAGCTGATATGCCCTGTACTTAAGAAGGGTTGAGGAGCAATTTTAAGCAATAAAATTTTAGTGGCATCCTAAGACTGAAAATTTACGCTTATTTTATGAAATAGTAAAACGAAACCAATTACATTATTTTCAAAGTGAAAAATGAATGTAATAGGCCTACCTTTGGGGGTGGTAGCTGCTTTGCCCTGTATTTAGGAAGGGTTAAAGAGTAATTTTAAATAATAAAATTTTAGTGGCATCCTAAGACTGAAAAATTACGCTTATTTTATAAAATAGTGAAACGAAACCGATTACATTATTTTCAAAGAGAAAAATGAATGTAATAGGCCTACCTTTGGGGGGTGGTAGCTGATTTGCCCCGTACTTAAGAAGGGTTGAGGAGCAATTTCAAGCAATAAAATTTTAGTGGCATCCTAAGACTGAAAATTTACGCTTATTTACATTCATTACATTACATTCATTTTTCACTTTGAAAATAATGTAATCGGTTTCGTTTCCCTATTTCATAAAATAAGCCTAAATTTTCAGCCACCACCCCCAAAGGTAGGCCTAATACATTTATTTTTCACTTTGAAAATAATGTAATCGGCATCGCTCAACTATGTTATAATATAATCATATTTTTTCAGTATTAAGCCACTAAAATGTTATTGCTTAAAATTGCTTTTCAACTCTTCCTAAGTATAGGACAATTCAGTAACAACCCCCAAAGGTAGGCCTAAGACAGAGATTTTTCGTTTTATAATAGCCTGAGATCGCTTGATCAAATATCAATACAAGTTTCACTTTTTACATCAAAAGTGCTAATGAAATGTCTTAAATAGTTAATATGTACTCCTATTACACAATGCAATTCAATGGTTAGCGCTATGTATGAGTAAAATATCGGTTTTTGCAATTTATAAATTTAATAGGGTTACCACCATTTATGGCTGAAAAATTTATGGCTAACTTCTCATCGGTGTGTTTGGACGAGTTATTACATTTTAAATTATTCGAGGGTTAAATATTAATCACTTACTACGCCACTGTCTTCCTTGTGCTTGTTCTACTGGTCACAGCATTTATAAACAATGCATTATATATAAACAATGCATTGGTGATTTAAAATGTAAAAGAATTTTTCAAATCTGTTAGTATTTGGTCGAGTTATTGCATTTTAAATTATTCGAGGGTTAAATATTGATCACTCATTACGCTACTGTATTTCTTGTGCTTGCTCTCACGGTCACAGCATTTCTTAGCAACACATTGGTGATTTATAATTTTGAAAGAATTTTTAAAATCTGTTGGTATTTGGTCGAGTTATTACATTTTAAATTATTTGATGGTTAAACATTGATCACCACGCCACTGTCTTTATTGTGCTTGCTCTCCCCGTCATAGCATTTATTAACAATGCATGGGTGATTTATAATTTGAAAGAATTTTTGAAATGTGTTGGTATTTCGTCGAGTTATTATATTTCAAATTATTCTAGCGTCAAACATTGATCAATCACTACGCCACTGTCTTTCTCGTGCTTGTTTTTCCGGTCACAGCATTTAGTAACAATGCATTGGTTATTTAAAATTTAAAAGAATTTTTAAATCTGTTGGAATTTGGCGGTTATTACATGTTAAATTATTCGAGGGTTAAACATTGATGACTCACTTCGCCACTGTCTTTGTTGTGCTTGCTCTTCCGGTTATAACATTTATAAATAATGCATTGGTAATTTATCATTTAAAAGAATTTTTGAAATCTGTTGGAATTTGGAGGAGTTATTACATATTAAATTATTCGAGGGTTAGTCATCAATTACTTACTTACTTAGATGTTAAGATTGTGTGTGCCAATAATGGCAAAACCGAATTTTATTTGTAAATGTCAACTGTAAAATTCATATGGGAAATAAATGATTATACAACCGAGGACTTGATACCAGAAAACCCGCTTCAGAGGCTCTGAGCAAAAACCCCAACCCTAGGTGTATTTAAGTTCATATCCAATGTAAAATCAAGGAATAAGAATAGAACTTTCAACGACACGGCATTGGATAACTTCTTCAGTGTTTTTACATAAAACCAATACACTAGGTTGTTTCAAGGTCATTTTAAATGTTGGACACAATAAAAGATGCAAATAAGGTTGTCCCAACCTTATTTTTTAGCCATGCCCCATTTTAAACACGTTAGCTGCTACCTATGTATTATACATAAATATTTTTACATGACAAATAAACTTTCGTATTTATGTAAAGATGTCGAAAGCTAGCACCAACTGTTGCTCTTTGGTCATAGCATCTTAAAGACGACTTGTTTAAGTAAAATCAGATGATGTAAAGATGAAATGGTGCATGAAGTAAATATTTCGAGTTTAGCTTTCCGTAGTGATGTCGGTTGTTGATATGCTCCCCACAAATGGTGAAAATTATTATTACTAATGATTTTATGGATACCCACAATAAATTATTAACTAATAGAAATTATAAATTAAACAGAGAGCAAAAAATCCTCCCCGGCGGGGAATCGAACCCCGGTCTCCCGCGTGACAGGCGGGGATACTGACCACTATACTGTCACAACAAACCAGACATTATGCTCCAGAGAATAACACCCAGCCCGAAAACATGGTTATTCGAAGTATCGATCCCGCACTTGCAAAACTACCAGACGCAAGAAATCATCAAAAGGGTAAAGTACAGCAAAAACTCATGCGTGGAGGTAACGCACCTAAATGCGTCGAGTTTAAATAGGGATACCAACCTAGTGGACGAGCTGAAAATTAAGCATAGGTGCCAGGTAGAATTAGGCTTATTATTAATAGGAACCTTTGGTGAAGTCCTGAACACAGTAGAGCACCAACACCTAAAAACTTTACTGACAGAACTGGAGGTCCCTAAATATAAAATAAACAGCCTGTTGGAAAAATGTGCATATAGTGTTATAACGTCAACAGCACAAATAATCCTAAAACACTCCAAGCTCCCTTCCAACACCTAAACCTATCCCAAAGACAGTGTTACCTAAGAAACTCTGTGATAAATGTGTAATAAAATCATACTGTGATTATTCTTTTTTGATACCCTGTATATTTCTACATTTATTATATTTTTATTGTTTTTTTAATTCTTGTACATACATAATTTTATAGCCTATATTCAAATTATTTGTATAGTATTTTATAGATTTATTTTAACTGTATATGTTATATTTATGTTTTATAGTTTATTTTTATTGTTTTTCAATTTAATAACTAACCGAATTTTTATAGATATATTTTATTATTATTTGTTTCTATTTGTTTATGTATATATTTAATCACACTGCGCCAAAGCCGTAGAGGCAAACCGGAATTTTATTTGTAATAAAGCTTGTAAAATTCATAAGGAAATAAACGATTATACTACCATCCAATTACCTGTTGTTGCTGTGATATTCTAAAACTTTCATTTACAGAAATACGCTTATTTACAAATATACATTTCACCCAATTAGATAAAGAATTTATTTACTATTATTGTTTCTGTTTTTCGAATATAGATTTATTTTATTTTATTAAGAATTGATTTATTATAATAGTTCATGTATATACATATATTTTATTTGATCTTAATCTTAGTTTTGTTATTCTATGTACATATGTTTATTACTTAGTTGTTAAGATTGTGTGTGCCAATAATGGCAAACCCGAGTTTTATTTGTAAATGTTAACTGTAAAATTCATATGGGAAATAAATGATTATATACTACCGAGGACTTGATACCTCTTCCCTCTCTTCCCTCTTCAGAGGCTCTGAGCAAAAACCCCAACCCTAGGTGTATTTAAGTTCATATCCAATGTAAAATCAAGGAATAAGAATAGAGCTTTCAAAGACACGGCATTGGATAACTTCTTCATAGTGTTTTTGCACAAAACACATACACTAGGTTGTTTCAAGGTCATTTTAAATGGTGGGCACAATAAAAGATGCAAATAAGGTTGTTTGGTCTGTCTAGTACATTTTGTCCCAACCTTATTTTTTAGCCATGCCCCATTTTAAACACGTTAGCTGTCATTTGAATTAAATAATTGAACAGTCAACAAATTCAAATTTGGATGCTACCTATGTATTATACATAAATATTTTTACATGACAAATAAACTTTCGTATTTATGTAGAAATGTCGAAAGCTAGCACCAACTGTTGCTCTTTGGTCGTAGCATTGTAAAGACAACTTGTTTAAGTAAAATCAGATGAAATGGTGCATGAAGTAAATATTTCAAGTTTAGCTTTCTGTAGTGATGTCGGTTGTTGATATGCTCCCCACAAATGAAGTTTCCTCCTGGTGAAAATAATTGTTACTAATGATTTTATCGATACCCACAATAAATTATTAACTAATAGAAATTATAAATTCAACAGAGAGCAAAAAATCCTCCCCGGCGGGGAATCGAACCCCGGTCTCCCGCGTGACAGGCGGGGATACTGACCACTATACTACCGAGGACTTGATACCTGAAGTGCTTCTTCAGAGGCTTTGAGCCAGAATCAGTTCACTAGGTATATATAAAGCCCCCACACAATCTTATCATTCTTGATTTTGCCTCGTGTTGCTTCAAACATTGGAAGTTATCTTAAAACGACCTGGTGAACTAGCTCGTTGATAGTTATGAAGAAGTTCTTCAGTATAAAACATTTTCATTTTCACCTAAAGTGCATCGATATGACCATCGCATCGATGAACGATCTACATACAAGCGGCGAAATAGATAATTGGAGTTGCATGGAATGCAAAACCGCAAACATAACCTCAAATAAAAACGAGGCGAAAATAAAGAAGGGCAACGAACAAGGAGTTAATGACCCAGAAACAATCCTAGAAAGCCATGATGCTGCGGCATCTAATCATACTAACGGAAAAACATACAGTCAGCAAATATTTCACAAAAGTATGTTTCAGGTTAAACCTCGGTTGAACTCTTTGAGTGAACCCCGAGCTAAAATCACACAAAAAGAACAAAAAAAAAGTGTAACATTCACTCCTGATGAACAAGATACAATTGATAAACTAATAGAAGAAAGGGCATTGCAAATAGCCAATAAAAAAATATCTGAAGAGCTCGAAAAACTAAAAACCGACAAAACACCATGGCAAGATGTGAATAATACTCGAAAGCAAAAGCGATCATCACCAGATGCTAACCAAAGAAACACACGTCAAAAATTAATAACAGATTTTAAAACAAAACCAATTAATACAACCAACATGTTCCAGTGCTTGGAAACCATTCCAAACACTGAAGACGTTGTAAACGAACCTGTAGAAAATAACATGATAAACTCGAATGTGAATACAAACCCGAAACCTCCGCCTATTTTTGTCACGGGAATAGCGGATATTAACCTCTTAAATAATACTTTAAATGCGGCTGCAAGTAACGGTTACATAAAAACCATAAACGATAACCAAACCAAAATAATGCCAAAAACTGTTGACAACCACAGATCAATAATAAAGACACTAAACGAAAAAGATGTGAGATATCATTCCTACCAACTGAAACAGGACAGAAGCTCCCGCGTAGTAATTAAAAACCTACATCATACAACAAAACTTGAGACTATAAAAGCTGAGATAACTGAACATGGACACACAGTTAGAAGTATACATAATGCAATAAGTAGAAAAACTAAGAAACCTCTGTTTTTCCTCGATCTAGAGCCAAAAACAAACAACAAAGAAATCAACACAGTAAGATACCTACAAAACAATATTATAACAATAGAACCTGCAAGACAAACACGGCAAATACCACAGTGTGCTAAATGTCAACGGTATGGCCACACCAAGAAGTACTGTGAAAGATTGGAACGATGCGTAAAATGTGGTGGATATCATAACAATAAGACATGTCAAATTACAGAAAAAAAGATCTTAAATGTGCTCTATGCGATGGTAACCACCCTGCCAGTTACAAAGGTTGCACGGTTTTCAAAGAAATACAACAAAGAACATTTCCGGCTCTAAGACCAAAAATTACAACAGAACGGACAACTGAGGGAATAACATATGCTTCTGTAGCTACGAATGAAACACAAACACAAATCTCTACTAGTAACAACGATACAAATGTGAAATCACAAGATAGAATGGATAGATTAGAAAAAATAGTAGAAAATCTAGCCGAAGATATTAGAACTATGATGAAACTCATAACAAAATTTCTAGATAAAATAATTTAATGCCTTGCCCAATTAAAATTTCTATATGGAATGCTAACGGACTGACAGAGCATGGACCTGAACTAGCCCAATTCATTAAACATCATGATATCGACATTATGTTAATCTCCGAGACACACTTCACTACTAAAAGTTGTTTAAGGCTAGTGTCTTTATTATGCTTGCTTTCCTGGTCACAGCATTTGTAAGCAACTTGAGTATATGGCAAAGTAATTGTCAACAAATCCGTTGAATTATTGTGATTTGTTCTAAAATACGTATTTATCATAACAATTTAAATACTCGAATGGAATTACGCATACAGGATTTGAAAGCTCACGGTTGATAATTAAAATGTAAATATCTTTTTAAACGTTTTCTTTTTATTAATAATTTTTGCATATTCTGCCTGCGCTAGCTCTAAGCTGCAGGGTCCAAACTAATTTGGTATTTTTAAGGGGTTGTTGGGGTTGTGCTAGCTCTAAAATTGGTTGTGCTAGCTTGCGCTAGCTCTTAAGAAACCAAATCATATAAAAAATGTTGAAAAATCAAAACTGGGGGGCAAACGTCAACTTAGCTCCCCATATTTGAAACCCCTATAACATTTAAACCCGTTGTGTGCTTGCTATAATTTTTGCTGTGCTTGCTTACGATAGCTAACGGCTCTTCTGCGCAATGATGTTTTTCCAACAAATCGAAAGTGGGGGGGCCAAGTTGACGGAGCCTAAAAAATTGCCGGTCGCTTGCTTGTTCACATGCACATTAATTCATCAGTCAAAAAAAACAATGATCCAACCTGCTCGCTAACCTCTGCGCTCGAGGAGAATATCAGGAGCGAATAAACATCACGCGGTCTTCAACTTTACAAAAACTAGAGATCTGTAAGTTTTTAAATAATTTAGTTCGTTTGTCCACTGTTTGGTGTCCACGCTAAAACTGGCCAATGTTAGGGGTCATATTTTTAATGCATTGCGTTTCCTATCTTATATATTATTTAATCAATGGTAATACTTATACAAATATTCATGGTAATTAAGTGTATTAAGTTTTTGTATTGTTTAACTATACAGGGTCTTCATTTCAAAAGTAGAATAACTTTGGATCTGACGTAGATAGGGTTTTAAGACGAGCCAGCCTGAGTAATTCTGGATCTGAGGTAGTCACGATTTTGAATAAAAACACATTAATTTTGTTTTTAAGGGGGAAGTTGAAAAACACTGTTTTTTTATAATTCTAACTGTCACCCCATCACCCCAACTTTATAATTTTAAATGGCACCCCCTATCGGGTGATACCTGATTTTAAAGGGCATACAAATTACTATCCAGCAAATAAAAGATAATTGAAATCAATTCACTTGTTTTACTCTTGGGTACGGCATTATTTTTTAACCTTCTATACTTGAAACAAGAGTTAAGTTAAATTATTTTTTGCTTACTCAATAGTATTTTTATGCTCTTTAAAATGATGTATCACGTGATGGGGGTGTCATTTAAAATTATAAAGTTAGGGTGGCTGGGGGTGAAAGATAAAATTTAAAAACCAGTGTTTTTCAAGTTATCCCTTGAAAATAAAATTAATGTGTTTTTATTCAAAATGTGTCTACCTCAGATCCAGAGTTACTCAGGCTGGCTCGTTTTGAAATGAAGACTTCTCTTTCTAAAACAAGGGAACTGATTTCAATTATTTCTTTGTTTGCTGGATAGTAATTTGTATGCCCTTTAAAATCAGGTATTACACGATGGGGGGTGTTATTTAAAATTATATAGTTGTTGTGGCTGGGGGTAAGGGGGTGAAAGTTAAAATTTCAAAAAAAAACAGTATTGTTCAAGTTCCCCCTTGAAAACAAAATTGATGTGTATTTTCTTAACACCCTGTCTTCATCAGATTCAGAGTTATTAAGGGTGGCTCCTTTTGAAATGAAGACATTATACAATGTTATATGTATAATAATGTGGAAAAGACTATGTTTTTATATGATAATGAAAAGTATTTTATAATTTACTCCAAGTTTATTATTTAAATATGCTTTAAAAATCCAGAAATGAATAAATCAAATGAAATTATAATATTGAAAATGATATATTTTTGGAAAGCTTACAAAAATGCAATCGATTGGAGTCATCGGCAACTATGATTGGTATTTAAAATAATACACCTTAAGAGCATGATTTTGTTGATACCGTTGCATACGGTATTTTACATAAAGTCGATTAAGTTGCATATATTATATTGGTAATTGTAAAAATTAATGTAACGAGCAAAGAAAGGAACCATCCGTTCTAGCGCGTGTTTTTACCAAGTTAGAGATAGATAAAACGCAGTTTTGTGTTTTTGTAACATATGTAAATACCCTACCATTATTTTATGTCTGGTTTGAAAAATGGTTAGTTAAATAGACAAATAGTTACTAATCGAATAAAATGTAGACAAATTTAGTTTATGCATGCTGAAAAATAAATAAATTCATACTTTTTAACATTGATGGCATAGGCAATAAGGAAAATATCTATTTCAATCCACAAGTTGATTTAATTATTCAACTATTGCTTAGTTTAGCAAAAGGCGGAAAGATTACGGACGAGTCAAGTAGTATCTCCCGCGAATCCGACTTTATAAGTAAGAAAAAGTGTTATACGTGTAAACATAAATCGATAAATGCTATCCAATGTGTACAGTGGGAGAATGATTTTTATCCGTCATGTTTGAAAATTCATACGAAGGCATCTGGAAGGCTACAAACCATACCAGCCAGCGACAGTGATGTAGAGGAGAAGTCGCCGTGCTCTGCAAATCCAGGTACGCTACAATTTAATTTTCTAACCGAAGAATATTATTAAGGAAAATGATCCAAGAACTGGAAAGCAAAAATACTATTCTAGTGGAAAATACAACCTTTTAAAAGAAAAAAATAACTTTCTTCAAAATAAGGAAATAAAGAAACTCATAAATAAACCCGCAAGTACGGAAATTATTCAACAGGTGGATCCACCCGTAGTAAAAGGTAAAAACTGCACATCAACAAAAATATGCCAATGCAGCGAAGAGCCAATCCAAAACAAACAATCCGCGGCGTGTCTTCACTACTGATGCAGGTTCACAAGAATCAAATGAGAACAAAAAAATACTTATCATTTTATCATTTACAGAGGAAAAATGCCAAATAAAAATAAAATAAATACATTAATTAGCACCGGCAATAATAAATCCTACTTGATTTCATGATGTAACTCTGTTGAACAAGGAAAAACACATAAAAAATATCATAAAAGACAAACAATTCGTCTGAGAACAAATGCAAACTAGATCAGCATATCAAAGTTTTAAATTAGGTGCTGATTTCTCAGAACACGAAGCATTAACGTGTCCATCTAACTGGACACCTGGGATTGGAATTGGTAAATATATTTTTAAAAAGGCTTCGAACAGTTCAGGAACCACTTAACCCGTCTTCGAAAAGTAGGAATGACGATTTAAGGAGATCACAAGATGTTCATCAATACATCAGTGCGAAACAAATATAATGAACTAGATGGCACCATAGAAAGTAACCAGTTTGATATTGTGTGCGTAACAGAACACTGGCTGAAGCATTATGAGTGTGAACTTTAAAAACAACATGATGACTGCCATTTTAGTAAGTCAGTCTCTGCAGGCGGTGGTGCGCTAATACTAGTAAAACGAAATATTGACTTTGAAGTGTTACACAATATAAATAAATTGTCTATTGAAACTCAGTGCGAATTATGCGGTATACACCCTAATAGATACAAATAAAATAATTATTGTCGTTTACAGACCACCAAAAGGTGATTTCAATGTATTTTTAAATTATATGTCCAGTACTTTAGACTTCTTAAATCTAGTCAACCAACACGTTATGATTGGCGGGGATTTTGATGTACCTTTTAACAACCCAAACCAAAGAGTAAATTATGTCTGTGACGACGCACCATAGGGATTTCAATGTATTTTTTTAAATTCTCATTTATTTACTTCCCACGTCATTTTATCAAAAAATCATAAGATAGGTTTTTTGTGGGGATCAAAAAACTGAGTCTAATACACCCACTTGAGATATTTTAAATGTATCTTTTTTCAAGATATAAATTATTTTGAAATCATTAGTTTAAAAATATAAATATGGGTGCCTTGCAAAAATAATGTCGCGTTTACACCTGTCATTATTTATTAAATGTATTAACATCTACAAATAAACACACTGTTAAAAGTACTCTTAAAATCTACGTATTGAATACTTAACGAAAAATTATAAATGGTTTTACGGGTGAAACAGTTCTCGACAAGAAAGTGCCAATTTACGGTTAAATACCTAAAACCGACTTAATAGAACTGATGGTCATTGTAAGTAAAAATAAGTGTGGAAATAGATTACAAGAATACTTAAACAGCTTAATTACTCGTAATTATCATTGGCGCAATGAATTATAAATGTAAGCGCAAGACATTATTATTTAAAACTAATGTATATCCCACATTTAGAAAATAAATAAATATTTATAATAGGTAACATGATTTTTTGATAAAATAGCATGGGAAGGATATAAAGGACCATGTATTTATTTAAATCTCAATTATTTACTCCCCATGTGCTTTTATCGTAAAATCAATAACAGTTTTTATGTAGAGTATACAAAAATATTTCTTAATAGTTTTATTTTATAGATTTTAAAGACAATTAATAAAACTCATTATGTAATATTAAAAACTGAATAATCGTTTAATTAACAGCAAAATAAAAAATAACTATAAACTAGATTCCGAAGCCAAAACAAGAAAGAATAGAAAAAAACTATATCAAGTGTTCGAGAACATTTCCTTCGGCAGATTGGCAATATCCCAATCGATTATAAAATTCACGTCTAACATTTGCTAACTGATAGCGAGTTATTTTTCCACACTCGGCACAAATGGCATTTTTAAGATCCTCCACATTATTGAATGGTATTCCATTATAAATTTTGGATTTTAAGTGTCCCCATAGATAATAGTCGTTAGGAGAAAGGTCAGGCGAACGAGGAGGCCACTGAATATCGTAATTAGGTCCAATTATTTTTCGATTAAAACTGTCGTTTAAAAATTCACGCACAATGCGGCTGTTGTTGGTCTTCTTGAGCCACTTCAGTTATTGCTGGCGCTATTTTTTCAATTAACAATTCCAGAAAACTTTCTCCTGTCAAGTTTCCATCGATAAAAAATGGTCCTATAATGTGTTGTCCTAAAATTCCAGCCCAAACGTTGACTTTTACAGGATACTGTGTTTTTGTGTTAATCACTTTATGTGGATTTTGTGTAGCCCACATTCTAACATTTTGCACATTGGGTTCGTTATGCAGAGTAAATGTGCATTCATCCGTAAAACAAATATTTTTAAGAAAGTCACGATCATCGTTTACCTTTTCCATTATTTCGTAACAAAACGCACTTCTTTTAAACATATCTTTTTCGAGAAGTTCTTGGTGACACTGGTATTTGTAGGAGTGAAACTTGTATGCTTTCAAAATACGCAAAACTGTGGAGTGGTGTACGCCAACGTTTGCAGATATTTGTCTTAAACTCAATGTTGTATTTTCTATCGTAGTGGCCACAACATTAAAAACACTCTCATTTTCTACTTGAGGACGTCCAATTTCTTTATGACACTTGCAATGATCAATTAGTGTACCAGTATTTTCAAACATTTTAACAAATCTACTAACTGTTGTGTGATCAGGAATATTTCGATCTGGGTATTTTACACTAAACATTTTTTTTTTGTATTTTTTTTTTTTTTTTTGATGTCAATAGAGATAATTAAAAATGTCAGTTGTAAGCGTGACGTTATTATTTTTCCAAGGCACGGTATATTTATTTTTTTTTAAATTGTAATTTTAAAATAATGTGTATCTCGAATTTAGATAATAAATAAAGATTTTAAATGGGTGTATTAGACTCAGTTTTTTGATCCCCACAAAAAACCTATCTTATGATTTTTTGATAAAATGATGTGGGAAGTAAATAAATGAGATTTTATAAAAATACATTTAAATCCCTATGGTGCGTCGTCCGATGCACCACCCGGTATATTCAACATGTTAGATTGCATAAATCGCAAAATGAACCAACTTACTGGGCTCCAAAATTGGATAACGTGTAGTAAAGTAAATAAATATAAAATGTATTTAGGATAAGACATAATCGATCATGTGTTCTATTCCTTCGATGCATTTTTTAATAGCCTTAATAAATAATTAAATAATTAAATAATCTGCAATTTTCCGCTAATTTTAAAATTTATTTTAATATTTTATAAATATATTTTTACTTTCCCCCGTATGTAATACAAAGGGAAAGTATTGTATTCGTGAAAATTTTCGAATCAAAAATGTTAGCGGAAATATCCGTTTTGAGGTCCCCTGAGTCGAATAAGACCATTTTTGAAAAATGTCTGTCTGTCTGTCCGTCTGTCTGTATGTCTGTGTGCGCTGTACCGCAAAAACCGCTAAAGATATCGAGATGAAACTTGAAACTTAAGCTTTTTGTTACAATCGGAAGAACTGAAAAGCTTTTGGTGAAAATCGGAAAAACGGAAGTGGTACTTTACTCTTAGCGTTTTTCAGATTTTTTCAATAAATGTTCATCAAACAAAAAATTCTTTCAAATAAAAGTTGTAGATAATAACAAAATGAAGATGTATTGTTCACTTACTTTTTGTCATAGCACTCTTAGTTTTTGAGATATTTCAAAAGTTGTGTGTTTTATCTAGTTATTGAGGACCACTTCGTAATATGTTATAAAAAGAAGAACGTTTTTCGGGATCTTTCAAACACAATTTTCTACAGGGTGATTCATTAGCCTCTTTACAAACTTTAAAAAGTGATTTAATACGCAATTTACGGGGGAAAGTACTATGATGGACACATTACCATTTTTTAAATGTGTTATTGTTTGTTTTAATTAACTGTTTATATATAGTTATTTACACTTTTTTTATTCTATTTTACAATTATATTTATTATCCGATTGGTAGTTGTCTCATTTTTATTTGTATTCGGGTAGAACGCATTGAGCTATGTAAACTGCAAAGTCTAGCATCAATAAACTATTATTATTAAAATTATTATTAGCTATTGTTTTCTTAGTGGAATCTGAATAAGCACATAAAACTATACAACTTTGCCCATTTAACCAAATCTCTATCATTAATAATAACAAAGTTACCCATACTGTCCTATTAAAATAGGGCACCCTGTATGTAAGAGAGCAGACATTTTGCATGTTTACTATGCATTTAGGAATTTTCATGTTGTTGTAATTATTATAACTAAATATTTCTACATGTGTTTTCTTTCTCAGTTTTAATGTTATTGAATGAATATGAATACATTATCGATTGTTTTATCCAATTATCGTACTTTCTCCTTTTTTTCCAGGTGAGTATTTTATGTTCTCTATGGGCATCAAGCGCAATTGTTTTATAATTGTCAAAATGTAATTTTATTTTATTATTTAGTGTAAAGTGATCCAAACTTTGTCTTTGTAGTTTTTTCTATCTCTTTTAATAAAAGAGAAAAATCGATTGAAAATAAATTGACACCATGAACTTTTTTTCTAAATTCCTTGCTACCCTTGACATTTTGAAACAATTATATTCCGCACTGCTTTGCCCATATAGCTGTTTTTTATCTCTTACTGTATACTGGGGTGTTCGATGATAAAACGCCCAACACCATAAGTCTGATTTGAATGAACTAAAAAACAAAGTCAATGGCCGTTTAAATACTACAAAATAACAGTAATTATATATTGTTTTGAAATTGACTCCATTGTAAAATAATAGTTATTTTTAAATGACGGCATATACTTTTCTTATTTTATTAAAGTAGACATTGTTTTTCTGAATCCAGTTATGACCGATATGTTGATTTTGGGTTTGCCAGAAAAATATAATTATAAATCAATCACACATAAAAATACTGTTATTCCTTATTTCACTTTTTAATTTAATAAAAAGTAAGTGAGGAATAACAGTATTTTTATATGTAATAATCACTTCACGTAAACTCAAAACATATAGTAATAAATCAATAAATCAATCAATTCAAGTCAATTATATACAGAGAGTTTTATGTAACACCGAACATGCTAAAATGTTAATTTTCCTATGTTCGATGTGTACTGGGTCGCATCAAAGCATTGAGTGTGATGTGATTGGCTACGATTTCTAATTGTAATATAGTCAACCCAATTTACACCTTCCCTTCAAAAATAAATGTACCCTGTCAGTTATCGCAAGCAAATGATATTTGCTGTTCTAGCACTTGAAGCAGACGTAAACCAAGAACGGAAAGTTGAACATAACAATAATATTTACAAAGAAGACAAAGATTTTTCTGGTAAACTTATACCATGGAGAAAACAGTTCAAGAAATGCCCATGAATCATTTACTGTAAAATTTTCTGATTGACTAATACCATTTATTTCAACCATTCCGAACCTTATAAAACAGTTTGTTTGGATACATATCATGAGCGAGGAGTTAGAAGTCCGTCGACATTATTCAAAGAGATGAAATTAAACAATCTATGTTATGTCGAAGAGTATCCAATAATATCGTTACTATTGCAAAATCATTTAATATTTAAAAGTTATCTGTACATTCATTATTCACGCGCCATATTACACTATGCTAATTACGTCATTATTAGACGCAACAGCTGACATAACCTTAATTCGAAGCGTTACCGAGTTGCAACTTTGTCTGTTTCGTAATAACCTTTTGTGCGGTGCGCATAGTTAAAAGTTAGTTTTGTTTATATTGTTGTGATGGATTATGGACCCAGTACAAGCTCGGTGATAATATCACCTTCACCTCCAAAAAAGCGTAAGAAGTTGGATTTGGGTAATTTATATGTGCTGAAAAACAAAAATATGTATAAGCAGATGATAACAGATGATCCATCCATTGTTGGTGCAGTAGGTAAGATATCAAATAGGATAAAATGTTCAATTTTTAGGAGTTGTACATTTCACGTACCTTTCGCGAATATAAGAAATCTGGAGAGATTTGTAGCCCTAAACAGCTTGAAGGACATAATTACAAGTTTTGATGACATAGTGAAGAGATCCGTGCATAGTTTCTTCTCTAAAAATGAACTGCCAACTTTGAATAAAGTTTTAAAAGAAGTAAAAGATCATGCAGGCATGCCGGAGATGAGTGGTTCTACCTTGTATAGTTTTATGAAACAAATCAATTTAAGTAAGATAGAGACCAGAGCTAGGCAGGATTCGAATCATTCAGGATTCAAATTCTGGATTCGGATCCTTTTAGAGGATTCAAAAGAGGCATTCGAATACTTTAGTTCTACTGGATTCGTGATCCGGATTCGTTACATTTTTTTAAGAGGTTTCGTATTCGAGTCTAAATGTGGGTGATTCGAATCCTTACAAAAGGATTCGAATCCTTGTAAAAGGATTCGAATACTTACAAAAGGATTTGAATCATCAAAAATAATTCAAATTAATTGTGAGGAATAACATGAAAAATGTTTTTTTGTGTGTTTTTAAATTTCTCGTTAAATCACTGTTTTATGCGCGTGGCGCAGGACGTAAAATTTCGAGTTTAGAAAAGCCCAGAAAATTTGTCTCGGGTATGCAAAGAAAAGTCAAACAATTCATTTGTAGATGGTTATTCTTATTATGACTCATTATTTACACTTAATATTATAATATATGGGCCAGTATTCCTGAAATTGATCGCACGATCGGTCGCCCGTCGACTGTAAAATTTACAACATGTTAAATCCCTATCTAAATGACAGATTTCATACGACCGAATCGTACGACCCATTTTGAGAATACCGGCCCTGATTAACTTTCTTGATTAACTACTCATTATAAACTTTATTCGAAGGATTTCTTTTTCACTATCGGTTACCTTTTTGTAAATTAAATAGAGATATCCAGAATGTTGTTACTTAGCTTCTCCAATATTGGCACACAAAACATACTACGCATATGGTAAACGTTGGTTGATTTTTCTCTCTCCATTTAATTTACAAAAAGGTAACCGGTAGTGAAACAGAAATCCCCAGAATAAACTTTTCATAATGAGTAGCTAATCGAGAAAGTTAATCAGGGCCGGTATTCCTAAAATTGGTCGTACGATTCGGTCATATGAAATCTGTCATTTACATAGGGATTTAACATGTGAATTTGACAGTTGGCGGGCGACCGAGCGTGCGATCAATTTCAGGAATACCTGCCCAGTGCCGGTGCAAGTGGGCATTGATGAATTTTACGCTATTAATTGTAAATAATGAGTAATAATAAGAATAACCATCTACAAATTGATTGTTTGACTTTTCTTTGCATAAAAAAAAGTTTAAGATGAGCACGCGAGGTTTGAACTCAGGAGTTTGTGTGCTTCATCAAATAGAATCAGTTGCTCTACCCAGTCGGCCACGGTCGGGTCACAAAAATATTTTGAGAGCCACTGAAACATGCGCCAGTTGGGATGCGCAATGACATAGAGGCATAATACTGCATTTACGCCCACTTTTTTTCAAGGCACACCAATTATAATTTTTAAAAATATAATTTCCAATAGAAGGTATATTTAAATTTTGTTTCGACAACAATATTTTTGAAAAACAATATATTTGGGTTCATAAAAAAAATGTCTAACGATGAAACGAGTGCTTTCCACTCCCAGACTAAGCATGAAGTAAATTTTGTCAAGTTGCTCACTCTTCCACTATAGCAAAAGCCGTCAACACTCTTCAGGTTTTGATTAATAAAATTACAAATTGGTTCAACAAATGGAGGATATCCATCAATATCCAAAAAACTAAGCTACTTATCCCCTATCATAAATTTCATAACTCTCCTTTCACTATTTCCATACATCACATCCCAATATCCCCCTCACCTACATGTAAATATCTTGGATTCTGTATGATACCAAAATTACCTTTAAAGCCCACACCCAAAATATCAAAGCAGTGGTCAAGAACGATGGAATTACAATCTGCTGTGACAATATATAAAATGATCTGTCGTCTACTTCTTGACTACGCGGCCATCCTTTACCCTATCCTACAACCCCTATCCTACAACCCTAAAAAATTTACAGGTAGCAGAAAGATCGGCCCTGAGTGTGTTGACAAAAATCAGACATCCCAACAATCTCCTTCACAACCCGTCCCAACAACCTTCTTTATCAGAAAACACAAGTTATCCCTATAGAAACTAGAATTATCCACCCAGCCCATAAATTTGCATCCAGGCCCACTAATCATAATCCTATAAACCATCTTTACCTACACAGGAACCCTAACACAATCCCCAAATTTAAATTTCCTCATTCCACCATCGCTGACTTCATTTCAGAAACACCAACTAACTAAGCGACAAGATAGTATTATAATAGTATAGAATAATGTATATAATCCCTAAATAAATATATTTGTATATATATATTAATAATACTAAAAAATATTTTAGGTAGAAGTTGCACGAAATCATTTTCTTCACAACATAAAATTACTTCCGCATATACAGGATGTCCCATAGTTCCTGGGTGCCATACAATTTTGTTATTTTAAATAGGATACCTCATATATTATTAACTTTTTGTATACCTTATAAAAATCAATGCCAGTTTGTTAATACATTTGGTCTAAATCGTACTATTTTAGAGTTATTCGACATTATTGAAAAAAATTACAGTTATAGTAATTTTATAAACCTAATATATCTTTGCACTAAATGAAATACAGAGTTGCAGTTTTCTTGGTTCTCTTGAGTATGAGCACTTTTGTTAGCACTACAAAGTTGCTGCGTTAGAGTTAGGTGGCTATGAAGTAAAAACAGTTGAATTTACAAATTTACAATCATATGTAACTTAATTATTTTAAATGAGACTAATTCCAGCGAAGTGACTTTATAGTGTTAACGATAGCACCATCTATCCTAAAAAAAAAACAACGTAAACCTCAACTGACTATCTCATTTAGTTTCAGAGGTATTTTAGGTTTACGAAACCACTGCAACAGTCAATTATTTCCAAAAATGTCGAAAACTTTGAAAAGCTACGACTTCGACCACATACTATATAACTTTTTTTAAGACGGGCCATTTGTAATAACCAGACAATCGTAGCGGGCCAAAGAATAATGCTTAATCGTTAAAAAATGTATGTCTTCTATAAACATATACATATATTATTACATACACTTATTATTTTAATAGTAAAAAAGCAAAAGGTAAGAAAATTATAAGCACAAAATATAAAATGAATTTAGTGTAGTTCTTGATGTGAAGTATTATCACTTTATTTTCTGGTGTCATTACTGGTTGATGGTGCATGAGAAAAATGAAATTGAGACTGTTTCATCAAAATTTCATTATAGTCCGGTTCCATTTGCGAAGCAGAAATTCTTAAAACTGATGAAAGGTGCTCATCTGTAATTCTGTTTCTTAAAGAAGTTTTCCTAAGCTTCATTGTTGAAAAGATTTGTTCGCATATATAAGATAAGATGAGCCGAACATTGTCATTATCTTCATTGCATGAGTAATTAGATTTGGGAAATTATCTGGACTTAAATTTTTATAAAATTCTAGTAATGGTACTGTATGAAAAGTTTGTTTCAGGAGAGTATTACAGTTCAGATCTATTAACTCAAGTTGAAATTTTGCATCAACTTCTTCGTAATCAACATTGAATGGGGTCGCAAAAATACTAAACTCTGGTTCCATTTTTCTAAAGTCCTGAAATCTCCTTTCAAATTCTGAAGATAGTTTTGTCAAATTAATTTCGTATTTTTTAATCTTATTGTTTGATATAGTGAATTTTAAAGATTGTATTCTTGGAAAATGAGAAAAATCACATTTAGAGATCTGATTAGCAAATAATAATAACTGCAATTTGAAACTTTTCAGGTATTGCCAAATATCGTGAAGAAGCTGACTTTTCCCTTGCAATTTGAGATTAAGTTTATTGATGTGTACGAGGAGGTCTGTGAAAAAAGCGAAATCAGAAAGCCACGTTTCGTTTTCTAAGACGTCAAATTGATTATAAATATCTTTATCAAGAAGAAACTTCACAATATCGTCTTTTAAATCCCAAATTCTTTCAAATACTTTTCCAGCACTTAACCAACGAACTTTTGAATAATACAGGATATCGGAATGCTCAGCATGTACGGACTACAAAAACTGTTGAAACTGGCGATGTAATAATCCTCTGGAACGAATCATATTTACTAGTTTTACAACAATATTAAGTATATGGTCAATATCTAAAGCCGATTTACAGAGAGCATCCTGATGTATAAGGCAATGCAAAAAAACATCATTTTCCGGATACTTAGAATTAAATTTCCCAACAAATCCTTGATTCATTCCAACCATATTAGGAGCACCATCTGTAGTTACATTACATAACTTATCAATAGGTAAACGAAGTTTATCGATGCACTTTTCAAATTCACAAAATATATCGGCACCAGTCGTTCCTTTCATTGACTGCAGCCCTGCAAGTTCTTCTGTAATTTCAAAGTGGGCGTTGATTCCTCTTACAAATATGAGTAACTGCGCAGTATCGCTGATATCTGTACTTTCATCCATGGTAATTGAATAAAAAATAAATTTTTGAGTTTTTGTAGTCAGTTGTGAAATTAGATTTTTATCAATATTTTCAATTCTCTCGGTGATTGTTCTTCTTGAGAGAGACAGTGACTGAAAATCATTTTTCTTTTCAGGGCACATAATATCGCACACATCTATCATGCACTGCTTTATAAATTCACCATCTGAAAATGCTTTTTAACACTGCTGTATCCTTTCTTCACACTTTAATACAACAGTGTTAATTATTTATGATTATACTCTTCACGAAACTCAAAAACAAATATCGATTGAAAATGCTTTATTAGATTTAGCAATATTATAAGCCAACACATAACTGGCTTTCGTAGCGCATCTTTGAGAATGATTAGCTCTCTGAAATAATTGTTGTTGACTTGATAAATCTTTTATTAAATCTTTCGATTTAATTTTTTTCACCTCTTCACTTAACGATGAGTAGGAGTGGTTTTCATGTTTGCTCTTGAAATGGCGTTGAATGTTATATTCTTTTAAAACTGCAACAGTTGTATTGCAAAGTAAGCACACAGGTTTTTCTTTAAATAAAGTAAAGAAATATTTCCACGTCCATTCTTCTTTAAAAACTCGACATTCCGAATCCACTTTTTTTTTTTTAACATCCATTTTAGACGTTACCTACTACGGAGAACAACACACATAAACGCAATTGACGAAAGCTTACTGCTAACTAATGGTCTTGCGCGGGTGTTTGTTGAGGCAGTGGGAGTTTCGGGGATTACACAAACAATTACTTGAGTCACAGCGGGTCGTTGCAGATGACTGACTAAGTAGCTAACTAACTGATCTTCCGGCGGCCTCGCTTGTATTTATACCTACCTGCAAGGATTGTTCGGGAATTGGATTTTTCCGGTTCTTTCGAGAAAACAAGTTTCGAGCGAAGATGAGTCATCTGATTAGGTCGGATGGATTTGTCCAGAATACTATTGTGTTTTGAATATCGCCGCAGGTAGTTTTTATGCGGGTCGTCACATTACGAAGTAAGAACGCGTTCAAACATTCTCACAACGGCACTCTTAAACGGGCCGGATTAAACCTTTCCGCGGGCCGGACTTGGCCCGTGGGCCGTAGTTTCCCCATCACTGTACTATATTATCAAACTAATATTCATTTTTAAACAGAATTCCAAAAAGTTAATAATATACAATAATATAGATGTATTACCCAAATTAGGCACTTGCGCGGTAGAATAGCATTTCGAGAACGTAGGCAAGACAGTCCTAAAAATGTTAGGCCGTAAATGTACCATTCGGCACTGGCTCTCGCAGAGATAACACCATTGAAATCCCGAAGGGTCCTCGTACGATGCACCACCAGGCATGTGCGCGCGATTTCCTTTCTTTCAAATAAATGTGCGCCCAGCGTAGTCAGGATCCACTTTCTCATTTTTTGAGCAGCGGAAATACACGAACAGCGCTCGTTCTGCGCATGAGAGTGCCTAATTTGAAAAATTCCACTATAATAATAATCTTTATTCACATATTACAATTATGTTTTACAAGCTATATTTCATGGGTTGTCCCATATAAAAGAACAAAGTTGTATGGCGCCTGGGATTTATGGGACACCCTGTATATGCGAAAATAATGTTATGTTATGTTTTTATGCAACCAGTATCTGATTTTTTTTGTATTTTTAATATTAAAAAAAATTAAACTTTACGGCCTCGCTGAAACACCCTGTATACAAGATTTTTAAAAACAGTGATTAATGTCTAATAAAATGATTGTTTCTATAGGCATATTTTATTTTAAATGCTTACATGTAACCATTAATATCATTTATTTTTGCTAAAATGGACTCCGTTGACCGAATAAATAAATAAATAAATTAGCTACTGAACTGATGTTAAACTAATAGTTATATTATATCCCTGTAGGATACTTTCTACTTAGGATTCTTCCCTGTAAGATAATTTCCTCATGAGGCAGTTTCTTATACCGGGGGTTATTACCCCGTGGGGTTATTTCCCCGTGGGGTTCTTTCCACGTGGGATTATTTTCCATTGTGATTGTTTCTGATTGGTTTTTTTCCCGAGGTGTTTTTCTCCGGTGGGCATTTTCCATTATACTCTTTGTGTTTCACTACCTTGATCAGGACTATAAAAGATACTAATAAATTGACAGGTTTACCTTTTTTTAAGATTTGGTTGCTGATTACCAGGATAAGATTTAAAATACAATACAAAAAGTAATTAATCTAAGGTTATGAAATATTATAAATTAATTTTGAGGTTATATTTTCCTCCTTTAATTATCTCTCAGATTATTTGTACTCGATCTCGAAATCTGACAACTAGACAGAATGCATGGACTAAATCAATAGTTCGACTCATCTCATGCCATTAATTAGATCACAACGTGTTAAATGAAAATCGTAATTGTTATTACCTCTTCTGTGGCGGTCTGGTATAGGGTGACCACCTGCCGCAGCCCAGAAACGCTGGTCCCGATGGGCTGGAGCAGCTCCGACCTGTCCGGACCGTTGTTGTTGTCACCGAAACTCGAAACCGGAGGGGCCTTCCCCAATGTCGTCTGCACCAACCTCTTTCCTCGTCCTCGACCCCTCTGCATCATCGTTCTTAACACAGTCTAAAAAAAAATCAAATCAACAAATCGAAACACAAAAATTAGGAATGAACCCAACTTTTCTCGAAGTTAACGGTGACTCGATCGTAAAAAGACAAGAATAAAGGAACTGACAAACTATTGTCAATATCCACGGTGAATTGATTGTGATTCACACGTTTTGTTATCAATGCAAAAGGAAAGAATAGAATGCAATTGGTAACGTAACTTTTATGGCAAAGTGAAAAAATAATATTGTAAAAGATGTTTAAAAGCAATTCGTAATCTCGACCTCGATTAATTATTACACTATTTCATGTTATAAACAATAACCCAACAATATTCATCTTAAGAACAATAACCCAAATTTTCTTTCGAAGTCATAAAATATCATTAGATGAATAAACAAGAACAATCGATGAATGGGAAAATATTAATGTAGTAACCTAACTTTTCACCGAAAGTAAAAATCTTATGTTCGGATGACAAGCAAACGAAAAACTCTTAATCAAAACAAACAAACTGATTAATTTGGGGTTAGCACAGAAGCAATAACTCAAATCCATCTATGCTGGAGTTTTGTTAGATATCATCCGATGTTGAATCAGTCCTCGAAAAATCAAACACACCTTGACTCGAAACAAATTTCCATCGATCGAACTCTTCCCCCTCACAAACTTAACTACAACTCAAGCAGAATTACTTTCTGTTGATCAAAACTTGAATTAACTAGACAATATTGCCTTTCGGATAAATTTCATCTTCGCAGTGAGTGTCAGGTCTCTCCCTAAAATTAAACCGTCCTTTCCAGGTTTTCAACTGAAAATTTATTAAAATCGCACTATGTGATTTTTTAGCAAACTGTTCACGTAGGTTTTTTGCGAGTTTTCCAAAACGCAAGTATGATAAATACAAATTTTTACTCACCCTATTTTCCTGCACATTCCCAGTAAGAGATTCTCCTGTCAAACGGTTTACCCCAGTGCGGATAGATGGCGCCACGTGGTACCCTTTTTTGTGAACCTATGAATGGTATGAACTAAATAGACTCGGATTCGAATACGAGTAATACAAATAGTCGAATATACGAATATTCACATATAATTGTTTCATCACTATTTTTTTTACATATTTCAATAATCAAATATCCAAATATTTGAATATTCGAATATTTATTGATTCGAGTAATTGGAATATTTGAATATTTTAACATTTCAAATATTTAACTACGTTTTTGAATAATAATTGAATACTTCAATTTAAAAAATAGCATACTTTTTGGCTTGAAATCAGTGTTTTCACTGTAGGCGCACGAAGTAAAATTTCGGGTCTTAGATAACCCTGAAAATTGTACTCATGTCTAATCAAGGAGTGGAAAACACTTGTTAGGCAGCTATTAGAACCGTTAATGACAACACAAATTTCATAAAGAAAATTAAAAAGAGAATTGGTTAATTATCTTGTTCTTAATTTTATCTAAAAAGCTGGTATCATTGCAGGTTTTAAGGCTAGTTGCATCAAACACGTTGAACTAGTTTAACTCTGAACTCTAGCTCAAAGTGACATTAGAACAATGAGAACTGTCATCTTCAACTCAAGTTCAGCTTGAACTCAAGTTCAACTTTTATGGTGCAACTGGGCCTTAATAGTTTTTTTAAAGAGGGTTTTCCAATCCTTGATTATAATAAGCATAAAATTAATATTTATTTTGAGTTTAGAAAAGCCTAAAAATTTGGATTGGTCGCGATTGTGCTTTCCTAAACTCGAAATATTTACTTGTAGAGTTTTCGGATTACCATGTAAAATTGCCCTTGGTGCATGCCAAGGTACGTCGATGGGCGTAACACATATGAACACATGTGTTACAAGGTATGACAGAATTGTATCTTTCCATGTTTTCCCCTACTCCTTTCCCTGCAGGCTCTTAGTAAATGCGAGAGAGAACAATGACGTTGTATTTGGTGACGTTTTTGAGTCTATCATAACCTCTCTTTTCGGTTTCGTAGTACTTTCATAGAGAGATTTTTCAATATTTTGTGTTAAAAATGCAAATATAAATAAAAATGCAAAGAGGAGAAAATTAATTAAATTGTAAATAATGAAATTATTAACATTCATAATTAATTTCCCATTTCGCACCTTCCTTAAATATGTATTTACATTATACAGGGAGTTTTTCTTTACAGAATACTTATTGAAAATTCAGCCTGTTTTCTCTTTAGATATTCTCTGTTTTTTTAAGTTCAATTTGGAACTTCATACAAGTGTTTTCTACTCCCAGACTAAGCATGAAGTAAAATTTCAAGTTTAGAAAAGCCCCGTGAACATTTTCTGGGCTTTTCTAAACTCTAAATTTTACTTCATGCGCCACGCGTATAAAACACAGATTTTAAGCGAAGTTCGAATTTACATGAATTTCACAATATTTTAGTGTTTTATACGTTTAGAATTTAGATAAGCCCAGGAAATTTGTTCACGGGGCTTTTATAAACTCAAAATTTTACTTCATGCTTAGTCTGGGAGTGGAAAACACTCGTTTAAAGCTTCAAATTGAACTCTTTTTAAAAAAACCACGAATGTCAGAAAATTTACAACGTATGCATCCCACTGAGCAAAAAACAAACAAATAACGTTATATTAACATTGTAGCAACATTAAACTTTATTTTAATGTTAATGAAATATTACCTAAATGTGTTTAGTGGGATGTTTACATAAAAGAAAAATTTCCTGTATAATTGTAATGTATAATAGAAACTACAGTTATAACTTAAAATAAAACACTATGTTATACGAACAAGGTAAAGTGTTTAATTTGATTAAATTGCTATTTTTTTATACTCCTGGAATTATTGGAGTATGCTAGAGTTGGCAGTGCCTTAAAGTGTATTATAAATTAAGGCTGTGAATTAGAATTGACAAAATATTCAAATACTTATAAAGGTAAACTATTTGAATTATTTAGTGTTAAAAAGTATGTCAAACTACTAGTAACACTAAATATCTTTATAGTTGAATTGATTACATTGGTTAATAATTAAACATTATCAAAATTTATATTTTAATTTTAGAGTTCTCAGCTTTATTATAATCCGTTTTGTATGAACAACTATTGTGTTACTTCAATGCTAACTTATAAAATTTAAGGTTAGGCCAGCCCGATTTTGTAATTTTAGTTGTTAATGCTTATACATTGGAAGATTATATCATATTACAATAAAAATAAATAAGCAAAAAGTACACATAGATTGCAATATTACGAAGAAATAAATGTGAAATTACATTATCAGCTAATGCTTCCAAATCGAATTATGTCTTTTATCTAAAATAATTATTATATTAGTAGAGGAAAGATGGCAAGAAAACAAATACTTTGAGTGTGGGGTAAAGGCGATCGAGGATATGAGGAAGAGACTGGCAAGGATTCAATGGGAAGAGGTCAATACAATGGAGGAGATGGAAATGATAATAGTGGGATGTGAAAGGAAAAAGAAGGGAGAGAGAAGAGGGGGGAATACGTGGTTCGATGAGGAGTGTAGGCAGGCGAAGAGGGAGTTGAGGAAGGCTGTGGGCGAATGCGTAAGAAAAGGAGGAGAAGAGGAGAAAGTGGTGGCGGCAAGGAAAAGATATGAGGGTATATGTGAGAGGAAGAAGCTGCAGGCGGTGGAAAGAGTGAGCGAGGAATTGAGGGAATGCAAGAACGAGGCGGAAATGTGGAAGGTGCTGAGGAGAGGGGAAAGGAAGAGGCAGTTAGGGATATCGTAAAGGAATGGGTAAGGAAGTGCATAGAGGGTAGTGGAGTGCCAATAGGGATGGGAGAAGACAGGTGAGGGGATGGAGAGGAAGAGTTCACGGAGGAGGAGGTCGAAAGAGCGTTCAAGGAGGTGAAGGGAGGGAAGGCAGCAGGAAGGGATGGGCTGAAGGCAGAGATGTGGAAGGAGATTTGGGAAGGGGGGAAGAAGAAATTCAGGGAGATACTGAACCAGATGTGGAGGGGAAGAATGAGCATACCGGCAGCATGGAGAGTGGGGAGGATGTGCCCGATACATAAAGGAGGGGATCAGAAGGATGCGGCTTGCTATAGGGGGATAACGGTGATGAGCACGGGATACAACAACGGGATACATAGCTATGATGGTAGTAAAAAATAGGCTAGAGGAGGAGGTGGAAGAGAAGGGGCTGCTGCCGGAGACGCAGGGGGGCTTTAGGAGGGGTAGGGGGACGAGGGAGCAGGTCTTTACCCTGGCAACAATGGTAGAGAAGGTGATGGAAGAGAAAGGGAGCGTGTATGCGGTGTTTGTGGACCTGAAGGCGGTGTATAGAGAGGAGTGAATACAACGATAGGTACGGGAGGTGGCAGGTGCATAGGAGAATGCCAAGGTATTTGGTGGAGGGGGGATGGAGTAGGGAGGAAAGGGTGGTGCTAGCGAGGGCGAGGTGTGGGTCAGGGGAGAGAGGAAGGAAGGTGTGGATGGGGGAAGAGTATGGGAGGTGTAATAATCTGTGAGCGGAGGAGTGATATATGGAGTCATTTGGCAGAGGAGTGCGAGGGGGTGAAGGAGGAATGGGTGGGAATAAGGGGGAATAAAAGAGTGACGGAATGGATGAGAGAGGATGGGGCCGGGGTAAGGACGCTGGAGAAGTTGGGGGAAGAGAGTGAAAGCAGAAGGAAGAGATGGGGCAGCGATTAGTGTAGATAGGGATGTAATGTAGTATTATGCCAATAAAGGTATTTTTTTTATTATATTAATATTCATTTTCATTTACTGTAATTACTTGAAATTATCTAAATCATGAAATAATTATATTTAAATTCAGCCCGCATTTGTGACTTAAGCGATCTCTACCCCCACTCCAAAATCTTATATACCGTATACGCTACCGTCCTTGGGTGCATGCAAAAAAAATGTTCTAATGCCGCAGAACCCTTCATAACATTAAAAGGTGGGTGTGGTATTAATTTACCGTACAAAGACATAATGAACATGTTAAATGTATATTTTAAAAAGTATTAATTTAATTTAAGACATTACTTTATGTTCTGAGATCGTACTATGTGACTGGATGGAATTTCAGAATTGCTTGATTCAACAGCAACTCCATGGAAGAATGCTCCAGGGGCGTAGCGAAGCCTTAACTTTTGGGGGGGGTAACACCTATAATTTTCCAACTTCAAAATTAAAATAAAAATGTCTATTATTATATTATTTTATTTTAACAAATTAATATAACGTAGTACATTGATTTATATAAATTAAGCTTAATTTATTATCCAATAATATAGTGCTTTGTACTTCCTAATATATTTTATAACATATGTACATAATTACATTTAACCAATACCTAATAAAACATGGAGTTTTACAATTTGAATTAGTTTATTATAACTCGCCTATGCTTTAGTTTAGCCCAGGAGTTCACAATATTTGATAATTCAATATTATCAGTAATATCAGATTCTGTTTTCAAAATCATTAATGCGCCCAAACGATCTTCCTTTATTCTAGAACGCAATGAATTTTTGACAAATTTCAATGAACTAAAGCTTCTTTCATTTGTTGCCACTGAAAACCCGGCTGTATATATTAGCTGACATAGTTTAAAGGATAACGCAAACACATTTTTATTTTCCTTCATTGTGTTCATCACTTCCTGCATCGATTTCACTTCGTTTTTAATGCAGATATCAAATAAGACGTCTAGTTCCGCCTGCAGTGCAAACTCATCCGGCTTATCACAAGGATATAAGGGTGTCAAAGTTTCTATGGTATCTAAGCTAATGTTCTGCTTGGACAGATGCATAGAAAATAATTTAACAAGAGGATTTACAATCTTTAAAACCTCATTCAAATTATTTTCTAGGAACGACACAAGAACATCTAGAACATTAAAAAATTACTTTCTATAATACTCTTTTAAAGAGATGCTCGCTATTTCTGATAGCAGCTATGGAATCTTTTGATCCTTGAATTATTGAAAAGGCATCTATTATATTCAAATTGGGAGATTCTAGGATCGTTGTTACAATTTTAATTTTGTATAGCACAGTTTTTAAAAACATTAAGCAGCATACAAAATCAAAATTTAAGATACGTTTAAATAATCCATAAGCTTTGGCTTGAGTATTGTTATCGACAGTTCTGCTATTAAAAATCTCTTCTAGCACTTCAACAATTCCTTCAAATGAAGTACTTACTGCCTGAAGACTTTCTGCACGTGCTGTCCAACGTGTTTTTGACAAGTTTTTTAGAAGTATGGCATTTTCAATTTTCTCTAACTTATTTCTTAAAGGTTGAATTCGCTTTGTGGTAGAGGTAAAAAATACATGCAATTCTTCTAAAATATTAAATGTATCCTTTACGATTGGGCTAGCTTTACAACAGTGTTCCACAGCAGTGTTTAATCGATGAGCTTGACATGGTACATAAGGAATGTTACGGTGTAGTATTTCAGAAATGTTGTTTTGAGTACCATTAAACTTTACCGACATCGCTGCTGCAAAATCGTAGGACAGGAAAGCAAGTTTGTCTAAATTTATATTTTGAGACTGTAGACAATTTAAAATATCACAAGCCGTTCCTGAACCAGTATTATCAAGAGTCTCTATAACACAAAGTAATCGTTCTTTCGGAATTCCATCTCTATCCACTGTACGAACAACAAGTGATAAAATGTCCTTATTTGAAGAGTCAGGAGTGTGGTCCGCCATTATAGTATAAAAAGGTGCTTCATCTATCTCTTGTACAACTTTGGAACGAACAGCATTGCCAAGTAGTTCTATAATCTCGTTTTGAGATTGTGGACTTAAGTAAGTCACGTGATAAGGACGAAGTTGAGTGTCATCTAACCATCTTTTTAATATGAAATTATGTCTTGAAATTAGGTGAATAATCTGGGAAAAATTATCATTTACATTTTCACTTCCACGGAATGCAAGTCCTTGCCTAGCCAATGTTTTTGCAGTATCAAATAAAATTTCCAAGACAGCTTTGTTATGTGAAAATATTTGTTGTTCTTCTAAAAGTAATCTCCGTTTGGTTTTGTCCACAAGTATATCTACATGTTGATTTTTATTCATAAAATTAAAATAATCTCTCAATGCAGATTTGTGGGTAGATGACTTAAAGTGGATAGCTAGTTTTCCTTCTTTTTTAACACCTGAACTTTTCATTTTACCCCAAGTTTTGACGCCTTCCCTACTCCAATTATTTTCAGATTTTTCTCGTCCAATTCCTTCTTTTACTGTGCTATATTCTAAAAAAACGAACTATTTGTACCACTGAGCGTTAAATCTATTTTTCCATCACTCGGAAATTTAGAAAGTATTGGCTGATGAGGTCCTAAATCAATTAAATATTGTCTCTGTTGATCACTTTTAACTTTAGTTCGTAGGCCAGGATCGTACAGAATCAAAGGATTAGCTTCACTTCTATCTTCTGTAGAGAAATGTATGTTTTCTGTTTTCAATGTTCCAATGTAATTTTTATAAGAATCAGTCAAGTCAATACATGCATCTTTAATGGTTTCGCTCATATCAATCATTTTTATAGCTGCCATGTAGTTATTTACTACAGGCTCATTTTTAATATTACTTATCAAATTTTTGATGGAATCGAATAAATCTGACAATAATGCGAGCTTTCCAGAACAACTAAACCAAAGATTACCATCACGGGATACGCTGTATAGCGTTTGGTCCTGTAATTCTTCTTCGCTTGTACAAAGTATGCCTTTACCCGAAAAAGTTTCATCCTCTGCCTCAAAATCTATAATATAAGCATAATAAAAAGTTTCTGGTTTGTAAATACTTACGAAAAAATAAATTACCTGTACGGACTTGTTTACTGGTTGACGGTACTTCATTGTCTTCAGTATTTAAATTCAATTCAATTTTTTTCTTTTTTGCCTCAAATCCCACTTCTCTTGAAATAACAAATTCATCACTATAAACAGAGTTACCAGAATTTTCACTATCTGGAAAAATTATGTTCTGGAGTTAGTTCATTATGTTTGAGAAATTAATATACATTTATAATTAAACAGTAATTGTTACACAAGCAATTTAATAAATTTTACCAATTATGCCATTTAAGTATAGTTTTCAGGGCAAAATTCCAAATATAAGATCGCTGTCTTTTAAAAGTGTTTGTATAGGGTCTACTTATGAGCACTTCAGCTAAAAAGTAATAGGGATATTGAGATGAAACTGAAGGTTTTGCTACAATCCGAAGAAATGAAATGCATTTGGTAAACACCAGAATTGGATGGTTATTCCTAGTTTTTTTCTTATAAATAATAAATGTGGGTGATGAAAGATTAATCTTGCATTAAGCCCTAACCCAACTGCATTAAGCCCTAACCCATTTTCTGGGAACATATCCATTTATATCATATAATTTTTTTAGATTAGCAACTGGTTTAGCAATTTTTGAGTATAAAGTAAAATTTGCCAACTGCCTTAGCTTTGGGGGGGGGGCCTACCCCCCATGGCTACGTCCCTGGAATGCTCCTAGCCCAGTGTGAAGTAAATCTCCACATCCGTGTCTGTTGCATAGTACTTGAAGATAATTCACGAATACTAAGAAGAAATAAAGAGAAATAATGTAGACGCCCTGGTTTTAAATTTGTTTGTCTGTAGACTTGTTTAAAATAATACACTATAGCTTAAAATTCAAAAATATTGTCTATACATACGGTTGTAATTATTTATATTTATTAACGCTCATCTAGAGACGATTTCGTTTTATGGGCATTTTTGTGCCTTCAGATCTAACGGATCTGACAGCTTTTGATTAAACACTAGAGCTCACATGTAAGAAATGGCGGAAAATTTGAAATTCCGACAGATGCGGCCTCCCATCGAGTCGGTCTCCTTCAACTATATACAGAGTGTCAATTTGAAAACAAGTAAGCCAGAATATCTTTGGAATCGTAACAGTTAGAGAGCATTTTTCAAAACTGTTTCTAGGATATGGCGGGGGAACCTTTTTGACCTACATAACAATCTTCTGCAACCAACCCCTTAGGCTGTAGCCACCCTTGCCTAATTTTTTTAAATGGCACGACCCTACTTGTGATACATCATTAGAAAGGTCTTTCAAAATGCTAATCAGTGGTACCAACTAACATTTTGATTGTTATATAAAGAATGCAAAAAAAAATTAAATCAATTTATTTTATTTTAAAATTATTGTTAAATTAGGTATTATAACAATTTATTTTTACAAATTACAAATGAAAAAGCACAGATAAACACAATAATACCCAATATTTATCAGAGTCGTCTATTGTTTTATTAAAATATGGACAACTCTAAAAAAATATTAAAATAATAACAAAACTTGGTTCAATGGAATACATTTATTAACTGAATAAATTTCACCTGTCCGCAACATGAAAAAAAAACGTTGACAAAAAACACCAATGAAATAAAAATAAATCTTACATTAACTTAATTCAAATAAACACAATATGTGACACTGCCATTAGTATTGTTGTGACTATCTTTAAGTAATCTGTGCTCTTAACCTTAGACTTGTTATTAATTTTTATAAAATGGTTTACACAATAGCCGAACGTGTTGAAATTATTTTTATTTATGGTTCTAAAAACCGTTGTGCTAGACAAACTACAATTTTATTGAATGAATTACATCCTGAAAAAAATTTGCGTCATCATTATGTCCTAGATCTAGTTTTAAAATTTGAACAAACAGGATCGATCATTAACAAGAAAAGATATCAACCTCGGCTCCTAAATGAAACGGCTCAAATTGAAGTCCTGGGCCAAATTGCTATGGACCCTGCTTCATCACTTATATCTAGAGTAACAGGATTGAGTCACGAATCCATTCGCAAAGTCTTGAAATAGAACAAATTTCATTCCTATAAAATGCATATTACGCAATAACTTGGAGATGATGATCCAGACAGACGAATTGAGTTTTACGAAGTGAAAAACATTTGTTTCAGCGACGAATGTACTTTTTATCTTAATGGCAATGTAAACAAACAAAATTGTTGATGATTATTAGAGAAGTCCACATGCAGTATCCCGAAAAAAATAATGTCTGGGCAGCTATTCTTGGAGATTCCATTATTAGGCCGTTATTTATTGATCAAAATTTAAATGATCAACTGTACTATGAATTATTATATCAATTAATACAGCCCCTTATAGTCCATGAATTAGAAAATCAAAGAGATGAAAATGACGGAGCACCTCCGCATTATGTAGTACCTGTTAGAGACTGGCTAAGCCACACTTTTGGGAATCAATGCATTGGTAAAAGAGGACCAATTGAATGGCCACCTAGATCTCCGGATTTGACCCCATTAGACTTCTTCTTATGGGGCCACTTAAAATCTGTGGTCTATAAAACTCAGCCCGAGTCTATCGTAGATCTGCGACAACGAATAATACAAGAGTGTCGAGCTATTCCAGGATAGACCTTCCAAAATATACGACAGGAATTTGAGAATAGACTCTATTATTGTCTGAAAAATAATGGAATTCATTTTGAGCATACTATAATTTAATAATATTTTTTTTTTACATTTTGTATGCAACAATAAAAATTTTAGTTGGTACTACTGATTAGAATTTTGAAAGACCTTTGTAATGATGTATCACAAGTGGGGTCATGCCATTTAAAAAAAATGGGCAAGGGTGGCTACAGCCTAAGGGGTTGGCTGCAGAAGATTGTTATGTGGATCAAAATGGTTCCCCCTCCATATCCTAGGAATGGTTTTGGAAAATTTTCTCTAACTGTTACGGTTCCAAAGATATTGTGGCTGGCTTGTTTTCAAATTGACACCCTGTATGTGAACTTACAGAAACATATCTAGTCGACGGGGTCTGCCGAACACGCAGGCGCTGTCAACTCTATACAATTTCGTAAGTTTGTAAATTTAGTAAGGTGCATCAATTTCCAGCAATTTCGTAGTTTGCGGGAAGCGGGGAATATATTTCAATGAATATCTGATGGCCCAAGGGGCCTAAGTAGGCACGAGAATGCTGATATGATGAAATTGTCTAGTTTTAAATTATTTTCGATTTTGTATTCCATTAAAACATTAATGTTTTTAATTTTTAAGGCACTAAAACGGTAAATTTGTAGCGAGGCATGGACGATCACACAAGACCAGGACCAAGTAATTACTTGTGCGATTGGAAAGAAGAATCCTGCGGAGCATACATGGATCGGAGCATACGCTGGATCTATTAGGGCCTGTCGGATAAGAGGGTTGGGTCATGTAAATAGAATGACAAACAGAACAACACAAAATATTCTTGAATCCCGACCATCAAGAAATAGACCACCAGGACCAGAAAGACTGGAAAAGGGTAAAATAATGTTTTACATTGATTTATTTTGTTGCTGTATGTACTCTAATATTGTCATATTAAAGTGAGTGGGTCAATTAAAAGCCCTTCACTGTGCCAACAGAGGGCTATTGTGACTCCCATACTTATTCTCTACCCGTTTAAGAACAAAGAGGTATTGCACTAGTACATGAACAAACAGACCTTATGTTGTAATTGGCAGAACAATTTTTCTCTACATTTAATTAATATATTTTCTATATTTAATTTTGGATTTTATTTATAACAATTTTGATTTCTTCAATCAATTGTCACGTTCTTCAGTTGTTTTTACGAAGAATTAATTATATAAAACACCATATTTGTATGTATACTTTTATATTGTTATTTCAAATATATGTTAAAAATATTCAAATTACTTGAAAATTATTTGTACACTATTTTATAAAAATTGTAAGTAATTGATTTTTATAAAATAGTGTACAAATTATTTTCAACTGGTTAACATTTAAAAACATTATAATTCTTGCAATGTATATATAATGTGTAGTATACGTTGTGGAAGTTATATATTACATGTATTGACTATTTGTAATATACATTTCTTGGTTTAATTATGCTTTTATTATTTCTAGCTTCGCGTGGCAATTTAGATGTCGCGCGATGCTGCCCGTGGCGCACCACACCCCTCCCACAAACATAGGCAATATTCCGCCCACCCCCGCGCTCTATGACGTATTTCGAATGCAGCCCCCTCCCAGCGGGTGATGCACCGAATTAAAATTATACGAAACGTGAGGTCCTATAGGAAAAGTCGATCCAAATTAATCTATGCGAACACGTTTCGGGTCGATTTCTGTATTTCACCTGGTTCAGTTTTATTATTTGAGGTTATATCCTATTTTTTTGATAGCTGAAAAGTTACTTTAGTCCGCTATATTGCAATAAACACAACACGAGCTCGATGAGCTTGTGTCGAAAAATGCACGTTCAGTGCGCACCAAGTGCAATTTTGTTTCTAATCTGAACATTAAACACGGAAAAAAGTGTGCACTGAAAATATTATTCGAACACGTTTAGTGCAAAAGTGCAGCACTGCCAGTGGCGTAGCTATAGTCTGTTTAAAAACTAGAAGGAGTAAGTGCCAAAGCCCAATTTACACTATAAAAAGTTACCAGAAATATCACTAGATAAATATGGCGGCAATTTTAAATAATTTCATCATTACTCTTTAAATAAAATCAAATATTCATTTTGTACTTCTTAATTGTGGTTAAGTATATTCTTTTCCATGGTACGATATCGTCAGTTCAATTAAAATGCTTATACGGCACCTCGCCATATATCTGTGAAATAAAACATAATTACATTATGTTCATAATATAATATGCAATGTGTATCTATCAGAGTTGGGACGAATCCTCGTAAAAAGGATTCGAATCACGAATCCGAATCACCTAATATGATTCAAATCACGAATACTCGAATAAAGGATTCGTAAAAGATAAATATGATTCGAATCGAAGATTCGAATCCTATTTTTTCGAATCACGAATACAAATCCTTTAAGAATAAATTTGATTTTATTATTTTTTGCAACCATTATTATATAAATATCGTTACCATTTGTTTTAACAAAAATATTTGAAACCTAATTATTTATTATTACCACTGAACATCGTTGATAACAGACTAAATATCTGACTCCCTGTTACTCTGGTTATAGATGTATTTGAGTGTTTCTGAACTCCGATTCAAATCAGTATTTTGTACGCGTGGCGCATGAAGTAAAATTTCGAGTTTAGAAAAGCCCGAAAATTTGTCTCGGGTCGCTGCGCGACTTTTTTACGGGGCTTTTCTAAACTCGAAATTTTACTTCATGCTTAGCCTGGGAGTGGAAACACTCGTTCAAAACTTCAAATTAACCTCTATTATAAAATCGACTAATGCCTGAAATTTACGTAAATAAAAAATTCACTGAATATCACTATAACTGGAAAAGTCAGAGAAAAGTCATGGAATTATATTCAAATTGACCAAAACACTAACAAAAAAGCCATATGATATTAAGAAATTTGTCAAATTCAACAGGCAAATTACAAAACACGTAAAAATTTATAAAATTAACTTAAATATTGGCAAAAATAATGAAAACTATTAAACAGAATGGGGGTTTCCCACAGAAGAAAGTTATATTAAAAGGCCAGGGAAAAAATCTTTAGTCAGGGAAATGTCGGAAAAATTTAACATTTTAGATTGTGCTACCATGTCCGTTTTACTTCCAACAATATTAAACAAAATGTTGAAAACTAGATTATTATCTTCAAAAACATTTTCAATCATTTAACGTTCTTATCAAAGCATTCACTTTGAAGTTTCGAACGAGTGTTTCCACTCCCAGAGTAAGCATGAAGTAAAATTTTGAGTTTAGAAAAGCCCCGTGAACATTTGTCGAGGGTCGCGCAGCGACCCCCGACAAATTTTCTGGCCTTTTCTAAACTCGAAATTTTACTTCATGCGCCACGCGCATAAAACAGTGATTTAACGAGAAATTTAAAAACACACAAAAAAACATTTTTCGTGTTGTTTCTCATAATTAATTCGAATTGTTTTTGACGATTCAAATCCTTTTGTAAGTATTCGAATCCTTTTATAAGGATTCGCATCACCCATATTTAGACTCGAATACGAATCCTCTTAAAAAAATTTAACAAATCCGGATCATGAATCCAGTTGAACAAAAGTATTCGAATGCCTTTTTTGAATCCTCTAAAAGGATTCGAATCCAGAATTCGAATCCTGAATGATTCGAATCCTGCCCAGCTCTGGTCTCTATATTACTCAAAATTGATTTGTTTCATAAAATTACACAAGGTAGAACGACTCATCTTCAGCATGCCGCATGATCGTTTACTTCTTTTAAAATTTTATTCAAAGTTGGCAGTTCATTTTTATAAAAGAAACTATGCACGGATCTCTTTACTACGTTATCAAAACTTGTAATTATGTTCTCCAAGCTGTTTAGGGCTACAAATCTCTCCGGATTTTTTATATTCGCTAATGGTACGATAGACAATGGAATTTACAACTCCTAAAAATTAAACATTATATTATTTGGTGCATATTCTTATACTACTTGATATCTCACCTACTCCACCAACAATGTCTGATACAACAGCAGTCATTTTTATATGTGGATCATCTGTTATCATCTGCTTATACATATTTATTACTGTACTGTTTTTCAGACAGATATAAATGACCCATATCCAACTTCTTACGCTTTTTTGGAGGTGACGGTGATATTATCACCAAGCTTGTACTGGGTCCATAATCCATCACAAGAATATAAACAAAACTAACTTTTAACTATGCCAAAGAAACACCGCACAAAAGATTATTACGAAACAGACAAAGTTGCAACTCGGCAACGTTTCGAATTAAGGTTATGTCAGCGGTTGCGTCTAATAATGACGTAATTAGCATAGTGTAAAATGGGCGTGCTCTCGGCCAATCAGAGTTGTAGGTTTTGGCGCGTGAAATTTAAAACGCCCCTCCTAGTTATTAAACAGATTATAGAACTTTTGGCGCTCGGGCGGTCTCCAATTTACCGCCCGTTCTAAGTCAATCAAATGGTGGTTTTTAAAGATTAATAAATATAAATAAATAATTGTAATTGGGATAAACTATAGGTGGGGAACTTTTTTACCATCGGATGCCATATTTAATTTCGGCAGTAATAAAGGAGGCCGCATAAGTTGATTTACCTATAAATGCAAGCTTACAGAGGCCGCAGGTTCCCCACCTATGAAACAAAACATATACACAATTTACAACAAAAAAATTACCATTAAATATTTTTTGGTTCATATTTGTAGATAAATAATTTAGTTTCTTTTAGATAAACAAACAAATTGTACTGTGTATGTGTATGTACATATATTTATATATTTACTCTTTTACATGGTGGCGGCCAATTTATATGTTAAATATACTTTTTCTCTAATTCTTCTTTGATTCCAGATTTATTCCCTGACCCCTAAAAATAACTTAATTTTTTGAAAAAAGCAAAATATAGGGGAGAACAAAATATCTAAATGTTAGTTATTTGAACAACAAAGACTCGTAGTTGTAGATTTAAGAGATGAAAAGAAAACAGCATAAAGTACAAATTGAGAAATTGCAAGATTTGATAATACTTTTCGAAATTCTATTACCGCGAGAAATGTTTCTTTTTAAAGCTATGACAAGGCTTCTTATTCAAGTTAGCGTCTTGGTTCAGCTTCAGGGAAATTTAATAGGGTCGGAAAGTAATGCCATCAAAAATGAGTGGAAAATTCAAACGTGAGTCATACTTCGTAAACACAAACATAACCTATTTTCTTCTCGTCTGTATGTACGCTGTCAATACTGCCAATATTTTGACAGTGTATTCGAAGTATGACTCACGTTTGAATTTTCCACTCATTTCTGACGTCATCATTTTATACGCGTGGCGCATGAAGTGAAATTTCGAGTTTAGAGAACCCTGAAAATTCGCGCGCCCCGGAAAATCCAAATTTTTATTCTTTTCTAAATTCGCAATTTTACTTCATGCTTAATCGGATAATGGAAAACACTCGTTATGAATTTCAAATTGAACTCTTTCATACGAATGCTTGAAAAATTACACGGTATAATCGGGATATGTACAAGTACTTAAAAGAAAAATTCCTTGATTGTCATGTCTAGATGTCAAAAGTTGAGAAATGTTAAAAATGCCAAGAAAATATAAAAAAGTGAAAATTTTGAACAAATCTATTATACCTTTTGTGTGTTGAATTAATAAATTAAACAATATCTTGTCATTTGCTAAATGATTATGATTTTTATGACTGAACTAGACTTTCCACTATTGTTTAATATTTATGCCAATTATCTCAATTATAAACACATTTTGATGATATTTGACGATCTCAAACAAATTGTACTGTGTATGTGTATGTACATATATTTATATATTTACTCTTTTACATGGTGGCGGCCAATTTATATGTTAAATATACTTTTTCTCTAATTCTTCTTTGATTCCAGATTTATTCCCTGACCCCTAAAAATAACTTAATTTTTTGAAAAAAGCAAAATATAGGGGAGAACAAAATATCTAAATGTTAGTTATTTGAACAACAAAGACTCGTAGTTGTAGATTTAAGAGATGAAAAGAAAACAGCATAAAGTACAAATTGAGAAATTGCAAGATTTGATAATACTTTTCGAAATTCTATTACCGCGAGAAATGTTTCTTTTTAAAGCTATGACAAGGCTTCTTATTCAAGTTAGCGTCTTGGTTCAGCTTCAGGGAAATTTAATAGGGTCGGAAAGTAATGCCATAAAAAATGAGTGGAAAATTCAAACGTGAGTCATACTTCGTAAACACAAACATAACCTATTTTCTTCTCGTCTGTATGTACGCTGTCAATACTGCCAATATTTTGACAGTGTATTCGAAGTATGACTCACGTTTGAATTTTCCACTCATTTCTGACGTCATCATTTTATACGCGTGGCGCATGAAGTGAAATTTCGAGTTTAGAGAACCCTGAAAATTCGCGCGCCCCGGAAAATCCAAATTTTTATTCTTTTCTAAATTCGCAATTTTACTTCATGCTTAATCGGATAATGGAAAACACTCGTTATGAATTTCAAATTGAACTCTTTCATACGAATGCTTGAAAAATTACACGGTATAATCGGGATATGTACAAGTACTTAAAAGAAAAATTCCTTGATTGTCATGTCTAGATGTCAAAAGTTGAGAAATGTTAAAAATGCCAAGAAAATATAAAAAAGTGAAAATTTTGAACAAATCTATTATACCTTTTGTGTGTTGAATTAATAAATTAAACAATATCTTGTCATTTGCTAAATGATTATGATTTTTATGACTGAACTAGACTTTCCACTATTGTTTAATATTTATGCCAATTATCTCAATTATAAACACATTTTGATGATATTTGACGATCTCACTTTCTGCAACATATTTAGAAAAATCATTACAATGTAAAATTTAAAGATTTTTCCATTTTTTTTCCGAACACTATAAGTTAACGTTAATTAAATCTATTGATTTTTATACAATTTTTACTTTCCTCATATATTTTTAAACAAAAAAATGTTTGTATTACTTGGAAAGTCTTGAGAATATAGAACAAACATTAAATAAAGAGTTGTAAGAAATACTTAAAATTGGTAAGTCTACTGGTTATTTTCTTTTTTTAAGTTAACAGATGCAAATATGACACGATGCCAGAATTGTCAAAACGTTTCGCGCTCACCACGGCGTAAAAATCTCGAATAATATAAGCTGAAAATTATTTCATTTTACACGACTTCGAGTAGGTAATTCTACAGATCTAAAACTTAAATTTAAAACATTATTTTCTGTTCTATTTGTGAATATTACAAATAATTAATATTTAACATTATTATTAGTGTTTTTTTCTAAGTTTTTCTTTTTCAGTCAACTGTTTTTAACGAATTATCTAGGTTTTTGGAAATTTTATTTAATATAAAAATTATTATTACATTTTAACGTATTTGCCAATTATTGTTAATTTCGACGATTTATGATTTTTTTCCAGTTTTTAGAATAACTATAATATTATTGATTGTAATTTGTTTAACCATTTTATTATTATTCAATTATTCTTGATATTTTATTAGACATTGTTCATATCAAAAATTAATAAATTAAAAGTTGCAGATAATCGAAAATGGTACATTTATTGTTTATTCACTTTTCGTCGTAGAACTCTTAATTGAAAAAGTGAATTTTCGCTAAATTCCATTTTTTTTTTGGTTACAATAAAAATTACATAAATTATTAAATCTGACGAAACTAGTCAGCATTAAACGGTAATTTGTATAAACTTACACATAACTTAATAAACTTTGACTGGTTGTAATCGAAATTTTAATATATCTGGACTAGATTTTCCAAAATATCAAATCAAAGTTTTAATTTTATAAAAAAAATCAAAAATATTATAAAATCGACATTTCATAGAACTTGCTTAGAATTGATTGCAAGTACATCTGCTTTAAAGAAAATAAATTATTTAAAATCAACAAATTGTCAAATCAACATGAAATTCAGTGAATATATGCAGAAATGACTAAAATTTGACTGATTATAATATAAATTTAAATACTTTACTGAATTTTGTAATATCAATTTTAAATTAAAATATAGCAAAGAGTGATTTTCCGTATTTTGTTTAATAAACATATGCATATTTATTCCATGAGTGCATTTTTTTTATTAAATTCAATTCTATTTATTTTGAATAATTTCTGATCACTTTGAACTTTTGCACTTTTGTTTAAAAATGTTCGATTATTTTTTTAACGGTACAATTCAAGTTGTTAAATGAATAAATTATTAATCTGTGATATTTTATTATTAAAATTGGATCTTTGGTGGTTTATTTATTAACCTTTATTTTCTATTATTTCGGTACAATTTAAGCTTTTGCAATTTGTTCATCAGAGTTTTCTAACACACAAATGATGCACACCAATTTGTTTTTAATTTGAACTAAAAAATAACATTAACTTTATTTATTTTATGTCATAAATTTGATAATAAAGGAAACTGCAAAATAAGTTTCTCATTGATAGTCTGACGAAGTGTTATCGTCGCTTTCCCCAAGCGAGGATAACAAGAATTCGGTAATACCCCAAAAGAATTATTTGGGGTATAACCCAATTCTAATTTGATTATTTGCAAACTACTAAAATCCGTATCTCCAAGAATTTGTGATAATGAACAGTTGTAAAACCAAAAACGCCCATCATGCCAGCTAGAAGTTTTACAGTACCTTCGATAATCCTCAACTGGTCCTTTCTCTCAGCTACCTACGTCTAAGTGACAATAGGCTGAACAGCTTAAATACGGGCAACGCGTAAACACGCAGCCCATTACCTGGCTCAAAAGGTTTTACCCACGTTGGCGCTGATATTCCAAAAAGCTTATGACGTACAATTAGACAAAGACGCGTAAGGAATATTCGGCCAACAATATTCGGGAAAAACCCCAGCACTTTTCGCGGTTTATATGAAACCGCGAATTATAACAATTACACCAGCTTAGGCAATTGTAGAAGGAAATAGCTGAGAGAAAGACCTTTAATGTAATATAAATTACAAAGCAATAAGTTGCTAAGTAACACTTTTATATTTTTATAATTTCTTTATTTTATTAATTAACTTCTCTAGCTGTCATGATGGGACAATAGGTTTTTCACGAAAAGATTTTTCCAAACGAAAAATCACTTAAAACTATGAAAGCGTGCGGAACAAATACATTTACACTATTCATTAATTATTAATTAAGTTTTGATCATGTAATCATTTTTCGCCTGAGCCCTATTTTTTATTTTTTTATGTGCAAAATAATTTCCCTCTCATGTTAATGCATTTACCATGGAGTACAATTATTCACAAGAATTTACTTCATTTTATTTCGGGTTCCTCGAAGTGTCCCCAAGGGCAGACGGGCGAAAAATGGTTAGCGCGGCCCAGAAATCGTAGTGGGGGATGCGATTTTCGGGCAAGCATATATAATGACAAGGGCTGGTAACTTTAATCAGTGTTCAATCAGTGTCAGTGTAAATGTTGTAAGTTTGTTTTGTGTGCCGTTATTTTGTTATTACTTTTTTTAATTTCACTTATACGTTTTCTTCTGGTACTCCTTACCAGAATGATTCCCATGCATCTCAAAACGAAAAGCCGAAACGTCTCCAACAGCCGCCATTTTGTAACAGATGCAAGAAAGGAAACCATTGGCACTCTAATTGTCCTATGCTTTCGGGAAACGTCAAGCAGCGGCAGGAGAAGAGCTAAACAACTTAACCAGCTCACCTGTCGCCACCGTAAACCGCAACCGCAAGACTCCAGGACAACGATTTAATACAATTACATCGGATACCAGTAAATCAAGGCGCCGCGTTCAAAACACGAATAGATCCCACCACCTCCTCCACGACGTCAAAACCAGGCACCTCCACCAAAATGGATACAACAGGCGCCTCCACCACGGCGTCAGCGACGATGGACTCCCCCAAAGTGAGTACACACACCAGGATGTCAACACGACCCGACACCTTAATCAGGTTGCCGGAAGGACACCGCAGGTTGACAAGAAACATGGCAGGACGCCGAATCCTCGTCCACCCACCCCCACCGTCGCAAGTACTCAAGGGAACACCACGTCCACTTCATCGCCACCTGAGAGTACCCCAACGTAGACGATGTCAACCCCTTGAAGACGTGTTCACCCCACGTCTCACAACTGGTTCTCCTGCCACTGATCGTCGGCGAACGAACATTATCGTGCCTGCTTGATCTAGGAGCCAGCCAAAATTTTATTCGCCCTGGAATAACACATCGCATCCGATCATTCCAAGGAAAAACTAATTTAGCGGGTGAAAATATGACTGCGGAAGTTACGGGAGTAAGTAATCTTCATTCTAAATTAGGAAATCACAATTTTTCAGAAGATTTCTTCATCATGCCCGGACTACGATACGAAGCAATCCTAGGAAGTGGATTCTTTGTAAAACACGACGCAGTCATAGATTGCAGCAAACGCTGTATTCATCTGGGCACTGGATTGCAACAAACAATACGGTGGACTCAACAACGCAGCCAGGAGGTTGACGATACACCTCCACAACCGGACCATTATTTTCAAGGGCCCTCAGCAGAGCAGTTTAAAGAATTGGTACAAAGATTCGCTCGAACCTTTAAAGCAAAAGACCAGTTCGCTCATCGGATTCGGACAACAGAACATACGATACGGCTTACCAGCGATAAACCAGTCAGGATTAGACCTATCGTGTCAACGCCGCTCGTAAACAAGACATTGACAAGAAGGGAATCATCGAGCCCAGCACGAGCCCGTATGCTTCGCCAATCGTCTTAGTCAAAAAGAAGGATACAAACAGTCGGTTTTGTATCAACTACAGAAAGGTCAATGAAATCACCGTATCAGAGCCGACCCCAATGCCGGTGATCCAGGAGACGTTGCGTGACCTGGGGGATGCCAAGGTATTTTCAACGTTGGACTTGAAAAGTGGATATTGGCAAATACCCATGGAGGAGAGTTCCAAGCCTTACACTGCCTTCTCGACCCCAGATGGTGGGCATTACCAATTTAGAGTAATGCCCTTCGGCCTCAAAAATGCTCCCGCCACCTTCCAGAGGATGATGTCTCAAGAGGTCCTTTCGGGAATGATAAATGAATTTACGATGGTGTATCTTGATGACATCATTATCTTCTCCAAGACAGTCGAAGATCATATGAGGCACATGGCACTGATTTTCGAACGCCTGGACCAGTTCGATCTACGACTGGGAGTAGACAAATGCGCCTTTGGGAAGACATCTCTGGAATATTTGGGGCACATGGTCGATAACGACCGAACACAACCACTGAGGAAACATCTAGACCAGATTGCGAATCATCCCGTCCCGATAAACCGACGCCAGTTACGTAAGTTTTTAGGCCTGTGTAACTGGATCAGGCAATATATACAGGGTTTCGCAAATATAGTCGCGCATTTGAACGATCTAACTGCTCCTACCCGCCCGTTTAAGTGGACAAAAGCTGCATCAGATGCAATTGAGGCCATTAAACAACGAGTCCAGAAGCCACTTCAGCTTCACCGACCCCTCCCACATCTTCCTTACACGGTGCAGACGGATGCATCGCAGCTAGGAATATCAGCTGTCTTGTCTTGACCAGTGAGACAGGAGAAAGGAGGATTATATCATTTGACTCGGCCAAACTAAATGATACCGAGAGGCGATATCATATAAACGAGCAGGAGTGTCTAGCTCTTGTGTGAGCTCTCCGAAGATATCGCCCTCTTCCTGAAGGCCGACATTTCAACGTCATCACCGACAGTAGGGCTTTAACTTGGCTAGCCAACTTTAAAGACCAAAAGTCGAAGTTAACCAAATGGGCTCTACTGTTACAGAGTTTTGATTTTGAAATCAGCCATTGTCCCGGAGAAGCGAACGAGTTGCCAGATTTGCTGAGCCAAAATCCCGAAGACCAGAAGCACAGCAGTACGATGAGTATTCGCAAAATATCCTGCAGCTGCTAGCCGACCAAGCACACTCCGATTGGGAGAAATACAACCATCACTGGGAGTCAATAGATGGATGTCTCTACCGCCGACCAAACAAAGACGTCGATAGGACCTTCTATGTTCCCACCGCATCCATTCCCAGGGTTCTCCACGCGATGCACGATGAGGCAATTCATCCCGGTCGCGACGAAACTTTACGTAGTATCCGAAATCTGCATTGCGACGAAGCATGGGAAAAATCAGAAGAAGGCGTCCATGAAAGCGCGGATCCCTTGGTACCATTCGACACCGTAGCAGTGGATCTGATGGGACCATATCCAGCTACAAGTACCAAGAAAAGATCAATACTGGTCGTCACCGACCTATTTACAAAATAGACCGAGGCATTTCCAGTTGGTCTACACAAGCTACATCCTCAAGTTGCTAGAGGAACAAGTTTTTCATCGCTTCGGATTCCCGAGAGCAGTGATCAGCGATAATGGACCACAGTTCGCTGCTAGACAATGGCGCGAGCAACTCCAAAGCTGGGGAGTAGAAGCTTTTTACACTCCAGTATACCATCCCCAGGCGAATCCCACTGAGCGGAAGAACAAGGAGATAAAGAAATGCCTACAAATCCGGATGCAGGGACAAGACGCCAGACAGTGGGCTAATCATAATCAACCAATTCTCTTCGAGCTACGCTCCCGTACAAACGCAGCAACAGGAGTCACACCAGCCCGAGCTCTGTTAGGATATGATCTACCCCGCCCAGCAGAGCGTCTAATCCCAGCAGACCACCGTGACCGAGGAGAAGAGAGAGAGGAGATTCTGGAGGACATCCGACAACGACAACGGCAATACATCCGCCTTTACGATTACCCGAATGGCCCTGCGAAATTCACCAGAGGACAACAAGTGATTATCCGTAATTATGCCATTAGCAATTATTGTGCATAATACATTGCAGCTTCCAACCAAGTTCCCTACCTCGTTAATATAGGCTGGGGTGGAAATTTAATATCATAATGTTTGTCTTTAAAAGCCTGCACTCGAAAAGGCGTTTTGACAAAAATACGTTTCCCATTTGCTATTAACTTATTGAATAATGGAAACCGAAGTCTTAATGTTTCAGCAACGCGTGATAGTCCATGGGCTAGGCAAGTACAGTGTATTAAATTTTCATAAAATACTTTCAGGGCACCTCCTGCTTTTACCATGTAAGGCGCAGCATCAGACAACATTAAAATTACCTTTTCAGTCGGAACACGACTATCAGTCGTTTCCAAACCATATGTAATTGTTTCCAATTGTGGTTTTTATTCCGGCAAACACATTTAAATACACATCGTCTAAATATTTTTTTCTAATCAAGCTTTCACTGGGAATACTTCTGTTACGGTATGTTACAAGAAATTTCCTAAATACCGTATTTTCTAATTTTTTAAAGGAAATATTCGCTGACACCATGGCATTGCACAAATCAAACGAGAATTTACTTTGTGCAGTTTGTAGACTAGTGGTGGCTAACGATTCTTCTAGCGTTTGTTATTTTCCGGTGCTCTTGCTTTTTTTAGAATTATTTTGGTGAGAAGTTGTATTAATATGTTGAACCACAGTAGAGGGTTACAGCCGATTCTAGAACCTCCTCCTCATTTGAGAGGAAACTCCTCAAAATGATTAAAAGAGTTAAAACCTCCTGGTAGGGAGGAGGTGTCTTTTTAGAATCTGCAAAGAACCTTCTTTCCTCCTCCTCATAAAATGAAGAGGAGGAGGAGAAGGAGGTTACTTTACGGTTTTATTTATTCTAAAGAGGCAATATACTCTTAATAATTTTAAGATAGTTTTCACCAAATAGAAGAGGTAGGGTTCATAGAATCGGCTAAAAATATCACCCTTGAGTGCTTACAGTCCACGGTCTAACGTATTGTCTGGCATTCATTAAAGACAAATAATGTGTCTACACCCGATACATTACAGCTTTTATGCGCTGTATCGCTATAGGCGGACCATGCACAAGACAAGATGTGTTCATCTCGATGGTTCAAGGGCGACTGATGAATAATACATAAGATGTCATATATGAATCTATTAATAAATATTGTCAATGCGGTTAAAGTGTTGTTAGCAACATCGATGATTGAAGGTATTGAATGCCTTCAATTGGATTCTAATGAGTGGGTAAACGACCTCCTTTAGGCGGGAAAATCATAAAGTAGTTAGTCCTTTTCAGAGGAGAAGTATGTGAGGTCGTTGTGATGTAAAAATATATACAGAACCTCCCCCCAACATAATATTATGGGACTATATAATGCCGGATGGGTGTAACTTATTACAGTACACGTGTTGTTGTCAAGAATACATCTGCCAGAACTGTGTCACTAATTAGTGTTGTTGTCAATAATAAATTGAATAATAAGAAAGTATTTGTAATTATTTTGAAAATAAATTAATTTATTGATTGAAGTGAAATTTTAGTGAAACGACAAAACCCGAGTAATAAACAAATTATTAGAGCACATATTCAAAATAATGGGCCAATTGATAAAGCAAATGACTCGTAATTTTTTGAAGAGGGTGAAGAATCTTTTTCGAATATAAATCTACCGAATCATGGTGAGACTACTACTGTTGATGTTCCATGGAATATTAACGATACCAACGATGATTCCAACCACAACAATCAACTTGTAAAACAAAAGAAGAACGCTATGAAAAATTTGCTGTCGTCGAATACGTATTTTTTAAATAAAAGTAATTCTAAATGGGTGTCGGTAGGTTTGGACATAGATTTTAATCTTGAACCAGTTATTAGAATATTGGGTAAGGGTGGGCAAGGAATTTCTTTGAATGAACAGATGTGGACAGTATTTTTAGAGCAAAAAGTGAATATCAACCAAACATTTTTTTATGTAGATACGGATCAAACAATCAGCTTTAATGGAGTAAACATTTCATTTAGTTTAATGAATAATTGTCGTAAAGTTGCAAGAATTGATATCGGTGGAAATCACGTATTTTTATCGTATGAAGATCTTCGTGAATTGTGGAAACTGGTTGATGTTGTTTCGTCTCGTTTGGAATATTTAAAAAATCTTAAGTTTAGTGAATATTACTATTCTTGCTTGGGTTTATTAAATGAACTGGATGGGGATATGAAAACTCGATTTTCGAAAATAATGCAAGGCGAATGTAATGAATATGCTTGTATGATTGATGAATTATTACTTTATGGTAATGATAAGTTATTGTTCGATTTTGATATGCAACATATAATGTTAGATTCTTATAATAATGGGAAGTAAAAAGAAAGTAGTAATGTGTGAAAGTAAAAATATTATTTATAATATGTATGTATGGCAAGCTAGGAAAGGTGCATGGCATATATATTATTATGATTCTTTAAGATTCAAAGAAAAAATGAAAAGAATCGAATTAGCGATAAGTTTTTGTTTACAAAGTAGTTTTAGGGAGAATGTATATAACTCAAGGTTTAAGTAGAACGTAGTTAGTATAAGTGTTAGTATTAGGTGAAGTGGTAAATGTTTGTTAAAATTAAATTATAAAAATCAATAAACAGTTTTTAAGTAGCCACAGTTTATTTGTATGCCTTTAAAATAAAATGTATGTCTATTATCCCGTCAGTCGTAAAAGAACTATCAAATGGATCGGTCGGGGGCTACTAAATAAATTAATAAACAAGCTGCCTTTTGAAATGCATTTACCTGGATATAATTATTGTGGGCCTGGAACAAAATTAGAAAAGAGATTAGCGCGAGGCGATAAAGGAATAAACGAACTCGACGAAGCTTGTAAAGAGCACGATATAGTGTACGATAATACAAATAATTTAAAAGAAAGGCATATAGCCGATCAGCAGCAATGAAAGGGAAAACTTCATTTGGAATGGGTCTAAAAAAGAGAAAAAGCAAGGGTAGAAATCGCAAAAGAATGAGTCGGGGTGGTACTTTAACGTTTAACAAGGCAGTTCGACTGGCCAGAAACGCTATCAGTAGAAGAAAACATAAAAGTGTATTTGATGCTACAAAAGCTGCATATAATGTTTTGAAAAAATATAAGAAAAAAATTAAATTTCCAAAACGTAGAGTCATTCCTATACCGAAACAAGGAGGATTTCTTCCGTTGATTCCATTATTTGCAGCTTTAGGTGCATTGGGTTCCCTTGGAGGAGGGGCAGCCGCTATAGCGAAAGCAGTAAACAGTGCAAAATCAGCTAAAGAACAACAAAAAGAAGCTGAGCGACACAATAGAGCTATGGAAGCCAAATCAGTGGGTTCTGGTTATTACATAAAACCATATAAAAGAGGATGTGGTTTATATTTTCCCGAATATTCAAAAAACTGAAAATAATGTTCCTTCATAAAAGACCTCTAAATAATTTGGAAATTTTAAAAATAGCAAAATGATTGAAAATACCATCGTTTAGAGGTGTCTATATGAGAAATGCATTACCGAAAAAAATTTAAAAAAATGAAAGTGCAGTTATCAATTTAGACAATAAAGAAAGTGAAGGAACGCATTGGGTTGCTTATAAAAAAAGTGGCAGTAGAGTAAAATACTTTGACAGTTTCGGTGATTTAAAACCTTCCATTGAAATTGAAAAATATTTAAGATCAGATGATAAGAATAATGTTATAAGTTATAACTATGAACGCTACCAGACAATCGATGATTTAAATTGTGGACAATTGTGTTTAATGTTTTTAATAAATAATTAAGAAAACAATTTAAACATCAGTCGAAGACTAAACGCAATGGTGAAAACTTCTCATTCGCTTACGTTTACGTTGACCGGAATCAGTTCCGAGTTAAGTTGCAATTTTAATCCACCAATTTATTTGAGCAAGGATGAAGATGAAGACTATGAGTTGGCTTTACTCAATTTTGAGTCATTCAATTCAATTCCAAACGTTCACATATCAAATAATTTATTTCACTACAAAATAGGAAACAACAAAAAAATAGTAGAATTACCCGTTGGAATTTACGGATTAGATGATATTTCTGATTTTATAGAGACTAAAATAGAAGGGGACATTGACAATACGGCATTGGTCCGTATACGCGGTAATAATAATACTCAGAAAGTGCACATAAAAACCGATGTAGAAATCGATTTTACAGCTGAAAAAAGTATAGGAACCTTATTGGGATTTGATAAGAAAGAACTAATGGGCGGGAAAAGTTATGAAGCAGAAAATATTGTTAATATCCACACATTCAATGCAATTCAAATTTATTGCAATTTAGTGAGCGGTTCTTATAATAACGGCGAACCGGTACACGTGCTTTATCATTTTTTTCCTAAACTGCCGGCCGGATATAAGATGGTAGATTCGCCACATTTACCTATATATTTATCTGTTACTGGAGATATTATCAGTACAATTGTGGTAAGAGTGTTGGATCAATCAGGGAAATTGATCAATTTTAGAGGTGAAGAAGTAACGACACGATTACACTTGCGTAAGGTTGAATGAGATGAAGTTATATAACTCAAAAACGTCGAATCGAAAGAGGAACCATATTGTTAAGAAGAAGAAGAAGAAGAACACAGCAAACCGGTCAGCCTATAAATTGGGTAGCGATATGAAAAATGTGTGCAGTAGGCTAAAAAAAGTGAAGAAGTTAACAACAGAAAATCGTATATTCTTAAAAGATTTGGGCTATAAACTACTAAAATAATGGACATTTTAAATGTTACCGACAAAGTTAAATCTAACAATGCAATAGTAAGTTACGAGTATCATTCATACCAACCTTATGGATCGGCAAGTTTTGATAATAATGATGAAATTAGGATAACGGTTCCTGAAACTGACAATTATACATTACCAGGAGAGAGTTATTTATATGTAGAGGGTACTCTACGGAAAGTTGGTGAGGATGGGAATGTTAAAAACGAGGCTAGTAAGAATTCAAAATTAGTCAACAACCCAGCAGGCTTTATGATTAGCGATCTTCGGTATTTAATGAATGGTGTTCAAGTGGATTCCGTTAGAAACGTGGGAGTGACATCATGTATAAAAGGATATTTTTCGTATAATAAAAATGAAATGATTAAATTACAAAATGCAGGGTGGGACATTGAGAAAAAAGGTTTCTGCGATATAGTCGATGACAATGGAAATTTTGCAATTAGTGTACCGCTTAAAAGTATCTTAGGATTTGCGGAAGATTTTAAGAAAGTTGTATTAAACTGTAGACAAGAGTTGGTACTCATTTGAATAACGATGATAACGATGTAATTGTTCAAAGTGAAGCTGAAAAAGAAAAAGTAAAATTGACAATAGATAAAATTATTTGGAGAATACCTCAAATTGCAGTCGGTCTACGAGAACAGTTAGCCTTGACAAAATTAACTGACAAAAATCAAAATATCAATTTATGGTTTAGAAGTTGGGAGATTCATGAGTATCCGTCATTGCCACAAACAACAAGACATACATGGGCCGTAAAGACGGCGCCGCAACTTGAAACGCCAAGATACATTATTTTCGGTTTTCAAACCAATCGAAAAGGCCAGATGAAGTCTTCAATGGCTCTATTTGATAATATAAAGTTGACAAACCTAAGTGTATTTTTGAACGGTACAAGATTTCCGTATGATAATTTAAATATTGATTTTGATAACAATACATATGCTATTGTGTACGATATGTATAGCAGATTCCAACAATCATACTACTATGTGCCAGAAAGTGAACCAATGTTTTCACCAGCAGAATTTAAAGAGAAAATTCCATTAGTAGGAATCGATTGTACGTATCAGGCAGACACTATTCACAAAAGTGGCGTTGAAATTAAAATTGAATTTACTTCAAAAGGACCAGTTCCGGCTAATACAACAGCATACTGTTTAATTTTGCACGATAAGGCGTTTTATTATGCACCACTAACAAAAGTGGTAAAAGAATTGTTGTAAAAGAGGTGTTACCCGTCCTGCTGCAATTCCCTGTTGCTATAAAACAAGGAGGGGCGATAGTCATTATAAAAGTAGTGTAATTTGCTTTACACATCAGTCAAGTACAAGAAGTGAATGAATTAACAAGTACACAAACAAATTATGGATACATTGGACTATATCATAATCGACATTCAAGGTTTTTACGATAATAATGATAAATTACTACCGAAAGAAGTGGTAGCGAACGTCGAATTAGCCATTATTTGTTTGAGGCTCCCCATTCTGTAAATTGTTTACCTGCTAAGCAACGTCGAACAGCACATTGGTTAACTTCAAATTTCCACCATTTGGAATGGACTAGTGGAAATGTACCACTCAATAAAATTGATAAACTTATTCGAGTGTTTAGTAAAAAAGCTAAAAACATTTATGTGAGAGGTGAGCAAAAATCACAATATCTACAGAAAATATTGGATCGGCCAATTGAGGACATTAAAAGATTGGATATAAAGTTGTCAGCGTCTCACCCAAAGTGTATGTATCACAAAGATACAGATTATACAATGTGTGCATTAACAAATGTGTATTATATCTACGATAAAATGTCAAATCCTATCAATTATTACATGTAAGATGAAGAAGAAGAAGAAACAATTTTATAAAAGAGGTTGCGACGAAACAACCTTCAGCAAATGGAGTAGAACAGAAAAAAGAACAAATGTACAGCAAACTTGAATGCATATAATTGAGTCGGAAAGTGAAATAATATCAGACGGCATTGGTTCACAACTGTTTTAACATGGAAACAGTTCGACAGTATACTTGTAACTTAAAGTATTATGTTATTAATTATTTAAGAAGGATTAACAATGCATTATCAAAATATATCGGTAGAGACGGGACACCATTTCTAGAAGATCAACGTGCTACTAATTCTACATTAATTTATTTGCTGAAACGAATGAAACCATTGGAACTCGCTACTTTATGGCCCATATTACCGCACAATGAAATGTTTACAAGGAAGATTGCCATGCAATGAACATTTCAACACGGCTAATTGAATGACACATGTCGATGGACCACCACCAATGAAGAAGGATTGTTTCTTTTGCAAGAGTATCGTAAATTGTGATTGCTGTTATTGTTATTGTTCAATGTATATTGTTTAATAAATATTCAATGTATCCATGATTAAGAAATAAAAAATGTTTTTTATAATATAACTTGTTTTAATTGCGGTAACTAAAAAAATAAACAAAAAAGAAAGAGAAAAAAAAAGAAAGAGAAAAAAAAGAAAGAGAAAAAAAAAGAAAGAGAAAAAAAAAAGAAATGATGGTTAGAAGGAATCTCCTCCTAGTCTCCTCCTACTCTCCTCCTACTTTCCTCCCACAAAGAGAGAGGGAAGTGTGGGGGTAGGAGTGGGGAAAACGTCTAAAAATACGTTAAGGTGAAGTTTAGAAAAAGAGCACCCCCAATTCAGATGCACATCCTAACATAATTGGACCTGATGTAAAAAGTATTTAAAACACGTGTTATTTAAATGTTTCTAGATTATCTATTGTTATTGTTTTCAGTTTCATTTGATGAATCATGGGATGATTTTGATTTGTTTACAAATGACAAAAAGAAATCAGTGGCAGATGATTCATCAAATAAATTGCTTTCGAAGGAGAAAGGCGAACCGGCAACTGATCGATCGTTGAAAGCGAAAAAGGAACGAAAGACTAAAGGTTATTTCCGGGTTGATTAGATATTTTATTATGCATTATTTTTTATTCATAATTATTATTTTAATGCATAATTATTGTGTACAGGGCGAACGAATCCTATGTGTTCAATGCCGTTACTTGTTGGATCGCCTTCTAACCACCAACCTTCGACATTATCCAAGCAGGGCCAAAAAAACAAATACAGCAGCAGCAGCACACATCAACCACAACACCCTCAGAGCATACACCTAGTCGAACCGCAAACAAAAAATCCTTCATTCCAAATCCAACAAAATATGCAAATCCAACCACCACAACAACCCTCATTCCAAATTATTGCACAACCTCAATCCTCAAACCAGTTTGTCATCGTGCAAAACGATTCCACGTATTACGCGATGCCGACTGGACAAAATTATGTTGCGGTACCGACTGGGCAAAATTATACATTTCCTCAGTCATTGGTAAACTTGGTGGTTTCCCAGCCAGGTTTTGATGCATCACTTGCAACCAATGACGTGAGAGGTAAGTCCTGTATTTTTTGTAATATTTAATGATATTTATTAATTGCAATGTTTTATGGTTTAATTGCAGTGACAAAATCGAGCACACCTGGGCCACAGCAATCAGCTCAGATGACTCAGTCTCCGTTGCGATTGTGGCCTGCAGGTGGGTGCCAAAGATCTTCCAGCCAAGTCGAGTCGGAAAATAATACTGATGGTCGATTTGCAGTTTCGGATATGGGAGACAGTGAGCTGGGTGGCTTGTTTAAATCAGTGCGGTTATCACAAGAAATTACACTTTCTCAAGATAACGGTGCTGTTCGATCTTCTGTCCGTGAATTGCAAATAACTAATACAGTTTTACCTGGAAGATCTTCATCAGCAGATGTAGTAAGAGCTACTAACCCCAATCTTAACGCTCCTCCACCGACATTTATACCACCCAACCAGATTCCTCCCTTAAACACTACTACTAACAATTTCGAAGAGTTTATGCGAGCCATCATTTGTGATAAAGGAACAATTCGTTCTATGCAAGCTCGCAAAGACTCTTTCATGACATCCATTGATGATCGATTGGAAAGAATTGATAGTATAATCGATAATTTGAATAGTTTTTCAAAGCCTGATGTGGTTGAGTTCGTTATGCAATCGACTAATTCTAACACCCCTGACGTTAGTAATTACTTAGCTGCAAAACGAAATCAGCTACGAGAGGAGCATTATTCATTGACAAGTTTAAAAAAACCTTTAAAAGAAATTTAATTGTAAAAGCACATTACATTTTTGTAACTATTTTTTAAATTTGTCAATTTGTTTCAAGTCTAATTCTTTTCAAACAATTGTAATGAGGTGTTTGATTGCTACATCTGCTTTTGTGGTCATTGTCTGTTGCTAGTCGTGTGTGGTTGATGTGTGTCGCTACTAGTCATTTGGATGTGTGTTACCATCTGTCAGGGAATTATTTTATAGTTATTATTTAGTATTAGTTTTTTATAATTATTATTTAGTATTAGTTTTTTTATAGTTATTATTTAGTATTAGTTTTTATATTTAATTATTAATCTTATTTGTAATATATAATTGTTGACAATTCAATTTCTTTTCATTCACCCTTCAAAAATTAAGTTGTTCGCAGGGTTGGGTTTTTTATAGCATTATTATGTCGGTAAATGTTGAAAATCACTGCTTGTCATTACCAATAATAAATTTTGATCTTAACGAGTTTCGATATAAACGACATAGTGATCTATTTGGAGGAAATTGCAAAAGAGGTCTTATTATAGGCCCTTCTGGCTGCGGTAAAACAAATGCAATGCTATCATTATTACTTGCAACCAACGGTTTACGTTTTAAAAACATATACTTGTGTTCAAAATCATTATTTCAAAATAAATACGCGTATCTACGATCAATAGTAAAAGACGTGCCAGAATGTGGATATTTTGAGTTTTCGGATGTTGAATCACTTGGACCGCCTGAAAATATTAAAGAATATTCCATTGTTATATTTGATGATATTCCACCGACCGGTCATAATGTAATTAAGGAATTTTTTTCATACGGTCGACACAAAAATGTTGATTGTTTTAAAATATGCCAAAGTTACAGTGCCATTCAAAAGCAATTGGTTCGAGACAATTGTAATTTATTGGTAATATTTAAGCAAGATGCAACAAATTTAAAGCATATTTTCAATGATCACGTAATAGGTGACATGACATTGAATACATTTCTAGAAACTTGCACAGAATGTTGTAAGCAACCTTATTCTCCATTCGTAATTGATTTAGATTGTCCTGTAACGAATGGTTGTTATCGAAAAGGTTTCGATAAATTTCTGACTATTTAAAAAGCGCTGTAACGATGCAGATGTTATCAGTGTTTACAGACACTTTGCGTTCTTAACATGGATAAAGACATTGCAAAGCAACTCGTGGAAGCACGTAGTGCTTTGCGTGATAAAATTCGATCGTTAAAAACAGATATTGCAGACTCAAAAGAACATCTTGCCGCAACGTTATTACCCTTAAGTGAACCACTGAAACAAATCGCTAGAAAATTCAATGAAGAATTTGTTCCTATTGATTCTAGTTATATTAAAGGAAAAGAAACGGAATTAGGTTCAAGTAGAAAATCGCAAATACGCAGAAAAATATTTACTACACCGCAATCCAATGTAACCTCATCTGAGGAAACTATTAGGAAACGTCCGTTGAAAATTAAAGTACACAAACGAATATTTACACCCATTAAAACGTCATCATCAACACCCAGACGACCGAGACATCAATTGCATTTGAAAAAAGATATTATTACCGATGGAGGATACTGCAACAGGATACACTGAAGAAGTTTATCAAACTTCACCGCCAAGAACAGGAAATCTCACACATGATGACGATGATGATGTTGATGATGATGATGATGAAGAGATCGTAGATTCTGATGATGACGCTACAGTCCTACGTACTGCTACCACACGTTTAGATGAAGCTCATGATAGACTGGTAGACGAACTTAATACTTCGTCAGTACTACAACAAACCCTGAAACAATTTCATCATATACCTCGCGCATATTTGATTGACTTTAAATTAGATCGTGGAGATAAATTCGATACTCGTTATGGAGTTCGTCAAACATTTGATGGTGTTTTGTATATCGGAAACGCGGCACTTAAGTTTGATGGAGCAAATGTTGTTATTAACGATGTGCCATATAGGGGCACTACCGGTCTATACGAATTACTTTTCAAAAAGGACCCTTACACTTTTAAACCTGACGATGTTCGAAATTATAAACGTATTTTAGAGCAAACATCTGCGACGCGATTTAATTATGATCCAAGGGGAAAACGTATTGGTAGTAAAGCTTTGAAATATGTAAACATTATTAAGCCAATTTTAAATGGTCAAACTCCAAAAGTGTGGTGGACTAAAAAATGGAAAGTTGGACGCGGTTTGCAGAAAAAAATTAATCCCAATTCTTCCTTAGAATTGCAATATTGGGATAATCTGAATGAACTTGTAGATAGATTACGCTTATTATTAGCTTCACAAAGTGCTGGCAATAATGCGCATACAAATGAAATAATTTCAATAATTGAAGAATTGAAGGAAGCAAACATTATAAAGTAATATAAGTGTGGCTCCTGAAATAAACATATGTTATTATCTCATTAGACACCAGACGAGCAACCGGTGTATAAAATGAGTTTAGACAAATTTGGAAATTCTATATTTGGTGCAATGACTGTTGACAAATTTGGAAAACATGTACAGGGGCATAGTGTCTCGAGCTATATTAAAAAATCTAACAATTTAGACAAGATAATTCAGAGGTATTTTAAATTCGATGAAACAGATAAAGATAGAAGATATAGGTTAATTTTGACACTTGCTGGCAACGGAAACGTATCTTCCGATGGATTCTATACAATTGATAATAAGGGGGGTGATATATTATATAAAAACACATTATACGCTGGAAAAGTTCTCAAAAAAATTACCTAGGAAATGTAATTCTATTTATTAATGAAAAGTATGTATTGTCTGAATTAACAAACCTTAAATTGAATGATACAATACAAATTAAGCGCAGATTTGCAGCGACTCCAGAAGGTGTCGATAAGAAGTTTTGCATTGAGATATTAATCGAACAAAATACTAATGAAACCCAACATTAAACGCGATGTAATTGATGAAATTCACGCCCCAGTTCGGAAACATTTTCGTAGACGTCGAGTAATATTGAAGAGTTTAAATGATTTATACCAAGCGGATTTAGTTGAAATGATACCTTATGCCAAGGAAAATAAAGGATACAAATATATATTGATGGTTATAAATGCTTTTTCTAAATTTGGGTGGGCTTTACCGTTAAAAACAAAAACTGGAAAAGAAGTTGCCTTACGAATGGAAAAATTGTTGAAAAAGAGGCAGATACCTGCAAATATTCAAACAGACAATGGTACTGAGTTTTACAACAACAATTTTAAAAAACTATGAGAAAAATGTGGAATTAATCATTACAGCACATTTTCATCTTTAAAAAGTTCAATTGTTGAACGGTACAATAGAACTATTAAAGAACTGATGTGGAAGGAATTTAGCATGCAAGGCAATTATAATTGGATTAGTATTCTACAAAATATATTTAATAAATATAATAATAGAAAACATAGAACAATTGGTATGAAACCAAAACAAGTAAATAAAAATAAGGAAAAATTATTGTTAAATTCTGTGTACAGTAATTTAAAAGTTTTTGATGGATTTAGGAAGAAATTTAAAGTTAGTGACCACGTAAGGATTAGCAAACATCGTCAAGCATTTAATAAAAATTACACCCCAAATTGGTCCAACGAAATCTTCACAGTATCCAAAGTTCAAAACACGAACCCCAGAACATATCTACTACGAGATATAAAAAACCAGGACATAATTGGAGGATTCTATGAGGAAGAATTAAAAAAAGTTCAACATCAGGATGTATATCTCGTCGAAAAAGTTATTAAAAGAATGAAGAATAAAGTTTTAGTAAAATGGTTGGGTTTGGATGATTCACATAATTCATGGATATCAAATAAAAATGTTCTATAAATATTTAGTCTTTTATTAAATTATAAAGGGTTATGGATTCGCAACCACACGAGCGTGTTATCCTCCGGGCAAATAATGGCCGTATACTCTGACCTCTCGATGATGATATTTGCCCGGGGTAGAGGAATTGGCGGTATCGAGTCATCCAGTTCGATTATGGTTACCTGTAAATTATTATAATCTCAATTTTCTCTTATTTACATGTACGTATTAACTTGTTTACTCGCTTGTTGTTGAATCTCCTGCAATATTCCTCTCTAATTTCCTTATAGATTTGTATGCGGTCTGTAATAAAAAAATATAATATATAAAATATATGTAATACAAATGTAAATGTTTCTTTATAAATACAAAACATATTTTTTCAAATGTTGTTTTATTTAAAATAAATTACTCACCCATGATTCATTTTAACACTTTAAAACCGCTGTTCAGTTTGTTCCTCTCAACTTAGTGTGTTGGTGCTTAAATAGCTTGTAAACCGAGGAGGATGTATAAGGAGGAGGGGTTTAAAGTAAAACACCTCTTAAAAGATTTTGAGTTAACTTCTACTCATAAAGGTGTGGTAAAATTAAAAGGTGGGACTAAACTTACCTTTACTCATAAAGGTGTGGTTAAATTAAAAGGCGGGGCAAAAATTGCAACACTTTTTGGAAATTTATAAGGCGGAGCTAAATTTCAATACTTTTGACCGTTACAATAAGGTTACAATATTAATATAAAATAACCGGCTATTTTTCCATAGATCACATCAATTTTTGCATTGTCAAATATAAAAACACAAATTTAAGTTTATCTACAATGAGTTTTGTTAAAACTTTACAAGCAATCGCTCTAAAACAAGTGTGTTTAAATGTAATAAAAGATCGGTTAGATGTAAAAAAAATGGTACGCCTAGCAGAAATACCAAAATGTTTGGGTAAGACAATTTTTGACAACTGGTGTTTTTATATTTGGACATTTGGACATTTACGACAAGCAAATATGTATTCGGTTCTTTGTAAATGCCGACCATTTACACGTCACAATTCATTACCTAAATATATAGTGGATTTTTTATTAAATCCTAATGGTAATATTTCCAAAATTATGAACATTCCACAAAATCCATTTTTGTGTTAGTTAAAAAAAGATTTTGGATTGATACACAGGGAAACCGATATTGCCGTTGGTGTAGAAAAAAAATTTACAATTTAGAACCTAATACAAAATTATTCAGGATAAAATACGAAAAGAATATTTTATTTCGAAAAGACAAATTGCATATATGGATATTAGAACGAAAACGTTATTGTGAATTTTGTTTCTTCGCACCGTTATTCGAGCTAACAAAACATACAGTAAAACGTAAAGGAACAGATAGTTCATCTTCATCATCTTCTACTTCATCAGTGTGGGACACATCGACTGACATGGATGAAGAAGAGGATTAAAATGATTGTAAAATGTTTTTTCTCTGTGTGAGTGTGTGCATGTGTGAGTGAATGTGTTGTTCCTCGTTATATTAAATTTACCCCTCCTCATAGTTAAACCTCCTCCTTTTCTTTTCTTGATTAAGTTCACTATATAAAGGTAATGTATTGGCCCAAGCATCATATCGTGTGTTGACGTGTAAAGCAACTTACTCTTTTATTACATTTAAAGCATGTTTTTGTGCGACTATTGTGGTAAAAATTTTACAAGAAGAGACAACTTAAAACGACACGAAAAAAACTCGTGTGTTTCCAAGCAAAACTCATATGTAAGCAATAGAGGAGAAAAGCCAACAATCAAACTTATTCTACCCCGATCCGCACAACAGGGAGATATCAAAATGGTAAATCCACTTCCATCAACATCTTTGGAACATCCATCCACATCGAAACAAGTTTGTGAAATTCCAAATAAACGACAAAAACTTGCATCAACATCAAAACACAGAATATGTGATGTATGTAACATAACAGTAGATAGCTCATGTTTTGCCGCCCATTTGAGAACTAATTTACACAAAAGTAATGCATTTATTATTGTTGATGATGGAGTAGAGGAAATATCTACAGCTTATGGGGGCAAAATAACAAGTTACCGAATCACCGAACCTGGACACTATGTTGATTTAGACAAGTTTTCCATTTCAGTGAGGGAGAAAATTATTACCCTCATTGAAAGTAAATTGGCGGTTATTGGAAATTTTAAATTAAACATGGAATCCTTTGCATTGTACTTTTTGACAGCAAAAGAAAATGTTGAAATAAAATCATTTAACACGTCGAACAAAATTATCACCACTGCAACGAATCTATATGAGACATACGCACACTTCCTCGACGAAATTAAAACCAAGATGTCAGAATTTCAGGAGAAAGATTCAGGTAAAGTTAGAAACTTGTCGATTTTTAATGTTATTATTATTATTATTATTATTTTTAAGGTTGGACATTATTTCAAATTACAAGCATTGAACTTAATTTCAGCATCTAGTTACATCGAGTTACCTGCTTCAATAAAGGCAAAACGTGCAGTAATCAATGTTTACAATACCGACAATGCATGCTTTGCTTGGACTATAACTTCAGCACTTCGGGTTCCAACAGGACTGGCACAGAGACCATCTTCATATCCACATTATTCAACAGTATGTGACTTTTCAAATTTACAATTTCCAGTTACAATAAAAGATATCAATATATTTGAAGGTAAAAATAATATTTCAATAAACGTTTATGGCGCTAATGAATATTTTAACGAAAATAAAATGGACTATGAATTCGTTCCATTACGAATATCAAAGAATAAGAAAATAGTTCATATAAACTTGTTGTATATTTCAATAGACAATCAGAATCTTTGTCGCGTTTAATTGGAACTCAAATATCATTACATGGTCATGAAAAATTTATATGCGAAGGTTGTTTAATTTACTTTTCTAAAAAAGATGAATTAAAAAGACATCAAGAAGAAGATTGTGGAAATGTAAAAGCTGTTCTTCCGAACTGTAGTAAAAAAATTAATAAATTGGGTGAAGAAGTTCTGGGAAATATATTAGAGTTTGAAAATTATCAAAAACAAATGAAAATTCCTTTTGTAGTTTATGCTGATTTTGAGGCATTGTTAGTAAATGTTAACAATAATACTATTTATACAGATTCGAGTAAACCGTACACAGTTAAATGTTTTCGTCATGAACCTTATGCTTTTGCATACCACATAAAATGTTCATATGATGATAGTCTTTCAAAGTTTAATATATATAATGGAGAAAATGCCGCACAAGAATTTGTAAACAAATTAGAAGACGATATTAAAATTATTTATAAAAATTATTTAGGAGTACGTAAAGAAATGTTACCATTAACACCGGAAGAAAAACTAATATATGAAAGAAATGTATGTCATATTTGCGAAAGGACATTGTCAGTAAATGATAAAGTATATGATCATGATCACTTAACAGGAAAGTTTCGTGGCCCAGCCCATTCCGTTTGCAATATTAATTATAAAATTCCAAAATATATTCCAATATTTTTTCATAATCTTTTAAATTATGACAGTCATATGTTTGTAAAAAATATTGCATTAAACAAGGAAGATGTTGATGCTATTGCACAAAACAAAGAAAAGTATATAACTTTTACAAAAATTGTGCACGTTGGTGAATATATTAATGGTAACGGAAAAAAGAGAAAAGTATTTATAAAACTAAGGTTTGTAGATTCATTTAAATTTTTATCACAATCATTAGAAACATTGGGATCACTTTTGGACAATGATCAGTGTGTTGAAATAAGAAAAAGGTTTCAGGAGGATGAACAATTTAATCTAATACGGCAGAAAGGCGTTGTAATGTACCCTGTACATCATTATTATATTACATTTTATTATTATATTATTTCTCATTATTATTATTATTATGTATATTTCACACAGATAACATTAGGGCCAACAAATAGTCAGAAACCGATCAATAACAATTTGTTTATCAGTACTTTCACTAAAGATGTTATTTCAAATCATTATCTTAAGTAAATGTTTTCTACCGCGCTCATTAGACATTGCCCCTAACGTTATGCGCGTCCCTTTTGTTATAATCTCTTTCTTCCAGAGCTTGATTAGAATAAGTTGTTAGTCTTATTTCAGACATCGCGAAAAGCACTCTTACTCTTGTAATCCGTTTATACTAATTCTTTTATATTAATAAATCTGTTAAAGTCATAAACAGTATATTAATAACAATTAATATCCGCCTCCCGCTCAACCATTACACTGGCGCAGTCGGTAAACGTGAAATAAATAAGTGTAAAAAGTAATTAGCGGGTTTTTTCGCGAGTAAATAATACAAAATTGTGCATAAAGTCCGAAGTACGTTCCTCAACACATAGAAGGACGCCAAAATCGTAGTGCCGTTCCCAAGCTACCATCTCAATAGCGTCCTACTCCTGTAACGATCATATCCACAGAGTGCCAGAAGGAAGCCATCCACGTCGTGAAGTTCCAAGCATTTAAACAACGAGCTACCATATCAAAACTGAGTCGTCGTACTCAGAAAAGCGCTAAGCAGATTACCCGAGAGGGTAACACAACAACCGTTTCCACAGCCCCACCAGGAAGTGCGCGTACCACCAGAAGACGAGTGATTAAATCGTGCGACGAAATGCTCATCGTAATTTTCTTCTCGATTCTAAGGTAGGAAAGAATACACTCATTTATTTTTTTGCAACCCACATTGACCTTTTATTTTTCAAAATTATTGAATTTTCAAAACTGAATTTAAATTGTTTCAAATCTTTTTAAATTATTTTTCATATTGCTATTTTTTTTTTTTTTTGACAAACAAAAAAGTTTACATAATGGAAACTTTAAATTTAGCATTTTTGACTCTGTCCGAAGCTAGATTCGATAACTCAAAAAAATCAAATTTAGAAGACTTTATTGGTCAGTGCAACAATGCTACGACATTGGTTACTGCTGAGCAACAGGCAACATTATTAATTTTCATTAAAAATAGAATCACTGGCGATGCAGGTGCTCTTGTTAGAGGTCGTGTTACTAATACTTGGAACGAACTTAAACAATTGCTTCGCGAGAATTTTTCAGTTAAAAAATCCTTCGATCATTTACAATCAGAACTTAGGTGCATCAAACAAGAAAGTAATGAGTCAGTAGTAATGTTCGGTAACAAAATCAAAAAGTTATATCAAGAATTAATTAATTCATTAGATCTTACATTAGATGATGCTGTTTTACAAGCACAAGCAGATTTGTTAAACAAACAATGCTTAAACGTTTTTATGGCCGGTCTAAATAGAGATTTATGCGTTATTTTGAAAGCGAGAAACTGTGATTCACTAGAAAAAGCTATAAATATTGCATCTTCAGAAGATTTTTCATCGCCTCAAAACAATTTTCAAATAAATTTAAATCAATGTCAAATATGTGGCAAAAATGATCATATTACAGCAAACTGCAGGTACAACTCGTTTCCCAAAAACAATGGAAATTCAACAATCACATGTAATTATTGTAAAAATGTTGGTCATTCTATAAACGAATGTCGCAAACGAATGTATAACAACTCACAAGGAAATGTTAGATCTCAGCAACAAAATACTAATTTACGATATTCACAAAATCTTAAACAGCCAAATTTTAATAACTCAACCCGAGAGCCACAAACCATACATTCTAATATTAACAAAAATAATTCAACACACAATTATCAACCGCGTAGTTTAGATATTTCACCTCGGCAACGTGATAATAATTTACATCAAAATCAATCATTTCCAAAAAATTCTAATAATAGATTCATAAATTCTGATTTAATTTCTTCTCAGCAGTTAAATTTAAACTCTTTGGAGTCCGAAGTTGCGGACGAACTTCGGACAGCATCTCAAGTCCCAGAACATCAATTTTTTCAATAGACATCGACGCAATTTCTTCCTATGTCAACATAATCTCACCTCAATTAAAATCCCAAGGTACATTTTTAATCGACACTGGCGCTGAAGTCTCTTTAATAAAATTAAACAGACTACAACCTCACGTGTATGTTTTTGACGATTTGAAAATTACCTTGCACGGCATCAATGCATTTAACAAACCGACTCACACCTTATGTTATTGCACCTTACATTTTGAATTTGATAACAATTATAAATTTGAGCATGTGTTTCACATAGTTCCTAGTTCTTTTCCGATCCCTCAAGATGGACTTATTGGGAATGATATTCTTAAAAAGTTTAATTCTATTATTGATTATAATAATGATACAATTAAATTTGGAAATGCTTTATTAAAATTACATACTATCAAGAAAGTTTTAAAGAAAAGTACACCCAATAACAGAACTAATCAAATCAATCAACAAATTCCTAATAAATCTATTGTTCCAAATTCCAAACCTAATCAAATACAATGTGAACCGAAAACATCTCCTAAAATTCCTCGTAATGTATTCAAAAATCCTAATCTTCAAAAAGATATAATCAATGCAATCAATGCAAATAAAACACCCTTGCCAAGTCCAACAAGTCCAACCCCATTAAACATCGAAGTAAATAAACTAAATTCTGATAAAATTTTTGTAAAAGCTAGAACAGAAAAAGTGATTAAGATTAAAATCGATAACCCAGAAATAATTGTGGGAATTGTAAATAAACAAGAAATATTTCCTAAAATTTACTTATGTAGTAGTATTGTCACCGTAGATAAATCAAATAATACAGCAATAACAACACTGCTAAATACTAGTGATAATGACTATGAATGCGATAATATTTCTGTTACATTAGAGCCATTAGAGTCAACAAAGAAACAATTATCTTTAAATAAAATAAATACAAGTGAATATTCGAACGATAGTAAAGACATTAAAAGTTATAATATTTATTTAAATATACTTAACAAATTAAAACCACAAACTGTTAATCACTCTTTACCTGTTTTCTCATTTTTAAATTCTTCTTTAAAACAAAGCAAAGTCACGTTTCATTTTATTCATGATCGCACCACAAAATCTGATGGCACACCTTTTGGTTATGCAGGTTTTGCAGGTGAAATAATGTCAGACTGTGGTTCATCATATTTTATAAGTCATAATTTGGAAGCAAAATTGCAGTGTAATTCCATTGACAATCGTCTTTTTACTATAACACAAGGGAAACATTTTGGGATTTGTATTAATTTAATCTGTAATCCAACAAATTGGGCACAAAAATTCACTAACTTCTTAGATATTTTTCCTAAACTGTATAACAAACCTCTGAACATTCGTACGATTCTATTAGGTACAGGTTTATTTAATATACCAATCAACGATATTGTAGATTTTCTATGTAATTTTTCTAATAATAACCCCTTCTATCCACATCACTATACGGTATATATTCCTGAGAAAGAAAAATTCCATTATGTTGCAAGTTATTCCGAAAATTTTATTCAACCTACTCTAAATTACACATTTAGCTCTAAATGCATTCAACATTCAAAACATTTTTCAACACAAAAAGTGCCAAGCGACGGTAACTGTCTTTTCCATTCAATTATTTACTTAACGGGTTTCTTTAAATCAGTAGAAAAGCTTAAAATATTTTTATTGAATTCAAAACATATTAAAAATTGTCTGTCACCAAAAGAAGCAGAATATATACTCAGAACTCCTAATGCTTTTGCAACAGACGACGTCATTAAAATTGCAGCATTAGAATTAAATATTTGCATATGTGTTCATACTCCTGAAAATCATAACTTTGTTTTTGGGAATCCGAATAACGAAATTATTCATATTTTTCATTCAAATAGCCACTTTGAGCCTTTAATTACAATTTCCGAATCTGGCAATAATCAAGATTTACAATCCAACCCATCCGAATTCGTAAATAATAATTCCAGTAGATTAAACATATTAAAAGAGAAGTTACAGACGAGTCATCTGAATTCAGAAGAATATAACTCATTAATTTCACTGTGTCTCGAGTTTAACCATATTTTTAATTTAGAAGGAGATATTTTATCCAGCACGGATTTAGTTTACCACGAAATTCACACCTCTACCGACATACCCATAAAATCAAAAACTTATAGGTTCCCCCAGTCTTTGCAAACCGAAGTAGAAAATCAAATTGACTCAATGCTAAACCAAAACATCATAAAACCTTCTTTCAGTCCCTGGAACTCACCTATCTGGATTGTTCCTAAAAAACCTGATTCCGAGGGAAACAAAAGTTGGCGGTTGGTCGTCGACTACAGAAAATTAAACAGCGTTACGGTAGGCGACGCTTATCCTTTACCTAACATAGAGGAAATTCTCGACCAACTCGGTCACTCCAAATACTTTTCTACTCTCGATTTAACATCCGGTTTCCATCAAATAAATATTCATCAGAAAGATATTCCTAAAACCGCATTTAGTGTACCTTCTGGGCACTATGAATTTTTACGTATGCCTTTCGGGCTAAAATCTGCCCCCGCAACCTTCCAACGCTTAATGAATTCTGCATTAGCGGGTCTACCCAACCATTTGCGCTGTCTGTGCTATCTCGATGATATTGTTATTTATTCCAACAACCTCGAAAATCACTTAGATAAATTACGAGCTGTTTTTACTCGTTTAGAGAAATTTAATTTAAAACTTAAGCCGGAGAAATGCCAATTCTTACGCCACGAAATAGTTTATTTAGGCCATCTTATTACTAAAAACGGTGTGCTCCCAAATCCTGATAAAGTATCATGTATAAAACTTTTTCCTCAGCCAAAAAATACTAAAAACATTAAGTCGTTTCTCGGTTTAGCAGGCTATTATAGACGTTTCATTCCAAATTTTAGTAACTTAATTTTTCCTTTAACAAAATTATTGAAAAAAGATGTTAAATTCAGGTGGACCAGTCTTGAACAGGATTGTTTTGAAAAACTAAAAACCCTATTATCAAGTGAACCAATTTTACAATTTCCTGATTTTTCTCAAGAGTTTACTATAACTACTGACGCATCGAATTACGCAATCGGTGCCGTACTTTCGCAAGGCCCACCCTCACAAGATTTGCCAATCGCGTATTATAGTAGAACCATGAGCAGAGCAGAACAAAACTATGACGTTTCCTCTAAGGAATTGTTAGCTATTGTGTCTGCTGTCAAGCACTTTAGGCCCTATGTTTTTGGTCGACGATTCAAAATAGTTACGGATCACATCGCTTTAAAATACCTTGACATTGTAAAGGACCAATCGTCCCGACTCTTGCGATGGCGTTTATGCCTATCAGAATACGATTACTACATTGAATACAAGCCGGGGAAATCTAATCACAATGCAGACGCTCTTAGTAGAATTCAAATTAAAAATGATTCGAACATCACTAACATTCCTACCGCGAACACTTATATCACAAATACCATTTCAGATTACACGGATTTTTTGAAAAAATTAGAGAACACAATAATACAAAATGCAAACGTAGTCGAGAAAGATGAAAATATTACAATTTCTCATGGTAATAAGGCATTCTTTCTTTCTACAGACTTGAATTTAGATTATATCAATTCCAAAGAAAATATAGAAAAATATAATCATTTAAACACACTCCAACAGGAGTCCCTCAAAGTTTTTGACATTGTAAAATTTAAAGACAAAGACAATTTCATCTTCTACTGTTTCTACAAACAACATTTTTGGAATTCCTCAACATTTGAGATCATTTTTAAAACCCTTCAAATCTTACGTGACGAATTAATTCAAAACAACATTAACTCTATTAGCATTCCAAAAATTACCACAACTCTCGATAATTTACAATGGAATAAAATTCGCTCTATTATTAGGTATATTTTCAAAGACACAGATATACTAATTAATATATATCATAATAAAGCTATTCTCCCCCAAACAAAAGATATCCCTGACATCCTAAAAGAAAATCATGACAGTCCAGGCGCAGGACATCCCGGTTTTCATAAGACATATCGTAGGATCAAAATGAACTACAAATGGCCAAATATGAAATCCACAATATACGATTACGTCAAAAGTTGTAAATATTGTCAAGAAAATAAATTAAATCGTAAAAAGAAACACGCGCCTATGGAAATCACCACAACCTCAATTAAACCTCTTGACAAAATATTTCTTGATGTAGTTGGCCCTTTGCCACTTACAGAATTTGAGAATAGATTCATACTTACTTTAGAAGATGACTTAACTAAATTTTCTCTAGCTTTTCCTATTCCTAACCACGAAGCCTTAACTATTGCTACTACATTCACTGAACATTTTATCTGTAAATTCGGTATTCCTAAGTGTATATTGACAGATCGAGGGAAAGAATTTTGCTTAAAGAGGTGACGAAATTATTTAAAATTAAACACATACTAACTACCGCATACAGACCTCAAAGTAATGGTGCTCTTGAAAGATCACATTTAACACTCGCCGATTATTTGAAACATTATACCTCTAAACAACAAGATTGGGATAAATACGTTGCATTTGCTACATTCTCTTATAATACGTGCGTTCATTCTTCTACAAACTACACCCCTTACGAACTAATGTTTGGCCATAAACCTAATACACCTAGAGACTTAACACGGGAACCCCCAGTTTAAATACACATATGATAATTATGTAGACGAGTTAAAATTACGTTTCCAATATTCCCACGATATAGCAAGAAAAAATCTATTAATTTCCAAAGAAAAAAACAAATTCTATTATGATAAAAATTCAGCGGTTCCCCCAATTTCAAGAAGGCGATTTAGTCTATCTGCAAAATGAACAGTTTCAACCAGGAGTTTCCAAAAAATTATCTTCCAGATATTCTGGTCCTTTCAAAATTATTAAAATCAATTCTCCCACTAACTGTACAATTAAAATTAAAAATAAACATGAATTAGTACACTTCGATAGACTAAAACATGCTACTGTTTTAGAATCTCCGGCACAGTGATGGCCAACGATTTCTACAACAACACCCCTTTACAAACTTCACCTGGACTTTACTTCGAGGGATTAGGACAACTAAATTTGCAAGAACAATCATGGAAGCTAATTGCTCACCTAGACATATCCGCTTTACAAGGAAAAACCGCAAGCATTGACAATACATATCACAAAACTTTAAATTTTTGTACTTCCGCTTTGTTCGGTATATTTTCAAGTTGCAATACAACACTAGTTCTATTAAGTCACGAAATCAAAGAAATTGAATCCAAAAGCTATGTATTACACCAGATTATCGGACATCGCCAAAAACGCGCATGGTTTAACATTGTCGGCTCAGCTTTCAAAACAATTTTTGGCACTCTTGACGAAAATGATGCAAATAAATACACTCATGCCATTAATTCCATTAATAATGACGAGGGGCGTTTGGCCAAATTACTACAAGAGCAATCATCAATAGTACAATCAACTATTAAAAATATGAACCAAACTGTTAATAACTTCAATGATAATGAACAAGCAATTAACAAAAATTTCGAACTCTTCCAAAATTATACTCAGAGTTACAATAAAAAAATGTGGGACCTAGAAACTAAAACTGCTTTAGACGAACATATTGCTTTATTGACGTCAATGGTAAATAATTTATTAAGGGAGTATGACAATTTAATTAACGCAATTCTTTTTGCCAAATCGAATCAAATCCACCCTATCGTATTGACACCCGATCAATTAATTCAAGAACTACAAACTACACTTCAATATTTACCTTCCTCCACAAGCTACATATTACCTCTCGAAATAGAAAATGCAGTTGATTTGTTAGCAGTAACTTCTTTAACTGTTTTTTATTCAAAAAATCAAATAATTTTTATAATTTCCAACCCATTGATTTCGCAAAACATTTTCAACTTATATAAAACTATTTCTCTACCAACCTCTCATAATCACGATAACTACGTTTTTATAGAACCTACATCAAAGTATCTTGCCATGTCACAAGATAGACAACATTACACTCTTTTTGATGACCTAAGTTCATGCGTTAGAATATCCAACAAATATGTTTGCCAAACTAAACAACAACCCGAACGTATTGCTGAAGATAATATTTGCGAAATAGATATTTTAGTTAACGGAAAACTTAATAAATATTGTAATACGAGACTTATACCATTAAAGAACGTTCTATGGAAAACACTTAATGAGGAAAACACCTGGTTATATATTTCACCCGCGAACAAGACAATTTCTATTGCTTGTAATAATAGAGATACTTTCGACTTAATAATATCCAATAACGGAATCTTGCAGGTAGCGCGCAATTGTAAAATATTTACAGGTGACACAACCTTTTCTAGTACTACCTATAACTTTACAAGCAATCTGAGATACATTTTGCCAAATTTTAATATTTTAGACCATGAATGTTGTTCCAAAAAGGTTTTAAATGTTTTCAAAAATATATCTTTCGGAAAAGTTAAAATTAACTACTTTGATAATAATGATCTAAAAATGGCTAGTCATAAACTCGATGAAATTTCAAAACTTAGTGAGAATATAGTAAATAATAGGAACTATAGTTGGATTTCAGAAATTCATTACTCTTTCCTATCATATATTTTGCTTTTTGTTATAGTTATCTTTATTCTTTACAAGATTATTAAACGCATTAGAATTTTGCATTCATTTAGACAAATAAGACCTAACCATAACAGAGTCGCCGCATATGTACCAGAAAATATACCAATGAATATTAGAGACATGAATATAGCTCCAGACATGCTTAATGATGCTCCTGCAGTTCCGCCATTAAGAAGAAGCGAACGAATTAGATTCAATCGTAATCAATAAAGTCAAAAAAAAAAAAAAGAAAAAAAAAACTATGTCATTACTTGGGTTTGCAAAAGATAAATATTTTTCTTTCCTTTACCTGTTTTGTATTGTCAAAGAAATACCATATTTAAATGTACGTTGTGTATATAAGTACTCTGCATTTTCTGTATAAACAATTATTGGTATTGGTGTATTTTTATTTTCAGTATCATATATTTTTATATTATTTCATGTACATATGTATTTACAAATGAATTCATTCTATTGTGTATTCATATTTATATTATCTATAGTTCTTCAATAAAGTCAAAAAAAAAAAAAAAAAAAATAATAGTCAATTTATCACATTACCCTCTATTCAAGTAATTCTTTTAACTTTTTAAATTTACATTGTAAATTTTTTTATAAGGGGGGGAGTGTAATGTACCCTGTACATCATTATTATATTACATTTTATTATTATATTATTTCTCATTATTATTATTATTATGTATATTTCGCACAGATAACATTAGGGCCAACAAATAGTCAGAAACCGATCAATAACAATTTGTTTATCAGTACTTTCACTAAAGATGTTATTTCAAATCATTATCTTAAGTAAATGTTTTCTACCGCGCTCATTAGACATTGCCCCTAACGTTATGCGCGTCCCTTTTGTTATAATCTCTTTCTTCCAGAGCTTGATTAGAATAAGTTGTTAGTCTTATTTCAGACATCGCGAAAAGCACTCTTACTCTTGTAATCCGTTTATACTAATTCTTTTATATTAATAAATCTGTTAAAGTCATAAACAGTATATTAATAACAATTAATATCCGCCTCCCGCTCAACCATTACAGCGTTTTTCCTTATAGTTTTATGAATTCATTTGAAAAATTAAATTACAATCATTTGCCAAGTGAGGATGAGTTTTATGATCATTTAACGGATGAAAAAATATCCAGAAAAAACTATGAAAGAGCTTGTAAAGTGTGGGATGTATTTAATTGTAATTCATTACGTGATTACGTAAACACTTATTTGACATCTGATGTGTTGTTGCTTGTTGACGTATTTGAAAATTTTCGAAAAATGTCATTAGATTTGTACAAACTCGACCCTGCACACTATTTCACAGCGCCGGGATTTGCCTGGGACGCTTTGTTAAGGATGACAAATGTAAAATTGGAATTATTGACAGACATTGACATGTTACATTTTTTTAAAAAGGGTATCAGAGGTGGATTAAGTATGTGCACTCAACGAAAAGCTGAAGCAAATAATAAGTTTTTACCAAATTTTAATGCTTCTGAACCAACTTTATATATTCTTTATTTAGATGCTACAAATTTGTATGGGTATGCTATGAGATGTAAGCTTCCTGTTGGAAAGTTTCGCTGGCTTGATCAAAATGAAATTCTCGAGTTTGATATCGCATCACTGGTAAATGATGGTGAGATGGGTTATGTGTTAGAAGTTGATTTAAAATATCCAATAGCTTTACATTATCATAATGATTTTCCTTTTTGCCCAGAATCGGCAATACCTCCAAATTCAAAATATTCTAAATTAATTCCTACCTTATATGACAAAGAAAAATATATTATTCATTATAAAAATCTAAAACAATGTTTAACACAAGGCTTAAAATTGCGACGGATACATAGAATTTTAGAATTTAAACAAGATAATTGGATGCAAAAATATATTGATTTCAATACTAGTAAGAGAGAACAATCTAAAAATGAATTTGAACGCAATCATTACAAAAGTATGAATAATGTTGTATTTGGAAAACGATGGAAAATGTTGAAAATCGCGTTGATATTAAATTATGTACGCATTGGGATTCTCATTTCAGGAAACCTGGTGCAGAATTTTATATATCGAAACCAAATTTTAAATCTTCAAAAATATTTTGTAATAATTTAGTCGCTGTGGAAATGGGTGTTCTCAAAGTGCAGTACACAAAACCACTGTATGTAGGATTTTCTATTTGAGAATTATCCAAAACTGTAATGTATGATTTTTTCTATAGTTGTACTCAGCCCGTAATGAACATCGGGAATTCTCTATTTATTTACCAAAACATTAATCATGTTACTCGGGGATTTTCCGATTTTCGTGCCAAGCGTAATAGTATGCCCGCTATTGAACGTTTAACATTTCTGACCGTGTGAATAATCAAACAATAAAAAAATAATGTGTGTAATAGGATAGAAAAAAAAAAAAATAAGCACACGATCGCACGAATACACACCGATAAGCTAAAATTGGCAAAATAGCAAAATATTTTAAAATGTGCAGAAAAAACAAAATAAGCAATAATAAGCAAAATAAGCTATAATATACAAAAAAAGCAAAATAAGCTAAAATAAGCAAATAAAAGCAAAATAAGCAAAATAAAAGTAGTGCCAAACGATTGCATTTTTCGTAAAACGTGGAGATTTCAAACCAATCTGTTCTGCTTATAAAATTGACAATTAGCAAAATGCTTAAAATCCGGACTCAAATTATAACACATAGAAATGATAGAATTATAGCACATGCTAATTTTTATAATAAGTAGATTCTCATTCCTTCTATTACAGCAAGGACGATCAAGTATATAGTGTAAGGATCGGTGGAATAGAATAGATCGCTGGAATAGAATGCATAGAATGTGGGCGGGGTCTCCGTTCCTATAACGCGATATTAACACACAGGGAGCCAAATTGTCTACGTTACAGGACCGAGAACTATGTGTGCGGGGTAAGGTGGCTGCTCAAAACGAGGGAGACCAGCGACAGCTAGGGATGGCAAAAAATATAAATATATCGATATAATCATCATATGATATATCGAAAGCTATATATCGATACATGCGATATATCTAAACAAAAATATCGATATCATGAAAAATATCGATATATTTTTTTATTATATTCAAATCAATCGAATCTAAAGTTTTTGAAACGTAAAGTAGGTACTGAGGAAATATTGAAAGGTAATACATTAAAAAAAAATAAGTGTATTTTTTGATTAAGTAAGTACAAGTTAAAAGTGTTCTACAAAATTGCATGTTTTTACAAAAAAAAATTAAAATGTATTTTTTATTACAATTTAGTCAAGTTTACAATTAAATGTCTTACAGGAACAAGACTGTTTGCCTGCATTTGTGATTTTGTGCATTAGGTGAATACATCAGTTCCACAAATGCAAGTTATCAGGCAAAGAGCTCAAAAATAATAATTTGGAAAGCCTACTTCCCGTGAGACGGTTACGACTTTTAGTAGCTGTTGCTCCGGCTTTTGAAAATAGCCTCTCGCTGGGGACCGACGTTGCTACAACACAAAAATATTTTGCCGCCACTTTAAATAAGTTGGGATATACCAATTTCATTTCGCTCCAGGTGTCCAAGGGATCGTCTTTCAAGTTTCTAACTGGCAAACTTAAATATTGATTGAGTTCACTATCTTTATGTAATTTCCCTTGCCCACTTTTTTTAGTGTGCGCTAATTTTTTATGGTGCGCCCATATATCAAATTCCGGTTCTTCAGTATCCGAATCAGAAGATTCTGATGATGAAGAAGTGCTTTGGAAAGTCGCGATCTCACTTTTGATGTGTCGCATCACTGTGCCCAGGACTTGAGGATCCCTGAAGTTTATTTGTTTAAATCGAGAATCCAATATTGTGGAAACAGCTGGTATATAAGATTTCTCAATAGCACCAAACCTCTTTTCGATTTCTTTTAATAATGATGTTTTCAAGTGTTTACCTACTTCATACTGGGGCGAATAATTGTTGTACTGGTTTATCAGACAACCAATCATTGGTATTACTTTACTTATTGTGGGGTAATTTTCGCCACTTATCTCTACTGTCATCCTTTCTAGTGGCTTCAAAAGTTTGCATATTTCTCGTAAATGCTCAACTTCGGCTGCAGTAATCATATTTGGAGCATTAACATCGGAAAACAAAATATTGCTGACCATAGATGACATTAGTAGAAATCTCTCTATCATGTAATATGTGGAGTTCCAGCGAGTTTTGACATCCAAAATCATTTTTTTAATGTTTCCTTCTATCGTTCCTGCATCGATTTGTATTTTTCTTAATTGATCACTAGCCTTAACGCTTCTTTTGAACCATACTACTATTGATCGTATCTTGTCAATAATAATACTCAAACCTTCTGTGTTTGTAATTGAATTTTCACACACCAAATTGAGGGTATGTGCGAAGCATGGGATGTGTCGGTTTTTCCCAAATTTGTCATGCATAGCTTTGACCATATTGGCTGCATTGTCCGTCACTACAGCAACAACATCATTAGGATCAATTCCCCAATTTTGAAGAGCTTTGCCTAATTCTAAAGCAATATAGTCTGCCGTGTGAGACTCTGATAATTCAACAATACCTATTGTCGCTGATGTTAACTTCATGTCATGTACAAAGTGGACAGTGATGCCCATAAAACTTTTGGTCTGCATATCGGCAGTCCATATATCCGTCGTAATTGTGAAATACTTCGATTTTTTCAATATATTTTTAAATGCTGTTGAAATCACTTCGAACTTTCTATCAACATTATTTTTGATGGTGTTTCTGGTTGGTACTTTGTATAAAGGTGCCACTTGTTTCATCAAAGACAGAAAACCTTTACCCTCTACAATATTGAATGGCAAATTATCCTGAACAATAAATTTTATTAATGCTTCCGTTAGTTTCACATTTTTAGAGCCACCATCTAAAAATAAAAACAAATGATGCATTCATGCAAGTACTATAAACTTTTGCTTTACCTTTGAAAGATGAAATTGTTTTGAAGGTAGACACAATTGTAGCTTGCTTGTATAATGAGCTTGATTTTTCTGTACTTGTGCTTGGTTCAACATCATATTCAGAAACCGTCATTGTTGAAGTTGATGAATGAACATCATCATCAAATTCTTGTGAAGCAATCAGATTTTTCTAGAAATAATATTAACTAATAAATTCATTAACAATTGCGGTTCTATTAGTCATACCTCATCTTGATGTAGTGAACTACTAGTCCCAGCCGTTTCTACATCCATTCGACTTTCGGGTTGGGATGGACGTTTTTTCTTCTTTGGTTCATCAGTCTCCTTTTTCTCCTCAGTTAAATGTTGTAAGATGGAGGAGTGTTTTTGTTTTAAATGTGTTTTCAAATTTGTTGTATTGCCCGAAGTCTTCAGCACCTTGGCACACAAATTGCATTTAGCAGTATTGGGAGTAACTTTTTGAAAATGTTTCCAAATGTTACTTCTCGGAGGAGCCATATTTTCAGGACCAACAATCAGTCACTTTAAATTTATGTAATAAATCAAGATTATTTTATTTTCAACTTCACTAAACTTTTGAACAATCACACTATTATTTATTCACAGCAAACACTTTCAAAGCTCTTTGCAGACTGCAGAAAATTTTTTTGTTGAGGTGTATTTATAAACTTCGAACGGGTATTCCCCGACAAAAATTTTCGGGGAAGAACTGGATTCCGTTCAAGTAATTCAAAGGAATCCCAATTATAGCCGATAATTCGGGTACCTATTGTATCAAATACAGGTACCTAATAAGTTATTTGCGCTTCTCGACGCTAGATGGTGCTGAGAAATTTAACGAGTGATAAAACAAACTAGATTGAAGTTTCGCCAAATTGTGGTGCGTGCAATTTGCAATTAATTAGTTTTTTGATATAGGTATTTACACAAAAATATCGATATATTTTGCGATATATCGAAACTATTACATCGATATTTATATATCGATATATTTGAAAAAATATCGATATATTTAATATATCGATGTATCGTTGCCATCCCTAGCGACAGCTCGCAGCCTAACTTCAGGGTCGGCCACAGCGCCAAGGCACACAAAGTTTAAGGTTGGGATCGCGCTTTGTAAATACAAGAAATTGCACAACAAAGTCACCTTTCAATAACGGATACATATTACCTTGGGTCTCTGGCCTACCCTGAAGTTAGGCTTCGAGCCGCCGCTGAGGGAGACTGTGGTGAAACATATAGTGGGATTTTTTTATTTCGGTATACAAATTCCTATGTATACTAGGGCGGGCCGAATTGTAAGGAAGTTTTTCTTTTTTAAAGAGTGAGTATAATTTTTTCTGATTCTACGTTCAATTCTAAGAAAAAAACGTCCATGGGACCATAGGTGTACGGTGAATTTCAAGCCGCATTATTTTATTGAAGATTTTACTGCAGCCGGTTGTAATATTTATTTGGATTTCAGGTCTGATTTATAATATTTCCTATTTTTATTTATATGTTAAGGGTTTTGAGTGTGACGAATTCAATGTTGACATTTATTTTTGTCTTAGAAAACCGCAAGGTAGCGCTGCAAACTTTTGTCCGCCATTTTTAAGAAACAAGTTTATATAAATGTTTCAAATACTGCTGCTATTTATTAATGATCTTAGCAACATGTTTAAAAACTGTGAATAAAAAAAACTGTATATAAACATATTGTCTATCAGAAAGATCAGATTGTATAACAACATAATGTTAACACATTGATTGCTTAGTGTAAACAATTTAGGCCGGGTCGTTTGTGAGACATTTTGTTTTTCAGTGAGTCTATTTTTTTTTTCTGGTACTACGTTCAATTTTAATTAAAGATTTTACTGCAGCTCTTCTTCTTTATTATTATAAGATTTTTATAATAATTAAAATAATTAATTAATGTATTTAAAACGTTTGTGTGAACATATTCCTTAAAAATGGTTGAAATTTATGAAAAAAGTTTGTATCGCCCCCTTGCGGGATACCTAAGGCCAAAATATACAACCAAATCGAATTCTCCATACCCAAAAACCTAATATATAAAGAAAAGTAGGAACTTTTTCAAACAGAACTGAAATACAAATAAATATTACAACTAGCAGCAGTAAAATCTTCAATTAAAATTAACGCGGCTCGAAATTCACCGTAGAACTACAGTCCTACAGACTTTTTTTTAAGAATTGAACGTAGAATCAGAAAAAAATAGACTCACTCTTTGAAAAAAAATCGACTCACCCTAATGTATACCCAGATAAAAAACGCATTGGAACGGAACGTTGTGTGTACTCAAGGTACGTCGATGGGCGTAACACATATGAACATATACATAGAGTTTTATGTAACACCGCACATGCTAAAATGTACTCAATGTTAATTTTCCTATGTTCGATGTGTACTGGGACGCATCACAGCATTGAGTGCGATGTGATTGGCTACGATTTCTAATAGTAATATAGTCAACCCAATTTACACTCTTCCTCTCAAAAATTAATTAAATCGGTCAATTGTTATATCAAGTGCAGCATGTTGTATTATGAAAATTTTAGTTCAACGGAATGCATATCAACCTCTGTTATATTATTAATCAGTAAAATACTTAAAGAAGGCATAAAGAGTAATTCAAAAGAACCAAATAAATAATTCTACTATTCACCTTTTATTAAATACTTAGCCAATAGGTTAAAGAATATAGTTTATTAGAAACAAGTAATATTTATAATAAATTTTTAAAATAACGTCCTTCTCGCTCTAAGCACTATGCTAGACGATGATAAAATAATTATACGGCATTTCTTAGAAAATTGGATTCATTTGTTCACATACATTTTCACTATAAATTTTTTTTTCATATACCCCCACAGAAAAAAATCATTTGGAAAAAGGTCGGGCGAACGTGCAGGCCAAAATATGGGAACATATCTTCCTATCCACCGACGAGGAAAATGCTGGTTCAAAAACCGCGTTACCTCATTCCTAGTGTGGAGGAGCTCCGTCCATTTAAAAAAATTAGTTATTAATATTTAAATTCTGTATGCCTGGTATAATATCACTTTGAAGAAGTGTTAAAAATTTACTAGAATTTAGATTTAGAATTCCAATCCATACATTAATTCTTTTGTTGTACTGAGTATGAGTTAAATTTTGAAGATAGGTATTACTTGTAGACCAATACCTAAAAGAAAAGGAATAATGGATCTAGAAAGGATACAATTAAATATGAATAACTGACCTGTAATTTTGAGAATTTACTGATCCATCCAGACAAAAGATGCTTCGTCAATAAACACTATTTTCCGCAAAATGTCGTTATTTTCATTTACCATATTAAATTAAATTTTACAAACATTTGATCGCTTAATTTTGTCATCTTCATACAGCAACTGGTGATTTTGAAATTTGTAGGATCTAAACTTAAATTCTCGTAGAACTCTATGTACGGAGGATTTTGAAATATGAAGTGATTTTGCAATAGTATTTAAAGATACTATTACACATTCTTCAACATAACTTCTTACTCTTCGTTTGTGAAATTGATCTAAACAGCCGGTTCTATAAAATTGTTTTATAAAGTTAATTAAAGGAAAGGCACTTGGTATTGTTTCACAATTAAATCTTTATTCCGACTAGTTTCGGTTTGTTAGACCATTTTCAAAGGAATGTGACATTCCTTTGAAAATGGTCTAACAAACCGAAACTAGTCGGAATAAAGATTTAATTGTGAAACAATACCAAGTGCCTTTCCTTTAATTAACTTTACATAGTGTAATATGTTTCACCAAGTGCCAGATGAGAAATTAATTCAAGAAATTGTTTTATAATGTCCGAAATGGTCTCGTGAATTTCTAAAACTGTTTCCTCCATGATACAAGTTAATCAGAAAAATCTTCTCCTCCTTTGTATACATTGTATAACTATCCGTTCTTCTTCGGAGTCTGTTTTAAATGCCAGAACAACAAATATCAATTGCTTGAGATAACTGACAGATTTAACTTATTTTTTAAAGGAAGAGTGTACATTGGGTTGACTATATTACAATTAAAATTCGTAGCCAATCACATCGCACTCAATGCTTTGATGCGTCCCAATACACATCGAACATAGGAAAATTTACATTGAGTTGATTCTAGCATGTTCGGTGTTACATAAAACTCTCTGTATGTGTTACAAGGTATGGCAGAATTCGATCTTTCCATGTTTTCCCCTACCCCTTTCTCCGCTGGCCCAAGTTCGTAAGAGAGAGAGGAGAACAATGACGTTGTATTTGATTACTTTTTTAAGTCTATCATAACCTCTCTTTCCGGGTTCGCTGAATTTTCATAACCAGATTTTTTAATAATGTGTTTCTGAATCACATCACTTGGCTTAGGCCAAGTTTATTTAAGCGTCGCTTTAGGTATGTTGGTAGCAAACATGCTCTGTTCTAATATGGTATATGTGATACTAACGAACGACTGCTGTAGATAATATAAATATGTATGTATTTGTTTACATAATGGTAAGCAATTTGGTGATAAAATAAACCTATTAAATAAAGAATAAATTGCACATAAGGTTCTGTAGCACCTAATATGACAACTATTATGACAGTTCTTATCATTCTTACTTGTATGCGTATTTTGTGATAAAAGTTATTTTTGTTTCTACCGTGCAAATAAGATATTAGTAAAAATAAATTCAAGGAGATTATAATAATACTATTGCTGCATCATTATTTCTCCTGCCTGAGGAATAGGAAAATACACGTAGAATTAGTAGGATTGGGTACACTAAAAAGCAATGTAAGGATTTATTCTAAAAATTATGTGACCAAAAGGATGCAAGAGGAAACGGAAATCTAACGTGTTTGGCTGTGTCAACAATCCGACCAACTCAGGAAAGTTATTTTTGTTTCTACCGTGCAAATAAGATATTAGTAAAAATAAATTCAAGGAGATTATAATAATACTATTGCTGCATCATTATTTCTCCTGCCTGAGGAATAGGAAAATACACGTAGAATTAGTAGGATTGGGTACACTAAAAAGCAATGTAAGGATTTATTCTAAAAATTATGTGACCAAAAGGATGCAAGAGGAAACGGAAATCTAACGTGTTTGGCTGTGTCAACAATCCGACCAACTCAGGAATGATTAATTGGTATCCATTAAATTATAGAAATAATGGAGCCGATTTCGTAAGGAAAACGTTAAAAATAACATGATCGTTATTCATCAAGTGAGTTTTGTACACATACCACATACCAAATTCACTTAGAATGTGGATTGGAAGAAGAACATACACATTATATTTAACATTTTTGCTTGCTGAATCTGCCCGAATATCCACATTGACTACATCATATTAAAAACATCAACTATAATATTTTTTTATATTTGAGGGTATGAATTCGGGTTATCGCGTTAAGCGGCGGTGGTCGGCCGCTTTTAAAAACTCGAGTTTAAACCACTGCTTAGTACTAGGCCGTGATTGAAAAACACAAAAATGTATTTAAGCCTAGTTTAAATTTAAACTTAGCTTAAGCCACAATTCAACAACTATGCCTGTGTGTTAAAATTATGTGTTATTAAAATAAAACTTTGTGTTAGTGCTATTAAAATAATAGTTTGTGTTACGTGTAATTAAATAAAAAAATATGTTGACGTTGAATGGGGTATAATAAAAAAATATTTGAAACAAAGATTATTTATAAAAATTTATAATTTAAATTATAAATACTAAGTTTTTAAAAATAATAAAGCAAACTATCAGAAAATTTAATTAATTGTATATAAATAAAATTATTAACATGTTTTGAATATTTATTTCCTCTTTTCTCACCTTTCTTAAATATGTATTTACATTGTGTAATTGTATTGTATAATGGAAACTACAGTCATAACTAAAAAATTGTATGTTAGACGAACAAAGTTAAAGTTTTATTTTATTAAATTGCTAATATTTTTACTCCGGGAATGAACAAATTAGAGTAGGTTACCGTTGGCAGTACCTTAATATTTATTATAAATTAAGGCTGTGAATTAGATTTATAAAATATAGGGTGTCTACACTAAACCGTCCGTTAAAAGTTTATGATGTTGACATTGCACTAAAAATTTGAAATAAATCCTTGTCATACGGTTCAATCAGTTCTCCTCATGTGAAATATTTTTAACTTTATATCACTTCCAGTTCCACCGGAAGTAGCACCAAATTTGTTATTTTAAATAGAACACCCTATATATTAGTAATTTTTTCGGTTCCTCGTTAAAATTGCAACATATTTTATTCGAATATATGTACACTTATCTCTTATAGTTTTCAAGCAAAAATAATATTTCTAAAATTTTTACCTCTAAACAGCATCTTGAAATCTGTCTATAACTTCTCTGAAGAGTGAGATGAAAATATGATTTATATTCCTACTTGTACCTAGACGATGCCTTTTTGAGTATATTTATTGGAAACTGTCAATTTTGACAATAAGTGTTCCTAAAATGTCAATATCGAAGTGCCCGCTTCAATATTTCGTAATTGAATTTTTTAAAAATGGAATGACCCATTATTTATCACATGGTACGATTGGGGGGAAGATTTCCTACAAAAACGTATTAACAACTATACTCCTAAAGCAAGTGCTTTTTGAATTATTTCGAAGATTCGTTTTTCGTTGCATTTATGCAGGGAATAATGCGAGCATATGTCGTAACTGAATTTTAGTAGCCAAGTAGTAATGCATTTGTTTTGTCGCGTATGTAATGCGAAATGCCAAATAATAAAAAGAATTAGTACAAAGTTTTATAGAAATCAGCAAAATGAATAAATACACCCATCAACAAATTATCAATTTATTCTTTATACATGGCAACTGCGATATAATTGTTACTCCAACATGTAGAGTATTTAATGAAACTTATCCACATTTGCCGCCGATGAATAAAACAAGATTTAAAAGATGGGAATCAAATTTTGTTCAATTGGCAGTTGCCATGTATAAAAAATAAATTGATAATTTGTTGATGGGTGTATTTATTCATTTTGTTGATTTCTTTAAACCTTTGTACTAATTCTTTTTATTATTTGACAGTTTGCGACAAAACAAAAGCATACTACTGGCCTACTAAAATTCCATTGCGACTTATGCGCGCATTATACCCTGCATAAATGCGACGAAAAAGGAATTTTGAAATAATTCGAAAACTACTTGCTTTACGAGTATAGTTGTAAATAATTTTTTGTGAGATATTTTACCCCCAGTCGTACCACGTGATAAAAATTGGGTCATTCCATTAAAAAAAATTAATTACTAGATATTGAAGAGGGCACTTAGATATTGACGTTTTAAGAACACTTATTGTCAAAATTGACAGTTTCCAATTAATTTACTCATAGAGGCATCCTCTAGGTACAAGTAGAGATATAAATCATATTTTTATCTTATTCTTAAGAGAAGTTACAGACAGATTTCAAGATGCCTTTTAGAGGTCAAAATTTATTTTTTTTCTTGAAAACTATAAGAGATAAGTGTACATATGTTCAAATAAAATATGTTGCAATTTAAACGAGGAACCCAAAAAATTACTAATATATAGGATGTTCTATTTAAAATAACAAATTTGGTGCTACTTCCGGTGGAACCGGAAGTGATATAAAGTTGAAAATATTTCACACGAGAAGAACTGATTCAACCATATGAGAAGATTTTTTTTCAAAATTTTTGTGCAACGGCAACCCCATAAAGTTTTAACTAACGGGTTAGCGTAGACACCCTGTAGTCAAATATAAATGATTTGGAAAAATCCGGTATCTACTCAATAAATTGTAACAATTGTGATAAAATCTATGTAGGACAAACAAGACGAAATTTGTTAATTAGATATAAAGAACACATGTACCATATAAAATCATTTAACCCCGATAAATCTTCAGTAGCACATCATACCTTAAATACCGGACATAAATTTAATATAAATAATGCTAAATTGATAAAAGAATCAAATTTTTATAAACTAGACATGTTAGAAGCAATTTATATGTTTAAAAATAAAGATAAGCTACTAAATTTCGATTTAAGCCCCCTAAATAATCCCCTCCTTGAAATTTTTCTTTCAGTGACACTGTCAATTAATAAAATAAACATATTTGTCAATTGTAATACTATTGAGAATGAACACATAGTGTTCGAAATGTACATTTAGTGAATGAAACTAATTAGTGAAGAAAGATTACTGCAATAATTATTAGAAAACACTTCACGTAACTAAAAGAAGAATATTTTGAATTGTGGAGGCTTCTACTTCGTTATACATGTTAATTTAACACAATAAAACACTTTTAACTTTGTTTGTATAACACAATTTATTTTTATGTGACTGCAGCTTCGGCAAATTCAGCTTGCCATTATCAAACATGAAGTGTCTAAAACTGGAAACAATACGGGTATATATACAAAAGGTGATTAAATGAAAACGGATTACAAAACGGCTTTAAAAATGGGGGTATACAGTAGGTCAACCTGGTCGTTAATTAGGGGGATCCCGGATTAGCGCTAGCTTTATGTATTTCTAGGGATTCAAGGAGATTCATCTTCCGACCCTTTTCGGCACAATGAATAATAGTAAGTACATCTTTTCCAAAAGTATGGTTTTCATCTAAGAGATGTTTTGCAAAAGATGACATCACATTGTCGCAACCGAAAAGCCCGGCTATGCTCCTTTAGTCTAGTATTGAAATTACGACCAGATTGATCCTTGACAATCTGTGCATGTTAATTTATATACTCCTGATCTATTACCTTTATCAATTTTGGTTTTACTATTAAAAATATAATTATTAATTTTACAAAATGGTTTGAATTCAATTTCTATATTATGTTTCTTCAAAATATTTTTAATTTGGAAGCTAACATTGCCAAAGTAAGTAATTGGTTTGTATGTTGTACTGTCTGATTTATTTGGTATTCCTGCATACAGTAAATGTTTAATTTGGGAAAATTTATGTTTTTTAATTAGTTTATCAACTAGATCATGACCATAACCATTATTAATAGCCATGGTCCTAATCAGGCTAACTTCTTTTTCAAAAGAACTATCTGATAAGGGAATTTTAAACGCTCGATTGATCATTGAATTCCTATAAACATAAAATTGCTTCTTTCAATTCAATGATCAATCGAGCGTTTAAAATTCCCTTATCAGATAGTTCTTTTGAAAAAGAAGTTAGCCTGATTAGGACCATGGCTATTAATAATGGTTATGGTCATGATCTAGTTGATAAACTAATTAAAAAACATAAATTTGAATTGATTACTTTTTGACATTTTAGTATATGTATGAAAGTTTGGTTGCCTATAATTAAAACATAAATCATAATACACCCGAATGTTTCAGTGCGTTTTTTGTATGGGTATACATAGAAAAATGAACACCTGGAAGAAAAATTTGCTGTATTTTACGCATATGAATACACTTCACTTACAAATCCGCTGACCTTACCTTTACATGTTGATACGTCCTTGTACTACTATTTATCAATTTCCTATAATCAGTATAATAAGTTGCATAAGTTACAAAACCATAAATTTGACAGTTTTAATGAGTCGCAATGAAAACCGACAGATGTCGCGTTTGTTCATCCAATTCAAGTTGAAAATCGCACGGTGCAAAATTTCTCTAAGTCCGAAAAGTATGTAAATAAATAGTGTAAAACCACGTCAGTGCAAACAACATTGTTGACAGAAAACGCCGGTGTGATTAAAATGTTCAGAGACGACTTGTTTCATACATTAATCGTTGTTTTCCTTGTCATAACCTCATTTACACCGTCATCGGCAGTCTCCAAAAAGGATTTACTCAAACAGACCAAGTATCCACCATGTAGAGCATGCAGAGTTTACATAGACTCTTTCAAGAAGGTAATTAATTGTTCATCACTATTCGAAATCAGTACATGATAATGTTTGTGTTTAACCCTTTTAAGTGAACTTCTAAAGCGTGGGCAGCTGAATGATTAAGAAATTAAACAAAAACAACAAAAAGTTAATCTGTATCATAGGCCATAAAAGCTTCCAGCAGGGGCGGACTAGTTACCATGGAATGGAGGAGCTATCCCCAAAATTTCCACCAAAAATAGGTTGAAGAGTAATAAAAAAAACTAGCCCTTTATACTTATACCTCCCCTAAGTTTTCAGCGATTATAGGGGATGAGCAAAAAAAGGTCCTTCGTGGCTACTTCCTGCTGCGGCTTACCTTGGTTTCTCTAGTAGCTCTTATGGCCAGTCCGCCTATGGCTACCAGAGAAACCCCGGTGAACCGCAGCCTATTGGAGGCCGCTGGGCTTTTGTGTACAATTTGCTTTTATAAAATTATAAATTTTGAATATTTACATTTACTCTCCACTGAATGGTGTTTTATATTTACATGAATGGATGGGTAGGGTCTCCATACTTGTTAATCCAATTGCCATGGATATATGGCAATGTATTTAAAAAATACTGGATATATGTCTTAAAACCTTTATAATAAGAGAGACTGGGGCTGGTTCTCACAATAATTATACTTTTTAAATTTAAAAAAAAGCATGTTACTAAAAATTAAATATATACCATTTGAAGCTCTTGTATTTAATGCACATTTTTTGCTGTATACATTGTCAAATTTTTTAGATGAAATTGATTTTCTACTGTTTTGAAATATTGTGACAACCCACCCAAGTCATAGCGTGGTTTTCACAAAGTTTTGAGTTTGTTCTCACAAATGCGTTTGTTATAAATGTATTCTTTTATTTAAAAACAAAATATCACTTATCATCAACATAAACTGACAATTGACACCCTTCGACAATGCACTATGTTTTTATTCTTAGAATGGTATCAAATAATTGTTTCCATAATAAAACCATATTCAAACATAATAATAAAAATGGTGTACTATTAATACCAAATCAAAATTTAGAACCATATTCAAAAATTTAGAATCATATTGAAATAGTATATTTCATTAGGAGTCTAGAAAAAGGGATTTTTCCGTGCACGCGTGACAATTCCCGTGTGAGGCGTAATTTAGAATCATACTGAAATAGTATATTTCATTAAAAGTCTAGAAAAAGGGATTTTTCAAGGAAGCAAGGAAAAATCTATTTCTGGACGTGCAATGAACGTTATTTTTTATATGATAAGTATAATCTGAAAACATTATACTTATCTAAAAACTTAAATTATGTTTTTATTTTCAAACTAGTAAATTCTATGATAGTGAAAGAATACAACTCATTCGAAAGAAAATGAAACTGAATATCAGTTTTTCGAAATTTGATGGGGTTAGCACTTTTTTTTAAAGCCAAACAACTTTTTATCGTGGCGAATCAACACCATAAGGTGTGCGATTGTGCGGATTTGGCTTTTTCAGAAAAATAAAATAGAAGTTATACATTTGTAAAGAATACTTTTGTTGTACTCTTTATTTGTTTTAAGTTCTATTTTGGGTGTGTGATTTCTGTGAAGTAATTATCCAAGTTTAACAGAAGAGTGTTGTTTTATTTCAGACTTAAAAATTTGACTTTCACAGTTAGTTTTATTTATAATTTATAATGTAAATGAAGAATTTTAGAGTTTCGATTTTATTGTTTCTAACCTTCTCGGCCGAAGTCTAGAAACTAACTCTCCAAAATCTAGTGCGACGATAAGATAATGACTATTGATGGAAAATTAGAAAGTTTTAATAGAGGAATTAAATGTTTGCTGTTCCCAGTATTATCTGCGTTCGCTCGTAATTATAAAATAAACATAAACACAATATACATAAATGAAGAGATAAGAATATAACATATAAAAAAGATAATCGAAAATATACAATAAGACAGAACATTGAAATAATAATATACTGCCTTCAAAAAAATCAGAACACAAAGTATTTATTGGACGATTTTAATGAAATTTACAGAATTTGATCATGCAAATGAACTGCACCGATGATCAAAAAATCAATTGTTTTGGTTACTATTTAATGGTATTTTTCCTTGATTTCACCATTATGAAGAGTTGCTGATTTTTTAATGTAATTGCTTCTAATATCCAAGTAGCCTCTGAGTAGTTTGACGTTTCAGTTTGTAAAACATAAAAAGATGCCCCGTGTTCGTCGGAGTGCACAATATCATCATCTAAGTGAATTTGAAAGGGGTCGCATTATTGGAATGCGAGAAGCGGGTTTTTCGGTTCGTGATTTCTAGCATGCCTCGCCGTGTTAATGAGTGTTTGGGAAATCGTGGAGGCCCAACACATTATTAATTTTTATTCATTTGTTTTTTTGTTTTGCAAGTTGATTTTTTGATCATCGATACAGTTTGTTTACATGATCAAATTGTGTAAATTTTATTAAAATTGTGCAATAAATACTTGGTGTTCTGATTTTTTTGAAAGGCAGTATACAATAATAAAGACATTAACGTAATACATTCGTACATTATACATTGTCACGCACAATTTTTGTGTTTTTCATAGTTCCCAATGCGACTGTGTTCGTGTCTATATCTGGATTTTACTAGCTGTCATTTTACGCTCACTTGTGCCGCTTGGGTTAATATATCATGCCAAATATCATCTACAAAATCAATTTCTTCTAAGTCTGCGTACGTTTCAACCAAACTTACGTATTTTACTGACGGAAAATAAAACTTCAGTGACAAATACATTGTTGCTATGGAAACATTACAGAGCACACGGAAAGGCGCACAAACAAACGTTTTCCGTGCGGTGGCTTGAAAAAGCGACGTTTTCATTATTCAAGAGGCATTTGGAAACGAAGTGTTTTCAGATAAGTATAATAAAAAATACTAAATACAATTGTAATCAATTGTGAAATTCTTTTTCTACGGACAGTCAGCAACCTAACCTATATATTAAAAAAATACTACAGTGCCTTGGTTAAACACAGTGGCAACAACTTTTGTATTCTTTTTGATTGGTTGTTAGTAATTCTGAAACAAAATGGCGGACAAACAGCGGCGTAGCCAGGGTTGCCAAATCAGTTATTTTGTCACCAAATCTCGTGGTTTCAACATTTTTATTCAGACAAATTGTTTGTGATTCAGACGTGGCATAATTTTAGTGTTTGTTGGATGTTTTTAGTGACAATCTAGTGATTTATTGTCATGAGAAAGCAATTAAAGATAAAACCGTCGAACATGCCAAAATACTGTCAAAACTATTAACATTCGGAAATATCAATCTTTACATTCATAAAAATGTCCAAATGAATCATAAACTTGCATTTCTAAGGAGTATATTTGAAACTTCACTTAAAATCATTGTTTTGTACGGATGGCGCATGAAGTAAAATTTCGAGTTTAGAAAAGCCCAGAAAAATTGTCTCGGGTTGCTGCACGACCCTCTACAAATTTTCACAGGGCTTTCTAAACTCGAAATTCATGCTTAGTCTGTGAGTGGAAAACACTCGTTTAAAGCTTCAAATTGAACTCTTTTAAAAAACAAAGGATGTCGGAAAATTTTCAGGCTTTTTAAACTCGAAATGTTACTTCATGCCTAGTTTGGGAGTGGAAACACTCGTTAGAAGCTTTAATTGAACGCTTTTATAATCTAACCTAAGTAACTCTTCACTAACTTAACCTGACAAATTGAGAACAACATAACCTAAAAACGGATACAGACGTAACTTACCAATCAAGCTAGTATTAGGTTAGATGAAATTAATAATCAATAACTGATGTCCAACGTAACCTAAGAAATTGGTAATCTAACCTAACCTGAAAATAGTTACTCATAATCTAAACTAATTCCACGATGTATCATCTAACCTATACCTAGCTTAAATGCCAATTACTTTATTCATTTAATTAGAACTGCTACAAAAACTCAGCCGTAAGTTAACCTAACTTGTATAAATAATAAGGCTGGCAAAATTAATCGATTAAGTCGATTAATCGATTAAAAAAAATTCGATTAATCGATTAAATTGTTTGTTGTAAAAATTTTCTATCCGTTTTCGATTAACCGATTAGTTTCGATTAATCGATTAGTTTCGATTAAGCGATTAGTTTCGATTAGTCGATTAGTTTCGATTAGTCGGTTATTTTAGCCGACCGATTACTTTCGATTAGTTGGATAGTTTAATCGTTTCTATTAGTCGACTATTTTAACAGTTTTCGATTAGTCGGTTATATTAGCCAACCGATTAATTTCGATTAATCGGATATTCTAATCGCTTCGATTAGTCGAATATTTTAACCGTTTTCGATTAGACGGTTATTTTAGCCGACCGATTACTTTCGACTAATTGGATATTCTAATCGGTTCAATTCGTTGATTATTTGAACCGTTTCGGTTAGACGGTATATTTATCAATGTAACAGAGTTATCCATAATTTTTAATATTTATCATAAATAATGTTTGATAATATCATCGTGCATTATATGAACATTGTATGAAAAAATAAGCAACATAATTTTTTTATTTGTTTTACATTTATTTAATCTTTGCTAATATTCTCTAAATTTAAATGTTATTTGAAAAGATTTGTATAAGAAGAATATAATTACAACTCAAACTATTTTTTTCGAATAATATAATTTGCTTGCTAAAAGTCAAAATAACAAAATGCAATTGTGTCCTTAAAGTTTGTCATCTTTTCATTTTTTTGTTGTTGAAGACATTAATATGAGATTACACTGAAATATAATATTAATTATTTTATGACTCTGCATATAATAATTTATTAAATCTAATAATGCATTTAGATGTGGCAATCGAACGCGTATACGCTTTTGGTCTAACCTTCATCCAAATTCAAAATATTAATATTCAAATATTAAGTATTCATTTAATAGCAATGATCTATATTTTTCTTTAAGGCCCGAAATTCTTACACTTTTTACATGTGCCTCTTACAAAATTGTATCTTCAGCAATTTTCAAAGAAGTTGTTCATATGATTAATATTTTGCAAATGTCATTTTAATAGCTGCTAATTATTCAATGATAAAATTAATAATATTTTGTACATTATACAGTTTAATTTAATGAAAGTAAAACCAATAACAAAAGAGCGAAATTTTAGCAAGTATATGTCCTACTAATAAACATGCGGTTGGGTAATTAAGGTAGGAGGTTGCGATTCGCACCCCCCTTCGCTCACGCGGAGTGGCACAAGTTTCGATCTATTTAATTGCTTCTACATGCATTAAATTATATCTTCAGAGTTCTTAAATCTGCCATTTCGTTTATATTATACAGTTTAATAATTATTTGTAATAATGTAATAAAAATTTAAGTTTTTAGTTTAAATTTTGTGCTATATTTTCATCTGTTAAATTTGACATTTCTGTGCCTTAAAAACAATTTGACATTTCCGTGACTTAAAAACCTAAAAAAACACTAGTATTTTAAACAGTCACTTTTTCAACGAGAAAGCGCCTACTTTTTATAAGATCGTAGATAAAATGGGTTTAGGCTTAAAATAAACATACCAAATTTCAAATTGATATATCAAAGATTAAATAAAAACTAGAGTTACCAGTTTTGAGTTACGGTCTATGAAAATCAAGAAATAATTTAATTTAATTCAGAACATTTGTTTATTTATATTACTTAAATTAAATATACAATTTATAAAAGAACAAATAACAACAACATTCTTTAATTAGTACTGCAATCATTGAACATAGAAAATTAGGAAATTACAAAAACTAATGATATAAAAAAATACTTAACTAGTTAGCTTATTTATAAACTTAGATAATATTCGAAATAATTGTATTAATGGATTTAACCCATTTAAGTAATTTATGTTTTTGATATAACTTCATTAATTATGATTATTTACAATTATTGTAAACAGTAATTGCATTAAAGTTAAATATAAGTTTAAATAGATTTTGTAGCGAGCACGCCGAGACGCGTGACCTTCGCAGTATATATACTGTATATACTGTTCTCTCCTGAATAAACTTGTTAAACAGCCACGAGCATTATAATTTCTAAATAAAGATTAATGAAAAATTATATTCTATAATATTTATATTATAAAATATAATTATGAATTTAAAAATTTTTATAAATAATTCATGTTTATACCGTACGTTTTTTTTTATCGTGAGCCACAGGAATTTACATGTTAAAAATTATACCTTGTGTTAATGTATTTTATTATATAATATTGAAGCAAATTTGTATTATTAGCAATAAATCAATTATTTTTCTACACAATGCGCTTAATTATAATAGCTTAAACATGTTATATTCCATTAAAAAATAAATTATTTAATATAAATGAGAGAGCAAAGAAATTCTAATTAATTCAATTACAGTGTGAGAGTTGCAAAATATTGTGTCTTTTACATTTGTGTCCGCTTGGAACATTGTTTAGCTGCCGAAAGAAAGTATTTCGATTCATTTCTATAATATTTTTTGATTTTTTCATATTGTTTTACTTCTATTCCACGTATTAAATAATTTCATTGTTAGAGTAACAAAACATGCTTATATTCTTTTAATTAAGCACATCACGTAGAAAAATAATTGTTTTAATACCAACAATAAAAATTTGCTTAAAGAATATATGATAAAGTACATTAACACAAGGCATACTTTTTAACATGTAAAATCCTATGGCCCACGATAAAAAAAACATACTGTATATAGGAGGTGTCCGTAAATTAACAAAATTTATGGGGATCTCTCTTATTTGAAGAGATACAAAGACGGACATCAAATAAACGAGATTCCCATACATTCTGCCGAATTACGGATTCCCTGTATATGATTATTATAAAACTACAACTCTTTTGAAAATAATTCATGTAAGAAACATAAATACTTTACAGTTTTTCCTTTTAAACATGAACGTTTGCTAGTCAAAATATTTCCAGCTTTTGAGAAGGCGCGTTCCGCTGGAGCTGAGGAGGCTAGTATGCATAAATATTGTTTTGCAAGTTTTGACAAGTTTGGGTATTTCATAGAATTATTTTTTCATCATAACAAACTATTTTCCGTTTTATCAATTTGAATTTCTTTTAAATATAAATCGACTTCATTATGTTTAGTTCGAGAATGCGCGCTACTGGGAAATAAAAAATCATAGTCTCCTTGACTATTTTGTGTTGTTTCTTCCTCAGTTTCATTTGCCATATCTTTAATTACATCTTTCAAAGATTTTGAGACATAATCTAAAGATCCATCGAACCTTTCACAATTTTTGTAACGTGGATCCAAGAATGTAGCAAAATCTATTACCCCTATTGTGCCCTCCACAGTAAAATTTAACCATTTAAACCTGCTTTTCATCTCTTGAACAATTGTATCTTTTAATATTGTAATTACAAAATTTTCATTTTCATATGTGGCTAAGAAATTTTTCTCTATAGATTGCATTATAGGGAACACTAATGATAAAGATGGGTGTTTGTCTCCCGATAATATTTTTGTGGCCACTTCAAAGGGTTTCAAAACCAAAATAATATTTTCTATGATGTCCCATTCCTCTTCATTTATCGATAAAGAAGCAGCCGCGATTTTATTGGTGGCGTTTCTGTCGGCAAAAACAGCAGCTATTTCTTCACGTTGTTCAATTAAACGTTCCAGCATATAAAACGTTGAATTCCAACGCGTCTTTACTGACAGAATTAACTCATGCTCGGGCAGTTTTAATTGCTTTTGCTTTTGTTTTAAAAATGAAGTGGCAATATTTGAATGTTTAAAATGACCTACAATGGATACACATTTACTCGTAATAGATTTAATTTGAGTTAATTCTAAGCCTTTGTTTATAACTAATTGCATGGAATGTGCAATACAAGAAATGTTAAATTTAATGTTTAGATTTTCGGATGCCTTATTTATGTTTGCCGCATTGTCATGAACTATTGCTATTATTTTTGATTCATTTTCTATGGGAATTTCCCATTCTGAAAACATGCTGTTTAATGTTAAAGTTAGATTTTCAGCAGTATGCCTTTCTTGAATTAATTCTGTACAAATATTAAAAGATACTAATTGCCATTCTTCATCAATACCATGACATGTAATTGTTATGTATGATTCTGAATTACGAGATGACCAACAATCTGTCGTTATAGCAAGATATTCAATATTTTTGAATTGCTCAAGAACTTTTATTTTTTCAGTACCATACATTGTAGTAAGACGCATTTTAATTGCATTCCTGGAAGAAATCTTATAGTTTGGTAGGATGGTGGACATTCGTTTTTTAAATCCTTTTCCTTCCACGAATGCAATTGGTAACATATCCGCACAAATCATTTGTGTGATTACGTGCGTGATGTAATCTTGGCGTTTTGGGTTCAATGTCTTGGGGAAAAAATAATCATCCGATAATTTTAATTGTTTTGGTGGTGTGGGAGTACTACAAATGCCTATAATATCCGTAGTGACGATAGAAGTACTGGGCTTCGATGTGGCATCTTCGCAGTGGATGTGGTGGCCGGCGACGAAGTAGTAGTTGCCGTATCTGATGATATGTCACTGGAGTATGCGTCCGTCATCCTAAATATGAAAATATTTATATGTATTACTCTTTATATACAGGGAGTCTCACGGTACGTGCCGAAGTATTGCGCGCGTTGCAGGGCGACCAGTACAAAGATTGATGCATACTTGGAATGTTAAAAGTTCGAGGTTATTTTTTGGACAGTATTTATAAGTAAAATTATCTCTAAATAGAGCATTCTTTACTGTATAAGTGTGCAAAATTTCAAATTGTTATCGTAAAAAATGACAAAACAGCGAATTTTTAAATAAACCATTAGAACTGTCTAAATGTTCAAAAAACATTTCTATCCGCAGTAACAAGTAACCAAAAGTGCCAATGGTGATATATCGTTGTAAGGGAAATGTTATGGCGGATCAAATAAAAAAATAATATATAGGGTGTTCCATTTAAAATAACAAAGTTGCTATTTTTTCTGAAATAATGGGGCACCCTGTATATTTGAAAACAATTTTATCGTGTAGGTCATAAAATATTACTATAGATACTTTTGGTATTTTTTCTCTATCTAAAACCGTTGAGCGATAATTGAACATAACCTCTATTACGCGGACACCCTGTAATCTGTATACAGGGCGTTTCAAAAGAACCGGAAAGTAGATTTGCGCCTAAACGATGTATTGTTTCCAAATTCACTTAAATTCAACAAGACTATGTAGGCATATTAGAGCTATATTTCAAAATTATTATTTTCAAATATACAGAGAGTCCATTCTAAGCTTGGCGTGTTATAAATATATTTTCATTCATGGAACACTATATTTTTTCAATTTTTAGATTATACAAAAGAAAAAGAAGTTTTTTTTTGTTTGGCCTCGGCTTTCGCCATACAGCCATCTACCAATGTATTTTTATTTCAATTTAATTTAACTAATTCCATACACACACACACTAATTTAAATCATTTGGACGCCACATTACATTCACACTACATCCATGGACCCGGATGGAATAATTTATTATTCATAAATTATTCCACCGGACGGGATTCGAACCCGCGACCTCTGGGTTCGTGGGCAGAGTCTCTACCCACTCGGCCAAAAAGGTGTGATATACTCCAGATAGAGTAGAATGGTAAAGTGAAGTTATAAAATTGTTAAAAAAATAATTTATTTATCAGATATGTCATTGAAATTTTACAACTCTGTAATTGAATGCAAGTTCTATTGATTTTATCGAAAATATTGAGAAAATAATATAAATTTTCAAACACACATTCAATATTTCAACATATTCGTGAGACGTTACTAACAAGAATACAATTTTTTTTTTATTCCGATTATTTATCCATAATTAATCAACGAATTACGATACCTGAACAAAAAAAAAGACCTTTATTGGCATATCTCCACACTTTACATTACATTTACATTTGATTATCTCATTACACTCCCGTATCCCTCTTATCCTCCCTTCTCTTTTCCCTCTCCGTCCCCAGCTTTTCCAAAGTCCTTACCCCGCTCCCATCCTCCCTCATCCACTCCACTACCCTTCTATTCCCTTTCGCTCCCAGCCACTCCTCTTTCACCCCCTCACATTCCTCCGCCAAGTGTCCCCACGTATCCTTCCCCTGTCCACGCAACACACACCTTCCATATTCTTCCCCCATCCATACTTTCCTTCCTCTCTCCTCCGATCCACACCTCGCCCTTGCCACAATCACCCTATCCTCTCTACCCCATTCCTTCTCTATCAAATACTTCGGCACCCTCCCATACACCTGCCACCTCCCATACATATCATTATACTGACTTCTGTCAATACACCCTTGCCTTTCCTGCCCTTCCACCTCCTTCCCTTTCCCCCTCACCCACTCATCCATCTTCACCTCATTTCCTAGCCATTCCATTACCTTCGCCTCCGACAGCCCTACCCTCTCATACATTTTCCTCCTCTCCCCCCTCCATCTACCCTCACCCCCACCCACACTCGTCACCCATACATCCTTCACCAATCTCTCCTCATCCAGTTCCCACAATCTTATCTCGTACCTCACCACCCTCACCATTGCCTCCCACTCTAGCCTCTCTCTGTTGGTCTCCTGAAGCACTATGTAGCCAGGCGTGGACCTTTCCATCCCCAACATGTGCTTCAGGAACCACATCTGCTCCCTCTCTATCACCTCGTACCCTCTCGTCCCCCACACTTCTACTCCATACATTAGCACCGTTCTTACACACACATCCAATATCTTACACGCAACCGTCACATTGTTCCCCATCCACTTTCCCCACTTGCCCCACGCCATTCCCCACGCCTTCCTCGCCTTACCCTGCACCCACCTCACATGCTCCTCATACCCTCCCGTTCCTTTAAACCAAAACCCCAAATACTTGAAACTCTTCACCCTCTCAATAACTACCCCCTTCCACTCCAATTCTTTCACCTTCCCCTCCCTCCCTTTATTTCTAAACTTCACCCACTTCGTTTTCACTACATTCACATTCATTCCCCTTTTATCCATTAACCTCTCCACTCTCTTTACCTGAACATAATCACACTATTTCTAGCCACCATGTACAATGTTTACTAAGAATAATCTACTAAAACTTTAAGCTACCATTAGCAAAAATAAAATAGTAAATTTAGTTACCTTGATTTTTTGTGACAAGTAGGATGTCTGTTCTTCAGATGCCCCCATAAATTTGAAGTAGATGCATTCTTGGACAATTTTGTAGAATAATTACAAAAACTGCAGAAAATGGTATCGGACTTTTTTGAAAAATACTTCCAGATTTCACTCATTGTAATTGCACACAATTGCTTTCATCGAAGACTAGTTCGGAAATGAAGCAGCGTGTTTCCTTAAACTAATCTCTGGGGATAATGCATTCAGTGCACTTATATATAATATAAAAATAGACACATCTAAAGCGAATTTCCAAGCTCACAAATCAACAAATATAGAAAAAAAATATTAATTCAGCAATTTGAGAAAGCATAATAATGGTTCATTACCGCGTGATCCACAACAGCACTTATACGAAAGAAAATAAACGAGCATGATTCTTCAAGTGCCGGGTATAATTTTGCTTAATTAATTTCATGAAACGAAAATAACATAATTTTTACTAGCTCTGAATATCACGTACCATCCAAAATTGGTTTTATTTTATTTTAGTTATTAAAAGTTATTAAAACTAAATGTAAATAAGCGTCTACTTTTTTTTATGAGTTCGTGAAGAATTTATTGTATGTCAAAATTAGGGAACATTTAAATAAGCTTCTTTACAAATACATTCTAGTAATGTTAAAATAATATTAAGATTGAAGAAAGTAAAGATAAATTAAAATGGGTAATATTTTATTTTTTAATGATTATAATAATTTACACGATGATTGTGACATGATTGTCATATTTTATCGCTATGCGCTTTATTATCAAATAATCGCGCAATCCGCAAAAATTACTTCACATACTAAGTCTGAATCGAATGATAGCGCTACTTTACCCACGATTCAATTAGCTAAATTCACCGGATCATATGAGTCATTTCCCGCTTTCAAAGCACTTTATGATAATTTGATACATAACACAAACTTACCCAACATCAAAAAGTTTTCTTACCTTTTAGGTTATGTTGAGAATAGTGCTTTAAAATTGCTTCAAACTGTAACTTTTTCCCCGGATAATTACCCCATTGCGTATGATTTACTAGTTAAGACCTATACTAATAAAAGAATTGCTGCAAATAATCACTTTGCGGCAATTATTAATCTTAAACCACTTAAAATCAATTCTATCGAATCTCTGCGCGCGCTGGTAGAGATTTTACACTCGAATGTGACGTCATTAAAGGCGATGAATATCGCAAATTTGCACGACTATTTGTTGTTGGAAATCTCTCTTCGTCTGTTGGATACTAATACTAGAAGGCGATTTGAATCACGTCATTTAGACGTAGATTTTCCATCTTTTGATGATTTTATAACATTTATAAGAAACGAATGCGCTATTTCTGATTTATCCACGGCCGCTTCGAAATCGTCCAGCAACAATAAGTCAAATTTCACCATCAATGATAAATCACATGATCGCAAACGCATTTCAATGGGATTACAGGCAGATAATAAATCCCCAAATAAACCAACTTGTCCACATTGTTCAGATTCTCACCGTTTAGTGCTGTGTCCTAAATTTCTGGCTGCGACTGCGCAGCATAGACGTGACTTAGTTATCAAATTTAAGCGCTGCTTTGCTTGTTTGGGTTTGCATAACGTTTCAAAGTGTACTTCAAAATATTCTTGTCGTATTTGTGGACACAAAAACCACAATACACTCCTGCATTTTGAGACGGCACCGCAATCCTCCCCGTTGCCTCCTAACCTATGCGAGGACAACTCCGGTGGTGCCTCGGTTTCTTTAACTAATTCATGTTCTCCCAATTCACTTTCCAACACTTTGTTGGGCACCGCACAGGTAAACATTCTGAGCGTCACTGGCCACTGGCAAGTTTGCCGTTTAATTATTGACCCGGGAAGTCAAGTTAACTTTATAACAAATTCCCTGGTCGAAACTCTTGGTTTATCGCGCCGCCGATGCCCTTATGACTTGAAGGGAGTGGGACAAACCCCTCTAGGTCATGCGCAGGGACTTGTAAGTTGCAGTATCGCCTCTTTGACCGCTTCCAACGCTACCCTAAATTTTAACGCTGTAGTACTACCACGTATTACTGCTGATCTGCCAACAACGCCTTTGCCTAATGATCTTCGTGATCGATTTTCTACCCTTCAGTTGGCAGATCCATATTTTCACAAGAAAGCACCTATCGATTTATTACTAGGAGTAAGCACATTTCTTGATATCACTCCCGGTACTTCGGCCCTTATTAAAGGAAGCCCTTCTGCTATCCTCACTTCGCTCGGTTGGGTCATCATGGGCACAATACCACAAGCCAACCCTGGTTCTATTGTTGCCATGCAGATCGACTCCCCAAATTCACTTGATAATTTACTTCAATCTTTTTGGGAATCGAAGGAATTGCAGAATAAATCCTTTTCTTCGCCTGAAGATGAATTTTGTGAAAATTTCTATACTACTACCACAACACGAGAACCCTCTGGACGTTACATTACTCGATTGCCTTTTCGCGAAAACTCCCCCCCAAATTTGGGGCGCAATCGAGATATTGCTATAAAGAGATTTATCAACCTGGAAGCTAGATTCACTCGAGATCCAGAATTTAAAAAATTGTACACGGATAATATTCAAGATTACATTGCTCAAGGGCACTTAGTCCCTTCTCAAAATATTTCCCCTTACATTCTCACCCATCACGGGGTGAAGAAGCTCACTTCGAAAGGCGCACAAGTCCGTGTTGTCTTTAATCCCGCAGAAAGGGATCCCAAGGGCGCTAGTTTAAATGATACCTTATTTAGTGGCCCTAAATTGCAATCAGATATCGGGGAAGTTATTACCAGATTCAGACTGCCTCAGATCGCACTCACTTGCGATATTAAACAAATGTTTCGTGCAATTTCACTTCACCCAGCTGATAGAAAATATCAGCACATTTTTTGGCGTTTTTCATCCGATCAACCACTTTTAGAATATGAACACACTCGAGTAATTTTCGGTGCTACGTGCAGTCCCTTTCTTGCCCAACGCACTATCCAACAATTAGTACTCGACGAAGGTACTCCGTATCCCTTGGCCGTTTCAGCTCTGAAACACTCTATTTATGTTGACGACATTTTGACGGGTGCGGATTCCGAAGAGCAAATTATGACTTTACGAGACCAGCTTATTGAACTTTTCCGGAAAGGAGGCTTTGAATTGGGCAAATGGTCTTGTTCAAACCCTCAGTTAATTTCTAATCTTAATTCAGCTTTGCACGATTTCTCTAAAGAAACTCTACCAATCAAAGTGTTGGGATTGGTATGGAATCCACATCTAGATTCATTTTGTTATCAGATTGACATCAACAAAGAAACGCCTACTAAAAGAGGCATTCTCTCTCGCATCGCACGTACCTACGACGTAAACGGATACCTAAGCCCTTTCATATTTATTCTCAAAACTCTCATGCAGCGACTCTGGCTGTTGAAAATCGGATGGGACGAACCTTTGCCCTTTGCTATCGAGAGTCAATGGACTCAAATTCTATCCGAATTGCCCCTCTTAGAAAAAATCTCTATACCTCGTTGCATTCTATCCGAGGGATGGATTCATGGACGCCTCATTGGCTTTGCGGATGCGAGTGGGGCAGGCATGGCAGCAGTAGTATACTTGAGACTACAATCGCTTAACACAATCTCAATTAATTTAATCGCTTCAAAAACTCGCGTTGCGCCCCTTAAAGCGTGGACAATTCCCCGCCTAGAACTAGGAGCAGCTTGCTTATTGTCCAAGCTCATTCATTGTATGCAACAATCTCTATCAATGTTGTCACTTGACAACCCCATATGCTTTTCGGACTCTTCTACGGCCCTTGCTTGGATCGCAACTCCCCCTTATCGGCTCAAGACATTTGTTGCAAATCGCGTTGCACAAATATACGAGCATCTTCCCAATGCTTTTTGGAGACACGTCCCAGGCAAGGAAAACCCTGCTGACGCGGCTAGTCGCGGTTTGCTCCCTTCTCAATTGTTAGACCATCCCTTGTGGTGGAATGGTCCCTCTTTTCTTTATGAAGATGAAAAAGATTGGCCACTTATAGTTGCACAACCCCCTGTTTCGTTGCCTGATCTCAAGGCCCCTGTGGTACAATCACATCTTGCCTCTCTCGACCTTTCTGAATTCACAAATTTATTTGATCGCACCTCCTCATTATTAAAGTTACAGCGAATCATCGCTTACGTGAGACGATTTGCGCACAATTGTCGAGCTAAACTACACCAAAAGCCTGATTTAAAATCCACAAATTTTATCACTGTTTCAGAATACAGGCAGGCTTTAGAATCGATAATTAAACTTACACAGGTGCATCACTTGCACACTGAGATTACTTTGATGGCCAAGGGCAAATTGTGCTCAAAGCGTTATCGCTCACTTACCCCCTTTGTCTCTCCCCATGGATTCGTCATGGTGGGGGGGCGCTTAAAACATTCACAATTGCCAGAAAGGTCACGACACCCCTACTAAATTCCAAGAAATAGTCAGCTCGCGAATCTCTTGGTGGATTATTTCCACATTTACTCAGGTCATGGAGGCCCTCGATTGGTGCAGTCACTCCTCCATAGACAATACTGGATTCCTTGCGCGCGAGACCTGATTAGGAAACGCATTTTTAGATGTCTGACATGCTATCGTTTTAAAGCTACCCCTTTGCAACCCCCTATGTCAGATATCCCCGCATATAGATTGCAACCCTCGCGATGCTTTTCACATACGGGTATAGATTTTGCAGGACCTTTTTTCGTAAAAGCTTCCCTTTTGCGGACGACTAAATCAGTTAAATGTTACTTCGCACTGTTCGTGTGTATGGTTACGAAAGCCATACACTTGGAAGCCACCTCCGACCTGACAACAGACTCTTGTCTTGCTGCGTTAGATAGATTTATTTCGCGCCGTGGTCTTCCCTCACACATTTATACTGATCAAGGTCGTAACTTCAAGGGCGCTGCTCGAGAAATATCAGAAATTTCTCAATTTCTCGCCAAATCGAACGAACCGATCGCTCAATATTTAGCTACGAGAAATGTTGAGTGGCATTTCAACCCACCCTATGCGCCTCACTTTGGAGGGCTCTGGGAAAGCGGCGTGAAATCGGTGAAACACCATTTTAAACGGATAATAGGTGCACAAATACTCACGTTCGAAGAATTCATAACCGTACTCACCCGCATTGAAGGCATTCTAAATTCGCGCCCCCTATGCGCACTACCCAATTCTCCCAACGACGGTTTCGACTACCTAACGCCCGGGCATTTTCTCACCGGAGGCCCCATTTTAGCCAGGCCTGAAGCGTCATTACATGACGTATCGGTTAATCGTCTCACGCGTTGGCGATTAACACAGCACTTGGTGCAATCCTTCTGGAAAAAATGGAGCAAAGAGTACCTACATACGCAACTGTTTCCCCCAAAGTGGGTCGCGCCGGCCCGTGAACTTGCGGTGGGTGACCCAGTTTTTTGGTACAGCCCAGGAACACTTCCTACGCAATGGCCGAGAGGCAGGGTTACTGAGCTCTTACCCGGTCCGGACGGAATTACCCGCGTCGTGCGTGTTGGGACAACCACGGGAGACGTTTTGAGGGCTACTAACAAGGTAGTACCTCTACCCTTGGCGTAATCACCAAAATGATTCATTTATTTTTGTTTTCAATTTATTTTTTTATTTTTTACTTAATTATTTCTGTTGTCTTTGTTAATTTACCCACAGTAAATTCTCATTGTAGTTAATTTGAGTATCGAATTAATGATTACTATTTAGTTACACAATTTCGGTTGTGCTTGCAAAATATTTCCTATTTTGGATGGGGGGTATGTTCGGTACAAACAAGCGGTTTTTCAATCGGTTGGCAACATATTCTCCTTTCCATATTTTCACCCTTTTTTGCCGAGCACAACTCCCCACCCCATCCTTGTTCGATCCGCTGATCGAGTGAGGGACTCGTAAAAACACAGTCACACGCGACGGTCGATCTCGCGCCACCCTGGCGATTCTGTGAAGTAGTGCCGATCGTGCCAATCACCCCGAACCGGAAGCTGTAAGGACTCGGAGCTTGACACCCAAAAGGTCAGATCCCTTTTCTATTCCCTTACAGGTTCTCCGACTTTGTTGTCGGCCGCCGCAAAAAAACCGCTACGCGATTCACGGCAGCTCACGCTGCGAGTTACCAGACTCCGTAGGGCACAAACACCCCCCTTCAAACAATAAAATTAATTATTCTAATAAAAAACTCTTTACTCAAACTAATGTTTAATTTTCTGTTGAACTTACCGGTTACATGAATAGGATTTTCTAATCGTTTTGATTAGTCGACTATTTTATCCGTTTTCGATTAGTCGGTTATTTTAGACGACCGATTACTTTCGATTAATTGGATATTCTAATCATTTCGATTAGTCGACTATTTCATCCGTTTTCGATTAGTCGGTTATTTCAGCCCACCAATTATTTTCGATTAATCAATTAGTTTCGATTAGGTTCGATTAATCGATTAGTTTCGATTAATTTCGGTTATTTTAGCCGACCGATTATTTTCGATTAATCAATTACTTTCGATTAATCGATTAGTTTCGATTAATTTCGATTAGTCGGTTATTTTCAATTAATTGTCGGATAAGTCAATTAATCGAATATTTTGAACTTCGATTAATCGATTAGCGCCAAAGTCAAAATTGCCAGCCTTAATAAATAACCTAACCTAACTTAAACTAATTTCACAATCGATTTTCTAACCTAACCTTAGCTGAAATGCAAACTACATATATTTATTTAATTAGAATTGCTACAAAAGCTCAGGCGTAAGTTAACCTAACTTTTAATTTAACTTTGGTGATTACATGTTATCAAATTTATCCTGAGTAAATACTACTTAAAATAACCTAAACAACTTTTTCTAAAGTTCGATAAACTGCTAAGAAAGTTATAATAGCTTAGATAGCTATTAGTTAACCCAACTTATGTAATTGTTATTTAATCTAACCTAACTTTTGCACAGAATATATATTCCACAATTCCTACTGTCACTTTGAGTGGGATATGTGACATTTAGTAGTTGAATTTCGTTGGAAATTATTTTTTTCATGTCATGAAAATATAAATTTCTTTTATGACTCCTCGTAGAGCTCGGATCAAAAAATTGAAACTCTTCTGGACTATTACTAATTAACATCCAGTGATTTTTAGAAATTCTATAAAATTGAGGTGGCTTCGTGTTCTAAAAAAACACGTATCCGGGAATCATATTTTGAAAAAATCTGAAGTACAAAATCAATGGTAAAATTGTCTAACCACATATCAAATGTGTTAGAATGGGAATTAATTGTATTATAGCTTGAATAATATAATTTTTCTAGGTCTATCATACTTACAACGTATCATGTCATTAAGGGGAATATAACAGTGGTCTGAAATTTAATGTTAGGTTTATTTAAAAACTAAAGGTCCTAGAAAGTTGAAATTTTGACAGCGTATATTAAGCCCAATTAGCTAGTAAAATATCGAAGTACTTTTTTTTAACAATTTGCTTTCAGAGGTATGAAAAACATAATGTTAAATTTTTCAAAATTAAAAAAAATATTCCCATATCTTACTAGTTTATACTATAAGGAATATAATGTGAACATTTCATAAAGATGCGATAGCTCATGCCCGAGTCAGGTTAAAATAAAAATCTTGAAAAATAAGACCGTAAAATACTGCCGCCTTGCGGATCTTCTCTTAGTTGAACGCGTTGTACACTCATCTGCACAATTATTGGAGGGGCGAGCAGCATGCGGCCAGCGTTTATCCCTGGGCCGGTGAACGCTGCACGGCTTCGCGTTTGTTTTTCTTTTCTTTTTTCAATCATAGTTAACAAAAACGGCTCGCGTCGTTAGCATTTATTCTCGTAAAATTAATATTTCGCAATTATAATCGATATTTTATTGTACTAGTGTTTTATTTTCATGCTTTCTGACTACTAATGGAATAAGTATTTTTTTATACTGCATGTTCACTAATATAGAAAACACGAAATGTTTCACTAATTTAAATAAAGATGTGTAATATACCTTTAATATTGGCTTTCCTTATTATTTGACAGTGTCGGTATTATTAAATTATTTTTAAAGTTTTTTAAGCTGATTAATAAGCCAGAAGCAATCGAATAACTATTAGTCTTGTTCAAATCATTATTTCGTCTTAAATCTTTCGTTATTAAAGCAGTTGTTAAATGCCATTAAACTTCTCGCAATAAAACTATTAAAGTAAATTGTAAAGTTTCTAGCAATCGGACCTATTTGAATCAACTGCGACTTCATCAACGAATCAATGATATCAAAACTATAAGAATAGTAAGAATAACACCAATATGACGTTGTCGTAGATTAATGTTACAAATCAACTATTTTTGACTGAGCATAGGTAATATTTGTTTAACGAATGTTTAAAAAAATGTAGGGTTTAACTGCGTGCATAATATGCAAAAAAATCGACATTTTTTTATTACGCTCTTCCTCTAGTATATGATTCCCCGTTCAAAATCCGGCGGGTTCCCAAAATCTGAAGCCAATCGGTTGATATTTAGAAGTGCATCAAGTCTAAAACGTGTTTTTAAAAATTTTTCCTCGATTTTCGAGAGGTTTTAGCTTACTGTTCCAAAATAACGGGATGTTTGACGACTGAGACACATTATTACATTCCAATACAAAGTATTCAATGCGTTTCAGTCGCCAGATCTACTTTCGGAAAGATATATTGGCCAAAAAACCCATTTTTTTAAGGCCTAAAAACCGTGACTTCAACTTTCAAGTTCAATAACTTCATATTTTTAGGTCCGCGATGCGTCAATTGTTGTTTGAACATAGTCTAATATTACATAGCATTACTTGAATTTAAAATTCCAGAGAAAATCGGCCATCAGTTGAAATAATCTTCACTCGAGGGAAAACACGCACTACTTGAAAATGGACCAAAAGGGCAAAAATTTAGATAGCCATAACTCAGCTGTGTTTAGTCGAAATTGTATGAATCTTTGAGTTCTAAATAGCTTGGGATCTTCCCTTTAAATATCATGCATATCACTGTGATACGAAATCCATTTCACCATTTCCCACTCCGATAAGAAAAACATTTTTTCATGATTTTCACTGCCTACTAGCTGTTTAACTTTAACAGCTAGTAGGCAGGGCCGCAAAAATCGACTAAACACAGCTGTGTTATTGCAATCTGAATTTTTGTCATTTTGGTCCATTTTCAAGTAGTGCGTGTTTTCCCTCGAGTGAAGATTATTTCAACTGATGGCCGATTTTCTCTGGAATTTTGAATTCAAATAATGCTATGTGATACTAGACTATGTTCAAACAACAATTGACGCATCGCGGACCTAAAAATATGAAGTTATTGAACTTGAAAGTTGAAGTCACGGTTTTTAGGCCTTAAAAAAATGGGTTTTTTGGCCAATATATCTTTCCGAAAGTAGATCTGGCGACTGACACGCATTGAATACTTTGTATTGGAATGTAATAATGTGTCTCAGGCGTCAAACATCCCGTTATTTTGGAACAGTAAGCTAAAACCTCTCGAAAATCGAGGAAAAAAATTTAAAAACACGTTTTAGACTTGATGCTCCTCTAAATATCAACCGATTGACTTCAGATTTTGGGAACCCGCCGGATTTTGAACGGGGAATCATATACTAGAGGAAGAGCGAAATCAAAAAATGTCGATTTTTTTTGGCACAGTCTAGACTGCATATTCATTGTTAATTATTTTAGACAAAATAGAACTATAATAATAATAAGGTAGTTATTATAATGCATTTCAAATAACAAGTTTCTTGCTCAACATTGCACCGAGCCCAATATATTTTTTCAAATTTAGCTAATTTATGATGAGTCATATTTTGATAGTAAGTAAATAAGGAATAAATGAATTGTAATTGAATGTTATTGCAATCCTCTATTTATACACATCATCATTTTGTAAACCCTGTATTAATTATAAAAAAAACAGGGCAGCTTTCCGTTTAATTTTTTTCAATCTATTATTTATTTGTTGCATTCATAAAAACTAGAATATTTGATGAAATAAAAATTGAAATTCTCCCCAAAATTTGGGGTATTTACCCAATTTGGCAGAGGCTAAATTAATACACATTATTTTCATGGCAATAGCAGTTAGGAAAGATAATATTCCTATATAAAAAATATCATTGAAAATCCTATGTTCCGTTTTGTTCATATACCGGGTGTTGATTTGGCGGACGCAACATAGGAAATCCCATGTAAATTTTGAAATGTTTAAATTTTGGCTCCCCTATTTATTTTAGAAACAAAATGTATTTACTTTTTTTGTAGAGGGAAAAATTCTAAATTCATTCGTGTTAACGTTTATCACTTTACGTTTCTCTAAGTTAAAATAATTAAGAAAAAGTAATGAGATTTTATAAATATAATGACATGCCATGGAATTGAAACAACAATTGCGGATGTCAAAATGGCATACACTTGATTGAAGTGAATGTTTTCGAAATGATTTACACTATACAAGAAAAAATCCTCCTAATAAAGTGGGATTATGCAGACCACGACAAAAATATAAATCACATTACTTTTTCTTAATTATTTTAGCTGTATATTTTCTGAAATTCGTTGATTTTTAAAACAGTTCAATTTGAAGCTTTAAACGAGGGTTTTCCACTCCCAGACTAAGCATGAAGTAAAATTTCGAGTTTAGAAAAGCCCCGTGAAAATTTGTCGAGGGTCGCGCAGCGACCCGAGACAAATTTTCTGGGCTTTTCTAAACTCGAAATTTTACTTCATGCGCCACGCGTATAAAACACAGATTCTAAGTGAAGTTCGAATTTACATAAATTTGAGGATATTATAGTCTTTCATACGCGTGGCGCATGAAGTAAAATTTCGAGTTTAGAAAAGCCCAGAAAATTTGTCTCGGGTCGCTGCGCGACCCTCGACAAATTTTTACGGGGCTTTTTTAAACTCGAAATTTTACTTCATACTTAGTCTGGGAGTGGAAAACACTTGTTTAAAGCTTTAAACTGAACTTAAAAAATAACAGGGAATATTCGCAATTGTTGTATCAATTCCATGGTATGTCATTATTTTTATAAAATCACATTACTTTTTCTTAATTATTTTAACTTAGACAAACGTAAAGTGTTAAGTGTGAACATTAATAAATTTAAAATGTTTCCGTCTACAAAAAAGTGACATACATTTTGTGTCTAAAATAAATAGGGAAGCCAATATTTGAACACTTTAAAATTAACATGCGATTTCCTATGTTGCGTCCGCCAAGTCAACACCCGGTATATCCGGCATATAAATATTCACAAGGAGCTTATGAACATGATTTATTTTATTATTATATTTTTAATAAATAATCTCTAATTTAATAAAATAACACACACAGTTTGTTCGGCTGTCGAAACTAGAGTCTTAAAAGTAAAAATAATGTGTTATAATGACAAGAATAAGAATCATCGGTTTTGTAAATACCGAAAAATAACACAGGATCCGATAACGCTTCCTAACGAATTGAAAATAATACATAGCTTGTATGTATTATCAGCGTGTTTAAATAATACGAATCGACACTTTCCTTCGATCCGTCTTTTTTATACGCTTTTTTTTTCGTCTATTCCACGCGACGCGAGGCCCCATCCACTCATGCCAAGGAGCAATGCACAAATGCACAGCGAACTGCCGCTTTTCTCTCTGACTGTATTCGCCCCACTTATCCTGTAAATTTGGCATCGGATGAGCTACTCTAAACTATGTGGGTCTTTCCAACACAATCGGCGTGTTACACTGCAATAATCCCCTTAACTGTAGCTGCTTGGTTTTGGAATGTTTTTGTTTTGTTATTCCAAGATTCTTCGGGTTCTTTAATAAACTCCCTAGTGCGCTTTCTCGCACACCCCTCTTTTGGAATTTCGAGTTTAAGTTCTCTGTACGCAGCAACTATATAATTTCTAACTGTTCTTATAAATCGAGAATATTTTTATCGAAGAATAAAACCAAACCAGTTCTCGACGTTCGCATTACTCCTTCGCCCCCCCCCCCCATCCCTCCAAAAAATTAGAGTTATTAAGGGGATTATTGCAGTGTAACACGCCGATCGTGTTGGAAAGACCCACATAGTTTAGAGTAGCTCATCCGATGCCAAATTTACAGCACAAGTGGGGAGAATACAGTTAGAGAGAAAAGCGGCAGTTCGCTGTGCATTTGTGCATTGCTCCTTGGCATGAACGGATGGGGTCTCGCGTCGCGTGGAATAGACGAAAAAAACAAAGCGTATAAAAAAGACGGATCGAACGAAAGTGTCGATTCGTATTATTTAAACACGCTGATAATACATACAAGCTATGTATTGTTTTCAATTCGTTAGAAAGCGTTATCGGATCCTGTGTTATTTTTCGGTATTTACAAAACTGATGATTCTTATTCTTGTCATTATAACACATTATTTTTACTTTTAAGACTCCAGTTTCGACAGCCGAACAAACTATGTGTTTTATTTTATTAAATTATAGATTATTTCTTAAAAATATAATAATAAAATAATTCATGTTCATAAGCTCATTGTGAATATTTATATGCCGCACATATATGAAAAAAAAACATAGGATTTTCAATCATATTTTTTAAATGGCAATATTATCTTCCCTAACTGCTATTGCCATGAAAATAATGTGTATTAATTTGGCCTCTGCCCAATTGGGTAAATACCCCCAATTTTGGGGAGAATTTCAATTTATATTCGGTCAAATATTCTAGTTTTTATGAATGCAACAAATAAATAATAGATTGAAAAAAATTAAACGGAAAGCTGCCCTGTTTTTTTTTATGTTTAGTACAGGGTTTACAAAATGATGATGTGTATAAATAGGCTCAGTCAACTTAGCCCCCCAAAGTTCGACTTTTTTGAAAAAAGCGATTGCGCTAGACCGGCCTTAGCTAGCGCCACAAAAATTAGAGCTAGCGCCATTTAGACAAGAAAACTACGGGGATTTGAACTTTCGGGGGGCTAGGTTGATGCTAGCCCCCCGAGTTTGGATTTTTTAAGTTTTTTTACACTATTCGGATTCCTCAGAGCTAGCGCTACCAATTTAAAAGCCAACGCCACTCCCACAGCCCCAAAAAATGATAAAACATTTTTAACCCTGGCCCCCTAAAATGAGATGTTTTTAATCAAATTGGGTGGAAAATATAACTTAGAGCTAGCACCAACAGAATATGACAAAAATATTCTCTCAAAAATATCAGGTAAAATAAAGTTCACGTCCAAATTTTGATGCAAGAGCTTTCAGATCCTGTATGCGTATTACCATTTACTTCCTGAATTTTAATACAAAATGATGTTTGGCATATAATATACCGCTTTCAACAAATAGTTCGGCGTTGTAATTACTTTATTTATGTTCATAGACACTGGCTATTAGAAACATGATGCCTAGTAGACAGTAGCGTAACTGACAATTGTGTTTTCACTCCTAGCTAATTTAAATCGTTATTACGCAAGAACTTACCGTACGATTTAAGAAACTCTTTTGGCATTGTAATTACTATACTAATATTTATAAACACTGGCAACGAGATAGCTTGCACTAGTAAGACAGTGGCGTAACTGACGATTGTTTTTGATAATTGAAATCGTTATAACTCGGAAACTAACCGTACGATTTCAAATTTTTTTTTTGGCATTGTAATTGCTATACTGAAGTCTATAAACACTAACAACGACATAGCTAGTGATATTAAAGGATAAATTAAAATCACTTGCTTTGTTTCACTATTTGTTTCTATTTACTCGACTAGTTTCGCTTTTTACGGCATTATCAAAGTTCACTCTTGATTCACTCTTGATAATGCCGTAAAAAGCGAAACTAGTCAAGTAAATAGAAACAAATAGTGAAACAAACCAAGTGTTTTTTAATTTATCCTTTATTATTATTTCAAAATGTTTCACCAAGTGATAAATGAGAAAGTTATTCAAGAGATAGCTAGTGCTAGCAAGACAGTGGCGTACCTCACGGTTGTTTTTTTTATGATAACTTAAATCATTATTACTCGGTGGAAAACACTCGTTGGGAGTTTCAAACTGAACGCTTTTCAAAAACAATGAATGCCTGAAAATGTACCTAGTACACATCGGATTATGTATGTACCTAATCAAAACATGGGTATCTTTTCGATGCTACAAAATTGTGATTAAGCTCCTTTCGTTGCTATTCAATTGACTTTATTTTCATTCTAACACAATCTATCTCAATATCCTGATTCTACGATATACAGGGAGTTTTTCTTTAAAGTAGACGTATTCCAGATTCACTTTATTTTGTTTAACTCTTTAGATATATGTTGTTTTTACAGGAATTCAATTTGAAGCTTTAAGCGAGTGTTTTCCACTCCCAGACTAAGCATGAAGTAAAATTTCGAGTTTAGAAAAGCCCCGTGAAAATTTGTCGAGGGTCGCGCAGCGACCCGAGACAAATTTTCTGGGCTTTTCTAAACTCGAAATTTTACTTCATGCGCCACGCGTATAGAACACTAAAATGTTGTGAAATTTGTGTATATTTGAACCTTACTTGAAATCAGCGACCCTCGACAAATTTTCACGGGGCTTTTCTAAACTCGAAATTTTACTTCATGCTTAGTCTGGGAGTGGAGAACACTCGTTTAAAGCCTTGAATTGAACTTTTGCACCCAATTAGATTAAAAAAATCTCATTTCGGGGGGCTAGGGTTTAAAATGTTGTATAATCTTTTGGGGTTGTGGGGGTGGCGCTAGCTTTTAAATTGGTAGCGCTAGCTCTGAGGAATCCGAATACTGAAAGAAAACTTGAAACATCCAGCATCAACCTAGCCCCCCGAAAGTTCAAACCCCCGTAACTTTCTTGTCTAAACGGCGCTAGCTCTAATTTTTGTGGCGCTAGCTAGCGCTAGCTAAGGCCCGTCTAGCGCAACAGTTATTTTTTAAAAAGTCGAACTTCGGGGGGCTAAGTTGACTGAGCCGTATAAATAGAGGATTGCAATAACATTCAATTTCAATTCATTTATTCCTTATTTACTTACTATCAAAATATGACTCATCATAAATCAGCCAAATTTGAAAAAAATATATTGGGCTCGGTGCAATGTTGAGCAAGAAGCTTATTATTTGAAATGCATTATAATAACTACCTTATTATTATTATAGTTCTATTTTTTCTAAAATAATTAACAATGAATATGCACGCAGTTAAACCCTACATTTTTTTAAACATTCGTCAAACAAATATTACCTGTGCTCAGTAAAAAATAGTTGATTTGTAACATTAATCTACGACAACGTCATATTGGTGTTATTCTTACTATTCTTATAGTTTTGATATCATTGATTCGTTGATGAAGTCGCAGTTGGTTCAAATAGGTCCGATTGCTAGAAACTTTACAATTTACTTTAATAGTTTTATTGCGAGAAGTTTAATGGCATTTAACAACTGCTTTAATAACGAAAGATTTAAGACGAAATAATGATTTGAACAAGACTGATTGTTATTCGATTGCTTCTGGCTTATTAATCAGCTTAAAAAACTTTAAAAATAATTTAATAATACCGACACTGTCAAATAATAAGGAAAGCCAATATTAAAGGTATATTACACATCTTTATTTAAATTAGTGAAACATTTCGTGTTTTCTATATTAGTGAACATGCAGTATAAAAAAATACTTATTCCATTAGTAGTCAGAAAGCATGAAAATAAAACACTAGTACAATAAAATATGGATTATAATTGCGAAATATTAATTTTACGAGAATAAATGCTAACGACGCGAGCCGTTTTTGTTAACTATGATTGAAAAAAGAAAAGAAAAACAAACGCGAAGCCGCACAGCGTTCACCGGCCCAGAGATAAACGCTGGCCGCATGCTGCTCGCCCCTCCAATAATTGTGCAGATGAGTGTACAACGCGTTCAACTAAGAGAAGATCCGCAAGGCGGCGGTATTTTACGGTCTTATTTTTCAAGATTTTTATTTTAACCTGACTCGGGCATGAGCTATCGCATCCTTATGAAATGTTCACATTATATTCCTTATAGTATAAACTAGTAAGATATGGGAATATTTTTTTTAATTTTGAAAAATTTAACATTATTTTTTTCATACCTCTGAAAGCAAATTGTTTAAAAAAAAAGTACTTCGATATTTTACTAGATAATTGGGCTTAATATACGCTGTCAAAATTTCAACTTTCTAGGACCTTTAGTTTTTAAATAAACCTAACATTAAATTTCAGACCACTGTTATATTCCCCTTATTAATATGAAAACTTCTTATACCAGTGCGGTACTTAATTTTAATTTCTGGCCCAGAATAAGTCGTTCTACCCCTTTAATAATGCCAGTATATTTATGACCATGGGAAAAATATAAATTAGAAGTGAGTACAGTAAATATTAATTTTTTGTCATTTTTCAAACATGATATTTTAAATCTTTTGCATTCTTCAAATGCACAAGTAGCATAAATATTAATATTATATTTCGTGTAATTGCGCGATTTTATATTTATGATACATGTGTTGTTGATTTGTTTAAGGTTGTTTCTTAATTATATATGGATAAACACACGTATTTAATATATTATTTGTTCTATCATATAATGAAGACATGAAGACATCAAACGTAACATGTCCTGCATTAAAATTATAAAGTTTATGTAAAATTTCCTTAGGAAATAATTTTGTGGGCCAAGGGAAAGAATTTATTTGCATAGTGACGTTTGCGATCGGTAAATTTATATTTGGCAAATCATTTGAAACATCAAGTGTGGTATCTGTTTCATTTGCTATATCATGTTCAATACTATTCGCAATATTAGGTCATTAGCCCTTTTTTATCTATAAATATCGACCATAATTTTCACTCATTCCATTTCTGTGTACCTGTTCATTCCACACACAACACTTTTTCCAAGTAAGTTTGTTTTAATTTTATTCCCAATTTTTTAAACGTCATAAGCAAAGCTATACTGAAGAGAGATAAATCTCGAAACGCGTCTATAGATGGCCTAAGACATTAGTTTTAATCCAAGTCCTTTCACTTTTAATTTGTTGCTATCTCTCCTTTCATTTTAAATTTGTATTGTTAGTTGGTTTGAAGAGAATTTGTCCTAAACGTTACATATACTTTAATAGAGCGTTGTAACAAATCAAATTAAATAAGATTTTAAATATTTCATTGTATAATTCAATATCCGGCGGTGCATTTGCACGGGAAGTAGTTGTTTCAATGGATATTTATCGTCTTGAGTTGTCTTATTAATTAAGACATTGTTTGCATTTTCACGAATAGTTAGTTTTTTCGTAATTTTATATATTACGTTTGACGTATTAACGTAAAATATTTATTCTATAATTTGTAAAATAAATAAATGGATGCAAATAAAATTAAAAACTAAACACACTTAAGCTCAAATCTGCAAAAAAGCAAATTAAGCTATGCATGCAGAAAAAAGCAATATGTGCTAATCTATGAAAAAATAAGTTTAAAAAAAGCAAAATAAGCTAAAATACTCAAAAAAGCAAAAACAAACTAAAATATGATTATTAATAATAGCAAACTTTTAGCTAATTTTACACTGAATAATTAAAGTTTATCAGAATTTTTATATCTGCATTAGTTTCTAACATACAACACAAACTTACATTTTTTTAAAGTTTTGTAGCTATGGTGATAAAATTAATCGAGTTATTATCAATTTTCTATTTTATTTAAACAAAATAATTGTTAGCCATGAAACAATAACAAAAATAAAACAATTGCAATTGATTGTAGCAGGTAGTTTTATTGTTATAATTTTTTTTAATTGACTTGATTCTTGAACGATAAAACTAAATATTTTTATTATTTATACCCACAATATGTCAGTGAACTAAGAAAATTTAAATAAGTAAGGTATTTTAAAAATTATACGGATTTGATAATAACTTTTTATGTTATGGCGTTTTTTAACCATTTTTGCACAAAATAAATGATATTTATCTGGATTTTATAAGAGATTTTAGACGGGTGTGAAGTTACCAATAGATTCCGCCAATAGATCATAAAAAAATAAAAAAACAATATATTTGATATTTTTCTCCACAGGCCTACTCATTGTACTCCATTCTAGATGATAACATTGATAAACCCGGTTTACTACCCCTTTCTACCCCTATACCTCCCCTAATTCCGTTTGATTATCAATTTTCATTATGTGCTCCTCAAAATTTTCAAGTTATTTTTATATACACATGTTCCCCATACTTCTATTAATCAATTAGAAAAGAAAAAAAATTCACACCGCACCCCCGTAATCCCCCAAAAAATAAAAATGCATACTGGATTAATAACTATTTTTCGCCATTAAATTTTCCAAATATTAAAACTGTTTATGTACACACGTATTGCTTGCCTATGTTTCAACAAATATAAAATAAAAAACAAACTACCCCCACCCCCATATGATCTTTTTTTTTTCGAAAAATTATTTATTTGCGGTAATTGCTCCTCTCACTATTGAAAATTTTTACTTACAGGCGTTATCTTCATACTTCAATTGTTCATTTATGATAAAAATATTATTTACACCGTAGCTCCCCCACCCCTAAAATATGCGAATTTGAAAAATGACTGGATTTTTCATGACAAATAATTAGATTTCAGTAATTGCTCCTCCAAATTATAAAAATATTTTTACACAGGCGTGTTCAGCATACTTTCTTTATTCAGATTCTACAGTCAAATTATTCACACCGAACTTCCCCCGCCCCTAAATAATTGCGAATATAACACGTGATCATCTCTCGATGTTTATGATAAATAATTAGTTTTCAGTAATTGCTCCACCGAAATTTTAAAATATTTTTGCACAGGCGTGTTCCTCATACTTAATTTATTCAGATTCAACAATCAAATTTTTCACACCGAACTTCCCCCACCCCCAAATAATTGCGAATATAACACATGATATGTTTTCGATTATTTATGATAAATAATTAGTTTTGAGTAATTGCTCCTCCGAAATTTTAAAATATTTTTGCACAGGCGTGTTCCCCATACTTCATTTATTCAGATTCAACAATAAAATTTTTCACACCGAACTTCCTCCACCCCCAAATAATTGCGAATATAACACATGATATGTTTTCGATTATTTATGATAAATAATTAGTTTTGAGTAATTGTTCCTCCGAAATTTTAAAATATTTTTGCACAGGCGTGTTCCCCATACTTCATTTATTCAGATTCACCAATCAAATTTTTCACACCGAACTTCCCCCACCCCCAAATAATTGCGAATATAACACATGATATGTTTTCGATTATTTATGATAAATAATTAGTTTTCAGTAATTGCTCCTCCGAAATTTTAAAATATTTTTGCACAGGCGTCTTCCCCATACTTTATTTATTCAGATTCAACAATCAAATTTTACACACCGAACTTCCCCCACCCCCAAATAATTGCGAATATAACACATGATATGTTTTCGATTTTTTATTATAAATAATTATTTTTGAGTAATTGCTCCTGCGAAATTTTAAAATATTTTTGCACAGGCGTGTTCCCCTTACTCTATTTATTCAGATTCAACAATCAAATTGTTCACACCGAACTTCCGCCACCCCCAAATAATTGCGAATATAACACATGATATTTTTTCGATTTTTTATGATAAATAATTATTTTTGAGTAATTGCTCCTCCGAAATTTTAAAATATTTTTGCACAGGCGTCTTCCCCATACTTTATTTATTCAGATTCAACAATCAAATTGTTCACACCGAACTTCCCCCACCCCCAAATAATTGCGAATATAACACATGATATTTTTTCGATTTTTTATGATAAATAATTAGTTTTGAGTAATTGCTCCTCCGAAATTTTAAAATATTTTTGCACAGGCGTGTTCCCCATACTTCATTTATTCAGATTCAACAATCAAATTTTTCACACCAAACTTCCCCCACCCCCAAATAATTGCGAATATAACACATGATATGTTTTCGATTCTTTATGATAAATAATTAGTTTTGAGTAATTGCTCCTCCGAAGTTTTAAAATATTTTTGCACAGGCGTGTTCCCCTTACTCTATTTATTCAGATTCAACAATCAAATTGTTCACACCGAACTTCCCCCACCCCCAAATAATTGCGAAGATAACACATGATATTTTTTCGATTTTTTATGATAAATAATTAGTTTTGAGTAATTGCTCCTCCGAAATTTTAAAATATTTTTGCACAGGCGTGTTCCCCATACTTCATTTATTCAGATTCAACAATCAAATTTTTCACACCGAACTTCCCCCACCCCCAAATAATTGCGAATACAACACATGATATGTTTTCGATTATTTATGATAAATAATTAGTTTTCAGTAATTGCTCCTCCGAAATTTTAAAATATTTTTGCACAGGCGTCTTCCCCATACTTTATTTATTCAGATTCAACAATCAAATTTTACACACCGAACTTCCCCCACCCCCAAATAATTGCGAATATAACACATGATATGTTTTCGATTTCTTATTATAAATAATTAGTTTTGAGTAATTGCTCCTCCGAAATTTTAAAATATTTTTGCACAGGCGTGTTCCCCTTACTCTATTTATTCAGATTCAACAATCAAATTGTTCACACCGAACTTCCGCCACCCCCAAATAATTGCGAATATAACACATGATATTTTTTCGATTTTTTATGATAAATAATTAGTTTTGAGTAATTGCTCCTCCGAAATTTTAAAATATTTTTGCACAGGCGTCTTCCCCATACTTAATTTATTCAGATTCAACAATCAAATTGTTTACACCGAACTTCCCCCACCCCCAAATAATTGCGAATATAACACATGATATTTTTTCGATTTTTTATGATAAATAATTAGTTTTGAGTAATTGCTCCTCCGAAATTTTAAAATATTTTTGCACAGGCGTGTTCCCCATACTTCATTTATTCAGATTCAACAATCAAATTTTTCACACCGAACTTCCCCCACCCCCAAATAATTGCGAATATAACACATGATATGTTTTCGATTCTTTATGATAAATAATTAGTTTTGAGTAATTGCTCCTCTGAAATTTTAAAATATTTTTGCACAGGCGTGTTCCCCTTACTCTATTTATTCAGATTCAACAATCAAATTGTTCACACCGAACTTCCCCCACCCCCAAATAATTGCGAAGATAACACATGATATTTTTTCGATTTTTTATGATAAATAATTAGTTTTGAGTAATTGCTCCTCCGAAATTTTAAAATATTTTTGCACAGGCGTCTTCCCCATACTTTATATATTCAGATTCAACAATCAAATTGTTCACACCGAACTTCCCCCACCCCCAAATAATTGCGAATATAACACATGATATTTTTTCGATTTTTTATGATAAATAATTAGTTTTGAGTAATTGCTCCTCCGAAATTTTAAAATATTTTTGCACAGGCGTGTTCCCCATACTTCATTTATTCTGATTCAACAATCAAATTTTTCACACCGAACTTCCCCCACCCCCAAATAATTGCGAATATAACACATGATATGTTTTCGATTATTTATGATAAATAATTAGTTTTGAGTAATTGCTCCTCCGAAATTTTAAAATATTTTTGCACAGGCGTGTTCCCTATACTTCATTTATTCAGATTCAACAATAAAATTTTTCACACCGAACTTCCCCCACCCCCAAATAATTGCGAATATAACACATGATATGTTTTCGATTATTTATGATAAATAATTAGTTTTGAGTAATTGCTCTTCCGAAATTTTAAAATATTTTTGCACAGGCGTGTTCCTCATACTTCATTTATTCAGATTCAACAATCAAATTTTTAACACCGAACTTCCCCCACCCCCAAATAATTGCGAATATAACACATGATATGTTTTCGATTTTTTATGATAAATAATTAGTTTTTAGTAATTGCTCCTCCGAAATTTTAAAATATTTTTGCACAGGCGTGTTCCCCATATTTCATTTATTCAGATTCAACAATAAAATTTTTCACACCGAACTTCCTCCACCCCCAAATAATTGCGAATATAACACATGATATGTTTTCGATTATTTATGATAAATAATTAGTTTTGGGTAATTGCTCCTCCGAAATTTTAAAATATTTTTGCACAGGCGTGTTCCCCATACTTCATTTATTCAGATTCAACAATAAAATTTTTCACACCGAACTTCCCCCACCCCCAAATAATTGCGAATATAACACATGATATGTTTTCGATTATTTATGATAAATAATTAGTTTTGAGTAATTGCTCCTCCGAAATTTTAAAATATTTTTGCACAGGCGTGTTCCCCATACTTTATTTATTCAGATTCAACAATCAAATTTTTCACACCGAACTTCCCCCACCCCCAAATAATTGCGAATATAACACATGATATGTTTCCGATTATTTATGATAAATAATTAGTTTTGAGTAATTGCTCCTCCGAAATTTTAAAATATTTTTGCACAGGCGTGTTCCCCATACTTCATTTATTCAGATTCAACAATCAAATTTTTCACACCGAACTTTCCCCACCCCCAAATAATTGCGAATATAACACATGATATGTTTTCGATTATTTATGATAAATAATTAGTTTTCAGTAATTGCTCCTCCGAAATTTTAAAATATTTTTGCACAGGCGTCTTCCACATACTTTATTTATTCAGATTCAACAATGAAATTTTTCACACCGAACTTCCCCCACCCCCAAATAATTGCGAATATAACACATGATATGTTTTCGATTTTTTATTATAAATAATTAGTTTTGAGTAATTGCTCCTCCGAAATTTTAAAATATTTTTGCACAGGCGTGTTCCCCTTACTCTATTTATTCAGATTCAACAATCAAATTGTTCACACCGAACTTCCCCCACCCCCAAATAATTGCGAATATAACACATGATATTTTTTCGATTTTTTATGATAAATAATTAGTTTTGAGTAATTGCTCCTCCGAAATTTTCAAATATTTTTGCACAGGCGTCTTCCCCATACTTTATTTATTCAGATTCAACAATCAAATTGTTCACACCGAACTTCCCCCACCCCCAAATAATTGCGAATATAACACATGATATTTTTTCGATTTTTTATGATAAATAATTAGTTTTGAGTAATTGCTCCTCCGAAATTTTAAAATATTTTTGCACAGGCGTGTTCCCCATACTTCATTTATTCAGATTCAACAATCAAATTTTTCACACCGAACTTCCCCCACCCCCAAATAATTGCGAATATAACACATGAAATGTTTTCGATTTTTTATGATAAATAATTAGTTTTGAGTAATTGCTCCTCCGAAATTTTAAAATATTTTTGCACAGGCGTGTTCCCCTTACTCTATTTATTCAGATTCAAGAATCAAATTGTTCACACCGAACTTCCCCCACCCCCAAATAATTGCGAAGATAACACATGATATTTTTTCGATTTTTTATGATAAATAATTAGTGATGAGTAATTGCTCCTCCGAAATTTTAAAATATTTTTGCACAGGCGTCTTCCCCATACTTTATTTATTCAGATTCAACAATCAAATTGTTCACACCGAACTTCCCCCACCCCCAAATAATTGCGAATATAACACATGATATTTTTTCGATTTTTTATGATAAATAATTAGTTTTGAGTAATTGTTCCTCCGAAATTTTAAAATATTTTTGCACAGGCGTGTTCCCCATACTTCATTTATTCAGATTCAACAATCAAATTTTTAACACCGAACTTCCCCCACCCCCAAATAATTGCGAATATAACAAATGATCATCTTTCGATTTTTTCTTATAAATAATTAGGTTTCAAAAGTTGCTCCACCGAAATATATAAATATTTTTGCACAGGTATGTTCCCCATACTTTTTTTATTCAGATTCTACAATTAAATTTTTCACACCGAACTTCCCCTACCCCTATATATTGTTGTGTTCCTGGGATGTTGACACGTCGAAATTAAACACAGTAGTTCACTTAACTAACCAATATATATTCACAATCACAAATAACAGTTTACAACGAATTCTTTGCGTAATACTCGGATTAACAGTAATATAGTTCGGAACAAGTTGAAGTCACTTTGTTTGAAACTAGTACTTAGACGTTTATCGCGGAGTTTGACTTTTAGGAAATAGTGCGACACGATTGTTAACTGTTAATAGCTAGACTCGATTACTGACTTAACACTGACTTAAACTTGCTCTGTTCTTTAGTTTTAAATGAAAAGTAAGTTTTGATAGCTTAATTTCTATTGGGAAGAGATGTTAGAAACTGGAGGTGGAGACATGTATTTATCAATCAGCTTTAAAGTTTTTGATGTGGGCGTGTCCGAAGGGTGGTACCCTTCTTGTCACGTTCACATTGAGTTTGAGGTACCTGGAAGCTATGCCCTTTGAATTTATAATCAAGTTAAAATTTGGAAGATCTTCCCTTTGAATTAATAATTAGATTTGAAGTACAATCGGAAGATCTGTCCCTTGAATTCATAATTAGGGTTGCACGTGTACTGGCGGGTGCACCGTAATAAACACATCCGTATTACATAAAGGATGTTTAGGGTTTAGAATATCTAATGCACTCACGCAAATCTCCAAAAATAAAAATAGTACGTGATCGATGTTATTAATAACGAGGTGATTAAATAGATACGTGATGTCTCCTAGTAATGAAATGATCGGAATCTAACACCTCCCCCATAAAAATAATTTATAAGGGTTAAATGGCCTTATGAATTTGCATAAAGTAATAAAATAGATAAACATTTTAAATTAAACATAAAGTTATAAAAAGTATACACAGAATTGATTAACTAGTAAAGGTAATAAAATACGAAAATTATTAGAAATTACTAAAAGTTAAATGCTAATTAAAAATTATGAAAATACGAAAAATAGAAATTAATAGAATTAATGATAAAATGTTAATTAATTTAATCGTTCATGATAGTCTGAGGTTTCGAAATCACAATTCACACGACTGATCTTTTGTTTTTCACTCACTACACATTTTATTCCATGTCGATACCTGCTGATCGCGAGAAGGATTGGGTCCTGTATGGGGTATCTCTATTAGATCTGGAATTAGAGATCGGTTGGAGTTCGATTGTTGGTCCAATGTTCATGTGTTGCTGGTCCTCATCTTCAATTATTCTGGCTAGCTGTTCTCGGGTTACTGGAGCCGTAATGTTAGTGTTGAAAATTTTTAAACATCTGGAATCTGGAGTACTGCAGCATATTTGTTTAAATAATCTTGGGATTCCACAGCAACGAAGAATGCAATATAGCAGAAGAAGTGCGAGTATACTGAAGACTGCAGATGAGATTGCCGAAAACAATCCTGATGCGGAACTGTAGTTGTTGTTTTGCGAGTTCTTCTCAAGAATTTGGTCCATTTGGTGTAATTTAAAGTTGGCAAGTTTTAATTCATCTAACCCAGTGTTGACGATTTTGATTGGTGCTAGCTTTATTGGAAGATAATCCTCGATGTGCGAATGATTATTACAACAATCATCGCTAAGGATGTTAAAATTTGGAGCCATGTGGTGTACTTCATGAAACGTGTTTGATGTTGCTTCTAGAACCATAGTTGGAGTGTATGTTTTGCATTGTGAATTCAGTTGGATTAGTCCTGTCGACATTATTTCTTTGTTAACGACGTTTTTAGATGGACAGCTGATCGTGATTTCGGTTGGAAGAGTGACTGCGAATAACCACTCGTTGTTGCCCAGAGGATGCCATATCTCTAGCTCGAACTGGCTGGTGCGCACGTCACAGGAACTTGGAATTTTGCGAAGATGGGAATTTAGAATCATTGTTTCGCAAATTGGTTTTTCTGATGTCCTCGTAGTTTGTAGTTGGGTGCAAATAAATTCATTTTTCGATGTCTCGGTGCATTTTCCCAAGTTTCTCAGCGGAACGTAATAGACACGAGTGACACTCAGAAGGATGTAGGAAAATGTGGGGTTTATAAACGAATAGGTTTGAGTCATATTATGTCGAATTGGCAAAGGTAAAATATTATATAAATTGTATTCTAGATCGTCGACTAAAGGTATTTTAATTGCAAAAATTATTTTTTTGTTTATGTATACAACATCAAGTTTACATATTTCGAAATATTGATGTATTTCTGGAAATGTTAGTGCAAAGGGCAATGCTTTTCCATTGGGAATCACTATCTGTGATAATTCATTTACAAGATCTCCTGGCGAGAGGACATGAGGATGGAAAATATTCTTTCTGGCTAAAGTAATAGAAGATATTAATTGATCGCAATAATGTTCTATTTCTGAAATTAATTGTGTCAAAATAGTTACTTGTTCGGTAATTACTTGTTGTATTTTTACTTCCTTAAGGTTATCTGACATTTTCTTTGAAAAGTTATTAAATAGGTTAATATTATCGTTTAATTTTTCTTCGTTAATTCTCAAATTTTGAATGGATGCATTAAAATTAGTGATTGCCCCTGAAACTACTTTAATTTGTTGAGACATTAATTTTTGAATATTTTTGTTATTATCAAAAAGTGATTAAATTGATTGGTCATAAAATCTAGCATTTTCTGCATCTGGAATGCCGAAGAGCCAATTGACAGCATACGAAACACCGTTAAACAAACCTCGTTTGCTCGTTCATATTTGAACGTATGACCTGTTAAATGATTGACGGATTGGATTTTGTCCTTTAATCTCCTCATTTCAATTTCTACTAAATTTAGTGAGTTTTTTCTATAAAATAGTAAGTGCTCATTTAAATAGTTTGTATTAATGCAACATTTCGACAAGGTAATATTATAAAATTTTTGAATTTGGACAAATTGTTCATCGATTATTTTTAAATTGAAATAAGATAATAATGTAAAATGAGAATTACTCAATTTCGCTTTTCCTAGCTGGTGGTAAAATAAGCCTGAACTATTATTTAGGTATGTTATTTCATAATCATCATTAAGTAAAGAATGGATAAAAGGGATAAAAAGTAGGATGAGAGTGAATTTCATCGTGTAGTCAAGTATCACCTGTAATGAAAGGTTTAATTTCATTAATATGGTAAGTTATATGTTTGTTTTTCTTTAATATTACAACTGATTTATTTTTGTTGATTTTGATTATTCTAAAAGGTCCGGCGAAATTAGACTGAAGTTTTTTAGTAAGTCCGGATTTAATTTTATGATTTTTTAGTAATATTAAATCATTAACTTTAAAATCGTGAATTTGTATTTTATTATCATAATATTCTTTTGATTTAGTTTTTGAATTGTCAATATTAGTTTTAGCAATTTGATGGCTTATATTTAGTTTGTGTTTTAAAGATTTGACATAATCATCATAGGTATATAAAATCTGAGGTTCTTGAATTATTGATGAGGGAAGGAATGGTTTGTTACCGAAAAGGAGTTCGTACGGACTAAAATGTGTGGATTTATACACATGCGTGTTATACGAAAACATCGCAAAAGGTATAAATTCATCCCAATTAGATTGTTGTTCATTTATGTAATGTTTTAGGTAATCCTTTAAAGTAAGGTGAGACCTTTCCAGTGCGCCATTTGTTTGAGGATGATACGGAGAGGATAGGATATGTTTAGTATGAAATAATTTTGTTAATTCTTTCATTAGGTTAGAAGTAAAATCCGTACCTTGGTCGCTTAAGATGGTTTTAGGGATACCAAACATTGTTATGAATTTAGCAAGTTCTTCAGCTATTGTTTTGGATTCATGATTTGGAATAGGTATTGCATATGAATATTTTGTCAAATCATCTTGCATCGTGAGTATGAAGCGATTGTTGTTTTCAGTTTGAGGGAGTGGTCCAACAATATCTATTGCAAGCCTATCGAAAGGTTTGTCTGAAGTCGAAGTTATTTCCATAGGTGCTTTAGTTGGCTTAAAATTGGTTTTATTTATTTGACACGATTGGCATTTTTTTATATATTTCTTTATATCGCTCTTCATATTCGGCCAATAATAATTTTGCTTAATTCTATTATAGGTTCTAGAAAATCCTGAATGTCCTGCTAATTTTGAATCATGATTTTCTGCTAAAATATTCTTAATTTCTTCATCTGAATTAACTTGTTGTCTATTATTTTCTACGATTATCGGAGTTATTTTAATGTCTTTGAATAAAAAGTAAATCATTTCAGAGAACATCTTTGGTTTTATATTTTTATTATTTTTAGTGGGACTATAAATATAAACTTTAAGGTCATGATTTGAATGTTCACTAAGTAAATCTATTATTATAGTTTTAAGACTATAAAAAAGATCCTTGTATGTTAACTTATCAAAGTGAAAGTTCTTGGCAATAGATAAGAAACTCGTTTTATTATTATTGTTAGTCAATTTTATAAATGAATGTAGTGAGTTTGGTTCAGAGAGATTTAGTGTATCAAAAGATTGTTTAAGTTCTTCACTGAATACGTTATGTTCGTCTAGATCCTTTGAATATATCAATATATTAGGAAAATGATTTAATTTATTAGAATATACGATTTCTATTGAAGGTATATCAATAGTTTTATAATGGAATTGAATAAATTCTTCGAATGTTTGATCATCTGTTAATAAATTTACAGGTGCGATTCGAGAAAGAGCATCTGCATTTGAATTTATTTTTCCGGGTTTGTAAATAATCTCATAATCATATTCTGCTATTTGCAAACGCCATCTCACTAATCTGGAACCTGGATCCTTGCAATTAAATAACCATGTGAGTGGTTTGTGGTCAGTAACAATTTTAAACTTTCTACCATATAAGTAGGGTCTAAAATGTTTAATACTCCATATAATTGCGAGAAGTTCTTTTTCTGTGGTAGTGTAATTGGATTCAGATGCATTTAATGTGCGTGATGCATATGCAATTGGTAAATCTTTTCCAATATCACCTTGACTTAAAACAGCGCCGATTGCAACATTTGAGGCATCAGTTGTTAAAACAAATTCTTTATTGAAGTTAGGATATTGTAACAGGGGTTGTGTAGTTAAAATGTTCTTAAATTCTTTAAGTGCATTTTCTTGAATTTCTGTCCAATTGAAAGGAGTGTCTTTCTTTAATAAAAGAGTTAAAGGTTTTGCAATATTTGCAAAATTCGGAATAAATTTGCGGTAATAACCGACTAATCCTAAAAATGATTTAATCGAAGTTACGTTTTTTGGAGTTGGGAAATTATTTATGGCATTAACCTTATCTGGATTAGGTCGAACACCTTCGTCAGAAATTATATGACCTAGATATGCGACTTCTCGTTTTAAAAATTCGCATTTATCTGGTTGAAGTTTTAGATTATTTTGCCTTAGTTTAAGAAAAACCTTTTCTAATTTTTCTTCGTGTTGTTGGAGTGAAGAGGCATATATGACGATATCGTCTAAATAAACAAAACATTGAATTCCTTGAAGACCGGCTAAGATATTGTTCATCAGTCTTTGGAATGTTGCGGGGGCGTTCTTTAATCCAAATGGCATTCTTTTAAATTCATAATGACCTAGTGGAGTGGTAAATGCAGTTTTTTCTTGATCGACTTTATTCATGGGGATTTGATGGAAACCAGAAGCTAAATCCAATATAGTGAAGTATTTTGAGTGACCTAATTGGTCAAGAATGTCTTCGATGTTAGGAAGAGGATATTTATCACCTACTGTGATATCATTTAACTTCCTATAATCAATGACAATTCTCCATTTACGTTCACCGGATGCATCTAACTTCTTTGGGACAACCCAGAGGGGAGAAGACCAAGGGGAATTTGATGGTTCAATTATTTTATCCTCTAGCATTTTATTTACTTGTTTATTTACTTCATTTTTGTGAATTTCAGGATAGCGATACGTTTTTGTATAAATAGGATTCGGATTTGTTACCTTAATTTGATGATTAATTGTATCAGTCTGACTTAGTTTATCACCAGGCAGTTGGAATATATCAACGAATTTGTTACAGATTTTAGTAATAGAATTTTTCTCTTCTGGATTTAGGTGATTTAATCTTAAGTTATCGTGTAAGAGATTTAGTTTGTTAGAATTATTTTTTGCAAAATTTGTATTAAAATTAAGTATTTTATAATCACTGGGGATAGATTCAAGAGTTACAGAAAATGGGTGTATTTCTTCATTAGTTACTTTAGTGTTTAAGATTGTAGTAATTGCTTTTTTGTTTTTGTTTACTTTTACAATAGATTTAGCTAAGTATATTCCTTTTTCAATTTCTATTTCAGGCATTATACCTTCTTTGATCTCAGGGTTCATAATTCCTATCTCTACAATAGTTTCAGACCTAGCAGTAAGTACTATAGGAAGTACTTTATGTACCGAAGGAGAAGATTCTGTTTGCAAAGGAATTTTTACTCCCTTAAGAGTTAAAGTTTTGTCGAAATAGTTTAGGGTGACTTTTTCTTTTTCGAAAAAATCTTTACCTAGAAGTCCATCGAATGGAACATTAGATGCGGAATTTAATACTTGAAACTTTGATAATAGAATTTGATTTTGAAGTTTTAGAGGAATGATACAGCTTCCAAGTGTTTCGATCGGATTATTTGGGCTTAGACCTTGAAGAATTAGTTTATCATTGAAATCGCATTTAGTGAATGGACTTATTCTGCCTGCTTTAATTATCGAAACACCTGCACCTGTGTCGATTAAAAGTTTTAATTTTTTATTTTCATTACGTGCATTATCACAATGAATAATGACGTAATTTAAATCCTCATCAGAAAGTAGTATTTTTAGTTTTGAAACACCTGAATGTGAGACAAGTCCCTCGGAGTGGTGTTGGACTCGAGAGACGTTTTGAAGTTTAAATGAACTTGTGATTCAGCTTCTTTTTTCTGTTTATTATTGTACTCACGTTTTCTACATTCTTGAATAGTGTGACCAGGTTTTTTGCAATAATTACATGATTTTGATTTATTTTTTAAGAAACAATTGTTTGTATCGTGATTAGTTTTATTACATATGTCACATTTTCTAATTAAGTTAATAGGTTTAGAATTGAGGTTTTGATTATTAGGATTCGAGCGTCCTTGATGACTAAATTGTTTTTTGTTAAATGAAGAATAATTTTGATTTTTTTGATTAATTGAGAGGGCTCGTTCCTCTGAAATTGCTGCACTAAAAGCGGAGTTTAAAGAATCGAAATCTTTCCATCTAAGCATCTGAGATATTTCTGATTTTGAATGATATACGAATCTGTTTAATGAAATTTCGTTTATGGCTTTAATTTTACCAGGGATATCACCTTTTTCAGTTGTATATTGATTAATTGCTGAAATAGCACGAGAATTTAAGGTTTCTAATATTTGGTAAAATTCAGAGATGCTTTGATTTCGTCCTTGGGAGCAATTATTTAGATCTTCCATTATTTGACAATAATGTTTTTTGTCTTGATATAAAATTTTTAGTTTATCTTTTAATTGATCCCAAGTGTCGAATGAGTGCTGAGCCAATTGGTCTTTTGCTTTTCCAGATATTTTTGAGAGAATAAAATATAGTAAAGGGGTTTGTTGGTCATCTGTTGCGAGTGTAACAGCATTGTTACAATTTGCAATAAATTGCCCTAATTCGTAGCGATTGCCAGTGAAAGATTGTGGAATTAGTGAACACAAGAATGTGATCGGAAATTTGTCAGAGGTGGACACTGTGGATTCGGTCATTTTGCGTCAATTACGTTCACCAAGAAAACAATAAGAAAACACTTACCGGATTGTTGATCTGGTGTATGTTTTTTGATCGTTCCGTTGCGAAGGAATGGATTCCACCAAGATGACGATGCTCCTTGAAGAAGGTTTCAGCTCGATATTCTTGTCAACGAGATCCTACCGACTGCGCCAATTTTATGTTGTGTTCCTGGGATGTTGACACGTCGAAATTAAACACAGTAGTTCACTTAACTAACCAATATATATTCACAATCACAAATAACAGTTTACAACGAATTCTTTGCGTAATACTCGGATTAACAGTAATATAGTTCGGAACAAGTTGAAGTCACTTTGTTTGAAACTAGTACTTAGACGTTTATCGCGGAGTTTGACTTTTAGGAAATAGTGCGACACGATTGTTAACTGTTAATAGCTAGACTCGATTACTGACTTAACACTGACTTAAACTTGCTCTGTTCTTTAGTTTTAAATGAAAAGTAAGTTTTGATAGCTTAATTTCTATTGGGAAGAGATGTTAGAAACTGGAGGTGGAGACATGTATTTATCAATCAGCTTTAAAGTTTTTGATGTGGGCGTGTCCGAAGGGTGGTACCCTTCTTGTCACGTTCACATTGAGTTTGAGGTACCTGGAAGCTATGCCCTTTGAATTTATAATCAAGTTAAAATTTGGAAGATCTTCCCTTTGAATTAATAATTAGATTTGAAGTACAATCGGAAGATCTGTCCCTTGAATTCATAATTAGGGTTGCACGTGTACTGGCGGGTGCACCGTAATAAACACATCCGTATTACATAAAGGATGTTTAGGGTTTAGAATATCTAATGCACTCACGCAAATCTCCAAAAATAAAAATAGTACGTGATCGATGTTATTAATAACGAGGTGATTAAATAGATACGTGATGTCTCCTAGTAATGAAATGATCGGAATCTAACAATATAAAAATCTATTGGTTTCGAATATTCAATAAACAAAGGACTTCATTGAGTTTGTTTTTTCAAGACCTCCTCTTTAGCGGCACACGGTCTATAAATGAATATATCTACGGTAGGCGTTTTTCATTTTTTTTTCATAATCGCAATTTAGCAAGTTTGGTGCGAACGGTGTTTAAAGAAAAACAACGTTATTTGTTTACACTATAAAGTTAATCATTTTGACTTGTTCCCATTTGCCCTGATGCCGTCCAATTGGTCCAATACACATCTAGTATTTAAAAATTATGAAAATTAATATCCAATTATTTATAATAACACTTTGCAATTAATACAGTTTTCGTTTTATTTATTTTTTGATAATATTTATGACTCATTTGTAAACCAAAAACGCTGACTCCATTCATGGGCTGTCTCACAAAAAACATAATAAATCAACTTCTTTGTCGTTAAAATACTGCAATATTTGAAATTGTCTGCCACATGATTTTTATATCCACAAATAAAAAAAATGTGCTGAGAGGCCGTAAGTGTTAATACGTAGTAAAATTGATTATTGCTACCTTTAACAACAAGTGCTTTCGTTTTTGATTTTATAGGAACATTAAATTTACGAAAAATGTGTTGCTTAGAATTATCTCAAAACTGGACGACAATGTTAATATTTTTATTGTCGAGCGGTAAAGGGATTTTGCTTAAATGAATCACATTTTGAGTGCCTAAAATTTAAACAAACTTGGATTTGTTGCTTAAAGGACTCTGGGTTGTATTCCGTATATATATATATATAAATATATATATCTTTTTTTCACTTTCTCTAAATTATCACAATTTAATTCGGCACTTTGTCCAGAAAAAACAAGAGCTATTAAATTTTTTACGTTTGTTGTAAAAAATAATCATTAAATATAAGAAACTTAAGCATTTAAAGTATTAAAGTACCTCTGTTTAAAAATATTTTCAAAATATTAAGGAACAATTAAATAAAACTCATTATTTATCAAGAAAAATAATAATAATAATATTCATTTATTTCTCAGCAGAATAAATTCTATTTAATAAGTTGATCATTCGCAATTATTTAGAAGTAGGAAAACTTTAGTTAAAATATTGTGTTTATCAAAATTAACAAATCAAGTATAGGTAATACGCCTCTTATACTTTCAAAATTTGGACGAGCAATTACTAAAAACTAATTATTTATCATAAAAAATCGAGAAGTGATCATGTGTTATTCGCAATTATTTACGGGCGAAGGAAGTTTGGTGTGAACATTTTGTTTGTAAAATCTGGACAAATAAAGTATGGGGAACACGCCTAGATAAATATATTTTCAAAATTCGAAGAAGCAATTACTAAAAACTAATTATTAATCATAAAAAATCGATAGATGATCATGTGTTATATTAACAATTATTTAGGGGTGATAGAAGCTCGGTGAAGTAAATTTGATTGTAAAATCTGAATAAATAAAATATGAGGAACACGCCTGTGCAAAAATATTTTCAAAATTCGGAGGAGCAATTACTCAAAAATAATTATTTATCATAAAAAATCGAAAGATGATCATTTGTTATATTCGCAATTATTTATGAAAAATTTGATTGTTGAATCTGAATAAATGAAGTATGGGGAACACGCCTGTGCAAAAATATTTTAAAATTTCGGAGGAGCAATTACTCAAAACTAATTATTTATCATAAAAAATCGAAAACATATCATGTGTTATATTCGCAATTATTTGGGGGTGGGGGAAGTTCGGTGTGAAAAATTTTATTGTTGAATCAGAATAAATGAAGTATGGGGAACACGCCTGTGCAAAAATATTTTCAAATTTCGGAGGAGCAGTTACTGAAAACTAATTATTTATCATAAATAATCGAAAACATATAATGTGTTATATTCGCAATTATTTGGGGGTGGCGGAAGTTCGGTGTGAAAAATTTGATTTTTGAATCTGAATAAATGAAGTATGGGGAACACGCCTGTGCAAAAATATTTTCAAATTTCGGAGGAGCAATTACTGAAAACTAATTATTTATCATATATAATCGAAAACATATCATGTGTTATATTCGCAATTATTTGGGGGTGGGGGAAGTTCGGTGTGAAAAATTTTATTGTTGAATCTGAATAAATGAAGTATGGGGAACACGCCTGTGCAAAAATATTTTAAAATTTCGGAGGAGCAATTACTCAAAACTAATTATTTATCATAAATAATCGAAAACATATCATGTGTTATATTCGCAATTATTTGGGGGTGGGGGAAGTTCGGTGTGAAAAATTTTATTGTTGAATCTGAATAAATGAAGTATGGGGAACACGCCTGTGCAAAAATATTTTAAAATTTCGGAGGAGCAATTACCCAAAACTAATTATTTATCATAAGAAATCGAAAACATATCATGTGTTATATTCGCAATTATTTGGGGGTGGGGGAAGTTCGGTGTGAAAAATTTTATTGTTGAATCTGAATAAATGAAGTATGGGGAACACGCCTGTGCAAAAATATTTTAAAATTTCGGAGGAGCAATTACCCAAAACTAATTATTTATCATAAGAAATCGAAAACATATCATGTGTTATCTTCGCAATTATTTGGGGGTGGGGGAAGTTCGGTGTGAAAAATTTTATTGTTGAATCTGAATAAATGAAGTATAGGGAACACGCCTGTGCAAAAATATTTTAAAATTTCGGAGGAGCAATTACTCAAAACTAATTATTTATCATAAAAAATCGAAATCATATCCTGTGTTATATTCGCAATTATTTGGGGGTGGGGAAAGTTCGGTGTGAAAAATTTTATTGTTGAATCTGAATAAATGAAGTATGGGGAACACGCCTGTGCAAAAATATTTTAAAATTTCGGAGGAGCAGTTACTGAAAACTAATTATTTATCATAAATAATCGAAAACATATCATGTGCTATATTCGCAATTATTTGGGGGTGGGGGAAGTTCGGTGTGAAAAATTTGATTGTTGAATCTGAATAAATGAAGTATCAGGAACACGCCTGTGCAAAAATATTTTAAAATTTCGGAAGAGCAATTACTCAAAACTAATTATTTATCATAAATAATCGAAAACATATCATGTGTTATATTCGCAAATATTTGGGGGTGGGGGAAGTTCGGTGTGAAAAATTTTATTGTTGAATCTGAATAAATGAAGTATGGGGAACACGCCTGTGCAAAAATATTTTAAAATTTCGGGGGAGCAATTACTCAAAACTAATTATTTATCATAAATAATCGAAAACATATCATGTGTTATATTCGCAATTATTTGAGGGTGGGGGAAGTTCGGTGTGAAAAATTTGATTGTTGAATCCGAATAAATGAAGTATGAGGAACACGCCTGTACAAAAATATTTTAAAATTTCGGAGGAGCAATTACTCAAAACTAATTATTTATCATAAATAATCGAAAACATATCATGTGTTATATTCGCAATTATTTGGGGGTGGGGGAAGTTCGGTGTGAAAAATTTGATTGTTGAATCTGAATAAATGAAGTATGGGGAACACGCCTGTGCAAAAATATTTTAAAATTTCGGAGGAGCAATTACTCAAAACTAATTATTTATCATAAATAATCGAAAACATATCATGTGTTATATTCGCAATTATTTGGGGGTGAGGGAAGTTCGGTGTGAAAAATTTGATTGTTGAATCTGAATAAACGAAGTATGGGGAACACGCCTGTGCAAAAATATTTTAAAATTTCGGAGGAGCAATTACTCAAAACTAATTATTTATCATAAATAATCGAAAACATATCATGTGTTATATTCGCAATTATTTGGGGGTGGGGGAAGTTCGGTGTGAACATTTTTATTGTTGAATCTGAATAAATGAAGTATGGGGAACACGCCTGTGCAAAAATATTTTAAAATTTCGGAGGAGCAATTACTCAAAACTAATTATTTATCATAAATAATCGAAAACATATCATGTGTTATATTCGCAATTATTTGGGGGTGGGGGAAGTTCGGTGTGAAAAATTTTATTGTTGAATCTGAATAAATGAAGTATGGGGAACACGCCTGTGCAAAAATATTTTAAAATTTCGGAGGAGCAATTACTCAAAACTAATTATTTATCATAAATAATCGAAAACATATCATGTGTTATATTCGCAATTATTTGGGGGTGGGGGAAGTTCGGTGTGAAAAATTTGATTGTTGAATCTGAATAAATGAAGTATGAGGAACACGCCTGTGCAAAAATATTTTAAAATTTCGGAAGAGCAATTACTCAAAACTAATTATTTATCATAAATAATCGAAAACATATCATGTGTTATATTCGCAATTATTTGGGGGTGGGGGAAGTTCGGTGTGAAAAATCTGATTGTTGAATCTGAATAAATTAAGTATGAGGAACACGCCTGTGCAAAAATATTTTAAAATTTCGGAGGAGCAATTACTGAAAACTAATTATTTATCATAAATAATCGAAAACATATCATGTGTTATATTCGCAATTATTTGGGGGTGGGGGAAGTTCGGTGTGAAAAATTTGATTGTTGAATCTAAATAAATGAAGTATGGGGAACACGCCTGTGCAAAAATATTTTAAAATTTCGGAGGAGCAATTACTCAAAACTAATTATTTATCATAAATAATCGAAAACATATCATGTGTTATATTCGCAATTATTTGGGGGTGGGGGAAGTTCGGTGTAAAAAATTTGATTGTTGAATCTGAATAAATGAAGTATGGGGAACACGCCTGTGCAAAAATATTTTAAAATTTCGGAGGAGCAATTACTCAAAACTAATTATTTATCATAAATAATCGAAAACATATCATGTGTTATATTCGCAATTATTTGGGGGTGGGGGAAGTTCGGCGTGAAAAATTTGATTGTTGAATCTGAATAAATGAAGTATGAGGAACACGCCTGTGCAAAAATATTTTAAAATTTCGGAGGAGCAATTACTCAAAACTAATTATTTATCATAAATAATCGAAAACATATCATGTGTTATATTCGCAATTATTTGGGGGTGGGGGAAGTTCGGTGTGAAAAATTTGATTGTTGAATCTGAATAAATGAAGTATGGGGAACACGCCTGTGCAAAAATATTTTAAAATTTCGGAGGAGCAATTACTCAAAACTAATTATTTATCATAAATAATCTAAAACATATCATGTGTTATATTCGCAATTATTTGGGGGTGGGGGAAGTTCGGTGTGAAAAACTTTATTGTTGAATGTGAATAAATGAAGTATGGGGAACACGCCTGTGCAAAAATATTTTAAAATTTCGGAGGAGCAATTACCCAAAACTAATTATTTATCATAAATAATCGAAAACATATCATGTGTTATATTCGCAATTATTTGGGGGTGGAGGAAGTTCGGTGTGAAAAATTTTATTGTTGAATCTGAATAAATGAAGTATGGGGAACACGCCTGTGCAAAAATATTTTAAAATTTCGTAGGAGCAATTACTAAAAACTAATTATTTATCATAAAAAATCGTAAACATATCATGTGTTATATTCGCAATTATTTGGGGGTGGGGGAAGTTCGGAGTTAAAAATTTTATTGTTGAATCTGAATAAATGAAGTATGGGGAACACGTCTGTGCAACAATATTTTAAAATTTCGGAGGAGCAATTACTCAAAACTAATTATTTATCATAAAAAATCGAAAACATATCATGTGTTATATTCGCAATTATTTAGGGGTGGGGGAAGTTCGGTGTGAAAAATTTGATTGTAAAATCTGAATAAATGAAGTATGGCGAACACGCCTGTTTAAAAATATTTGCAAAACTCAGAGGAGCAATTACTGAAAACTAATTATTTATCATAAACATCGAGAGATGATCACGTTTTATATTCGCAATTATTTAGGGGCGGGGGAAGTTCGGTGTGAATAATTTGACTGTAGAATCTGAATAAAGAAAGTATGCTGAACACGCCTGTGTAAAAATATTTTTATAATTTGGAGGAGCAATTACTGAAATCTAATTATTTGTCATGAAAAATCCAGTCATTTTTCAAATTCGCATATTTTAGGGGTGGGGGAGCTACGGTGTAAATAAAATTTTTATCATAAATGAACAATTGAAGTATGAAGATAACGCCTGTAAGTAAATATTTTCAATAGTGAGAGGAGCAATTACCGCAAATAAATAATTTTTCGAAAATAAAAAGATCATATGGGGGTGGGGGTAGTTTGTTTTTTATTTTATATTTGTTGAAACATAGGCAAGCAATACGTGTGTACATAAACAGTTTTAATATTTGGAAAATTTAATGGCGAAAAATAGTTATTAATCCAGTATGCATTTTTATTTTTTGGGGGGTTACGGGGGTGCGGTGTGAAAATTTTTTCTTTTCTAACTGATTAATAGAAGTATGGGGAACATGTGTATATAAAAATAACTTGAAAATTTTGAGGAGCACATAATGAAAATTGATAATCAAACGGAATTAGGCGAGGTATAGGGGTAGAAAGGGGTAGTAAACCGGGTTTATCAATGTTATCATCTAGAATGGAGTACAATGAGTAGGCCTGTGGAGAAAAATATCAAATATATTGTTTTTTTATTTTTTTATGATCTATTGGCGGAATCTATTGGTAACTTCACACCCGTAGATTTTAGTTAATATATTTTTTGTACTAGTTTCACGAAGTTGTTTTTTATTGAGAGGTCCAGCAGTGCAGACAGATTTAATTTTCATATAACGTTTACTTAGCAATTCCAACGTCGGAGGATATAGAGTTAACGTATTCACTACGTAACGATTGTTTTTAAAAAGTTTTATTTATTGAACACAATTACAATTGAAAGAATGAAAATACAAAGATTAATTTGAATAAGTAATTTGATACGAGCGCGAGCTGCCGGAGTCTGTCGGGTACTGACTGGAACTGGCTGTTATCTCCAGGCGCTGGGTATTTATGGAGATGGGTAGCTGAATCAGCAAATGGGTAGGTGGCTGGTATGGTAACACCTCCCCTCTTAGATGGAAGTTCGCAACCAAGGGTGAGAACTGACGTTTTCTTGGGTTCCTCCCTGTGGCTCTTCTTGTAGTGGAACGGTTGAATTCTTAAGTCTGTAGAATCGCTTCCAAATGGTTAAAGATGCGATGATTGATAAGATTATAAAGATAAGGGTCGAATACCCTAGGTGACTCATGTGATGAGTTTTCATGGTGTTTAACTTTTCTTGTAGATTCTCCATCGACGTCTTTGTTTCATTAAACTGCGTCCATTGGATTTCGTTAAAGTGGAGATCATCGTTTTTCCAGCGTGGGATGTCTCCCTTCAATGTGGTAATGTTTAGTGGGTGGATTTGGAATTCTCTATTGGAGATGAATGATGTGCGTGTCCTCATGATTTCTTGATTCCATGCCGCACTGCAGTTACTGCTTAACTGGATTAGTACCGTTCCTGTTATTCTTCGGATTTCTTCTTTTTCGTTGCAGTTAATTGTCAGCTTTTCTTCTTTCGGGGATGATATGATCCATTCGTTGTCGGATGTCTTCTTTATTTCCGGTTGGTTTGGGTTGAGGATGTTGTAGGTGCATTTTCCTTCGTGGAATTCGTGTTTAATTAAATCATATTCGCAGGGAGTTTCGCTGAGAGAGTTTTTACTCGTTTCTTCACATAAAAATTTGCGTTCTTTGATTTGCTTGCATGAATGATTCATTGATATGTACCTTTTATTGTTTTCTGCCAGGTAAGGATTTTCAATATTTAAGATTTTAGGATGGGTATCAATAAATTGTGGAATTGGATAGAGATGATAGAGTTGATAGGTAAGGAGTTCACATAGTGGAATTTCGATTAAGAAATTTAAAATGTTTCCTTTGCGATAGGCCTTTATTGTTAGTATCTTTGATATCGCGTAAATATTTTCTTCTTCGACAGGCAATGGTAGTTTTCCTGTTTTAGTTTGTTTTTCGATGTTTTGAAGTTCTTTTAAAAGTATTTCGTTGGGTAATATTGTAGGATGGTAAGTTTCAAGTCTTGCAAAAGTTTTCGCTGTTATTATTTTTTCTAAAAGCATGTTTATTGTAGTAAGGCTGTTTGTTAATTGTATTACCATTATTCCTAGATTCAATCGATTATTGATATCGATGGCAAATATGCTTTCATTTTTAATTTCGCGTCGCATTTCTATTGGTTGGCGATACATGCGTACATACACTGGTTTGTCATCTTTCATATTTAATGAATGTTTAATTTCGTGAGTAAAGGTTAATTTCTGTCCGTCCAAATAAAATATATCCTTGAATTTCAACAATAAAATTTTTAATGAAGCTTTTTCTTCGATATTTAAATTGTCTTTATTTAAAATGTTGTTTATTTCTTGTTCAAATACTTCTTTCGATGTAGTTGGTTGAATTCCTTTATTGTATGACTCAGTAAATTCTTGAACTGGTGTTAAATTTATATTATGAGTTTTTCCTGATGTTTTAATAATTTTATCGGTGATGTTGTTAATCCGTATTAAGGTTTTTCCATTATTTACTTCGACTAATGCGGGTGGTGATAGAATAAATTCCTTCTCTCCTAATTTGGTTCGTGTTTGGGGAAAATATGCAAGTCCGTTTGTCATGTTATTGACTGTGTATTCAACTACTTGAGAAGTGTTTGGAAAAAGTTTAATATCGTCTAAACTGGTATAATAGGGGATTTTTACTTTCGGTGTCTTAAGTACTTCTTCAACAGTGTCAATTTGTGCTTTAATTGTTTTTATTAAATCCATTCCTATAAGCATATCGTAATAATTTGAAAAATTAAAACAATAAAATACGTGTTCACGTTCTTCTTTAAAAATATCAGGTATTTTGACTTTAAGAGCTTTTGATCCTTCTTCTATGCCATGTGGTGTTTGAATTTTGAATTCTTCGTTGATTGCATAATTATCTTTCATTGAATTATAAATTTCTTCACTTATCAGAGATTTCGATGCACCTGTATCAATTAAAATTTTGTAGTTTTGAAATTTTAAATAAGGTAGTTGTGGGTCTAATTGGGCGTTGTATGTAATTATTCCGTGAGTTATGTTTCTTCGATTATCTCGGCGGCCATGATAAAATTTAGAGCAGCATTTTGTTTTTCAGGCGTTTCTTTTTTGTTTATTTCTTCCTTAAGGCCCTCCTCGATTGCTAAGTGTTCACTTTCGTCGTATTCATAAATTTCGTAATTGTAATCATTACATTCCTGTTGTTGAGTACAATAATTTTCATCGTCATAAGCAAATTCATTATCATAAGATAACATTTCTTCTTGTTTTTCAAGCATTGAGTGTTGTAACCAAGGTCTTTTATTTTCACGTCGTATTGAAGATGAAGCGGGACGTTTAAAGGCTGTCGGATCAACTTCCATAGGCGTGGGTTGTTCATATCTCTGGTTCATGTACGATCTGTACTGATTGTAAGGTGTTGGTGTGCTGTTTATTCTTTGAAATTGTGCACGCTGTTGCATTTGTTGGTGTGGAAGCTGCGCATGTTGGGGCAGTTGTCGTTGTGGAGGAATGAAGCGATGACCACTGTTTATCGCTGGTCTGTTCATCTGGAATGTCGGCCTCGACTGTAGTGGGCGTCTTATCTGCGACATTGGCATTGGTGGCGTTGTATTTCTTAACGTTGGCCTATAACTGGGGTCAAGATAGCGTTTTTTCTGGAGATCGTAATTTTCAATTTCACTTGCTAATCCTTCTGCTGTTTCTATGTCATTTGGGTTTCTTAATTTTACTTCAAGTCCTATTCGGTCATTAATCATGTCGAGTCCAAATAAGAATGTGCGAAGAGCAATTGAATTGTATTGTGCAATCTTCATTTGACGAATGTTTATGTCATTTTCTTCCAAATTGATTTTTGATAAAAGCGTGTAAAGAGTAGCTTTAATTTTAGCGGCGTATTCTTTTGAACTGTCACTTTTCGATGGTCGAATGTTGTTTAAATCGTAAGCTAGTACGTCTTCAGATCTTTTGTCGCCAAAACTGTGGACTAAAATTGCTTTGAGTTCCGGCCAGGTGTTCGGCATTCGATTTGCATCAAGGGCTTCACGGGCTTTTCCTTCGAGTTTTCCCATGAAAATCATTAGAAGTCTTCTCTGCATGCGAACATCGGGTTGTTGAGGATTGAGAAATTCATCAATTAGGTATTCACAAGCTGTTACATAACTCCTAAGCGTTGTTTTGTCACCGGAGAATGTTGGAATTAAATTTTGATCGACGGGTTTGATTTCTTGCGCCATGTTTTCTTCTGCCTCTTCAATTTCTTGAACGGCCTCTAATATCGCGTTGAGATTGAAACGGTCAATTTTGGAAACGTTCGTTTTTGACAGGAGTGGGATGGCAAAAAATTTTTAAAAGGTACTTACAGTATGATAATTGTGTGTTTCATTTAGCTCGTTTCTCTTGGGGATCCAAAACTAAGCGATTTGAGCGTCGTTTGGAGATTTCACCGGAAATTCGGCGATTGTAGCGTCCTTTCCTTCGGGGTTGGTTCTTGAGGATAATCCGTAAAGAGTTAACACTCACCGTTACACTGCACGATTTTAGAGCACAATAACGTCGAGTTATCCTACCGACTGCGCCAGTTAACGTATTCACTACGTAACGATTGTTTTTAAAAAGTTTTATTTATTGAACACAATTACAATTGAAAGAATGAAAATACAAAGATTAATTTGAATAAGTAATTTGATACGAGCGCGAGCTGCCGGAGTCTGTCGGGTACTGACTGGAACTGGCTGTTATCTCCAGGCGCTGGGTATTTATGGAGATGGGTAGCTGAATCAGCAAATGGGTAGGTGGCTGGTATGGTAACAATAGTTCTGAACGGCTACGAATTGTATTTAAAAACTTTAGGAACATATTCTAACAATGTTAAACAATAATGTTGTGCAAAAAAATAAAAATAGGTTTATTTTAAGTTTCAATTGGATTTACGTACTTATCTCAAATTTTGCACCAGGTAGGACAGTTGTACAAGATTTGTTTTTCGGCGCAATGGTTAATCCTTATAAATCATACCCCGTAATGCGATTACGAAACTTTTAGGGCAGTTGGTATCGGCGGTTTTTTTTTGACCGCTAGCATTAAATTCAAGTGATAGCTTATTATAAAATTCCATTACTATAATCTTTGCCATGTGCTTATTTATATTTGCAGAACATTTTACAAACAATACTACAGGTATTGGGGATTACCGCCGGCTCCCGTTCAAATTGTATTAAAGTACATGTGCCGCTAACAGAAATATATTGTTTAAAAAATATAAAAAATAGAGTTATAACTTTCTGGTCACTTTTAACTATTCTAGATATATTGTTTAAACAATTATTGAAGACATTATGAAAATATAGTATGTGCCTTGGGAGATATGAATTTTTCTAAATTTGGTATGTGTGGTGGCCATACTGTAACAGAAATATATTGTTTAAAAAATATAACAAATGAGAGTTATAACTTTTTGATGATTTATAACTGTTCTAGATATATTGTTTAAACAATCAGTGAAGATATTTTGAAAATAAATTATGTGCCTTGGGAGATATGAATTTTTTAAATTTGGTATCTGTGGTGGCCATACGGTAACAGAAATATATTGTTTAAAAAATATAACAAATGAGAGTTATAACTTTCTGATCATTTATAACTGTTCTAGATATATTTTTTAAACAATCAGTGAAGATATTTTGAAAATAAAGTATGTGCCTTGGGAGATATGAATTTTTTAAATTTGGTATGTGGTGGTCATACGCTAACAGAAATATATTGTTTAAAAAATATAACAAATGAGAGTTATAACTTTCTGATCATTTATAACTGTTCTAGATATATTTTTTAAACAATCAGTGAAGATATTTTGAAAATAAAGTATGTGCCTTGGGAGATATGAATTTTTTAAATTTGGTATGTGGTGGTCATACGCTAACAGAAATATATTGTTTAAAAAATATAACAAATGAGAGTTATAACTTTCTGATCATTTATAACTGTTCTTGATATATCGTTTACACAATCAGTGAAGCCATTTTGAAAATAAAGTATGTGCCTTGGAAGATATGATTCTTTTAAACTTGGTATGTGTGGTGGCCATAGGCTAACAGAGATATATTGTTTAAAAAATATAACAAATAAGAGTTATAACTTTTTAAATATTTATAACTGTTGTAGTTATATTGTTTAAACAAGCAGTGATGACAATTTGGAAATAAAGTATATGCCTTGGGAGATAAAAAATATAACAAATGAGAGTTATAACTTTTTGATGATTTATAACTGTTCTAGATAAATTGTTTAAACAATCAGTGAAGATATTTTGAAAATAAATTATGTGCCTTGGGAGATATGAATTTTTTAGATTTGGTATGTGTGGTGGCCATACGGTAACAGAAATATATTGTTTAAAAAATATAACAAATGAGAGTTATAACTTTCTGATCATTTATAACTGTTCTAGATATATTGTTTAAACAATCAGTGAAGATATTTTGAAAATAAAGTATGTGCCTTGGGAGATATGAATTTTTTAAATTTGGTATGTGGTGGTCATACGCTAACAGAAATATATTGTTTAAAAAATATAACAAATGAGAGTTATAACTTTCTGATCATTTATAACTGTTCTTGATATATCGTTTACACAATCAGTGAAGCCATTTTGAAAATAAAGTATGTGCCTTGGAAGATATGATTCTTTTAAACTTGGTATGTGTGGTGGCCATAGGCTAACAGAGATATATTGTTTAAAAAAATATAACAAATAAGAGTTATAACTTTTTAAATATTTATAACTGTTGTAGTTATATTGTTTAAACAAGCAGTGATGACAATTTGGAAATAAAGTATATGCCTTGGGAGATAAAAAATATAACAAATGAGAGTTATAACTTTTTGATGATTTATAACTGTTCTAGATAAATTGTTTAAACAATCAGTGAAGATATTTTGAAAATAAATTATGTGCCTTGGGAGATATGAATTTTTTAGATTTGGTATGTGTGGTGGCCATACGGTAACAGAAATATATTGTTTAAAAAATATAACAAATGAGAGTTATAACTTTCTGATCATTTATAACTGTTCTAGATATATTGTTTAAACAATCAGTGAAGATATTTTGAAAATAAAGTATGTGCCTTGGGAGATATGAATTTTTTAAATTTGGTATGTGGTGGCCATACGCTAACAGAAATATATTGTTTAAAAAATATAACAAATGAGAGTTATAACTTTTTGATGATTTATAACTGTTCTAGATGTATTGTTTAAAGAATCAGTGAAGATATTTTGAAAATAAATTATGTGCCTTGGGAGATATGAATTTTTTAAATTTGGTATCTGTGGTGGCCATACGGTAACAGAAATATATTGTTTAAAAAATATAACAAATGAGAGTTATAACTTTCTGATCATTTATAACTGTTCTAGATATAAAGTTTAAACAATCAGTAAAGATATTTTGAAAATAATGTATGTGCCTTGGGAGATATGAATTTTTTAAATTTGGTATGTGGTGGCTATACGGTAACAGAAATATATTGTTTAAAAAATATAACAAATGAGAGTTATAACTTTCTGATCATTTATAACTGTTCTAGATATATTGTTTAAACAATCAGTGGAGACATTTTGAAAATAAAGTATGTGCCATGGAAGATATGATTTTTTTAAACTTGGTATGTGTGGTGGCAATACGCTAACAGAAATATATTGTTTAAAAAAATATAACAAATAAGAGTTATGACTTTTTAAATATTTATAACTGTTGTAGACATATTGTTTAAACAAGCAGTGATGACAATTTGGAAATGAAGTATGTGCCTTGGGAAATATGAATTTTTTAAATTTGGTATGTGTGGTGGCCATACGCTAACAGAAATATATTGTTTAAAAAATATAACAAATAAGAGTTATAACTTTCTAAATATTTATAACTGTTGTAGATATATTGTTTAAACAAGCAGTGATGACAATTTGGAAATAAAGTATATGCCTTGGGAAATATGAATTTTTTAGGTTTGGTATGTGTGGTGGCCTTACGCTAACAGAAATATATTGTTTAAAAAATATAACAAATAAAAGTTATAACTTTTTGATCATTTATAACTGTTCTAGGTATATTGATTAAACAATCAGTGAAGACATTATGAAAATAAAGTATGTGCCTTGGGAGATGTGATTTTTTTAAATTTGGTATGTGTGGTGGCCATACGCCAACAGAAATATATTGTTTAAATAATATAACAAATAAGAGTTATAACTTTTTGATCATTTAGAACTATTCTAGATATATTTTTTACACAATCAGTGAAGACATTTTGAAAATAAAGTATGTGCCTTGAAAGATATGATATTTTAAACTTGGTATGTGTGGTGGCCATACGCTAACAGAAATATATTGTTTAAAAAATATAACAAATGATAATTATAACTTTCTGATCATTAATAATTGTTCTAGATATATTGATTAAGCAATTAGTGAAGACATTTGGGAAATAAAGTATGTGCCTTGAAAGATAAGATTTTTTTAATAAGATTGTTCATAATTAGTGAGATGGTGGAGGCGCAAAAATCCGTGGCTGGAAATGTGTGGCCAACTTCTCGTCGGTAAAAAATCATCCCCTTACTTGATAATTTTAATATTACAAAAGTTTAAGTGGCCAGAACTTGTTTTAATAATGATAATAGAGAATTAATTCATAAGAATAATTTGCAGAACTCGTTGGGGAGAAACTAGAACTCTAGTCAGATTTACAGAAGTTTAATAAAAATCGTCTCCATAGGACTTGATAATTTTAATATTACAAAAGTTTCAGTGGCTAGAAATTTTTTTAATAATGATAGTAGAGAATTAATTCATGAGAATAATCTGCAAAACGTCTTGGGGGGTAACTAGAACTTAAGTCAGATTTACAAAATTTTTAAAAAATAAATTATCTAAGGACTTAACAATTTTGAGATTATAAAAGTTTAGGTAGCCAGAACGTTTTTTATTATTGATTACAAAAAAATGATCTATTGGAATAATCTGCAGAACTCGTTAGGGGGCAACTAGAACTCTTAAATTAAAAAAAAATCGTCTTAGGACTTCATAATTTTAATATTACAAAAGTTTAAGTGGCCAGAACTTTTTTAATATTGATAAGAGAGAATGAATTCATAAGAATAATCTGCACAACTCGTTGGGGGAAACTAGAACCATAGTCAGATTTACAAAAATTAAAAAAATCATTTCCCATGGACTTAATAATTTTAATAATATAAATGTTTAGGTGGCCAAAACGTTTTTTATTATTGATTATAAAAAAATTATCCATTAGAATAATCTGCAGAGCTCGTTAGAGAGCCACTAGAACTCTTAAATTTAAAATAAATCGTCCCCTTCGGACTTGATAATTATAATATTACAAAAGTAACTTTTTTATTAATGATAATATAGAATTAATTCATAAGAATAATCTGCAGAACTCGTTAAGGGGCAACTAGAACTCTAGTCAGCTTTACAGAAATTAAAAAAAAATCGTCCTCCTAGGACTTGATAATTCTGATACTATAAAAGTTTACGATATGAGAATAATCTGCAGAATTCGTTGGGAGCCAACGAGAGCTCTAGTCAGATTTACAACAATTAAAAAAATCATCCCCTAAGGACTTAATAATTTTAATATTACAAAAGTTTAGGTGGCCAGAAATTTTTATTAATAATAATAGAGAATTAATTCATAAGAATAATGTGCAGAACTTGTTGGGGGCAACTAGAACTCTCGTCAGATTTACAGACATTTAAAACAAGAAATTTAACATTTAAATTTAAGAAAACATTGCTTAAACTTTGGTAATATCTAATTTATACAAGTCCAAGGGTAATGTTTTTTTTTTAGTTTTTTTTAAACCTGACTAGAGTTCCAGTTGCTCCCCAAAGAGTTATATCAATTATTTAGATGCATTTTTGATGTAAAGTCAATAATAAAGTAGTTATAACATTCAAAAATAACATGAGCGTGAAGTTGGAACCCCCTCTAATTCAATTTGATTTTTGGGGGACTAAATGGGCGGAACTATTTCTTACATGTACAGGTAACTCTAAAAATATGTGGGGGGCAACCAGAACTCCAATTATTTTAATGAAATTTAAAAGTTGATGGGCCAATTTCACAGGGGTGAACGTAAAATAAAATAATAAAGGATTATCAAATTGATTCCAATTACTTATTATAATGCTTACTGATATAAAGCAACAACATTAAAAAAATTCAATTAAAAAATTCACCTTTTTTAAGATATCCCTGAAACTAAAAGACCTACGACAAAAAGTATATACCAATGAGAAGTTTAAAACTTATTATTAAATTGACGCCTTCTCCAAAAAGACTAGAATCATTATTTGATAAAATATTGTGGTTTTCACAACGAGGCCAGATTTCATACTTCAAGAAATTGTTAATTAGAATCGATACTCATCAACTAAAATAAAAATGCACAATAAAAATTGATCAATATGTAAAATAGAATATTGTACAAGGAGCATATAATGATAGCCATTAATTATGAAAACGATGTTTGCAGAACTAGCTGAAGGCGAGTGGAGCAAGTCGTTCGAGTTATTAATAGCCAATATATGCGAGTTATACGCTATACTTTGTTCACGAAAACAACAACATACAGGGCTATTCAAATAGAAGGAACAGATTTCAAACATTTATTTCTTCCAAACTACAAAAGGTGGAACTATAATTCCAACGTTCTTGGACAGAGAAAAGTTTAAAATTTGAACAGTCGAGGCAGAAGATCCAACCACGGCCGCATTGGCGCTATTGCTTGTCATTTTGATTGTCTGTAGTAAAACGGCGATACAACAAGAAAAAGCACTTTATCTGCTGCAATTAGCAAAAATTATTGAAGTTCAATGTGCTTTTTATCGCCTCGTCATTAGCAGATTTACCAGTGGCATCGAAAATTAATAGACGATGGTTGCATCTACAAACAGAAAATCACAGGACGTCCACGCAATTCGAATGAAAATGTCGAGCGTATTCGTACAGTTTACGAAAGGATCCCAAAAAAATCCTCAGCACGGGAAACTCATGGTGCTCATATTAAATGCATACAAAATTGAACTTTTCTCTTTCCAGAAACGTTGGAATTGTGTTTCTATCTTTTGTAGTTTGGAAGAAATAAATGTTTAACATTTGTTCCTTTATTTTGAATAACCCTGTATAACACAACATTTATAGTATAATATATTAATCAAAATGAATGTTGACAATTATATAAAATATTATTATAAATGTTATATTATAGTTGATATTATATTAAGTGTACATAAATACTTCGAAACCAATGATAATGTTTCTGTTTTATTTATATTTGTAGGAAGTTCTGTGTTCTTGTCTGTGTTTTCCACTGTAGGCGCTGTTTTTAAATTACCTGCTTGCCTGATTCACTTTACGAATAATATATTAATCAAAATGAATGTTGACAATTATATAAAATATTATTATAAATGTTATATTATAGTTGATATTATAGTTGATATTATATTAAGTGTACATAAATACTTCGAAACCAATGATAATGTTTCTGTTTTATTAATATTTGTAGGAAGTTCTGTGTTCTTATCTGTGTTTTCCACTGTAGGCGCTGTTTTTAAATTACCTGCTTGCCCTGGTTCACAGATTCACTGATTCACCGAGTCACTGATTCATCGAGTCATTAATTTACTAATTTATTAATAATTTTTTTAATTTTTTTTGTATTTTACATTTTTATTTAAATAATTAACACTGATTACTTTTTTGTATTCACTTTTTATTTTGTACTGTGACTAGTTTCGACTCAACAGCGAGTCATTCTCAAACTAACTACTTAAAACTAACATTGCAATCTTATATATACTTAAAATTATTTATCAGGTAGAAAAGCGTCAAATAGAGGCGTATACATAAGTTCCGTCTGGTCGTTTATTAGCGGGATTCCCGGATTCAGTTTTGCTTTATGAATCTCTAATGACTCCAGAGGGTTCATTTTACGGCCTTTTTCTACACAATGCAAAACTGAAAGTACACCTTTATCAAAAGTATGTCCTTCTTCCATGAGGTGATTAGAAAACGTGGATTTATCCTGTTTTAATTTATACGCTCTAAGATGTTCTTTGAGCCTAATATTGAAATTTCTACCAGACTGACCTATATATACCCCTTTACAAGACTGACATGTTAACTTATATATCCCGGATTTATTGTGAATGTTGGTTTTTGTTTTTGAATTGAAAATTTCATATTTTAGTTTCGAATATGGTTTAAATGCGACTGTTATATTCTCTTTATATTTTTAATTTTAAGGCTTGAAATGCCGAAATAGGTCAGTGGGGCGTATTTTTGTTCATTTTTATTAGTTTTAATGGTTGCATACAAGTATTTTTTCATTTGTTTAAATTTATGTTTTTCTATTAAATTATCTATTAGTCCTGTGTTGTATCCATTATTGTTCGCAATGTTCTTAATTATTTCGATTTCTTTTTTAAACGCGTTTTTTTGTTAGGGGTATGTTTAGAGCTTTATAGATCATTGAATTGAATGCCGCTAATTTGTGTTTCATAGGATGTCTAGATGATTGAGGAATTATTGTGTCTGTAAATGTTGGTTTTCTATAAATTTCGAATTCTAATTTAGAGTTGACTTTTGAGATTTTTAGGTCTAAGAAATTTGTTTGATTATTTTGTTCTGTTTCTAGTGTAAGCTTTATATTGGGGTGTAAGGAATTAATAAAATTTAAAAACTGATCCAATTGTCTATTGGAGCCTACAAAACAGGCTAATATGTCATCCACATATCTGTACCACTTAACAATATGTTTCTAAGAGCAGTTAATTCAAAAATACACATATTCAAAAAAATATTAAATGCATTTTTTTAACATCTACAACTTTTCTTAAGAATATTTTTTATATAATCAAAAAATAAATAATATGCTAAGAGTAAACTACCACCTTCTGTTTCCACATTTTCACCAACGGTTGATCGAATACTACTACTGTAATAAAAAGCGTAAGTTTATAGTGTCATCTTAACAGCTGAATCGGTTTAGACTTTATCTTCGACTCATAATTTATTTAAATGAACGCAGCTACGATTGCAAGGAATAGTAAGTCTTAAAAGAAGTATTTTCTTGCTATTGTTTAACATTTTATACCTCGTAGAACTTTGTGAAACATAAAAATAACGAATACAAATACCATCCAGTTTATAACATAACCAAAACATAACCTTTGTTTGACAGATTAAAACCGGATATGGAATAAATCATGATAGCCAATTATTTAATCATCCCACCTTAAATTTCGTATTTCCAACACAGGACAGTTGATTACCCGGTATGTAAAAACAGTTGTTTTTATTTAAAGTTATTATAAATAAATAATGCATTTCTACAAGCGTGTTATACTTTCATACTGGCAGTAACCTTGTCCCTATTAGTAACACATATGCCCAAGTTGCTCTTCAGAGCTTTTAACCACTCCGTGCTTGTTTTTTGTGTTCACATAACCTCTATTTATTTTATGATAATTATGGAAATTGATGTTTTTATCGCATTTTTTTAATAGTTATTCAAAATACACAAGAATTAGTATTACACTTTACCATTGTATCACAATACACACTTGATAAAGCAAATAAGCGATAATACTAATTGTGGATAATATAAAAGGTTATGTAAAATGTGAGCGAGAATACTTCTCTTGTCGGTACCGGCTTTGGACGCCAGAGCGCATTTTCTTAGCTGTAGAGGCCAATACCCGAGTAATGAGTACAGAAGCGTATATTGCGAACTTGAAACACATTGACAAATTTTTTGATATTTTACATCAATATTATCATTGTTATGGCAAAATTGACATAGTATATAAAAAATAATATTTTACGTCAATAGTTTTTTTTGTAAAACTGGTCGTCCGAGACCGGTGCTGATCTTCGTTGTGGCCATATTTATGAAATCTCATATGTTGTGGAACTTTGAATTTCCTTAATATATCATTTAATTATTGAGTGAAACAACTGTAAAAATAACTATTAACATATGTTAGTAACAAAATATATTAAAAATATAAGTCATAAGTAGTACAGTATTTGCGTAAAACAATTGAATAAAGATATAAAATTATTCAATTAGCGGTTCTCGGGGACCGGTAACGCTGGTGTGCGCAGTTGTCCTATTTCACTGTTTTAGTCAACGTGTTAATATCGTAAATGTTGTTGTCGGATTAAGTTTTACCTACAGGCTTTTGTTATCAGGGTATGGTTAAGACCGAAAAGGGAAAATTCGAAGGTGGAGACGCCGCTTGGGAAGAAGAAAAGCTACGCACGTACGCGAAAAGCGAGATCCGCTTGGTGGAAATCCAGGAGACAGTGTGTTCAGATGTGGAAGAGGGCCAAGATCAGTGCTACGCTTTAAACGAGCAGCACGATACTGTTATTGAAGATTGGTGGTTTAATCATCAGGAGGAATACCCGGATTTGTATAAATATTTCTGCATCGAGAGTATAAAGCAGTGCTGCCCGGAGGATCATTACGGGCCCAACTGTTTGCCGTGCCCGGGATATCCGGATTTTGTTTGCAGCGGTAACGGTAAATGTAAGGGGACCGGAACGAGGAAGGGAAATGGACAGTGTGCGTGTGAAAGGGGATACGCCGGGGTGATTTGCGATGAGTGCGCCGAGAAGTACTTTGAGGCGTATCGGGATGAAAGTAAATTATTATGTTCTGAATGTCACGTCGCTTGTGAAGGAAAGTGTACCAAAGCGGGAGCTACAGGTAAACATCTTTATATATCTAAATTAATACATTTCAACACATCATTTCATAATTAATATTTAACACGTTGATTGTTGCCCTAACCAGAAGTTAGAGATAAATGTCAAATTTTTTGTTACCTCAATCTTAATCAAGAAGTGAAAACTCTCGTTAGAAGATTTAAAATGAAAGCTTTCTTAAAAGCAACGGATTCCTTCACATTTTAATTTGTAAAAACGAAATCTTCGCTGCACCACTGCTCCACAGCAGAACTGTTCCGAGTACAAGCAAAATGTACTCGAGCCATGAGTACAAATACTATACACAAAATGTACTGCAGTATCAATCACGAGTACGCAACAATAAGGACTGATGTACTGCATAGGTTAAACTAACCTAACTTTTCTAAATTGTGAAGTTCGGTTAAATTAGATAATAACCTAATCTAGGCTCACTTGTAACACTTGAATTTGATAGGAGTCAAAGCTTGACATTTGTGATAAACAGTGCCAGGAAATCCTAACCTGTTGAGGTGTACGGTCAACACATTTACGGTAACGTCACTAAATGTACCTACGGCTTTCTTTGCATTGGTTGAAAATTCGTTCTAGTAGGCCGTGAGTTGAGTATTTTCAAGAAAATATACATATACAATCACAATAATTTCCTTTTGGTTCTGCCACAAATTGTTAGTGATCAATCTTTATTCTAACATTCTAATTATTCTTTCACTTACTTTTAATAAAAAACCGTTCGGCTGCTATTGGAAATCCGATATGTTCCTTTAAATATTTTCGCCACAGGCGTCATGAATGTCATAATGATAGAAACACAAATTTAAAAATTGACGTTCCAAACAATTAAAGATGTTTCTGTCTCTTCTTTAAATATTGATTGAAAACAGATAGAAGTTAATGACGTCAGGGTAGAAAGGTAATGTGCTGACGTTACACTGCGTATGTTTCTTGAAATTATTTATAATTTTTCATTAATTCATATTTTTAAAATACAGTGCGGTAGCTGTTTAAATCGAGTGGAGCAAGTAACCCAACTTCACAATTTAGTAAAGTTTAGTTAGACGGTTAGTTGTGACGCTTGGTTAGGTCAGATGACAAATAGTAAACTTAGGCACCCAACCTTTCATAATTCAGTATAGTAGAATTAGGTAAAATGACAATTTGTGAAATTAGGTTAGATAATCAATTGTAGAATCAACATTTAGTATACTTGGTTAGGTTAGATGAGATATTGTGATGTATTTGGGTTAAGTTAGGCTTAATAGGTTAGATGCACTAACCTAACTAACACAATAGAGATATTTAGAATGCTGTCACTTTGTGTTCGACTGTATTTTCGACGATTTTTCGTTTTATATTATTCATTATTTGGTATTTTAATTGTTTTTTACGTTTTTTTAGTAAAGATACAAAAACAATTGCGCCAGGCAACGGAATGCGGCGTGTGTGGCAACAGTCCAGATTGTTAAAAACCGGCTGTTTTGGATATCTCTATTTGTCATCTAACCTAAGTAACAGCGATCGTATTTAACCTTTGTAACTAGTATTCACGATTTATATTTTTCAAGATATTTGACATACTTGACATATTTGACACAATCGACATTTTATGTCGGTTTCAACATTTCCTTATTTTGACTTTCTTGAAATATTTGAGACCTAAATATTATGTATCGCGTTTTCAACATATTATCTATTACTTTCTATATTTTGTGTAACTCGGCAGTTAACGTTGCTTTTTGACATGTTATATCACTTTGACGTTTTTCGGCGTAGACGGCGTTAGCGGACAATAATAACAGTTAATGTAGGTCGGCGTTACCGGACGGTTGACATAAGTCGTCTACAGAGTGATATAAGTGATAGAGTGATATCGATTATCATTACTATAAATTATGTCGATTGGAATTAAAAAAGTTAATTGGTATTTATCTCAGTCAGTAACTCGTCTTTAAGGAACTCGGGCATACATAATTTAATATTGATTGATGCGATAAAATCAGGAAAATTCAGTAAACATATAAATATTTAATGAATATTTCGTATTCTACATATCAATACTCATCTTTGGAATAATAACCACATACAATATTTCTGCTAATTTCCACAGTTTTTTTTTCAATAGACATAATCATTATATTTTTTCGTTTTCGGTTCACAACGACTTATTGTTGCATTACAAGCGTTAATTCAATTTAGAATGTAAATATTTTAATTATTAATTATAATTAATTATAATTACACCCAAAAACATAATTTAAATTTATTATAGTATATTCAAGAATCCAAGCAATATGTCAATGGGTTTAAAGTCCCCGCATTATTGCCAAGAGTTTTCGGACAATTTTTTAGGTTATGTTTAATGTTTACACGTAGTAAACATTTAACATAACCTAAAAACTCGTCCGAAAACGTTAGGTGCTACATGCCTAACGTTAAGTTATGAATGGTTTAAAAGTGGTGAATTAAGGTTTAGCTGTAGTGGCGCAGCAAGGAGAGGGCCCAGATCCGAACCAAATAACATATATCCACCATTTATCAATATGAATTTGAACGTGCATTGAAATCTTAGTACTAATAATAAAAATACCACGAGGGTCTCTTTGAAAGTCATGTTTCTGTTGTTAGAATGTTTGATATAAAGGAAGGTTAATCAAAGTTTTTTTTTAATTAAAGTTTTATTAATATTACAATATCTGTTATGTTATTACAATTCACTCTTCCTCAGACTTGGAGTCTTCGCCTGGATTTTTTACGAGTGGTGGGATGTCTTCAGCGTCAAGCACTTGCTCTCTTTCCCACCAGATTCGTATGACATCCTCCGTGCTTTGAATTGTATTTGCCTATGTTTCTCCAGTCACCGTCCCTAATGCCTCGTTCCATATGGCAAGGCAATTTTCAATGCCTTTTCAATGCCTAAGCCATCCCGACCTAAACGTCTATTGTAATAGGTCTTACACGTCCTCCATATCATTTCAGTTGGATTAAATATGCAATTATAGGCCTTAAGACACTATGGCCATATTTTTCTGCCAATGTATCGGCAATATATCCATTTCGCAGTTTTTTTAATGAAACAATTTTTAAGAGTTTATTTTTCAAAAAGTGTTCTTCGAACACCAAATTATTATTGTGCAGTCATTCTTTAATGTCGTCCTTTTTCCAGGCATTTGTCGGTGATTTATTCACTATTGTGCTGTGGTACCTTGCATTGTCCATGATTATAATTCATGGATTTTGCAAGCGTTCCTCAAACCACAGCATACATGTTTTGGAATTCATTTCCCCGTGGTAGTCCGGAGGCAAAAATTAATTCTAAAAAAATGTTCTATAAATCCATGTTTATTCCCCACATGGACAATGATATAACGTTTGTCATCTGATGCGATGCGTCTAATGCTCTTTACGTTTTTATCCTGCCAGGATCGTCCTATTGTCCCATTTTGGAATATCCATGTCTCGTCTAAATAGACGTTGCTCTTCTAATTTTCTATATATTTCCTTAGAAATTTCACTCATGTAGACGTTATATGAGGCGTTTCCATTAATCCCCTTTTAGGATTATCAGTTACATGTTTAAAACCAATCTCTTTTAAAATAATTGCTAGTGAAGAACGTCCACCTTCAAAAATACATCTTTCTTTTAAACTTAGTAGCAGCCTGTTGAGCGAAATATGTTTGTCTGAAACAGTTTGTATTCAAAATATGATTAATTAAAATTGAATTCAAAATTGTTTAAAAGTTTCATTTAAAAAATCATTTATGTAAACTTACGTTATTGATGCAAGTCGTAAATTACATTACGTATCGCAGCTTGTTGGCTATTAGAAATAGATACAACGGTTCTAGTTCGTGCTCCACCTTTTTTTGGCTCTTGTAAGCCTTCATCACTTTTGGAAGCACCCATTGTTCTAGATACAGTACTGGGATCTAATCCAAGTGCGTCGGCGGCCCTCTGGCGTACCTGGGAGACAGGCAAAACGGCTCCATTGTTATCTCGCTCCCTTTCAAAGTAACTGAAGAGTTTCACCACTTGCTTCTTCGCGTCCAACGACAAAGGTTTCGGCATTTCGAAGGTTAGTTCTGATAAGAACTGATTTTTTATAAATAAAACAACAATAACGGTAACAAAACTTCACACGTCACACGCTGTCAACAGTTGACAATAATGTTATGACGCGGCAACGCTGCGAAGACTTACCAACAAAACGTCATATATTTAACGCTTGCTTTAACGTTTTGTTTAGGGAATTTAGAGATGTCGGAATGGCAATGAAAACAACTAGATATTGTTTGCATTCTCAGACAAACTATATATTAATTTATTCAAGGATTAAGGATTGTTTGGCGGGAGGGCAGCGTCAGCCGCACCCACTTTAGCCACAATCGGGCCCATTGTAATTCTTCCCCCCCTGATGGTTAGACCTACTCCGCACTGTCGGCAATTGCCAGAATTTGTGCGGGTGACCATTGCCATTCGGGTCCTTCACGTTTTGGGGTTTCTTCTCTTAGTAATTTCCTTATCTTTAACACCGCTGGGCACTCGTGAAGTATGTCTTGCTGTTTCTTCTTCATTGCATCTTTGACAAAGGTCATCGGTGGCGATTCCCATTTTGCCGAGATGATGCTGGAAGTTGTAGTGTCCAGTAATGTAGCCGGTTAGAGTTTCTGTTTTGTGCGTTTTAGAAACTTCTTTGTTTTTTGGCAGTCAGGTGCCGATAAGTATGTCTTAGTTTGACTGCATGCTGTGAGGTTCTTTCACTTTTCCTCGTGTTTCGCAGTGTTAAACTCTAGCATGTGATTGGCTGAGGACCGAGGGGATAGCCCTATCTTTGCGTGATTTGTAGTAATGTTGGATTTTGGATGCACGTGCTAGTTCATCTGCTTTGTTGTTGCCCTCGCTGTTGCTGTGTCCTTTTGTCCACGCCAATGTTATGCGGTTGAATGCTGCTGCCTCGTTCAGCGTTTCAACGCATTTATATCAGATGATATTTTGAACTTTTCTCATGCTGCTAATGCCGCTTTGCTGTCAGTGACGATGGCTATGTTTCATTCACTGATTTTCCTGTCTATTATTACTTTAGCGCTTTCCAAAATCCCGTAGATTTCGGTCTGTGTTGCAGTGGCGTGTGCTACTATCGGAATGTGTTTCCGATCTTCAGAGTATATATCCGCCCCACAGCCTGTCTTTGTCTTTGATCCATCTGTGAACACTACACAGTCTTCCGGGAGTGTCTGCTGGTTTAAGTTCATGATGTATTTCTTTTCGAAGATCTACTGGGGAATCTTCTGATCTGTTTTGTTCCTCAGTAGGGAAGGTCCCAATTTGAGTATGTTTCCGTGTCCTCCGGTTGAAATTTGATTTAACCATGTGTTCATGGCCCTTAGTCTTTCTGCTGTTAGTCTTGCTACACTCTTGATGTTAATATCAAGGGGTGGAAGACATAGTATTGTTTCCATGGCGGCAGTGGGTGTTGTTCTGAAGGCTCCTATTGTGCACGAGCAGGCTAGCCTCTGTATGTGGTTTAGTTTTTGTATTGTTGATTAGTCCGCGTCCACCAAACTAGGGCTCCATATTCGAGTGCCGGTCTAATAACACCTGTGTATATCCACAGCGCTATCTTTGGGGATAGTCCCCAGGTATTCCCTATGGCTCTTCTGCGTTGCCACAAAGCTTTGCCTGCTTTCTCAGTTTTATGTTCTAGGTGCTATGACCAGTTTACTTTAGAATCTAGATAAATTCCTAAGTATTTAACTTCTTTTGATAGTTTTAGTGCAGTCCCGAATAGTTTTGGTAGCGTGTGTGCTTCTACTTTGTGTTTCTTGGTGAACATCACTACCTCTGTCTTTGTGGGGTTTAGTGATAACGAGTTGGTTATGCACCTGTCCTCCACAAGTTTAAGTGCTTCTTGCATTCTGTTGTTTTCATATTTTCCATTCTGGAGTATTGTTATATCATTCGCATATCCTATTGTAAAGAATCCCTGGATGTTAAGTTTTGTGATCAGTTCGTTCACCAGGAGTGTCCACAAGAGTGGCGATAAGGCTCCACCCTGCGGGCAGCCCCTGGTGACAGAGCAAAGCATGTTCCCTATCCATCCGCAGAGCATGTTGTTCTGTTGAGTGCCTTCCCTATATTTTGGAAGGGTGCTTTATTAAAGGCTCCTATATCGATAAATGTATCTAGAATGGTCATTTTATTCGTTATCGCCCGCTCTATTTTTGAGACTACAAGATGCAGTGCAGATTCGGTGCTTTTGCCTGGTGTGTAGGCGTGTTGATGTTGGTGTATCGGCGTGGATCTGAGAACATTGTCTCTGATGTGTCGATCACATAGTTTCTCCAGCGTTTTAAACATGAACGAGAATAGGGTTTTTGGTTTGAACGATTTTGCGTTTGTACAGGGTGAGTCACTAAGCGGAAATCTATAGTGAGCGTATCGTTGAAAATAGCAAAAATAGTTTCAAATAAAAGTTGTTCAGAATCAATTTTTTCATAACTCAAAATTATTGCGGAAGTAAACACCAACTTCCTTATTTTAAATAGAACACCCTATATATTTTTACATTTTTGCATTGCTCGTTAAAAATAAACATGAGTTTATTCACATAACATTGGGTCTCAGTTGAACCGTTTTCGAGTTATATAATTTTTTTGATAAATTTGACGATTTTAGAGCTCGACGCCATTAACAATATCTTCAAAACGAAATAAGTCAGAGTTGTGCGGCTTACGGTTTTGGATTCGTGAAGAAATGTAGCATTTGTTTAAGTTTTTGCTATTAGTCAGATTTTCTAAATTGACCCGAGTCCGTCGAAGGTATTCTTCAGTACTTTAAACATCCATAACTTCATTTTTTTAAATGGAACAATCTATCTTGTGACACTTTATCTGATGCGAAATTAAATTTCCTTTTTATTGGGCCCGGGTTGTTGCCATATCCTTCCAACATTTTTTGAGAAATTTGCGATTTTGTAAAATCAGCAATGCATGAAGAAAACCAAGTGTAAGTATCTGCTGCTGTTGTCCAAGATCTCCATTTAAGTACCAGAAGAATAAGTTTCGAATTGCAAATAAGCCAAACTTCGGTTTCGAGGATGTTGCGTTAAATAAGTTTCATCCGTATCATGTTCAGCTAGTCCAGGAACTAAATGAAGCTGACTCCAACAATCGGATGCAGTTTTGTGAATGGGCCTTGCGTAAACTGCATCAACAAAATGACTGTTTTAACAATGTACTATTTACCGACGAACGTACGTTTCATAAGAACGGCTTCGTGGAAAGACACAACTGCCATTACTACCATACTGAAAATCCTCATTGGATAAGACCTTTAGACCATCAGCACAGGTGGTCTTTGAATGTATGGGGTGGTATCATTGGAAGATACGTTATCGGACCACACTTCTTCCATGAAACTTTGAATGGAGATAATTATCTGCATTTTCTACAAAATGATTTGCCTGAAATGATTGACAATTTGCCACTTGCTATAATTCGACAGATGTGGTACCAACATGATAGAGCACCCGCTCATTACGGGAGGGTCGTAAGGAAGTACCTCGATGGCGAATTTCCAAACAAGTGGATTGGAAGAGGAGGTCCAGTACCATGGCCCGCTCGATCACCGGACCTAACAAAGCCTGACTTCTTCTTGTGGGGTCATGTTAAGCAGCTTGTTTACCAGGAACCCACAACTACACGAGAAGATATGATGGACAGAGTGCGTGATGCTTTTCAAAGCATCAACGAAAACGTGTTGACCAATGTGAACAGTTCTTTGCTAAAGCGATTGTCATCGTAAGGCTGGTGGTTATGTAAAACACATAATTTAATGATATTTTCATTATCCACTTTTCTTAACAGTATTTGTTATTACTTTATCTTTCACAATGTTCTCATTAATCACTTGGTGAAACATGATTAAAATAAAATTTGAAATAAAAACACTTGGTTTGTTTCACTAACGTTTTACTTATTATTCCGACTAGTTTCGGCTTCTAGCCATTATCAAGGAATGTACAGAGAATACTTTTTTACACGATATTTATATACAAAATCAGGTAATAAGGGCGTTCATTATTGGGGAGACCCATAGCTCGTCATTGTCATTGACCACATGTTTTCCCGATTTTATTGCTTTATTTATCTCCAAGCCTTCTCTGAAATTCAGTATACGACCCTTATTGCCTGTATACAATATTTTAAAATTATTGCTGTTGTATAGATGACCGGCTGTGATGCAGTGTTTGGACATACCCGTTGATTGTTTTTTATTTAGAACATCTTTTTTATGTTCGTCGAGACGGATTTGGAATGATCGTCCGGTCTGTCCTATATATACTGCATCACAGTCGTTACATCTTAATTCATAAACACCTGATAGTTCTATTCTATCGTTTTTAAACTTATTATTCACTAATAATTTACTTAAATTAATGGGGTTTGTTAGAATGATGTCAAATTTGTTGTTTCTCAAAGTATTTTTTAATTTTACAGAAAGGTCTGCCACATAATCTATTTTTTGCCAGGTGTTTTTAGAATTTGGATTGGTTGCGTAAAAATATTTTAGTAATTGACTTAGTTTTTTCTTTTTAAATAAAATATCTATTAACTGTTCTGAATATCCGTTGTTATTTGCTATTATTTTTATAATATTTAATTCAGATTTGAAATTGTCGGCGTTTAGAGGGATATTTAATAATCTATATATTAAGGAATGGAAAGTGCTATGTTTAATTTGGTTTGTTGTATTTGACGTGGATGGGATAATTGAATCTGAAAATGTTTGTTTCCTGTAAATTTTATAAACTAAATTATTCTTTGATTTAGTTATTGTGAGGTCTAAAAAGTTTAGGCTATTGTTTGTTTCCAGTTCAAATGTGAATTGCATTATAGGCTGAATTGAATTTAAAAATGTTGTAAATATATCTAGTTGTCTAACGGTGCCCGTCCAAATGCAAAGAATGTCATCGACATATCTGACCCAAAAGTGTATAAATTTTGTCTCCTGTTTCCTGAACAAAGTTGTTTCGAAATCTGCTAAGAAAATTTCAGATAAAAGAGGAGATAGGGGTGATCCCATTGGTAAACCATCTGCCTGTGTATAAATGATGTTGTTAAATTGAAAGTAGCTCTGATCGATGCAGATTTTGATCAGTGATTTTAATTCGTTCTTTAATTCTTGAGGGTGGTCGGTATTATTTATTTTCTTGTCTATAATGGACTTAAGTTCTGTCACTGGAATTGAGGTGAACAAACTTTTCACATCAAATGAGACTAGTTTTGCATTTGGGGGTATAGATATTGTATTTAACCTATTTACCAATTCTATTGTGTTTTAATTCCGTATTGAGATTCGAAATTAATGAAAGATGGAATTATGTTATTTAAATGTTTACACAACTTATAGGTTGGTGCATATAAATAGGACACTACAGGTCGTATGGGAATTCCATCCTTATGTAATTTCGGCAAACCATACAAAATTGGTGCTTTAGGATTCATTATTTTAAATTTAAATATTTCTGATTCTGGAATTATATTGCTGCAATATTTTAATGTTTTTATAAATTCTAACTGAAATTTATTGGTAGGATCTCTTTTTTTGGATTTAAACATGTCGTTATTAAATAATTCCTCAGTTTTTTTGATGTAATCGTGTTTTTGCATTATTGTAATAGTGCTGCCTTTATCGGCTTTGCAAAGTACTAAATTTTCATTTTTAAGTTTCTGTTTGATATTTATTATGGTTTTTTGTTCGGTTTTATGAATGGTTTTTGTCCGTTTTGAGTTATTTTTATGTTTATAAATTAATTTTGCTATTTTATTTTTCATTAATGATTGCTTTTCTCCTGAATCTAGTTTATTGCAAATAATTTCTGAATTAATACCTGCTGCTTCTATAACTGTATTTGATTCGATATATGGATTATACTTAAGACCTTTGTGAAGAAGTTCTGTTTCACTTGAATTTAGTTCAATGTTTGTTAAATTAACTAACTTCGGATAGAATTTGACATCATGCTTACCAACCTCATCAACATAGTTGACGTTATTACTATGGACTTGCTCACTTCGCACTTTTTCACTCTTTAATTTTGTTAATTTCTCCTTTTGTTTTTCGTATTGTTGATAAGAAGAAGCGCGATCAATTTCTTAGAGTAGTTATAGAGCAAAATCGGGTTTTCTTGATTTTTAACTTTAATTAATACCGTGCGTAATTTGTGAGATAGACAAAAACTATAAATACCTTCTTAGGCCACTTTTTTGAGTAGAATATAGTGGCGTAGGCATTTTTTTATTTTATGCACACTTTTTGGAGTTATGGCCAAATTATTTTTTTTTTTAAATATAAGTCATAGTTGGCTTTGACATAGTTGATGAGAATGTTTTTCACTGATTTCAAAAATATATACTTTTGTGAATTTATCTTAAAAAACAGTGTTATTATAGAGTAAAAACTAGTTTTTAATCAGCTAAATAATATAATACGGAAGACAATAGCAATTTTTTATCATTTGCATGCTCAGTTTTAATTATGATAAACATTATAAACTAAAGATTATTTAAATAATAATAATTATTTTTTGAGTAATAATTTTATTATTTTTAATATTTATTGAAATTTTTATATATTATGAAAAAGAAAATATTTTAAATGTTCGAACTGATGGCTATTATTTTTAATGTATCTTTGGCATCTATCTCTTACAGCTTGAATGGCGTTACACATTTTGAATATTGGGAACATTTCCTATGAAAATCATGAAAATGTTGCTCCAATACGTCTAAATTAATTTAGGCTGCTTGTAAATTTTGTCCTGCAAATCTAATGGTGTCAGATCTGAAGATCTAGCAGGCCACCTAATTGGTCTAAATGTTCCCAACCAATTGCTCCCTAAATTTGCATTCAAAAGTAATCTGCTCCATCTTGTTGGAAGAACAGAACTCATTGCTGTTGCAATGGAATAATTAATTAAAATTGAGCATGCAAATGATCAAAAATGGCTATTGTCTTCCGTATTATATTATTTAGCAGATTAAAAGTTAGTTTCTACTCTACAAGAACACTATTTTTTAAGATAAATTCACAAAAGTATATATTTTTGAAATCAGTGAAAAACACTCCTTTTAACTGTGTCAAAGCCAACTATGATTTACATTAAAAAAATAATAATTTGGCTATAACTCGAAAATGTGTGCATAAAATAAAAATGCCTAAGCCACTGGATTCTATTTAAAAAAGTGTCTTAAGAAGGTATTTATAGTTTTTATCTATCTCACAAATTACGCAAGATACGAATTAAAGTTAAAAATCAAGAAAACCCGATTTTGCCCTAAAACTTCCTCAAAAAATAAAATGGTGCATTTTTGTTTTTAGCATTATCCTAGTCTCAAAAAAAGAGGTCGCGATTGCGCCATCGGTTTTTTTCTAACTCTTATATTTACCGAAATGCCCATAAGCACCATCGAAATTAGACCAATCTGTACATTTGTCGGTAAATAGTGCATTGTCAATAATCACCTTGTTCCTGTAGTTTACGTAACGCCCATTCATAAAACTGCATCTGATTGTTGGACTCAGCTTCATTTACTTCCTGGACTAGCTGAACATGATACGGATAACACTTGTTTTTACGCAACATTCTCCAAACCGAAGTTTGGCTTATTTGCAATTTGAGACTTATTCTTCTGGTACTTGTATGAGGTCTTGGACAACAGTAGCAGCTACCAATACTTGGTTTTCTTCTTGTGCCGCTGATCTTGTATGTTCCTGTTTCTCGTATATTGTACTCCCAGTTCGCTAAAAGTTCTCAAACTGATAAATGCTGTTGGGCACACATATAACTAACTTTAATAAAGCTGTTTTATTGTTATTGTATGTATTTTATTGAATTTGGCTCTTAAGAGATAATCTAGTTAACTTTAACCAGTTAAGTAGTTTGAATATGTAATTTTCTTTTAAAAACTCAAAAACAATAGAAATGGTCTAGGCCAACTACCCTTAGCTTGGCTCCTTCCCAAGCTTTTAGAGTGGGCACGGTGCTCTTCAGCCACTCTAGTGTTTTGGGGTTGTCGTAGGTCATCCTGAGGATTTCTCCCAGGTGACTGAGTCCTGCGAAGCGGATTACCCCCTCCTCCAAGTTCCGTGGTCATAACCACGGTTATATGTGCCGCTCGGAGGCTTATTTGGATTTTCTGAGCCTCCTCGTCGTTGACTTTGCCGTACATGTTGTCTTCGTTGATGATGGCAACCTTCAGGCTTCTTTCTACGGCTTCCTTGTAGCTCATCGGAGATGAGCCTGGAGGTCGGTTAATTTTAGAAAATTGCCCGGTTTTTTTTTGGACCCTGGGCTACTGGGTGTATTCACGACCCCTCTTCTTTGAAATTTCACAGCGTCTGGCTTCACAGCCGCTTACTTTCCCGTTCTCACGGAGAATAGCAGGTTTGCTGGCGTCTTCTCTCCTCCTCAAGAGCGGAGATGTGTGTTTTTTCTCCCTTTCATTGCCCTTCTGATTTGTATTTGTTTCTGTAGGAAGTGGGAAACCCATAGGCTCTGCCCTTCTCCCGGACGTGCTTGAGAGTGGGAGATCCGCAGACACACCCTTCTCCGTTTTGGTCAGCTCTCGGGGATTTGGTCCGTCACCCGCGTCCCCTGCTTTTGTTTTGCGTTGTTCTTTTGTTTTATTTGTGTTGGTACTCATTTGTATTCCCACGAGAAGCTAGGGAGTTATGTTGTCCGCCCGCGCAGTGCCACGCTTGCGCAGGTAAGGCTGAATAAAATAGGGGGTCGCCTGTTCCCCGGAGTTTGGTACAGTTGGAACTAGTCTTCTATCTAGCCACGCATCCCTTCGGCCTGTCGCCCACCTTAAGATTTAGAGTTTTTATTGAGGTTGATCTCCTCTTGGTCCAAGTGGTCAAGCTCAGACCCCTCAAACCCTCCCCTGCAGACGCGAGACATGACCACCTTCTGCGGAGGAGGGCCCATGGTATGACTAGGACATGCTGTCAGACAGTATTGGTCGTAGGGCCCCAGGTTCAATCCCGTAGTCACGACATGACAACCCGTGACTAGGGGGAGTTGGTCCGCGGCGACGGTTTTTGTACCACTACGCAGGGTTTTACGTCCGAAGACGCTGTGGCATTTCCCTATCCGCCACCTGGGTCGTGCTTGCTAGCCCGCCACGGCCACAAGAACTATTAATTCATTTAGTTATTAAGTAACGACTATTTAATTAACAAGTAATTTTTTTGTGATGAACAGAAAAGATCCACTGCGCGATCCGCTCGATCCTTGCAAGTGATCGAGCCGCTTGATCGGCTCGATCTGTTCGATCGGCTCGATCTTTTTGATCGGATCAATCTTTTGATTGTCACTTGATCTATCCTTGATACTCGATACTCGATCTTGCCCATCACTAATTAAAAAACAAAACATGGCCCTGGCTCGCGGAGACGGCTTTTCAATATCTCTATAAATAAAACAGTTTTCCATATGTGACATCTTGCAGAATTAATTAAAACCAAGTTTGTTTATTCTCTGTAACTTTTTAACAAGATTTATAAATTTTAATTTGAAGACGCTAAGTTTACTAACACACAAATAATACATACGAATTTGTGTTTGTTCTTAATTTGAACAATAATAAAACAACATCAACTTTATTTATTGTATATCATAAATTTTACAATAAAGGAAACTTTAAAATGAGTTTCTGATTGATCGTCTAAAGAGGGTTTCTACTTCCAGATTAAACATGAAGTAAAATTTCTAGTTTAGAAGAGCCCGAAAATTTGGATTTGCCATGGCGCACAATGTAGCCGATCCGAGCGAACGCACCAGCGGTAGTTCGGAAAGGAAAAATAAAAGTCAAAATTGACGAATAAAGAAAATAGTATTATATTGCAGATACTACAAAGCTCATAAAATTTAAAGTTAACAATTTTTTGGAACACTCCTTTTGTGCAATTAATGTTTAAAGTTGATCAATTTTAAATCGCGAACAACATGCGAAAAGTGGATGAGTTTTGATAATTGATTACATCGCACTTACATAATATATCAATTCAGTCTTTTTAAAAGTTTATTAAACATACATTGTTCTATAATATAAAACTAAGTGTGAATTAATCGATAATGTTTAACGATAGTTATAATTATTTAAACATAACAACTTTATTTCATTGTATTTAAACTTCTAAGTGGCCTATATAAATTTTATAGAACCGCGGAGGGTAAGGCTCATCACCAAAAAAATAGCTCACACTTTACTCTATTATACCTCATAAAAGTCAGATTTTTGTCGATCCGTGTAAGGGGCGTTTTTATTTTTTTTATTCAGCGCGACCGTCTACCGCAAAAGCGCTCGAGCTCTTCTATGCACAGATTTCATACACTGTTTCTGCATCGTTGTCATATATCCTTAAATTTCACTAATTTCAGTATATCATTATTTAAAATCATTTCTACCCCTCAGATTTATAATTATTTAAAATTAATAATGTCATTTTAATTTTAAGTTCAATTAAACTTATACTATTAAAAATACGATGTACCAGCCCGCGGCCGTCGATTCTCTAAAATTTATTGTTCAATATATCTTTTAACTACCCTATAAAACTTACTTCCTTAACGACTTGTTTCTAATGGTTTGTTTGCTTTTATACAAAAAATGAGTGAGAAACCTTGTAATTTGCTCAAGTATTTATAAGATGATCAACATCTGTGTTTTCATTGACAATCAATTCTTGGTCGTCTGTTCTGTCAACGCCTGTGAGAAATGGGGTGAGTGTATTATTTTTTATACGCCAAGTACTTGAAAACTGATAATTTCAAGTGAAGGGATTTTTAGAAGAGAATTCATTTAGTTAAACCTCGTTTCGGATATATATTTTTAAAACCTAGCGGAGTGTTGGACTTTTACTAATTAATTTTAAGTAATCTTAGTTCTGTTAAGTGTTAGATAATTTGTGTATAAAACAATTTTAGTGTTTAGTGTTTTTAGTTATTAATAGTGTATATATAATTATAGTTTAATCTATCAAATTAATATGGAAAATACATCTATTTCCAATGAAGATCTGTTTAAGATATGGTATAATTTGGAAGGTAAACCAAATGTTACTTCGGATGCAACATATCAATCTTTAGTTAAATATGTTGAAGATCAGTTTAATGTTTCTACGCCAACCCTTACACGGATTGATAAAAAATTAATTAGTAAGGTGTATTACAGGAAAGTTTGAGCGATTTTTATATGGTGAGTCTTAGCCCCCGCAATTCGATATATTTTATATAACCCACTTCAAACAAAATTTAATTTAAAAAAATTTTTTCTTTCAAATAATTATAATTACAATTCGAAAGGCAGGCTATAGTTCTAAATAAAGTAATGTTGTAGAGATATGTATCTTAATAAAATTCGTAAACAAATAGAATGTATGAACTGCGTATGTAATCTATTCAAAGGAGTGGCGCGTTTGAGCGCTTTCGCGGTAAACGGTCGCGCTGAATAAAAAAATAAAAACAAAGCCCCTTACACGACAAAAATCCGATTTTGATGGGGTATGATAGAGGACAGTTTGAGCTATTTTTTGGTGGTGAGCCCTACCCTCCGCGGTTCTATAAAATTTATATAGGCCACTTAGAAGTTTAAATACAATAAAATAAAGTTGTTATGTTTAAATAATTATAACTATCGTTAAACATTACTGATTAATTCATAGTAGTATATTATAGAACAATGTATGTTTAATAAACTTTTAAAAATACTGTATTGATATATTAGGTAAGTGCGATGTAATCAATTATCAAAACATCCAATTTTCGCGTGGCGTTTTGTTCGCGATTTAAAAGTGATCAACTTTAAAAATTAATTGCACAAAAGGAGTGTGTCCAAAAAAACGTTAACTTGAAATGTTATGAGGTTTGGAGGATCTACAATATAATGCTATTTTCTTTATTCGTCAATTTTGACTTTTATTTTTCCTTCCCGAACTACCGCTGGTGCGTTCGCTCGGATCGGCCACATTGTGAGGCGCACGGTGTTTAAATGACGGGAAAAGTGCTATGATGTACACATCACCATTGTTTAATTTATCTTTTCAAGGTTGTGAAAAATGTGCACACGGATGGATAAACGATCCGGAAAAAGGCTGCCTGGACCTAAACGAGTGCGCCGCTCCGAAAAACCCCTGCAGCCCCTTACAATTCTGCGTCAACACCGACGGTTCCTACAAATGCCTGGACTGTGATAGATCCTGCGCGGGATGCACCGGCGACGGTCCGGACATGTGCGTCAACTGTGCTTCCGGCTTTGTCCTGAAGGAGAACATGTGCTTGGATTCCGAGCAGGAAAACCGGCAAAAATACATGTACTATACAAGATACTGCACGTACCTAGGTCTGTGCATCGCCACCTGTATCATTTTTCAAAGAAGCGTTGCCATTGCGGCCGTCATCGGTTTGGCGGTCGCTGTGTACATTTCCCTCTCGGAGTACATTCTGAACGCGCCACCGACTCCCAATACGACGGACATTGCTGAACAGTTAATGAAGGCGACGAATGACTTTAATTAACTTTCAGATTCTGTATCTAGTCTTTTTACTTTCCTAGTATATAATACAAAACTATAAATAAAGGCAGATAGTTAAGAAATAAACGGTAGTTTTGTTAGATTTTCTTAAAAACAAATATGGAGTTGACCCCACTCGACTTGTGTTTTTATAAGAAATAATGAATAAAAACAAAAATGATATAAAAGTCTAAAGTTACAATCGAACCCCAGTTGGTTTAATCTATGCGGCCTACCTATTCTACAAAATCAAGTTTGTCAAAGCGGACGCTTTAACATATACGCCAGAGATCTCTAAACTTTATTTTTTGTGGGCCACATATACAATTTTACAAAATCAAGTGTCAACAACTGCAATTAACATAATTATCACACATATCAAGTAGTACAGGGTGGCGGAGACCAAATGACCAAATTTAAAATGGACAACATCCAACAAAACTTTAATATCGGGATGAAAAAAATCAGAATATTTAACTAATAAAGGGAAGTTTTATTGTAATACAAATGAAACATGAATTATAAAAAATAATTTCCGATAAATGACGCCCTTTCACAGTGAAACATTTTTCTGCAGACGATCGTTTAAGTTCCTCATCACTTCTTCCAAAATGTTTCCCGTCGTAAGGCTTCTTTTAAATCTGGAATAGTGCGTGGTGTTTCAACATACACTTTGGACTTTCGGCACCCCCATAAGAAGATAGGGGGTGAGGTTGAAATGTTGGAAGATGTGATGAGGAACTTTAACGATCGTTTATTTTAAATGTTGTCATTTTATCCCCGTCACCCTGTGTTAGTTTTATTGTGTTAGCCACTCGTGCCCAAGACAGTTCCCTGTTGTACCGCCGACTAGCAAGCCTGCAGGTAAGTTATTGCTATATGGTTTAACTCGAAGATAAAATGCCGCAACCTTTATACAGAGTTTTGAATGACTTTAAAACATCATTTTCATTATAGAATTCTAAATTTACTATAGAGAAAAAAAAATTATAAAAACTAAAAGTGTAATAAGAGAGAAGTACATATAATTTTAAATTTAGAGGAAAATTTTATTGGAAAAAAGTAATTTGTAATCGAGAATAATTAATTCTCGATTATAAATTACATGGAACTTTGAGCTTTCCTAGTAGCACACACACATTGGGAATATACAGGGTGTTTCTAAATTGATGCGAAAGATTTTATAGAGTGATTTTTCAGCAAAAATTAAGGGAGGTCTTTCACATATTTTTTTTGTTGAAAAGTTACGGCCCTCTAAAGTTAAGGGAAAAAATTGTTTTTATTTCATATATCCACTATAGAAGAATTTAGAAGAATAACATTTGGCAAATAACTGTTCCTGATTAAATGGCACTATTTGACGATTTTTGTAACCCTAAAATGTTATTACTCAAACAAAGTACACTATAAAATCGATAATAACTACATTTTAAGATTTATCTATGAAAGTAAATTAAAATAAGTAAGTTACATTTTGTTGACTAGTGTAAATAAACTCTGTTTTTTTTAATATGATCAAAGTTAGGGTGTATTTACTGCAAACAGTTGCAGCCTTGCTTTAAAAGTAGGGGTATATGTATAACTAGGTAACGAATATCTTTAGTTTGGTTCTACTTGATCACTCGATGAAACATGATTAAAATATATATAAATTAATTTGTAAAAATTAATAGAAAAGGAAATCACTTGGTTTGTTTCACTAATATTATTTATTATTTATTCGAACAGATGATTGCCCATAAATACCCAATACCGAACATATCGGACAAGCTAGATGGCACTATTTCAGCTGCATTGACCTTGCATCCGGATACCATCAAGTGGAAATGGAGCCAGCTGATTGCGAAAAAACAGCTTTTTCTACAGAACGAGGTCATTTCGAGTTCAAGCGAATGCCCTTCGGACTTTAGAACGCCCCAGCTACGTTCCAACAGTTAATGGACAATATTCTAAAAGGATTATTGGAAGACACGTGCATGGTATATTTGGACGACATTGTGATTTATTCAGTATTTCTTCAAGAACATATGGTAAAATTAGATAACGTATTTCAGAGACTAAAAAAAGCCAACTTCAAGGTAAAACTTGAAAAATGTGAATTCTTGGTAAAGTAAATTAAATTCCTGAAAATCGAAATCGAAGCCCGTTGCCCAAAACTCAAAACGAAATTAAAGCCTTCCTAGAAGTAGAAAATTTATTAGAGACTTTGCTGGATTGACAAAACCTTTTACGAAATGCTTAAAAACGGGAGCTATAATAGAAATAAACGACGAACATCTACGTGCATATGTAAGATGTAAATGCTTATTAATAAATAAGCCAATATTACAATTTCCCGATTTTTCTAAGGAATTTATAATAACAACAGAGTCCTTTGCCACTGCAATCGGTGCTGTACTCTCTCAAGGGATCGTAGCACATGATAAACCGATATGCTATGCATCAAAACCACTCAGCCCAACAGAGCAAACATATTCAACCATCGACCGGCAATTACTTGGCATAGTATGGGCTATGTTTATGAAAGACATTTCAAAATATTTTCTGACCACTAACCCCTCGTCTGATTGTATAAAATGAAATATCAAAACTCTAAATATGCGAGATGGAAAATCAAATTCGACGAATTTGATTTTGAAGTAATTTATAAAAAGGGTAAATACAACTCAAGCCCTTGCAAGAATTGAAATGAATCAACGTGTTAACCCTAATTTATCCAAGAAATCCTTTAAACACAATCCTAGTACAAAACAATTACAATTTACCACTGCAATGTTTCTCAAGGATTGCCAAAAATACTTTACAAATGATAAAAATAAATTGTAAATTAATCCATTACTATCTTGCACGCACACCAAATTTTATAAAACACTGCACTAGCGACATGACGTTGGGACCGACACATCCAGTTGCTGAGTCCAGTGGAACTAGCAGAAGTGTATGTATTTCAAAGAGGCCAGCAATGTGGAAAACACTTAATCAAATCATACCTAATCAAAATTTAATTTTGTTTAGTTCACTTGATTACGTTTTATATCAGCTGGATCGTCAAGTTAACACATACTTATAAATCTGATAATTGAAAGTTTTGATAAAATGCCATTGTTTTATTTAAAATATTTTTTGATAGTATAGTATATAATAAAATAAGTAAGTTATGTTATCACATCTGTTTTGATATACAGGGTGACCCATTTGAATTTATCCACTGGAATATCTAGACAAATATTCATCGTACAAAAAAATATTGCAAACAAAAGTTTAATAGTTTCGAGGGAGACATTCGATCCTATGAAATTTTCTTCGCCCTCGAACACTGGGGGGCGGGGGTGAAAGAAAAAGGGGGCCAACTTTGATATCTTAAATAAAATTATTTTTTATTTCACATTCTTATTCTACATCAAATATTGTGTAGGTTTTATTCATGTTTTTCTTAATTCTTGATAGATGGCGTTGTAATCGCAAAAATTAAAATACCTGAAAAAAACGGCTTTAGCAGAGACCGCGAGTCCTTGTATGAAAAAAAGTATACAAAGTTTACTTCTAGGGTCTTCTAACACCTAATAAATGGCAGTAGAATTGTCAATATTAGATTTTTTCAAAAACGGGGCATACAATTCGATTTTTGATAATATATATATATATATATATATATATATATATATATATATATATATATATATATATATATATATTTAATGCCACCAAAAAATTCCTTATTTTTTTAATGTATGTATGCTAAGCTGTTTTTTAAGCCGACACACACTGGTCGAAACGCTCATTCTAGCTGAACATTTCGTTATAAAGCGTTTTAGTCTACTTTAAATTGTCGAAGAAAATATTTGATTAAAAATATAAATTACTTAATATTGAATAATTCTTCTCTTCTACCCTTTACCACCCCCATTTTAATTTTAATTTTTAGCGAAAAATTGTTAAATTAAAATTTAAAGATAATTTCACTATTCGCATTTTTGGGTTACAATTTTTATTTAAAAATAGTAATTATATTGCAACCCCTTCCCTTCGAATTATTAAAAAATTAACAAAAACAAAAAATTCAAAATTGCACACATCTATAAATAAAAATATACAATATATACAAGCAGTATAAAGGTACATCATACAAACAATTTACACTAAAGCCAGAAAATATTCAGAGTCAGAATCCTCTGGTAAAGATGCTTGTTCTGGTTCTACTAATAAGTTTAACACCTCTGTGTCAATTTTTTGAATGGTAAGCGGTCGTGAAACATATATTTTTTGACAAACTTGATATCAGAGGAATATAACAGCGTATGGAAAAGATCTGTTATACTTTGCATTCTTGAAAATTTTCGAGTGTGACACTCTCGATACTTTCGCAAGTCTTTGTTTCGAGCTTCTAATGCCTCTTTCGATAACATCCCGATTGGCTACGTTACAGATTGAATTATGTCCGCCCCGTGAATTAATAGTTAGTGCAAACTAGCAGGCATATAGTATCATCGATACAACTTTGCATATAGATTTGCTGTGTCTTCCAGATATTTTCGGAATGCATCAACATGTGTTGCTTGTCTGCATGAAATAACTTGTATAATTATTTTTAATCTTTTGATTAACTGTTCGTCCAAACTTGTTATTTGTGCACTTAATTTATAATTTTCAAAAAATCGACTAGCAGTATTGCCGTCGTTTGTTGTTCCAAACCCTGGTTTGACTACGTCAACTAGTATTGTGATTTAAAATCTTTTTGAATCTGACGTTTTGTTGTTTATACTGTATTTTTATCACCATCAGTCAATTCCGCAAATGATTTATACGGGCCTCTGGATTTACCACTAGAGCATCCAGGTTGAGGTTCATATGGTAAACCTTCAGTTGAGAACACTTCCATTCCGTTTAGCCACGTAGAATATTTATTTTCAAAATTTGAAATTGTGCCGTAAAATTATTTATTTTATGTATCAATGAATCTAAATTTTCAATGTCAATATCAATATTCATAATGTCAATCCCAAAGAGATAGACTGCTTTATTTTTTGTTTTAGCGTTTTTTGAGCGCGCCAAATATCGAATAATGTCCGCCGAGAAATAGTTACGCTACCTAAAATAAATCACTGCTTGTTAACGGGCAAAAATGGACAGCTAAATGTTATTTATATAATAAACTAATTAGTTATTATATATAAAAAACAAAGGTTCATTACTAAGAACGGCCAAGAATGTATATTTTAACCTTTTTCAAGTTTAACGTTGCCAAATTTTACTGTAGCATTCTTTACTTTATTAAAATTAATGTATCTATATGTTGACTAAAGTTATATGAAAAATATTTAAATATATGTTGTATACATACCAGTAGAGTATATATTCTAGAGATGGGTAAACTCCTGAGCGAATCGACTCAAAGAGTCAGTTCAGTGAAGTAAGCTAGTGAGCCAAGTGGCTCAGTTCAAAATGTTCAGCTCTTTTTGAGCCATGACTCATTTTGATTCGCCCGCTCTTCTAGAGTTACACTACACGACTCACCTTGAATGTTGATTCGCACTGTATTAACGGTTCTTGATTTTCACGCGGCTCGCCGATCGGCAGGCTGTCTGGGATCAGCCTTGCTGAGCATGCACTTTTTACTTTCGGCATTTCTTAGTCTGCGGCATTTTAGTAAATCATCTTTAATTTTTTTCAATTATGTGTGTTATTATGTTTCGTTATGTAAGTAATTCAAACATTTCTTTAATAAATATGAAAAATATGAGAAATATTTGAGAATATAGAAATAATGTTTATAGTTGATTAATTAACTTAGTAAGATTAGAAATATAATTAAAATTAATTTGTAAGCAATTTTAATTTGTCTTGGGACACGACCGCACTACTTAATTGATTTCTAAAAACAACATTTTTCACGGGATTTCCTAAACCTATGTTATTTGTATATTTTATTTAAAATTCGCCTCTGTTAATTCAGATATACTACAATTTAAAATATCATAAGCAAACACCAATGTTTACTGTATAGTAGTCATTAGAAGTCTAATTTTTCTTTCGTCACCTATTTGTAACCAAAATTGTAAGTTTAATAAGCAGTGTTTGTTATTGTAGTAAGAAAATAACTATCGTTATATTCCTATCTTATTTTATTGCAGCATTATCGATTTTAATTTCGATGCGTAGACCCATTGAGCTAATGGCGATTCGACTCTAAAAGAGTCATGACGGTTCTTGAATCCGATTCAGCGGCTGAACCGACTGAGCTAGCTCGCTCATTGCGACCCAGTTCCACGTTTCATCGCGATGATTCATAGATCGTCGCGATCCATGACCGAGATTTGGAGTTGGATCGCTGTTTTCGTATGTATGTATGTGTGTTTTGACGGGGGGGGGTCACTTCGTCCACTCCGCTTCGTCCATTCCGTTTCGTCCACTCCGTTTCGTCCACCGGTCTTCTCGTCCACTAACTATTACTTTGGACGGCCTTTTCTTCCACTTACCTTAAACTCCACCAATTGTTACTACACTCCGCTTGGATGGCTCGCGCCTTACATTCGGGATACAGACGACACTTCCAATTTCTCCGGCCATTTTTCTCCGAGTGATGAAAATACAAAAACCCGTCAATATGTAAAAAGTGACCCCGCAGTGATTTCACAAGCTCAGCCATAATTTTGAAGGCAGGGAGTTAAGGTGAAATGACAATTTGGTTATGGTTAACGTGAAATGTCAATTATATTTAAATTTATAAATGGAATTGATGATAGAACTAGTGGATTTGAAGGGCGGTGAACGAAGGAACTAGAGGACGTAGCGGCCAGTGGACGAAACGGAGTGGACGAAACGTCGCACAATCGTGTTTTTATAGGCGCGCACACGTATTCAATATATTTAAACACACGTAAAGTGTAATCACACGAAATAAATATGTGATTGTTATAATTTTGATTACATATTTATACTTTTACGTATTTATATAAATTATGATTAAATTATTACAATCATTGTATAACGGACATTATTAGTCACCGTACTGGTTAATTTAATGAGTTGGCGAATAAGATGAATCTAAAGAGTCAGAACTCTCGGCGGCTTGCTCGCTCGTAACTGAGTCATCTAACTCTTTTGAGCTGGTTCGGTGAATCGACTCTTTGATGTGAGTACGATCTTTTGAACCAGCTCACTGAAAAGAGCCAATTCGCCCATCTCTAATGTATTCATCTTTAAATTATAATTTGCACGAAACACAAATGTAAAAAAAGCAATTAAACGTAGGCGTTTGGAGCGCGTAAAATCCACAACTAAACGACGTAAACGATGCATGATGCAGTTTGGGTACTGATAACCACTGGACCAAAGGTCGGAGGGGTTTATGATTTACCTGCGCACCCTCTGGACACTGAACTACCCATATTCTAAGAAAAAATGTGTTTTCTAAACAGTTGATTTTCGGCGAAATGTTCAGCTGGAATGAGTATTTTGACCAGTGTGCGACAGGAAGTATATATTTTTTTAGCGACATAGCTGAAAAAAATCATTTTGCCAGTAGCGGACATTTTATTGTACAAATTAACTTCAATAGTCATTAGAATAATGAATTTGATAGTCCTATATTATTTTAATTTGCGATCGGTACCTGCGTTGGCCACAGCAGACATTTTAGGTTTATCGCCATCTATCACGAATTCAAAGACATTTTTCGAATAAAATCCTTATCATTTTTTCCTATTTTCCTATTTAAGATTTTAAAGTGGGGATAACAGATTTGATCGATTCAGGGGAAAATCGCTCTATCGTAGGTGGGGATAGAATAGAGTTGTGTGAGAAACAATTGAGAATTTTGCCTTCTGAAATTAAATCAATTTGTACAGCTAGTAGAGAAAGAGTAGAAGTTGGTGAAGTCGATCTGTCAGTAAATTTCAAAACTAGGTTGTAAAAAATTAAGGCTTTAGTTGCTTCAAATATAAAGTATACGCTAATATTAGGTGGTGATGCAATGGAGAACTTGGGTTTACGAATAGGGTTGTTAGGTAACTCGATTAGCATTTAGCATTTTTGAGTTTTCAAAACTAAATCTAGATGAAAAGGAGTCTACGGTCAGTCTGTTCAAAAATCTATCAAAATTAGAGTTAGGGCGTACCGATAAAATAACACATTCTATTGATACCGGAAGTGCGGAGCCAGTTAAACAAAGGCACTACAGTCTGTCACCCTTCATGCAGAAAATCATGGTCGAAAGATTGGACGAGATGATTAAGCTTGGCGTAAACAAACCATGTTCGAGTCCGTCGTCTTCACCAGTCGTCTTAACGAAGCAGTCCAGCGGCGAATATAGGTTTTGTTTTGACGGTCGTCGGTTAAACGCTGTGGTTAAACGCCTTCCTAAAGTCGATGCCATTCTCAAAATGTTACGAGAAGCACGCATAATTTCAACTATAGATTTGAAGCCCGCATTTTGGCAGATTCCATTAGACGTGGATTCTCGAGAAAAAATCGCTTCTGCTGTTTCAGGAAGAGGCTTATATGAGTTTGTAGTTATGCCTTTTGGACTACACAATTCAGCTCAGACTCAGCATCGCCTAATGGACAAACTATTCAGACCAGAACTAGAACCTAATGTATTTGTCTCTCTAGACGACATTATCGTCTGCAATAGAACAATTGAGGATCACCTAAAAAAGCTAAAGGAGGTACATCGCCCTAAAACTTACTATCAACTTTGAAAAATGTAAATATGCTAGATCTCACCTGAAGTATTTAAGGTTTATTGTTGACAGGGATGGATGTATCGATGGTGGAGTATCCGGTTCCGACTAACGTGGCAGAAACTAAACGGTTTCTCGGAATATGTTCCTGTAACCGAAGGTAAGGAGGAGAAAAAAGCGGCAATCTATCAAACGGGATGATAGCACCCATATAGCTTTCAATGCTATAAAAGAAGTCTTAGCAACTGCACCTGTTTTAGCTAGTCCAGATTTTTCTAAACAGTTTTGTGTCCAGTCTGACGCTACTGATGTGGAAATAGCAGCGGTTCTTAGACAATCCGCAGAAGAAGCACACGTGATTCCTTTCGCTAGTAGGTCACTGTCGGCAGCTGAGCGGAACTACAGCGCTACGGAACGTGAATATTTGACGTTGATTTTTGCCGTAGTGAAATTCAGACCCTACATAGAAGGAACATGTTTTGTTGCAATTACAGATCATTATTCTCGCCTATGTCTTCAGCGGGTGAAGGATCCCACAGGTCGATTAGCTAGATGGGCGTTGAAACTAAAATATTACGACATGAAATTGCGTCATTGCAAGGGGAAGTTTTATGTTGTATCAGATGCACTGTCGAGGACAATATTTAAGTCGGTGATGTGGCAACGTTGGATGTAGGTCAAGATTCATTTATGACTAACTTAGTAAATTGTACAAATTCCAACCCTTGGCATAAATGAATGATTATCAAGATTGATAAGTTTCCAAATAAGTATCGATCTTGGAGAGTGGAAAAAGAGCGAATCTATAAACACGTACAGAGTCAAAATCTTCTCACGTCAAATATGTCAGAATGGAAGTTGGTAGTACCAAGTGAGCCCATGATGAACCCACTTCGGGACACTTCGGATTTTTTAAAACAGTCAGGATAGTAAGCGAAATGTTCTACTGGCCAAAAATGCATGAATACTCTCAAAAAATATACAAAACTGTTTGGTATGTGCCGAACAAATAGCACCCGACGTTGCCAGGGCAGGATTAATGGGAAGCCAAAAGAAGGTACAATTCCCATTTCAGGTAATCTCAACGGATTTGATTGGACCTTTACCCAGATCGAGGAAAGGTTATCTTTTAGTAGTAACAGACTGGTTATCGAAATTCGTGTTAGTGTGTCCATTAAGGAAGGCCACTACTTCTGAAGTTTGTAACTTCATGGAAAACTATGTATTCCTTTTGTTCGGTGTTCCACAAATTATTATAATGGATAACGGCAAACGATTCGTATCGTCCAAGTTCATAGATTTATCAGAAATGTATAAAGCAAAACACCTTTGGTATAACGCAAAGTACCACCCACGGGTCAATTTCACGGAAAAGTACAACAGGGTGATAGGGACCGCAATTAGGTCTTATCTGACAGATAACACTTACAACACCTATATGCGATAAGATTGTCTGTGCACGAGGCAACCGGATTCAGCCTAAACTTCTTGAACTTTGGAAGAAATGTACCCAGTCGAGGCGATTTCTATGGCACAGCGAAGGACATTAAGGTTGAAGATAGTGACCCCAACACGTTTGCACAGGATTTAGGAAATCTTACAACTATATACTCCGACGTAAAACATAGATTGAAGAAGGCTTGCCAGAAGAATGCAAAGACATATCTAAGGAAGAGATAAATTCAATTTGATATTGGGAACCTCGTGTGGAAAACGAACTACGTTCTCTCAAAGGCATCAGAAAAGTTCGCAGCCAAGTTAGCGTCAAAATATATTCTTTGTGAGGTAACAAAGTTAGTATCTCCACTAGTATACGAATTAAGGGATTTGAATGGTAAAGGATTAGGGCGTTGGCACCTAAAGGATTTAATACCTTATTTTGGAGATAATGTTTATAATGTAGAATAAATAAGCAATCGAAGATTTGTGATCGAGTTTTTTGTAAAGTAAATTTTTCTATTTATTTTGAGAATATCATAAATTTAAATATTTTCTCTATATCGTTGAATTGGTTAGGATTAGGTTAGTAAAAGTCAGCAAGCAACAGTAGGTTAGGTTAGTGTAAAAATCATAATTATAAGATTAGGTTAAGTTAACTTTAAGATATGGTTCTAGTGGTATTAACTTGAATCGTGGCGACTACACGATTTCAAGTTGAGCAAAAGAGAGGACTCAAAAAGAAATAGTTGCCTGTACTCACTATTTTTTTAAGGGATAAGCGGGGCAGTGTAACGTTCACGTTTCGTCACCTCTGAATTGTTAAAGATCTGAATTTACAGTTAAAAGAATCATAGGTAAATTACAAAAATTAATTTAATTCAAAACAGTAATTTAAAAAAGGCGACAAAATTTACATTAAAAGAAAACTAATAGAAATTATTTATTTTATTCACATTTTTCACGATTTTCCAAAGGGTTTTCTGTGGCACGTAGTCTTTTGTTCACTAGGGCGTTCAAGAGAATTTAAGGAACAAATTCTCGATGTTTGGTTTGTTTACGAATTGTTGTTGTTCGAAGGTCAAACACAGGTCACGTTAAGGAGGATACAGGCGTCCGTTTTTTGTTATTCGGATTTACGCATCGTATGTTTTGGTCTTGGTTACGTACAGTGATACTTCGCTTATGCAAGAGGTTATTATAATTTGTATTGTGGCTTCTTCTAATGATTTTATACTTGCTGTGTGGGAGTTTAATAATATGTTATTGTAACAACACTAGAGTTGTGTAGCCGCGTCTTTATGTTCGTTAGTTCGAAATTACCAATCTTAGTTAGTTTGTAGAGGGCACTCGATTAATTATTTCTAGGGGAAGTTAAAATAGATAGTACATTTTTAAATTGTAAATGTCCAGCTATGTGCTGAACAGGTTGTTAAAAAAAGAGTTGTGAATAACACGTGCTGTGTGCCATTTTGTTAAGGAAGAAATCTTAGTGAATCTTCGTGACCTTTTCACAATCGTTAAATGCTAAATTAAATTTAAGCAAGGCCAAATTACATCTGAAGGTAAATTTCAATATATTTTCTATTTTGTGCAAATTTATCGATTTTGCTCTGTGCCGATTCTGATTTGTCTACATTTGATTAGTTGTCTATTTTGTTTTTCTGTTTTTTTATAATGATGAATTCCGGGGTTATAATTAATATTTAAAATTTGATTTTAGGCCTCGTTGTTCTGGTTAAATTTTTATTAAAAATTTAACAATCCATTTGAAACCATTCTGCTTGGAATTTTTGCTGTTCCAGAGGGCGGTTCGTTCTAAATTCTTTGCCACTGTAAGTTCGGGGGATCGAGTTAGGAGGATTTTTCAAAGGATTGAGTTAGGAGCTGGAAGTATGAGTTTGGAGGTTTTCTGGAAGGATCAAGTTATCTTTTGTTGCTGTGGAGTCAGAGGAAAAGGTACCTGAAAAGGAAGAATTCGCAGGAAATCTAAGTGAATTATTAGAGAAAAAAATTGTTATTTTAAAACATTAAATTAAAATTTATTCAATCGGTGTTTCATGTAAGGAACGAATTTGTGCTTATTACTGAGAATTTTATTAGATTTATTAAATGTCAGGTTTACATAATTATATAAGTTAACGGTCGTTAATTTTAATATTCTTAGTCAAAGTTCATGAGTTAGTTTTTTTTTTGGAAAAAAAAAGAGAGAAGTAAAACAATTTTAGAAATTAATTGCATTGTTTTAATTAATCCGAATAAAGATTAATGGTTAAAGTTTAGATGAGAGGAATTATTTTTTTATTATGATTTTTTATTATAAGATTTAAAAATTGCATTATATGAAACATGTGAAGGAGGGTTACGTCATTCTATCTGAATTTATTTATGATTTATGTAATTACTTGTTTGATTTGGATCGGGTTATTATAATTGAGTGTTATTTTGTGTATCGGTAGTTTTCCAGGTTAAATTGAGGTTCGTTTTTTCGGTTTTTTTTAAACAATGATAATTTGCGATTTTGATATTTGCGTGTTATTGAGCTTTTGTTAATTAATTAATCCTTATTTTCATTTATTTACTTGTTACTTAATAAACTTGTGATGTATATATATATATTTTTTAATTTCATAAAATTTTGTGTATGATTTAAATAGTCGTTTAATTTAATATTTCTTTAAAGAAAAAGAAAAAAACCTCTATCTCTCTCCTAGAATTTCTTGGTTAAGAAAGGGTTAGTTTATTTTAAACATTTTCGAAACGAAGGGGCGCTCAACATTATTAGTTCTTTGTTTTATTATTTATAGAAGAATGTTAGTTCACCGACGGACCGATAGGTGTTGCCACACAGTCGACATTTATAGTGTCTACTACTACTAGAGTAGCGCAAACTGGCATCCATCCTGAATGTCTTAGGCGCCAAATTTAAACTAAATCAATTCGGAAAGCCGAATTATAATCGCAAACCATGTTTCTTACTGTTCACTAGAAATGTAGAAGAAAGCTGATTTAAATTCGTGAACCATGTTTCTTACCGTTTACGAGAAATTTAGGAGAAAAACGAATTAAAATCGCAAACTATGTTTTTTACCGTTTATGAAAAATATAGAAATAAGCCGAATAAAGTCGCGAACCATGTGTCTTGCCGTTAACAAGAAATGTAGGAGAAAGCCGAATTAAAGTGGCGAACCATGTTTCTTACCGTTTACGAGAAATTTAGGAGAAAGCCGAATTAAAATCGCAAACCATGTTTTTTTACCGTTTATGAAAAATGTAGGAAAAAGCCCAAGTAAAGTTGCGAACCATGTTTCTTATCGTTTATGAGAAATGTAGGAGAAAAAGGTATTAAAAGAGAGAATCAGGTCTAAGATGGATTTCGTGGGTTTTCCCATCTTGTAAGTTAAATGAAATTTGCTCCCACACGTACAGTCAGATTTTTTTTGAGTAAAGGGTGCGCACGATTTGTAATTTGAAATAGTATTTGTTTTTATAAATTGAGATATAATTTTGATTGAATAAAGTTTGCATTTGTTACTCACTTCCTGATTTCATTTCTTGTGCACACACAATCCTGATCAAAATTAATAAGAAAGAAAGAACAGCAAACAATAATGCATATTGACACAAGCAACGAGCTTTTTAAACGAATAAAAGGGTTACTACATACACAACACAACGTACAATTAAAAATACAAATTATAAATTTGTATAACACCGGTTGCAAGTAGAATTAGAGCGATAATTTATCAAACGATTTAACTTTACTCGAAAGTGCACAGCGACAATTGTAACGCTCAGCGATATTGAAGTCGGATCGCTGGCTGTGTGAAACCGCCCCATTTAAACCAATGCATTTTGAAGACACAACGACACGCTCGACGATTTCGGCAACGACAATATCATGTGTGGCATGAATTCACCGTAGAGTCACACTCACCATCATAGGCTATAGAAAAAATGTTTAGTTCCATTCTCTAGATCACATTGCGTATGATAAGTTTCATTTTAGACTTTTTTCTTAATATTTTAGAAAATATAAACTGGACAATAAAATATCACCCACCCTGTAAACCGGCCGAATCTATTTATTTAAATGACCGAATTACCGCTAAAGCATCCCTAGTGAGGAAAAAAATAATAATTTAGAGCATAAAAACAGTTTCTCCGTCTTTGCGCAATTAATGGCCTTAGCTCTTAAAGCTTTGTTGGCCAGTCACAGTAATTATGGAATAATTATTAAAATTGGTTTACATTTTTTGGAGTATCGACTGTATGAATGAATAAATTAGTGGAGGAAAGGATGAATAAATGTAGGTTAAAGTCTGGAGAGAGTTAAACAGCCAGTACTGCCAGCGCCTTCTGCCTTCACAAGGGATAGGAAATACACATGGTTTTTTAAAAGAAAAGGTTCAATAAAAAAAAAAAATTAGAAAAAGGATTATTGAAGAGTATGTGATTGAAACGATGTTTAAGGATAGGATGAATCACGTGAAGGTTGCACATTTTAATTGTGCAGCTGGATGGATTGTTCGGGGTCAGCTCTCGAACCATACTCCTAAAATCAGTTTATTATAATGTTCATTTTACAGTTTTTTTATTGTTTATTTTTTATTAGGTGTGTGCTTCTCTAATTCAACTCCAATCTTCTTTAATCAAATCAGCCCCCTTTTCCCCAATCACGACACAGGCAAAATTAATATTCCTACTGATAATATCAGGCATTATGCTCCCATCGACCACCCTTAAATTCCGCACATTTTTAATTCTCAAGCGCTTGTCCACTACAGCCCCTGGATCGGAATCGGGGCCCATCTTGCAAGTACCAACCGGATGATAAATAGTCGTTCCCAAATTGCGAAAACTGCACTCCCAAAAAGCTCTAGTGTCGAAATCAAAGCGCTCGCAATTCGGCGGTTTGATCTCCAATAATCTCGCGTTTAAACTCCTCATGGTTGGAGTTGAGATGATGTTCTTGATATGCTCAATTACGCCGATCATTGTTTCTAAATCAGCTGGTTCGGTAAGGTATTTTGGATAGATTAAAGGTTGTTTCTTAGAGTTTAATTTAATATAACCGCGAGATTTTGGTTTGATTAGAATTGCGCACATGTTTAAGAAGCTTGCGTTTTTATTCGATAGTCTTAAATCACTGAGCGTTTTCTCATTCATTTTAAGTGGCCCTAAATAATCATTAATGTATTTAACATTATTTTTCTCGAAATAATTCATTATTATTTGGATATTAGGATTGTTTTTGTTTTTTGTATCAATAAACAGCATCATATTAGTAATATCAGTTGTTGCCAAAGGCCCTTCCCTTTTATTACAGTAGAGAGCTGATGAATAACACTCGCTGAATGTGTTATTGGGGATTGGATCTAATGCAATGAAAATCCCGTACATTAAAAAATGATCTATTAGATTTTCACCAACTTGAAGATCGGCTAGAGATTCAATCCCCAGTCTATTCAAATCACCTTTGGGGCCGATTCCTGAAACCATCAACAGTTGTGGAGTGTTAATCGAGCCTCCTGAAACCACAATTTCCTTATTTGCGTATAAATTAATCTCGCGTCCTTTGTCTAAAACTTGCACGCCTACTGCTTGATTTCCCTTGAAGAGTATTTTCGTGGCTAAAGCGTTCACTAAAATCTTCAAGTTTGTTCTGCCTGAAAGATTACTTAAATAAGATTTCGCCGTATGCGAACGTGTTCCGTTATAAATTTCCTGCTTCGCTTCGAATAAACCAAGTCTCTCTTCGTGCTTTTTTGAGGTAAAATGTCCGGCGTCTTTGACAGCTTTATAAAGGAATTCTCGCATTTTATTGTACGTTTTCGCAAATGTTGTTTTTTGTTTTACTCTTTCGAAGTACGGTTGGAGATCATTCCAGCCCCAACCGGCGCTGCCCAGATTCTTCCAATTATCGTAGTCTTCTTCCAAGCCTTTCAAGTGAAGCATGTAGTTTATCGAGCTCGATCCTCCTAAAACTTTCCCTTTGGCCCACCGGCATCTGCCTTCTTCAAAACCTAGACATGAGGTGTTTGAGGGCTCTGTTGTGTACATCCAGTTGACTTTGGAGTTTTGAAGGGATATTAAAAAACCAGGTACCTGCAATTTTTAAGACGTACAAGTTAAAATTAGTTATATAGTTACTCATTAAACTCATTACAGTAAAAGTATCCTTTTTGTATACATTTTTAAGTCAACATTTTTTCGCGAACATTTTTAAATCAAAATGTTTAGCGAAAGTATCTATTTTGAGGTATCTTGAGTTGATTAAGACCATTTATGAAAAATGTGTGTCTGTGTGTCTGCGGACGCTGTACAGGGTGTTTTTTTTTTCGTTGATATTGTAGGGTATAGCCTAAACGGTAAGAGATACAAAAAAACTAAGATATGTGTCCCATTCTCTTTTTTAGTGTTTAGTTTAATGGCGCAATTAGATCTACGCTAACTAGATTGCTTTAGAAGATACAGGGTGATTCTAAAGAATCTGCAGCATTTTATTATTTCTTATGACAGGTATGGGCAACCTTCGACATGTTGAGGGCCAAACTTTAGCGTGCAAATACGTTCGCGGGCCGCGTTTAAAAGTACTTAGTGCATTTTAAAGTAGTGATAATATTTTTTGCGATAGATATTAGACATGAAATAATACGACAATGTTATTATAGTACAATTTATTAAAATAACAAAATGAAATTTAATAAAATGGTACATTATAATTAAATCGTTAAATTTGCAATTGTTACAAACTACGAAAGTTAAATACACAGAAATCAATGAGACACTTGAGCTTGAATTTGGGAAACTAATCCATCGATATTTGGATTAATTCCACTGAAACAAAGACGTAAAGAATTTTCCAAATTATCGTCAGTCAGTCTTGTACGATGTGTTGATTTATTAACTTTCATCAATGAAAAGAACTGTTCGCATTTATAAGTACTGCCAAACGCACAAATCAATCTTCTTGCGAATTTTCTAAGCTGCGAAAAATTGCCTTCTTCTAGGTATTTTTTGTAGAAATCGCACAACTCTACGTCTTCAAATTTGGATTTTAGGAGTGAGTTTTCTTGAATCTCGATCAACTCCATTTGTAAGTGTATTGGAGCATTTTGTACAATATATGTTGTAGGAGTAGCAAATAAACTGAAACAGTCTTCCATGTTTTTGAAGTCGCAAAATCTGTTTGAAAATTGTTCCGACAGTAACTTGAGTTCTTCAGCATATTGAGCATAAGCAATATTTTCATACGCAGAGAGCGTGTTGAAATGGTAACTGTTACCAGACAGCATCTGTGACTCCCACAAGCGTAGTTTGATCTGAAACGCTTTTAAATGGCTGTACAAATCATTTACTAACTGTCCTTGTTTTTGAAGTTTCAAATTTAAATCATTCAAATAGCCTGTAAGATCGACCAGAATTGCTAAGTCACATATCCATTTTGGGTCACTTAATTCAGATAGTGGTTTATCTTTTATTTTCATAAAGTCTGCTATCTCATTTCTAAGCTCGTAAAACCGTTTCAACATTTTTCCTTTGCTCAGCCATCTGACTTCACAATAATACACTGGCGAAAGAAATTAACGCATCACATTAATTTTTTTAATTTAAAAATAAAGTTTTGATGTTTAAAAACAAAAAAAATAACAACAAAACCAACTGAACTATAATAATGATTTTCAACACATTTTCTTTCATTAATGACTAAAATAATGTCATAAATAAAAAGAGGAAAACAGTTTACATGTGATTATAAGACTTAATATCTAGTGTTTCCTCCTCTTGCTCGAATAACTGCCTGACAGCGACGGCTCATACTGTTAATTAATGATCCAATTTCATCCTGGTTAATATCTTCCCAAATTTCCTGCAATCTTTGTCCAAGCTCTTGTTGATTGCTTGGACGCCGAGGAAGTGCTCTAAGACGTCTGCCCATCGCGTCCCATAGGTGTTCGATCGGATTAAGATCGGGACTCCTGGCTGGCCATTGCATTGTGTTGATACCCACTAGGTCAAGATACTGTTGTACAATTCGGGCACTGTGTGGTTTTGCATTGTCATGCATAAACAGGAAATCGTTTCCTCCAAAGGGAGCAAAAGGCATTACGGATGGTTCAAAAATGTTTGCAATATAAGACGCTGCCGTGATGCTTCCTCTTGGTATGACCACCAACTCCGTACGAGCCTCTAAAGTGATACCACCCCACGCCATAACAGAGCCTCCACCAAACATAACAGTCGGAACAATGTTACACTGCGCATAACGTTCACCTGGCCGTCTGTACACATGCATTCGTCTGTCACTGCCGTAAAGACAAAATCTGGACTCGTCGCTAAACAGAACATTAGCCCAATCGGCCTGTAACCAGTTTACATGTTCTTGCGCAAATGTTAACCTGGCTCTGCGATGGTCTGCGGTTAATTGTGGTCCTTTTTCCGCTGTTTTCGGAGTTAAATTAAAACCACGTAACCTTTTTCTGATGGTAACGGGACTTACATGAACATTGTGGATCTCTGCGAGCATATTTTGTAGCCTAGGAGCCGTAATAAACCGTTCGCGTAACGTCTGCATCATTAAAAAACGGTCTTGAACAGCAGTTGTGGCCCTTTTTCTCCCTTGTCCTGGCCTTCCTGAGTATGCCTGAGTTTCCCGATGTCTCTTCAAGACACGGGATACGGTCGATTGATTAACACCAAGACGCTGACTGATGTAACGCTGACTCCTACCTTCTTTTGCAAGTGTAACCACAATCACAGCTTCTTCACTGCTTAAATTAAGATTCGGACGTCTATCCATATTCATTCTTCACTATTTAGCACTTAATTTTAACAATTACTTGAAAATAAACTCAAAAAGAAATTTTATATGAACCTTTCTTACAGTCAGAATAATGAAAAGTGCTTCATTTTATTTATTGACAGAAAACCATGAGAACAAAAGACAAAACACAACATGTAAAACAGCATGCTTGATAAGATTTCTTATTGTAAAAATATGTTTGTGTTCAAAGAAAACTCGATTCTAAGATATCAAAAAATCACAAATGATGCGTTAATTTCTTTCGCCAATGTATGTTACGTCGTTATATTCAGCTGATATTTCATCCAAAAACGCCTTGAACTGACGATGGTTAAGCCCTCGGGATCGAATAAAGTTGATGGTTTTTACTACCACATTCATAACATTCTGGAGTCGAATGGACTTAGAACACAAGTTCTGTTGGTGGATAATGCAATGAAGGACTATCAAATCATCTTTTTGCACATTTAATTCTGTTGCTTTTTCATTCAAAATTCCGATGAAACCTTTACGTAAGCCGACCATAGAAGGTGCACCATCAGTGCATACTCCAATTAATTTTGACCATGGCAAGCCAAAACTTGTGAATACCTTTTGAACTTCAATTAAAATATCCTCTCCTGTAGTGGTTCCTTTTAGCGGCTGTAAAGTAAGCAATTCTTCAGTAACGGTGAACTCCTTATCAACACCTCGAATAAATATAGCCAGTTGAGCTGTGTCAGACAAATCGGTGCCGGTGCTCTCGTCTAATGCTATGGAAAATGATTCAAAACCAGCCATACGGTCAGTCAATGTTGTTTTTGTATCATTAGCCATCATTTCTAGACGTCGAACAACAGTTCGTCTTGACAAACTAATTTTTTCAAATTCTTTTTTCTTTTCAGGACACATAATACCGCAAACTTCTAACTTACACTCCTTGATAAATTCTCCTTCGGCAAATGGTTTTAATGCCTTTGCCAATTTTGAGCTAACTATAACATTATCAAGTTGTGTTCTTTGTTTATGAAACATTTGTTGCTGTTTTTCCAAATTTGCGGTAAGCTTCTGGATTTTATCTGTTCTTAATTGTGCTGTCAGTGAGTGCAGCGTAGCATGCTTAGTTGAGTAATGCCTCTTTATATTGAATTCTTTCATTACGGAAATGGATTCATTACACAGCAATCAAATAGGCTTACCATTGTGCAAGATAAAAAAGAATTCTTCAGTCCATTTTTCTTGAAAATGCCGACCCTCTGTATCTACTTTTCGTTTCTTTCCACCAGACATCATTTTTGTTTACTTTTCGTTCAATAAACTTAATAACAAACTATAATTAGTAACCACTCAAGATGCACACAAAGTCACAAAGCAAGTTGACGGCTCGAGCAGTTCGCTAGGATATCGCTTGTCTAAGTTATCACCTCGGTAGCTCAAATAGAACTGAACTAACGTTCGGGCCATCTACCCGCTTATATAGGCACAATGAACGAATAATCTAGAATAAACTAGTTTAGAATAATTGAGATGCAATAAATTTTTTGATGTGTCGCCCGTGAGGCGGCAAACGTCAAAGAATTTGATCGAGCAAGTCGAGTGGCGGCGATTATCAAAGAGTGAGGCGGCAAACATCAAAGAATTTGATGTTTGCCGCCTCACTGTCACTCCCGTGGGTATAAGTACCTAATGTAATATTTTTTTTATTGGGTTTTTTTAAAATGTCTCGCGGGCCGGATCATATCTTATAGCGGGCCGGATACTGCCCGCGGGCCGGGGGTGGCCCATATGTGTCTTATGACTTGGTTATTTATGGATATAAAAACAATTAAATACGAAAGTTTTATGGCTTTTTTACATAGAATCCAGTAGTGTACTTTAAAAAAATATAGATGTTTTCATTTTTGAGATATAACTAGCGCTTTCTTAAATGGGACACCCTGTATCTGAGTACCTCAATTTTTTTTCTTGTGAATGCAACAATATGTAACACTTAATAGTTTGCTCTGTCCTAAATAGCAAAAATACTAAAAAACAAAAAAGAGATTTTTCAGATGGCCATGAATTAATTTCTTTATGCGTTTGTTTTTTTTTTACAAGTCATAAAATTTAATAACAATTACGTATTGGTTTTGACATTCCGTTGTTAACGAAATATTTTCGATTATATTTCTTTAAAAAAGAAGTCTAAAATGAATATTTTTCAAAACTATGAAAAATTAAACATGTTTGAGTGCTATATATTTTGAGTGAGTATGGATCATTTGGAAGACCAAGTGATAACATTTACAATAAAGAAGATAGAGAAAGAAATGAAATAAATTCATTAGCATTTGTTGCTGCTGATCTGATGGTATCCAGCCGCAATATTGAGAAAGATATTAGCACAAGTAAATTTAAAGTTTTTTTAAGTTTTTTTAAGAAAGGAAACTTTCATCCTGGAGATGAGGAACGGCGTTTAGAATTTTGTCATTGGTATTTGCAACAGATTATTCGAAATCCCATTTTTTTCCAAAATATAATATGGACTGACGAGGCTTTTCTATCTAGCGAAGGAATTTTTAAGCGACAAAACAATCGATATTGGTCAAACATAAATCCTAATGAGAAGATCGTCAGAGTACAACAAGAACTGTTTGAGTTCGATGTATGGGACGGTTTGGGACCTTAACTACAGGATTTTTAACAAAAAATGAAATACTGAAGGATACATCCAAATTTTAAAACAATGTGTAATAATCGAGTTAAATAACATGCTATTAGCTACAAGGAATAATGTTTTGTTACAACAAGACGGTGCTCTAGCACATACTAGCCATATAGTAAGGCACTTAGGTTAGGTGCACACTTAGGCCTGAAAGGCCCATTGTGATACCGCGATTTCCACCCTTTCACGGGAACCTCTTATGACTTGATGGTAAGGCACTTAGTAACTGCCAATTTTGGCGAAAATTGGCTTGGTACATATGGACCAAACAGATAGCCTCCACGTTCCCCGAAATTTAAGCCACTCGACTTTTATTTTTTGGGATTTATCAAAAATGAAATATATAAAACTCGAAGTAATACTGTAGAAAAACTTAAAGCAAATTTTATTAATTGCATTGGAAGAGAAGAAGAAATATTCACATGTATGACGCCACTCGTTCAGTTACAAGCCGAGTCCAAAAATGCATCGAGCAGAATGGAAGAAAATTTCAGCACTTTTTGTGATTAAACACCTATGCTAATTGTTATACAGAGAGTTTTTGTTTTAAGTATACAGGTATCAATTACAGCGTATATACAAGGTGGGGAAGGGAAACATGCTGATTTGAATTGGGCGCCAATGGCGTGGTCAGAAAGGGGTAGGGAGGGTCTCATTCGATAGAGGGGGTCTTGAGGTTTTGTTACCGCCCAAGCCAGTTGCCGCCATGCGTTGGACTAAGGAGGAGCGTGCGTTCGCCGTCGAGGCCTACTTTTCCAACGGCCGTTCGGTGGTTGCCACCCAACGTGCCTTCTGAACTCGGTTCATCCTACGGGTCATGAGAAGCCACTTCATTGTGAACGTGTTACTGTGTGGTGTGCATTGTCGAGAGTTGGAATAATTGGGCCTTACTTTTTCGAGGAAGAAGAACACACTGTTACTGTGTGCAGTTCGCTACAGAGAAATGATTGGGCATTTTCCTCACAAAACTTGAAGAAATGAAACTTGGAGGCGTGTGGTTCCAGCAAGACGGAGCCACAGCACACACAGCTAGAACTTCAATGGAACTTTTGAGGGATTTGGCTCCCTGTGACTTCTTTTTATGGGGATAATTCAAATCCATTGTTTACAATGATGAACCACGGACCCTGCAACACCTGAAGGACAACATTCGCCAAGCCATCGCCAACATTCCCGTCGATATGCTCGAACGAATGGAGCTTAACTTAAAAAAGCGGCTGGATCAGTGCATCGCTGATGAGGGCCGCCATTTGTCCGATGTCATTTTTAACACCAGTTGAAACAAAAATTCAGGATGTGTACAATACGATAAAAAAAGAATTAAATCTATATGTGAAATAGTTTTTCTTTTATTGACCTTTCAAATCAGCAAGTTTCCCTTTCGCACCCTGTACTTAAATCTTCTGAAATGCGTAGTTTGTTAAAAGAGTTCCATTTAAAGCTTTAAATGGGTGTTTTCCACTCCCAGGCTAGGCATGAAGTAAAATTTCGAGTTTAGAAAAGTCCTGTGAACATTTGTCGCGCAGCGACCCGAGATACATTTTCTGGGCATTTCTAAACTCGAAATTTCACTTCATGCTGAGACTGGGAGTGGATATCACTCATTTAAATTGAACTCTTTTCAGAAGCAACGAATATCGAAACATTTACAGCGCATGCATATGCATACTTAAAAGAAAAAAATCCTTGTATAAGTATATGAGAAAATTGTTGAGTTACTATACATTTTTGTTTGTTTTTTATAGGTAATGTTATTTTAGGTTATTAATGTTTCAAGATTCTTGTTAACTGGGTTTTTAATATACCTATTATAAAAGAAAATAATGATCATTCAATTCATGACCATCTAGAAAATCTTGTTTTTTTTGTATTTTAGCTATTTAGGACAAAGCAAAATATTAAGTGTTACATATTGTTGCAATCACAAGAAAAAAATGCAATTTTTTGAGATACTTAGATACAGGGTGTCCTATTTATGAAAATGTTAGTTTTGATAATACCTCAAAAATTAAAATATCTATACTTTTCTGTATCTTCTAAACCAATCTAGTTAGCGTAGATCTGATTGCGCCATTAAACTAGATACTAAAAAAGAGAACGGGACACATATCTTAGTTTTTTGTATTTTACCGTTTAGCCTATACCCTATAATATCAACGAAAAATACCACCCTGTACAGGGTGGTCACATTTGGGTGTTACTATAGGAAATCTCGGTTAGTAGAAGAAATAGAAAAAATCTGCTTTAGTTTTTTTTGTTTTCAAGTTAAAGCAAAAAACTCATTATTTTTTATTTTCGACTTTTTTAGTAGAGGGTTACAGCCGATTCTAGAACCTCCTCCTCATTTGAGAGGAAACTCCTCAAAATGATTAAAAGAGTTAAAACCTCCTGGTAGGGAGGAGGTGTCTTTTTAGAATCTCCAAAGAACCTTCTTTCCTCCTCCTCATAAAATGAAGAGGAGGAGGAGGAGGTTACTTTACGGTTTTATTGATTCTAAAGAGGCAATATACTCTTAATAATTTTAAGATAGTTTTCACCAAATAGAAGAGGTAGAGTTCATAGAATCGGCTAAAAATATCACCCTTGAGTGCTTACAGTCCACGGTCTAACGTATTGTCTAGCATCCATTAAAGACAAATAATGTGTCTAATCAAAATCCAAAGGGGCCCTTACCCCCTTAAGATTTTCACCCGATACATTACAGCTTTTATGCGCTGTATCGCTATAGGCGGACCATGCACAAGACAAGATGTGTTCATCTCGATGGTTCAAGGGCGACTGATGAATAATACATAAGATGTCATATATGAATCTATTAATAAATATTGTCAATGCGGTTAAAGTGTTGTTAGCAACATCGATGATTAAAGGTATTGAATGCCTTCAATTGGATTCTAATGAGTGGACAAACGACCTCCTTTAGGCGGGAAAAACATAAAGTAGTTAGTCCTTTTCAGAGGAGAAGTATGTGAGGTCGTTGTGATGTAAAAATATATACAGAACCTCCCCCCAACATAATATTATGGGACTATATAAGATCTGCCGGATGGGTGTAACTTATTACAGTACACGTGTTGTTGTCAAGAATACATCTGCCAGAACTGTGTCACTAATTAGTGTTGTTGTCAATAATAAATTGAATAATAAGTAAGTATTTGTAATTATTTTGAAAATAAATTAATTTATTGATTGAAGTGAAATTTTAGTGAAACGACAAAACCCGAGTAATAAACAAATTATTAGAGCACATATTCAAAATAATGGGCCAATTGATAATGCGAATTCAGCAAATGACTCGGGATTTTTTGAAGAGGGTGAAGAACCTTTTTCGAACATAAATCTACCGAATCATGGTGAGACTACTACTGTTGATGTTCCATGGAATATCAACGATACCAACGATGATGCCAACCACAACAATCAACTTGTAAAACAAAAGAAGAACGCTATGAAAAATTTACTGTCGTCGAATACGTATTTTTTAAATAAAAGTAATTCTAAATGGGTGTCGGTAGGTTTGGACATAGATCTTAATCTTGAACCAGTTATTAGAATATTGGGTAAGGGTGGGCAAGGAATTTCTTTGAATGAACAGATGTGGACAGTATTTTTAGAACAAAAAGTGAATATCAACCAAACATTTTTTTATGTAGATACGGATCAAACAATCAGCTTTAATGGAGTAAACATTTCATTTAGTTTAATGAATAATTGTCGTAAAGTTGCAAGAATTGATATCGGTGGAAATCACGTATTTTTATCGTATGAAGGTCTTCGTGAATTGTGGAAACTGGTTGATGTTGTTTCGTCTCGTTTGGAATATTTAAAAAATCTTAAGTTTAGTGAATATTACTATTCTTGCTTGGGTTTATTAAATGAACTGGATGGGGATATGAAAACTCGTTTTTCGAAAATAATGCAAGGCGAATGTAATGAATATGCTTGTATGATTGATGAATTGTTACTTTATGGTAATGATAAGTTATTGTTTGATTTTGATATGCAACATATAATGTTAGATTCTTATAATAATGGGAAGTAAAAAGAAAGTAGTAATGTGTGAAAGTAAAAATATTATTCATAATATGTATGTATGGAAATTTGCGTATAGAGAAGCTAGGAAAGGTGCATGGCATATATATTATTATGATTCTTTAAGATTCAAAGAAAAAATGAAAAGAATCGAATTAGCAATAAGTTTTTGTTTACAAAGTAGTTTTAGGGAGAATGTATATAACTCAAGGTTTAAGTAGAACATAGTTAGTATATGTGTTAGTATTAGGTGAAGTGGTAAATGTTTGTTAAAATTAAATTATAAAAATCAATAAACAGTTTTTAAGTTGCCACAGTTTATTTGTATACCTTATAATAAAATGTATGTCTATTATCCCGTCAGTCGTAAAAGAACTATCAAATGGATCGGTCGGGGGCTACTAAATAAATTAATAAACAAGCTGCCTTTTGAAATTCATTTACCTGGATATAATTATTGTGGGCCTGGAACAAAATTAGAAACGAGATTAGCGCGAGGCGATAAAGGAATAAACGAACTCGACGAAGCTTGTAAAGAGCACGATATAGTGTACGATAATACAAATAATTTAAAAGAAAGGCATATAGCCGATCAGAGGTTACTCAAAACTGCAAAAAAAATAATTCAGAAGGTTGGTCCAAGTGCCGGAGAAAAGATTGCATCGACAGGAGTTGCAGCTGCAATGAAAGGGAAAACTTCATTTGGAATGGGTCTAAAAAAGAGAAAAAGCAAGGGTAGAAACCGCAAAAGGATGAGTCGGGGTGGTACTTTAACGTTTAACAAGGCAGTTCGACTGGCCAGAAACGCTATCAGTAGAAGAAAACATAAAAGTGTATTTGATGCTACAAAAGCTGCATATAATGTTTTGAAAAAATATAAGAGAAAAATTAAATTTCCAAAACGTAGAGTCATTCCTATACCGAAACAAGGAGGATTTCTTCCGTTGATTCCATTATTTGCAGCTTTAGGTGCATTGGGTTCCCTTGGAGGAGGGGCAGCCGCTATAGCGAAAGCAGTAAACAGTGCAAAATCAGCTAAAGAACAACAAAAAGAAGCTGAGCGACACAATAGAGCTATGGAAGCCAAATCAGTGGGTTCTGGTTATTACATAAAACCATATAAAAGAGGATGTGGTTTATATTTTCCCGAATATTCAAAAAACTGAAAATAATGTTCCTTCATAAAAGACCTCTAAATAATTTGGAAATTTTAAAAATAGCAAAATTATTGAAAATACCATCGTTTAGAGGTGTCTATATGAGAAATGCATTACCGAAAAAAATTAAAAAAAATGAAAGTGCAGTTATCAATTTAGACAATAAAGAAAGTGAAGGAACGCATTGGGTAGCTTATAAAAAAAGTGGCAGTAGAGTAAAATACTTTGACAGTTTCGGTGATTTAAAACCTTCCATTGAAATTGAAAAATATTTAAGATCAGATGATAAGAATAATGTTATAAGTTATAACTATGAACGCTACCAGACAATCGATGATTTAAACTGTGGACAATTGTGTTTAATGTTTTTAATAAATAATTAAGAAAACAATTTAAACATCAGTCGAAGACTAAACGCAATGGTGAAAACTTCTCATTCGCTTACGTTTACGTTGACCGGAATCAGTTCCGAGTTAAGTTGCAATTTTAATCCACCGATTTATTTGAGCAAAGATGAAGATGAAGAATATGAGTTGGCTTTACTCAATTTTGAGTCATTCAATTCAATTCCAAACGTTGACATATCAAATAATTTATTTCACTACAAAATAGGAAACAACAAAAAAATAGTAGAATTGCCCGTTGGAATTTACGGTTTAGATGATATTGCTGATTTTATAGAGACTAAAATAGAAGGGGACATTGACAATACGGCATTGGTCCGTATACGCGGTAATAATAATACTCAGAAGGTGCACATAAAAACCGATGTAGAAATCGATTTTACAGCTGAAAAAAGTATAGGAACCTTATTGGGATTTGATAAGAAAGTACTAATGGGCGGAAAGAGTTATGAAGCAGAAAATATTGTTAATATCCACACAGTCAATGCAATTCAAATTTATTGCAATTTAGTGAGCGGTTCTTATAATAACGGTGAACCGGTACACGTGCTTTATCATTTTTTTCCTAAAGTGCCGGCCGGATATAAGATGGTAGAATCGCCACATTTACCTATATATTTATCTGTTACTGGAGATATTATCAGTACAATTGTGGTAAGAGTGTTGGATCAATCAGGGAAATTGATCAATTTTAGAGGTGAAGAAGTAACGACACGATTACACTTGCGTAAGGTTGAATGAGATGAAGTTATATAACTCAAAAACGTCGAATCGAAAGAGGAACCATATTGTTAAGAAGAAGAAGAAGAAGAACACAGCAAACCGGTCAGCCTATAAATTGGGTAGCGATATGAAAAATGTGTGCAGTAGCCTAAAAAAAGTGAAGAAGTTAACAACAGAAAATCGTATATTCTTAGAAGATTTGGGCTATAAACTACTAAAATAATGGACATTTTAAATGTTACCGACAAAGTTAAATCTAACAATGCAATAGTAAGTTACGAGTATCATTCATACCAACCTTATGGATCGGCAAGTTTTGATAATAATGATGAAATTAGGATAACGGTTCCTGAAACTGACAATTATACATTACCAGGAGAGAGTTATTTATATGTAGAGGGTACTCTACGGAAAGTTGGTGAGGATGGGAATGTTAAAAACGAGGCTAGTAAGAATTCAAAATTAGTCAACAACCCAGCAGGCTTTATGATTAGCGATCTTCGGTATTTAATGAATGGTGTTCAAGTGGATTCCGTTAGAAACGTGGGAGTGACATCATGTATGAAAGGATATTTTTCGTATAATAAAAATGAAATGATTAAATTACAAAATGCAGGGTGGGACATTGAGAAAAAAGGTTTCTGCGATATAGTCGATGACAATGGACATTTTGCAATTAGTGTACCGCTTAAAAGTATTTTAGGATTTGCGGAAGATTTTAAGAAAGTTGTATTAAACTGTAGACAAGAGTTGGTACTCATTCGGAATAACGATGATAACGATGTAATTGTTCAAAGTGAAGCTGAAAAAGAAAAAGTAAAATTGACAATAGATAAAATTATTTGGAGAATACCTCAAATTGCAGTCGGTCTACGAGAACAGTTAGCCTTGACAAAATTAACTGACAAAAATCAAAATATCAATTTATGGTTTAGAAGTTGGGAGATTCATGAGTATCCGTCATTGCCGCAAACAACAAGACATACATGGGCCGTAAAGACGGCGCCGCAACTCGAAACGCCCAGATATATTATTTTCGGTTTTCAAACCAATCGAAAAGGCCAGATGAAGTCTTCAATGGCTCTATTTGATAATATAAAGTTGACAAACCTAAGTGTATTTTTGAACGGTACAAGATTTCCGTATGATAATTTAAATATTGATTTTGATAACAATAAATATGCTATTGTGTACGATATGTATAGCAGATTCCAACAATCATACTACTATGTGCCAGAAAGTGAACCAATGTTTTCACCAGCAGAATTTAAAGAGAAAATTCCATTAGTAGGAATCGATTGTACGTATCAGGCAGACACTATTCACAAAAGTGGCGTTGAAATTAAAATTGAATTTACTTCAAAAGAACCAGTTCCGGCTAATACAACAGCATACTGTTTAATTTTGCACGATAAGGCGTTTTATTATGCACCACTAACAAAAGTGGTAAAAGAATTGTTGTAAAAGAGGTGTTACCCGTCCTGCTGCAATTCCCTGTTGCTATAAAACAAGGAGGGGCGATTGTCATTATAAAAGTAGTGTAATTTGCTTTACACATCAGTCAAGTACAAGAAGTGAATGAATTAAGAAGTACACAAACAAATTATGGATACATTGGACTATATCATAATCGACATTCAAGGTTTTTACGATAGTAATGATAAATTACTACCGAAAGAAGTGGCTATTTGTGATAGCGAACGTCGAATTAGCCATTATTTGTTTGAGGCTCCCCATTCTGTAAATTGTTTACCTGCTAAGCAACGTCGAACAGCACATTGGTTAACTTCGAATTTCCACCATTTGGAATGGACTAGTGGAAATGTACCACTCAACAAAATTGATAAAATTATTCGAGTGTTTAGTAAAAAAGCTAAAAACATTTATGTGAGAGGTGAGCAAAAATCACAATATCTACAGAAAATATTGGATCGGCCAATTGAGGACATTAAAAGATTGGATATAAAGTTGTCAGCGTCTCACCCAAAGTGTACGTATCACAAAGATACAGATTATACAATGTGTGCATTAACAAATGTGTATTATATCTACGATAAAATGTCAAATCCTATCAATTATTACATGCAAGATGAAGAAGAAGAAGAAACAATTTTATAAAAGAGGTTGCGACGAAACAACCTTCAGCAAATGGAGTAGAACAGAAAAAAGAACAAATGTACAGCAAACTTGAATGCATATAATTGAGTCGGAAAGTGAAATAATATCAGACGGCATTGGTTCACAACTGTGTTAACATGGAAACAGTTCGACAGTATACTTGTAACTTAAAGTATTATGTTATTAATTATTTAAGAAGGATTAACAATGCATTATCAAAATATATCGGTAGAGACGGGACACCATTTCTAGAAGATCAACGTGCTACTAATTCTACATTAATTTATTTGCTAAAACGAATGACACCATTGGAACTCGCTACTTTATGGCCCATATTACCGGACCACATACGCACAATGAAATGTTTACAAGGAAGATTGCCATGCAATGAACATTTCAACACGGCTAATTGGATGACACATGTCGATGGACCACCACCAATGAAGAAGGATTGTTTCTTTTGCAAGAGTATCGTAAATTGTGATTGCTGTTATTGTTATTGTTCAATGTATATTGTTTAATAAATATTCAATGTATCCATGATTAGGAAATAAAAAATGTTTTTTATAATATAACTTGTTTTAATTGCGGCAACTAAAAAAATAAACAAAAAAGAAAGAGAAAAAAAAGAAAGAGAAAAAAAAAGAAAGAGAAAAAAAAGAAAGAGAAAAAAAAGAAAGAGAAAAAAAAAGAGAATGATGGTTAGAAGGAATCTCCTCCTAGTCTCCTCCTACTCTCCTCCTACTTTCCTCCCACAAAGAGAGAGGGAAGAGTGGGGGTAGGAGTGGGGAAAACGTCTAAAAATACGTTCGTCCCCCCCCCCCCCCCCCCCCTTCGGCAGCGGGGAGGCGTCAAAATAAAATTACCCCCTCCAGTTACGCCCATTGCCACGCCCCCTCCTTGGCTCCTCCCACGCCACGCCCCCTTGGCCACTCCCCGCCCCGCCCCCTCCTTGGCTCCTCCCCCACGGCCCAGTTGGCTACTCCGCCCACCCCCCGAAAAAAATTTAACCTCGATTCCCCCTCACTTGTTTTACTTTCGCTACCGTTTACTGACCTCAAAATTGGGTATAAAAGAAGTCAGAACAAACCAAGAAATCACATCCAGTGCAAGTTTTGGAACGAACAACATCTCCACTCTAAAATGGAAGGTAAGTGGTCTTTATTTATATTTTGGTGATTGAATATTTTTAACATATTTTGGATATTCTTATTTTGTGTGTTTGTTTTTGCTTTTAGGTAACAAGATCATTTGCATCGACGATTTTCTGAACTCCAGCATGGATGGGAATATGTTAGGTATTTTGTTTTTTTTAATTCTATTTAATCAAATGTATCTTATTTATTGTCTATTGTTTTAAGGTGAAGTTGAGAAAACGAGCACCACCAATTCAGATGCACATCCTAACATAATTGGACCTGATGTAAAAAGTATTTAAAACACGTCTTATTTAAATGTTTCTAGATTATCTATTGTTATTGTTTTCAGTTTCATTTGATGAATCATGGGATGATTTTGATTTGTTTACAAATGACAAAAAGAAATCAGTGGCAGATGATTCATCAAATAAATTGCTTTCGAAGGAGAAAGGCGAACCGGCAACTGATCGATCGTTGAAAGCGAAAAAGGAACGAAAGACTAAAGGTTATTTCCGGGTTGATTAGATATTTTATTATGTATTATTTTCTATTCCTAATTATAATTTTAATGCATAATTATTGTGTACAGGGCGAACGAATCCTATGTGTTCAATGCCGTTACTTGTTGGATCGCCTTCTAACCACCAACCTTCGACATTATCCAAGCAGGGCCAAAAAAACAAATACAGCAGCAGCACACATCAACCACAACGCCCTCAGAGCATACACCTAGTCGAACCGCAAACAAAAAATCCTTCATTCCAAATCCAACAAAATATGCAAATCCAACCACCACAACAATCCTCATTCCAAATTATTGCACAACCTCAACCCTCAAACCAGTTTGTCATCGTGCAAAACGATTCCACGTATTACGCGATGCCGACTGGACAAAATTATGTCGCGGTACCGACTGGGCAAAATTATACATTTCCTCAGTCATTGGTAAACTTGGTGGTTTCCCAGCCAGGTTTTGATGCATCACTTGCAACCAATGACGTGAGAGGTAAGTCCTGTATTTTTTGTAATATTTAATGATATTTATTAATTGCAATGTTTTTTGTTTAATTGCAGGGACAAAATCGAGCACACCTGGGCCACAGCAATCAGCTCAGATGACTCAGTCTCCGTTGCGATTGTGGCCTGCAGGTGGGTGCCAAAGATCTTCCAGCCAAGTCGAGTCGGAAAATAATACTGATGGTCGATTTGCAGTTTCGGATATGGGAGACAGTGAGCTGGGTGGCTTGTTTAAATCAGTGCGGTTATCACAAGAAATTACACTTTCTCAAGATAACGGTGCTGTTCGATCTTCTGTCCGTGAATTGCAAATAACCAATACAGTTTTACCTGGAAGATCTTCATCAGCAGATGTAGTAAGAGCAACTAACCCCAATCTTAACGCTCCTCCACCGACAATTATACCACCCAACCAGATTCCTCCCTTAACCACTACTACTAACAATTTCGAAGAGTTTATGCGAGCCATCATTTGTGATAAAGGAACAATTCGTTCTATGCAAGCTCGCAAAGACTCTTTCATGACATCCATTGATGATCGATTGGAAAGAATTGATAGTATAATCGATAATTTGAATAGTTTTTCAAAGCCTGATGTGGTTGAGTTCGTTGTGCAATCTACTAATTCTAACACTCCTGACGTTAGTAATTACTTAGCTGCAAAACGAAATCAGCTACGAGAGGAGCATTATTCATTGACAAGTTTAAAAAAACGTTTAAAAGAAATTTAATTGTGAAAGCACATTACATTTTTGTAACTATTTTTTAAATTTGTCAATTTGTTTCAAGTCTAATTCTTTTCAAACAATTGTAATGAGGTGTTTGATTGCTACATCTGCTTTTGTGGTCATTGTCTGTTGCTAGTCGTGTGTGGTTGATGTGTGTCGCTCCTAGTCATTTGGATGTGTGTTACCATCTGTCAGGGAATTATTTTATAGTTCTTATTTAGTATTAGTTTTTTTATAGTTTTTATTTAGTATTAGTTTTTATATTTAATTATTAATATTATTTGTAATATATAACTGTTGACAATTCAATTTCTTTTCATTCACCCTTCAAAAATTAAGTTGTACGCAGGGTTGGGTTTTTTATAGCATTATTATGTCGGAAAATGTTGAAAATCACTGCTTGTCATTACCAATAATAAATTTTGATCTTAACGAGTTTCGATATAAACGACATAGTGATCTATTTGGAGGAAATTGCAAAAGAGGTCTTATTATAGGCCCTTCTGGCTGCGGTAAAACAAATGCAATGCTATCATTATTACTTGCAACCAACGGTTTACGTTTTAAAAACATATACTTGTGTTCAAAATCATTATTTCAAAATAAATACGCGTATCTACGATCAATAGTAAAAGACGTGCCAGAATGTGGTTATTTTGAGTTTTCGGATGTTGAATCACTTGGACCGCCTGAAAATATTAAAGAATATTCCATTGTTATATTTGATGATATTCCACCGACCGGTCATAATGTAATTAAGGAATTTTTTTCATACGGTCGGCACAAAAATGTTGATTGTTTTAAAATATGCCAAAGTTACAGTGCCATTCAAAAGCAATTGGTTCGAGACAATTGTAATTTATTGGTAATATTTAAGCAAGATGCAACAAATTTAAAGCATATTTTCAATGATCACGTAATAGGTGACATGACATTGAATACATTTCTAGAAACTTGCACAGAATGTTGTAAGCAACCTTATTCTCCATTCGTAATTGATTTAGATTGTCCTGTAACGAATGGTCGTTATCGAAAAGGTTTCGATAAATTTCTGACTATTTAAAAAGCGCTGTAACGATGCAGATGTTATCAGTGTTTACAGACACTTTGCGTTCTTAACATGGATAAAGACATTGCAAAGCAACTCGTGGAAGCACGTAGTGCTTTGCGTGATAAAATTCGATCGTTAAAAACAGATATTGCAGACTCAAAAGAACATCTTGCCGCAACGTTATTACCCTTGAGTGAACCACTGAAACAAATCGCTAGTAAATTCAATGAAGAATTTGTTCCTATTGATTCTAGTTATGTTAAAGAAAAAGAAACGGGATTTGGTTCAAGTAGAAAATCGCAAATACGCAGAAAAATATTTACTACACCGCAATCCAATGTAACCTCATCTGAGGAAACTATTAGAAAACGTCCGTTGAAAATTAAAGTACACAAACGAATATTTACACCCATTAAAACGTCATCATCAACACCCAGAAGACCGAGACATCAATTGCATTTGAAAAAAGATATTATTACATCAACACCGATTGAGGATACTGCAACAGGATACACTGAAGAAGTTTATCAAACTTCACCGCCAAGAACAGGAAACGTCACACATGATGACGATGATGATGATGATGATGATGATGATGAAGAGATCGTAGATTCTGATGATGACGCTACAGTCCTACGGACTGCTACCACACGTTTAGATGAAGCTCATGATAGACTGGTAGACGAACTTAATACTTCGTCAGTCCTACAACAAACCCTGAAACAATTTCATCATATACCTCGCGCATATTTGATTGACTTTAAATTAGATCGTGGAGATAAATTCGATACTCGTTATGGAGTTCGTCAAACATTTGATGGTGTTTTATATATCGGAAACGCGGCACTTAAGTTTGATGGAGCAAATGTTGTTATTAACGATGTGCCATATAAGGGCACTACCGGTCTATACGAATTACTTTTCAAAAAGGACCCTTACACTTTTAAACCTGACGATGTTCGAAATTATAAACGTATTTTAGAGCAAACATCTGCGACGCGATTTAATTATGATCCAAGCGGAAAACGTATTGGTAGTAAAGCTTTGAAATATGTAAACATTATTAAGCCAATTTTAAATGGTCAACCTCCAAAAGTGTGGTGGACTAAAAAATGGAAAGTTGGACGCGGTTTGCAAAAAAAAATTATTCCCAATTCTTCCTTAAAATTGCAATATTGGGATAATCCGAATGAACTTGTAGATAGATTACGCTTATTATTAGCTTCACAAAGTGCTGGCAATAATGCGCATACAAATGAAATAATTTCAATAATTGAAGAATTGAAGGAAGCAAACATTATAAAGTAATATAAGTGTGGCTCCTGAAATAAACATATGTTATTATCTCATTAGACACCAGACGAGCAACCGGTGTATAAAATGAGTTTAGACAAATTTGGAAATTCTATTTTTGGTGCAATGACTGTTGACAAATTTGGAAAACATGTACATGGGCATAGTGTCTCGAGCTATATTAAAAAATCTAACAATTTAGACAAGATAATTCAGAGGTATTTTAAATTCGATGAAACAGATAAAGATAGAAGATATAGGTTAATTTTGACACTTGCCGGCAACGGAAACGTATCTTCCGATGGATTCTATACAATTGATAATAAGGGGGGTGATATATTATATAAAAACACATTATACGCTGGAAAAGTTCTTAAAACAAATTACCTGGGAAATGTAATTCTATTTATTAATGAAAAGTATGTATTGTCTGAATTAACAAACCTTAAATTGAATGATACAATACAAATTAAGCGCAGATTTGCAGCGACTCCAGAAGGTGTCGATAAGAAGTTTTGCATTGAGATATTAATCGAACAAAATACTAATGAAACCCAACATTAAACGCGATGTAATTGATGAAATTCACGCCCCAGTTCGGAAACATTTTCGTAGACGTCGAGTAATATTGAAGAGTTTAAATGATTTATACCAAGCGGATTTAGTTGAAATGATACCTTATGCCAAGGAAAATAAAGGATACAAATATATATTGATGGTTATAAATGCTTTTTCTAAATTTGGGTGGGCTTTACCGTTAAAAACAAAAACTGGAAAAGAAGTTGCCTTACAAATGGAAAAATTGTTGAAAAAGAGGCAGATACCTGCAAATATTCAAACAGACAATGGTACTGAGTTTTATAACAACAATTTTAAAAAACTATGTGAAAAATATGGAATTAATCATTACAGCACATTTTCATCTTTAAAAAGTTCAATTGTTGAACGGTACAATAGAACTATTAAAGAACTGATGTGGAAGGAATTTAGCATGCAAGGCAATTATAATTGGATTAGTATTCTACAAAATATAATTAATAAATATAATAATACAAAACATAGAACAATTGGTATGAAACCAAAACAAGTAAATAAAAATAAGGAAAAATTATTGTTAAATTCTGTGTACAGTAATTTAAAAGTTTTTGATGGATTTAGGAAGAAATTTAAAGTTAGTGACCACGTAAGGATTAGCAAACATCGTCAAGCATTTGATAAAAATTACACCCCAAATTGGTCCAACGAAATCTTCACAGTATCCAAAGTTCAAAACACGAACCCCAGAACATATCTACTACGAGATATAAAAAACCAGGACATAATTGGAGGATTCTATGAGGAAGAATTAAAAAAAGTTCAACATCAGGATGTATATCTCGTCGAAAAAGTTATTAAAAGAATGAAGAATAAAGTTTTAGTAAAATGGTTGGGTTTGGATGATTCACATAATTCATGGATATCAAATAAAAATGTTTTATAAATATTTAGTCTTTTATTAAATTATAATGTGTTATGGATCCGCAACCACACGAGCGCGTTATCCTCCGGGCAAATAATGGCCGTATACTCTGCCCTCTGGATGAGGATATTTGCCCGGGGTAGAGGAATTGGCGGTATCGAGTCATCCAGCTCGATTATGGTGACCTGTAAATTATTATAATCTCAATTTTCTCTTATTTACATGCACGTATTAACTTGTTTACTCGCTTGTTGTTGAATCGCCTGCAATATTCCTCTCTAATTTCGTTGTAGATTTGTATGCGGTCTGTAATAAAAAAATATAAAACATAAAATATATGTAATACAAATGTAAATGTTTCTTTATAAATACAAAACATATTTTTTTAAATGTTGTTTTATTTAAAATAAATTACTCACCCATGATTCACTTTAACACTTTAAAACCGCTGTTCAGTTTGTTCCTCTCAACTTAGTGTGTTGGTGCTTAAATAGCTTGTAAACCGAGGAGGATGTATAAGGAGGAGGGGTTTAAAGTAAAACACCTCTTAAAAGATTTTGAGTTAACTTCTACTCATAAAGGTGTGGTAAAATTAAAAGGTGGGACTAAAATTACCTTTACTCATAAAGGTGTGGTTAAATTAAAAGGCGGGGCAAAAATTGCAACACTTTTTGAAAATTTATAAGGCGGAGCTAAATTGCAATACTTTTGACCGTTACAATAAGGTTACAATATTAATATAAAATAACCGGCTATTTTTCCATAGATCAAATCAATTTTTGCATTGTCAAATATAAGAACACAAATTAAAGTTTATCTACAATGAGTTTTGTTAATACTTTACAAGCAATCGCTCTAAAACAAGTGTGTTTAAATGTAATAGAAGATCGGTTAGATGTAAAAAAAATGGTACGCCTAGCAGAAATACCAAAATGTTTGGGTAAGACAATTTTTGACAACTGGTGTTTTTATGTTTGGACATTTGGACATTTACGACAAGCAAATATGTATTCGGTTCTTTGTAAATGCCGACCATTTACATGTCACAATCCATTACCTAAATATATAGTGGATTTTTTATTAAATCCTAATGGTAATATTTCCAAAATTATGAACATTCCACAAAATCCATTTTTAGTGTTAGTTAAAAAAAGATTTTGGATTGATACACAGGGAAAGAGATATTGCCGTTGGTGTAGAAAAAAAATTTACAATTTAGAACCTAATACAAAATTATTCAGGATAAAATACGAAAAGAATATTTTATTTCGAAAAGACAAATTGCATACATGGATATTAGAACGAAAACGTTATTGTGAATTTTGTTTCTTCACACCGTTATTCGAGCTAACAAAACATACTGTAAAACGTAAACGAACAGATAGTTCATCTTCATCATCTTCTACTTCATCAGTGTGGGACACATCGACTGACATGGATGAAGAAGAGGATTAAAATGATTGTAAAATGTTTTTTTCTCTGTGTGAGTGTGTGCATGTGTGAGTGAATGTGTTGTTCTTCGTCATATTAAATTTACCCCTCCTCATAGTTAAACCTCCTCCTTTTCTTTTCTTGATTAAGTTCACTATATAAAGGTAACGTATTGGCCCAAGCATCATATCGTGTGTTGACGTGTAAAGCAACTTACTCTTTTATTACATTTAAAGCATGTTTTTGTGCGAATATTGTGGTAAAAATTTTACAAGAAGAGACAACTTAAAACGACACGAAAAAAACTCGTGTGTTTCCAAGCAAAACTCATATGTAAGCAATAGAGGAGAAAAGCCAACAATCAAACTTATTCTACCCCGATCCGCACAACAGGGAGATATCAAAATGGTAAATCCACTTCCATCAACATCTTTGGAAAATCCATCCACATCGAAACAAGTTTGTGAAATTCCAAATAAACGACAAAAACTTGCATCAACATCAAAACACAGAATATGTGATGTATGTAACATAACAGTAGATAGCGCATGTTTTGCCGCCCATTTGAGAACTAATTTACACAAAAGTAATGCATTTATTATTGTTGATGATGGAGTAGAGGAAATATCTACAGCTTATGGGGGCAAAATAACAAGTTACCGAATCACCGAACCTGGACACTATGTTGATTTAGACAAGTTTTCCATTTCAGTGAGGGAGAAAATTATTACTCTCATTGAAAGTAAATTGGCGGTTATTGGAAATTTTAAATTAAACATGGAATCCTTTGCATTGTACTTTTTGACAGCAAAAGAAAATGTTGAAATAAAATCATTTAACACGTCGAACAAAATTATCACCACTGCAACGAATCTATATGAGACATACGCACACTTCCTCGACGAAATTAAAACCAAGATGTCAGAATTTCAGGAGAAAGATTCAGGTAAAGTTAGAAACTTGGTGATTTTTAATGTTATAATTATTATTTTTTTTCTTTTTTTTAAGGTTGGACATTATTTCAAATTACAAGCATTGAACTTAATTTCAATGTATATAATCCAATGAGAGCATCTAGTTACATCGAGTTACCTGCTTCAATAAAGGCAAAACGTGCAGTAATCAATGTTTACAATACCGACAATGCATGCTTTGCTTGGGCTATAACTTCAGCACTTCGGGTTCCAACAGGACTGGCACAGAGACCATCTTCATATCCACATTACTCAACAGTATGTGACTTTTCAAATTTACAATTTCCAGTTACAATAAAAGATATCAATATATTTGAAGGTAAAAATAATATTTCAATAAACGTTTATAGCGCTAATGAATATTTTAACGAAAATAAAATGGACTATGAATTCGTTCCATTACGAATATCAAAGAATAAGAAAATAGTTCATATAAACTTGTTGTATATTTCAATAGACAATCAGAATCATTATTGCTGGATTAAAAATTTGTCGCGTTTAATTGGAACTCAAATATCATTACATGGTCATGAAAAATTTATATGCGAAGGTTGTTTAATTTACTTTTCTAAAAAAGATGAATTAAAAAGACATCAAGAAGAAGATTGTGGAAATGTAAAAGCTGTTCTTCCGAACTGTAGTAAAAAAATTAATAAATTGGGTGAAGAAGTTCTGGGAAATATATTAGAGTTTGAAAATTATCAAAAACAAATGAAAATTCCTTTTGTAGTTTATGCTGATTTTGAGGCATTGTTAGTAAATGTTAACAATAATACTACTTATACAGATTCGAGTAAACCGTACACAGTTAAATGTTTTCGTCATGAACCTTATGCTTTTGCATACCACATAAAATGTTCATATGATGATAGTCTTTCAAAGTTTAATATATATAATGGAGAAAATGCTGCACAAGAATTTGTAAACAAATTAGAAGACGATATTAAAATTATTTATAAAAATTATTTAGGAGTACGTAAAGAAATGTTACCATTAACACCGGAAGAAAAACTAATATATGAAAGAAATGTATGTCATATTTGCGAAAGGACATTGTCAGTAAATGATAAAGTATACTCAATGACATTAGAAGCGTAACACCAAGAAGGAATGATTTATTTGAATTCATATTTTAGCAACAGAGTGACTATATTTAAAGCATACATTGATAACAATTTCAACCTTGTGCCTTTTATATTTATTGTGAAAAAAAAATATATTTCACTTTTTATTTTTTGATAAAACTATTTATATGAGCTGTTTAGTACAGATGTTTTTAGTTTTCGTGTTTCCGTTGAGTGTGTTAAGCTTAAATAATCTGCCTCGAGTCCGAAGACGTCCACAATATCACCATTTGAGCGATTTTGACCGGGGTCGAGTTGTTGCTTATCGAGATGTCGGTATGTCCTATCGCGAAATTGCCCGCCGTATTGATTCCACTGCAGCAACTGTAATACGTGTGTATCAGGTATGGACAGAAGAAGGTAGAGGAGCAAGAAGAAGACCAATTGGTCAACCAAGGCGTACCACAGAACGTCAAGATCGGCGCTTAAGACAAATAGCCCTGCGAGACCGTTTCGCTACTACGCGTCAAATCGGTGATCAATGGATTGGAGAAGAAGGTAGGCCCGTTAGTATGCGAACCTTATATCGCCGCATTCAATCCTTTGGGCTTCTTTCGTACCGTCCAAGATTAGTGCTTCCTTTAACAGCGAGACACTGTCGCCAAAGGTTGGACTGGTGCAGAGAATGGCAGCATTGGGAGGCAGAATGGCACGATGTCGTATTCAGCGATGAATCACGATTTTGTCTAGGCACGCATGATGGCCGTAGAAGGGTACGACGCTACCGTGGAGAACGACCTGATCTTAGGTTTGCTATTGAGAGGCATGTACACAGGACTGCTGAAGTAATGGTTTGGGGGGCTATTGCTTATGGTAGTCGATCACCTCTTGTATTCATTCGAGGCAGTATGACAGCTGCGCGTTATGTTGAAGACGTCATACGACCGACTTTGTTGCCTTATTTAGATGGCCGCCCAGACGTACTTTTTCAACAAGATAACGCACGTCCCCATATTGCTCGTCGAACTATGAACTTTCTTAATGAAGCTGGTGTTAATGTTTTGGCGTGGCCGCCCCGTTCGCCGGATTTAAATCCCATTGAACATGTGTGGGATATCATGAGAAGAAGAATATTCTCTTTGCACCATCCTCCACAGACTCTAGCACAGTTGATCGATGAAATTCAAGTTGCTTGGAACGAGATGCCTCAAGAAGACATCGACCATCTCATTTTGTCGATGCCCAGACGTCTACAGGAGTGTATACAGCAAAGGGGTCGCCAAACACATTATTAATCTTTTTTAGATTGTTTTTTAATAAAATTTCTTGAAAATGTAATCATTTTATTCTTAATGTAAGACTACCATACTGGCAAAAAATCAATTTAAAATAATAACTCTTTCTGGGTGTTACGCTTCTAATGTCATTGAGTATATATGATCATGATCACTTAACAGGAAAGTTTCGTGGCCCAGCCCATTCCGTTTGCAATATTAATTATAAAATTCCAAAATATATTCCAATATTTTTTCATAATCTTTCAAATTATGACAGTCATATGTTTGTAAAAAATATTGCATTAAACAAGGAAGATGTTGATGTTATTGCACAAAACAAAGAAAAGTATATAACTTTTACAAAAAATGTGCACGTTGGTGAATATATTAATGGTAACGGAAAAAAGAGAAAAGTATTTATAAAACTAAGGTTTGTAGATTCATTTAAATTTTTATCACAATCATTAGAAACATTGGGATCACTTTTGGACAATGATCAGTGTGTTGAAATAAGAAAAAGGTTTCAGGAGGATGAACAATTTAATCTAATACGGCAGAAAGGCGTTTTTCCTTATAGTTTTATGAATTCATTTGAAAAATTAAATTACAATCATTTGCCAAGTGAGGATGAGTTTTATGATCATTTAACGGATGAAAAAATATCCAGAAAAAACTATGAGAGAGCTTGTAAAGTGTGGGACGTATTTAATTGTAATTCATTACGTGATTACGTAAACACTTATTTGACATCTGATGTGTTGTTGCTTGTTGACGTATTTGAAAATTTTCGAAAAATGTCATTAGATTTCTACAAACTCGACCCTGCACACTATTTCACAGCGCCAGGATTTGCTTGGGACGCTTTGTTAAGGATGACAAATGTAAAATTGGAATTATTGACAGACATTGACATGTTACATTTTTTTAAAAAGGGTATCAGAGGTGGATTAAGTATGTGCACTCAACGAAAAGCTGAAGCAAATAATAAGTTTTTACCAAATTTTAATGCTTCTGAACCAACTTCATATATTCTTTATTTAGATGCTACAAATTTGTATGGGTATGCTATGAGATGTAAGCTTCCTGTTGGAAAGTTTCGCTGGCTTGATCAAAATGAAATTCTCGAGTTTGATATCGCATCACTGGAAGATGATGGTGAGATGGGTTATGTGTTAGAAGTTGATTTAAAATATCCAGTAGCTTTACAGGATTATCATAATGATTTTCCTTTTTGCCCAGAATCGGCAATACCTCCAAATTCAAAATATTCTAAATTAATTCCTACCTTATATGACAAAGAAAAATATATTATTCATTATAAAAATCTAAAACAATGTTTAACACAAGGCTTAAAATTGCGACGGATACATAGAATTTTAGAATTTAAACAAGATAATTGGATGCAAAAATATATTGATTTCAATACTAGTAAGAGAGAACAATCTAAAAATGAATTTGAACGCAATCATTACAAAAGTATGAATAATGTTGTATTTGGAAAAACGATGGAAAATGTTGAAAATCGCGTTGATATTAAATTATGTACGCATTGGGATTCTCATTTCAGGAAACCTGGTGCAGAATTTTATATATCGAAACCAAATTTTAAATCTTCAAAAATATTTTGTAATAATTTAGTGGCTGTGGAAATGGGTGTTCTCAAAGTGCAGTACACAAAACCACTGTATGTAGGATTTTCTATTTTAGAATTATCCAAAACTGTAATGTACGATTTTTTCTATAGTTTCCTTAAGAGAAAGTACGATAACAACGTAACATTATTGTACACAGATACAGATTCGTTAGTTCTTCAAGTTTTTACAGAAAATGTCTACGATGATATTAAAATTAATATTGATAAGTTTGATACATCCAACTATCCAGTTGACAATCAGCATTGCATCATTCCAAATAAATCTTACATCGGAAAAATGAAAGACGAATTTAAAGGTCAGATCATTGAATCATTTTATGGAACTGGTGCTAAGGCGTATTGTGTAAATTTACTCAATTCAAGCTCGATTAAAAAAGCTAAAGGTGTTAAAAAATATGTAATAAAAAAACATTTAACGGTAAATGATTACATTACTGTAGTGGAGAATGGGGGTGCAGTTTATAAAAAAATGTACAAATTTAGATCCAGTTATCATAATATGTTTACAGAACTTCAAAACAAAATTGCATTGAATTCAAAAGACGACAAAAGATACATTTTAAATGATAAATATCATACATTAGCATGGGGCCATTTACGTATAGCGGATTTAGAAAACGAAAAGGTGTTGGATAAAATGATTAACGATGCAATTCAAGAGCTTGATTAAACATTCAATTATATTTTTATTTTTTATAAACCTGGGTAAGAAACGCTTACTCTTTCGATACAATTACATTATAAGTATTATAAAGTTATTTGTATCTTTAATAAATGTATGTCTGAACAATTATAATTTAAATATTGCTTTAAATATTACTTTGAAATATATTTTGATTTTTCATAAACGTGGGTAAAAACACACTTACTCTTTCGATACAATTGAATTATAATTATTATAAGGTTATTTGTATCTTTAATAAATGTATGTCTGAACAATTATAATTTTAATTCTATTTTTATGTATATTTGTATTATTTTAAATATATTGCTTCAAATATTACTTTTGCCTACTTTATTATAAAACCACTATCCATTATAAATATTTCCCCAGGTAACTGCTTTTAAATATCTGATTTAATTAATTTAAAATATTTTTTTTTTATTTCATGAAACATTTCTACAATCAAAAAAAAATATATAAAAAAAGTACTCCCTCTTCTTCCTTCTTAGCCCAAATTCAAAAACCTCCTCCTCATCCCCCCCCCCCCCCCTCCTCATCCTTCTCCTCCTCCTCCTCCTCCCACGAGATAGCCGATTCTAGAACCTCCTCCTCCGCGAGGAGGAGGAGGTTCTAGAATCGGCTATCTCTCCCTACTTACAGGGTGTCCTATTTATGAAAATGTTAGTTTTGATAATACCTCAAAAATTAAAATATCTATACTTTTCTGTATCTTCTAAACCAATCTAGTTAGCGTAGATCTGATTGCGCCATTAAACTAGATACTAAAAAAGAGAACGGGACACATATCTTAGTTTTTTGTATTTTACCGTTTAGCCTATACCCTATAATATCAACGAAAAATACCACCCTGTACAGGGTGGTCACATTTGGGTGTTACTATAGGAAATCTCGGTTAGTAGAAGACATAGAAAAAATCTGCTTTAGTTTTTTTTGTTTTCAAGTTAAAGCAAAAAACTCATTATTTTTTATTTTCGACTTTTTTATTAATATTTTAGTTTTTTATTATTTTACTAAAATTAGAGTTGCATATTCTTAAGGCACATTTTTAGGGGAATTGAATTCTATTAACAAAATATGTCTATCTTTAATAATAAACAAGATACAACACAAAGTTGTGTTTTTTTTAATAGAAAACATAGTTGGCTTTGCTATAAATAAATAGGTTATTTTTTTCTCGTTTCAATGATAATGTTATATTTTGAGGTTGTTATAGTTGCGTTTTTATCGAAATCTATAATATTCTCTTAAAACATTTTAAATATATATGTTTGATTGAACGTAGTACGCTTGTTAAAATCAAATTGTTTATTATTAAATTGTGAACAGTATTAGTAAGAATGCGTTTTAAAAGGTAATTATAATTGGCATTTTTTTAAAAAAACACATTTTAATTGCTATACAGAAAGATGACAGCCGAATGAATCTATGTTTAAAAGATTAAAACAAACAGTACAATAAATGTTCAAATTGATGTTTATTACTTAAAATGTGTGACGTGCATTATGAATATAAGTATTTAAAATTTATAAAATATTAATTTAATAATTTCTCATTTTATATAACTTCTCATTCATATGCCCCAAAACAAAGTAATCGAAAACAAGCTTACTACGATTAATAAAAAAGCATATTAGCAATAATTCAGTAGAACTTTAATCGATTTCAAATAAAATGTAAACATATTCTCCCCATATGATACATCATTAAAGAAAAAAAAAAACGATTTATTGAGATCAAAGCCAACTATGACTTCTATTTAAAAAAAAACACAACTTTGTATTGTGTCTTGGTTAATAACGAAGATATCGATAATCTGTTTATTTCATTAAATTCTCAAGAAAATGCTCAAAGAACATACAACTCTTGTGTTAATAAAGGAATAAATAACTGAGAAATTAATAAAAATCGAAAATTAATAATTATGAGTTTCTGGCTATAACACAAAAACAAAAGGCCATAGCCGACTTTTGTTTTTATCGTTGAGTTTGTCTTGAAAAAAGAAATTCTATCTCTTCTACTAACCGAGATTTCCTATAGTAACACCCAAACCACCTTGTACAGCAGAAACCGCTAAAGATATTGAGATAAAACTTGAAACTTAAGTTTTGTATTACTATTGCTCTCATATTTAAGGATCTGATAAGCTTTTGTTTACACTTAGAATTTCTTTGATTTTGTTTCATATTTTCTCAAATATTCTTAAATATCATTATATTTACTTGCATGTTTCAATTTCATATTTTATTAATATTCAGACAAACTCTTAGTTTAAGAAAATACCCTGAAGAAATTTTTATTTTGTACTATTTTGACACTAAGACTTCATTATTTCTATTGTTAAAACGATAACGATAAACGATAAAACAATTGTTTCTTTATCAAAGTTACTTGGTTTTAAGAGATACATACCATAGAAATATGTTTGTTATATACAGGGTGCACCATATAGGTGCACCGTAAAGATAGTAGCGGATGCAACTTGCTTATTTTAAAAGGAGCTCCCTATACACGGTGTCCAGGCTAAACTGTTCGTTAAAAGTTTATGGGGTTGCTGTTGCACTAAAAATTTTAAATAAATCCTCGTCACACGGTTGAATCAGTTCTCCTCGTGTAAAATATTTTCAACTTTCTATAACTTTCGGATCTACCGGAAGTAGCACCAAATTTGTTATTTTAAATAGAACACCCTATATATTAGTAATTTTTTGAATTGCTCGTTTAAATTGCAACATATTTTATTCGAACATATATACACTTATCTCCTATAGTTTTCAACCAAAAAAAGTATTTCTAAAATACACTTATGTTTTATAGTTTTCAAGAAAAAAAAATATTTCTAAAGTTTTGACATCTAAAAGGCATTTTGAAATCTGTCTGTACCTTTTCTTAAGAATAAGATAAAAATATGATTTATATCTCTACCTGTACCTAGAGGATGCCTCTATGAGTAAAATAATTGAAAACAGTCAATTTTGACAATAAGTGTACTTAAAATGTCAATATCTAACTGCCCTCTTCAATATCTCGTAATTCAATTTTTGAAGTGCAAAGGCCCATTTTTTGTCACATGGTACGATTGTTGGGAAAATTTACTACAAAAAGTATTAACAACTATACTCCTAAAGTAAGTAGTTTTCGAATTATTTCAAAGATTCACTTTTCGTCGCATTTATGCAATGTATCATGAGCATCATAAGTCGCAATTGAATTTTAGTAAGCAACTAGTGTGCTTTTGTTTTGTCGAGATTGTAATGTGAAATGTCAAATAATAAAAAAAAATAGTACAAAGTTATACAGAAATCAAGAAAATGAATAATTACACAAATCAACAAATTATCAATTTATTCTTTATACATGGCAACTGCGATGAAATTGTTACTCGAACATGTAGAGTATTTAATGAAACTTATTCACATTTGCCATGAATAAAACAAGATTTAGAAGATTTGAATTAAATTTTGTTCAATTGGCAGTTGCCATGTATAAAGAATAAATAAATTGAAAATTTGTTACTTTGTACTAATTCTTTTGACTATTCGACATTTCGCATTACAATCGCTGCAAAACAAAAGCATACTAATTGCCTACTAAAATTCAATTGCGACTTATGCGCGCATTATACCCTGCATAAATGCGACGAAAAAGAATTTTTGAAATAATTCAAAAACTACTTGCTTTAGGAATATAGTTGCAAATACTTTTTTGTAGCAAATTTCGAATTATTTTAGTCATGGAGGCATTCTTTCGGTACAAGTAGAGATATAAATTATATTTTTATCTTATTCTTAAGAAAAGGTACAGACAGATTTCAAAATGCCTTTTAGATGTCAAAACTTTAGAAATATTTTTTTTTTCTTGAAAACTATAAAACATAAGTGTACATATCTTCGAATAATATGTTGCAATTTTAACGAAGAATCCAAAAAATTACTAATATGTAGGGCGTTCTATTTAAAATAATCAATTTAGTGCTACTTCCGGTGAAACCGGAAGTGATAGAAAGTTCAAAATATTTCACACAAGGACAACTGATTCAACCGTATGACTAGGATTTTTTTCAAATGTTTAGTGCAACGGCAACCCTATAATTTTTTAACGAACGCTTTAGCGCGGACACCCTGTATATTATTCAATTTTTGAATTTCTCATACATACTGCGTGTCATTTAATTCAAAACATTTGGTCTAAGTCGTACCCGTTCCGGAGTTATTTGAGATTTATATACAAATGTGTGTATGCTTGCAGTGGTTTCGTAAAGTTAAAATATCTGAAACTAAATGAGATAGAGCGTTCCAGATTTCGTCATTTTTTTAAAATAAAACTATCGGCTGCACCATAAAGTTGTTGCGCTGAAGTTATTTGGCTATAAACTAACAATAGTTAAATGTATACATTTTCAATCAAGGTAACTTGATTTTTTAATTGGAACCATCTAACTAATTTTACTTCAATCACCTCAAAATAAAAGTGTGTTTCTCTCTCTTTTTCGATGATTTCTTCAAGTAAAGTACCATTTATATGAATGGTAGACAAAAACTAATATACAGAGTGTTTCACCTAAAACTCCCCAGATTAATTAAAAAGAAACTAAAAATGTTATTAAAGTTTTGTTTGTTGAAATCAATAAATGTTATTTAAGGCTTCAAATTAAGATAGAATTTGTATCACTCATAATTATGGTTTAGCTGTCAGATGCGTAAGAAAATGTCATTCGATGATAAGAACTTTTTCAAAAATAATGGAATATTTTAAGACATTTTTATCATTTGCATTGGCCATTTTTGAGTTATAACCAATTTTTATGTTTTCAAGAACTTTTTAACATTTAAAGTTGTGCAAATTTTAAAAATGTGCTTATCTATCAATAAAAACAATTCAAATACATTAAATATTACATAAAAATAATATAACTCAATTATAGCCGACAGTTCTAATAAAAATTGACACACATGTCAAAAATAGTTAATATTTTTAAAATATAGCCTTAAACAACATTTATTGATTACAACAAACAAAACTTTAATAATATTTTTAGTTTCTCTAGTTACTCTGGGGAGTTTTAGATGAAACACCCTGTGTATGATATATTTTCAAAAGAAATAGAAAATATTTCATTTATGACAGATCTTTCACTATCATAAAGAAAAGTGTGAGAACCTTGATTGTAAATTGAAATTAATTCAGTTAAAAAAAAATGGTTCACTCTTCTCATAATTTAAACAATTGATAATTGACATACTAAATTTATTTCACTCTTAACAATTAGTTGATGATTTTACTTAAAGTTAGTGATTTATTCGTGTGGCGCATGAAGTAAAATTTCGAGTTTAGGAAAGCCTGAAAATTTGGATTTGAAGGGGCGCGACTCGCTTCGCTCGCGCGTCCCTGCAAATCTAATTTCTCGTTAGACGATCAACCAGAAACTTATATTATAGTAAAACTTATGACATAAAATAAATAGAGTTGATGTTGTTTTATTTTGTTGTTAAAATTTAAAACCAACACAAATTTGCTTGCATTATTTATGTTTTAGTAAACTTAGCGTCTACAATTTTAAAATATGAATCATGGTAAAAGTTGTAGAGAATGAACAAACCTTGTTTTATTGCAGAATTAAATAAAATCGAACATTTGACGAACAAATTGTTAAAGCTTAAATTATACCGATATTATGTGTAATAATGCTTAATGAATTAACCACTAAAGAAACAATTTTAATAATAATATCATAAAGATTATCTAATTATAAATTTGAAGTGTTTTCTATTAATTATTGTTGTAATTCATTTCTTCACTGATTAGTTTTATTTACTATATGTACATTTCGAACACAATGTGTTCATTTTCAATAGTAACTCAATTGACAAATGTGTTTATTTTATACACATTTGTCAATTGTATTACTATTTAAAATGAACACATAGTGTTCGAAATGTACATATAGTAAATAAAACGAATTAGTGAAGAAAGGAATTACAACAATAATTAATTTTTACCAAATTTGCAAAACAAAATTATCAGAAATTATTCAAATAAATGGAATGTATTCAATTAAAAAGTTGACTAATATAATAAATATACCGACCTGCAATAAATTGACGCAGCAAAGCTTTTAGTATGTATTGGAGAGTAATAAATATACAAACAATAGGAGGAAGCCAGATAGATTATAAACAGCAATCTGATTCCCTTGAGTACTTGATAATACTTTCAGCTATCGATTGCGAATGACAGATATCTTGAAATTTTGATTAATTGGTTAAGAAAGTGATTTATTGAATATAAATTTACAAATAATTGTTGCAAGATTTCAACAGCACATCCGAAACTAGCATGAGTAAAATGAACATATTTAATAACTGTTTTTTAATAACCAACAAAAAATACAAATGAAAACATGAATGAGGTAATTTATAATAAATGTTCAAATAGAAATCATCGCTAAACAGTACCCTAATCTGTCATAGAAGTTCCTTCTCACGTTATGAAGCATTCGAGGTGTAATGGTTTCAAACACATTAACAATCCTTTGGGGAAGCTGTTCAAAATTTTCAACTCTTACATAATTATACACTTTCTGTTTCACGTATGCCGAAAGGAAAACGTCAATTACAGGCAAATCGAGAGACCTAGCTGCCCACCTGATATCACCTCTTCTACCAATTACACGATTCGGAAAAGTAGTATAGTAGTTCCAGCGCTATATGAAAAAAATGACTTCAGTTTGCGGTTAACTTGTAAATGATAATTGGGGGTTTATGACCATCACCGCAATAAAACTAATCTGCGCTGGCCAGATGATTTGCATAGAAAATTCATGACCGAAATGAACAGGGCCGCTACAAGGTGTGTTGTCCCCGGGGCGCGAGGCAAACAGGGGAAGAAAAAATGTTCAGAGATGTTGAGATTAAAAATGTTGATTGTTTAACCGAGTTCATTTAAGTGTAAGAATGAAAAGTTCAAAACATTTATGCTCTTTTAACATTAACTAATATTAAATTGTGTGATTTATCAAACCATCAAACATGTGAAAATACCTACATCCATTTCAAAAAGTGAGGCGCCTCACTTTGAAGTGCTGTATTTTCAAAACAAAAAATCTTAAAAAATATCCGAGCACGTTTCTGTAATCCTGAGTGTTTTTTTATTATTACTGAAGATATCAGATTTTTATCATAAATAATTATTTTTTCGACGGATTTTTACTAACTCTTTATATATAAATCCTAATCAGTTAAGTATAAAAATTTGAAATAAATACTGGTAAAAGATTATATCTTTATTTATAGAGTGGTGCAAGAAAGAAATGCATATCTGAACCCTTTCAACCCCTACTATATCAAAATCCTATTTCAACGTTCTCGGTAATTAAGTATCCGGTTTTTTAATTATAGTTAATTGTTAGAAATTGTTCAAAACATAAAATATATAATTTAATTTCCAATAATTTCAATATTTCATTTTTCGTCGATTGAAAACCTCATTGAGAGATTGAAGATGCGCGATGGTTATGGTTTTTAATCCACGAAAAATCAAATATTTATATGATTGAAAATGAAATAATATATTTTGCAGGTCAATCTGATTTTTTTCAATAATAATAAAAAAACACTCCCAGTATTACAGAAAGGTGCTCAGATATTTTTTTAAGATTTTTTGTTTTTAAAATACAGCACTTCAAAGTGAGGCGCCTCGCACTTTGAAATGGATCATTAATTAAATTAAAATTTCAATAAAATCGTGTTAGTTATAATAAAGCTACGATTAAATTGGTACAGCAAATTTTGCTTAAACAAAAATTATACGATTCTAAAAATAATGTTATTTTAGAAATTTTCAGGCGCAAGTTTTTACACCACTAATATATTCCATAGTTGAGTTGAATTTTTTAAGAAGAATAATTATACGATTTAATTAATTTATAAATATTTAAAATTAAATTTCGGCAGAATTGTTTAACTCAACTTATTTCTTCTGACAATCTTTTATTTGAAATTTAAACAAACATTATGTAATAAAATGAAAATTTACACTTTATACATACATAATTACACTTTATACATAAATACACTTTATACAAAAATACACTTTATACAAAAATACACTTTATACATAAATTAAATATCAGATTCGTCTGAGTCATTCTCCAAAATATTTATAATAAGCGGTTCCACATGTTTGGAAAAGTATTTATTTTCAATTTCGATGACATGTGGAATGCTGTTCGTCCACTGTTCCTTAGAAATTTTAGAAATTTCATTTTTAACTACATTTACAGTTCCTTCACTAAACTTAGGATTTGTGTTATTTCGCCGTATTTGAGGTTTTAATATGCAACAAATCAATTCAACAATGGTACGGAGGTAAACGTAGCACTTGATGACCCAACTTTTTGGCTTCTTCGTCTATGAAGTGTGTTTTCTTATGTTCTTTTATTTTTAATACTTCGAGCAATTCTTTTTTTATGTAGGTCGGCTCGAAGTATAACTCATTTTCATATAAAAAATCTGAAATTTCTTTTTTACTCGAATTGGCATTTGGTACTTTTTCAATCTGAACCGAATGGTAGCTAGCTAGCTAGTACAATAACGGTATATTGGGTAGAAGAGATGTCACAAACCACTCAAAAAACACTTTTCCTGACATATCATCGTGGTAGTCCACATTAGCTTTTTTTATATTTTTGGCTAATAAAAATAACGCATCATTGACCCATCCTTCTTGATATCCTGCATGGAGAATAATAAGACGTTGTCCCCTTGAAGCTGGTACATTTAGTGAACAGTTATCATCTATCCAACCTTTCTTCACTGTATCGTGTGTGTCATACCACGTTTCATCCAAGTATATAATTGGTTTATTTGTATTCCTAATTCTTCTTATTTCTTCTATACATTTATACCTCCACTCACAAATCCGTTGACTTTCTTTGAGCACCTTCCTTTTGTCGATAGTTCGATATTTAAAACCAATTAATGACAAAAATTGTGCTATTGTTGTTAAACTGCATTTAACATCAAGCTGTTCTTTCAATTTATATTGAAGCCAGTTTAGAGTTGGAACAAAATTATTTTTAATACTGTTATAAATTATTCTTCTCACTCCACGGCCGTGATCTTCCACAGTTAATTTTTTTAGGACTCCTTTATCTGTCCTAATTTTCCCCGGTATAATTCCGTTGGTAACTAGTCGCCACACTGTCGTTTTAGAAATTTTTGTTAAATTTGCAGTCTCGGAGATTAGATGGTCTTCGGTGCCAAATTTTCCTTGTTGTTTCAAACTGTCGTATACATTTAAGATAATCTGTTTTGCGTCTTCAGATAAAACAATTCTATTGTTGGATTTTGATAAAACTTCTTCTCCATTTTCATCAGCATTTATTAAATTTTCTTCGTTTTCATGTTGGTGGAAATGATGTTGATCGTGTTCGCTATTCCACGGTCTCCACATGATAGTTGTTTGCAATAACTGCCTAAAGTCTGGTATAATATTGGAACAGATCACTTAACTAATGTGCACGATTAACTGGACTATTACCTGGGGTTGACACGTATTTATCATAAAGTTAGGACATCCCCTCCACCACCCCCGAGAGTTCTTAAAGTGGGGCATGTATGTGTTATTTTTCCATAAGAACGAACAACGGCTCATCTTTGATAATAATGAAAATTAAGATTTGAGATTTACACACATTATACATTGAAGTTATGTGAATAATTTAAAATGTTTTTACGTGAAAGGAATTATAACTAAAATAAATATAAATTTAATTGTGACACACTAAAAAGATGTCATATAAATGTTGAGATATTGTATAGACGAATTGGTTTACCTGTGTGATATTACTTTAATTTATTGAAATACTTGTTATAAATAGGGTGTATGAATTAGATTATTCTAAGTTAAATATTAAATAAAATGAGCTGTTGTTTCAAAACCTCCATAAGAGCAATAAACATTTTAGTTTTACTTTTGTTTAAAAGATGGCAATAAAATACATTTAGAAATAAGTTATAATATAATTTAATTGATAGAATTTGTTTGTATAGAGTGTTGGATTGGACAGTTTTATTTAAAATGATCGATTATTTAATTTAAATCATGAAAGCAATAATCGAAAAAATAAAAATGAAAAAAAAACAACTCTAAATATGTATTATAAATCACACGAAAAAGTATACTTTTAGTAGAAATTGTTATGAACAATCATTTTGTCGGGAAGTCCAGAATTTGAGTTAATCTGGGATATCCCCAATACCTTTTAATCCTGGGCCTCTTGGTTCCTTATTGCATAAAGGGTCAAATTGACCATTAGTTTTTCGAGGAATGTCGAGATGTTCAGAAGTTGAGTTAATCTGGGATATCCCCAGTACCTTTTAATTCCGCCAATGACAGGATTATATACATATAATCCTGTCATTGGCCCTACTACAATTTTCTTAATAACCTTTACCTGTATAATCGCTAAGAGCCGCTCATTCACTATTTCACGCTAATGGACAATTGAGTTCGATTATTGTAATTGACACTTTGTAATATTTAAAAAGAGTAATTAATATTATTGTATATATTTAATACCAATATTTTTTAAATAAAAAAATGTATAAGTTAAAGTTAGGGCCGTTAGTTAATTTCTTAGAAAAATAAATGATATTTAGATATATTTTTAAAATGTCAAAATTATTTCATTTAATTTTCAGTTATTTTGGCTATAATTACGATTTTTGAAAATACTGCTTTAATAAAACATAATATATACAGTTGTATATACAACATTGAAACATTTTTAATTTTAATTACTAATTAAATTATTATAATTAAATTAATATTTACTTATCGACTATCAAGAAAAATACATCATTTTTATAAAACTTTTATATACATACAAAAATAACATGCGATTAACAAAAATTCAATCATAAAGGGGTGACATATTTTGGATGTAGATTGTGTATCAATTAATAAGATGTAAATTGATAGAGAAGTGTTAAGAAACAGAACTTCATGCTAATAAGAGTATGAAACAATTTATCGACTAGAAAACACGTTGCAACCGTCATTTAACTCTTTCAATCAGATAACTGACGTTTGTATCGTAAGAGCTGCAAATTAAAGTGTTTTCCTTGGTATACATTTATTGGACTATCTATCTCGAAAACGTTAAAATTTAATTATTGATATCCGCGTTAAAATAAATGGTGACAACTGGTGTAAATTAAATTATAAGTTCAACAAAAACTATTAAAATGATAGGGAATTTAATCAATTTCCCTTTATTTTAGACTAAATTTAACTCTGCTGTCAAACGTTAAATTTAACGTTTTCGATAGAGAATACCACCGAATGTGCATTTTTACATATCTACGTCAGTCATTGGAATGAAATGTTCTAATACGGACCTGAAATTATGCAGCCGACTCACGGCCGAGCATGCAATAAGCTGTTTGCTGAGGGATACTTTTATTGAGGATTATGGTTTATGGTGTTATAAAAGTATAAAAATTTATTGCAAATTTGAAGTCATTTTTTTCATATAGCGCTGGAAGATCTATACTTAAAAATCCACGCACATTAACCATGTCGAGCGCAGGACAGCTATCCTGCTGATACCATATTTGGTTGAAGTCTACTTTCATTCAATTTATTCATGTGTACGTTCATCATCTTTTTACACAACACCATTCTTTCGATGCCATCTCTTGAAAATATCTGATGACCTCTTGAAATTTTGTAAGATTTGTATCTATTTCGTTTGAAAACTTTTCGAACCGTTTCCCTGTTAGTACCAACTTCTGTAGCAATTTGAAAGTTGCAATAGCGCAAATTATCTTTCCTTGTCTTTTGTGGTAGCCCTTTGTTCTCTTTTGTGGCATTTATTGTTAGCAATACATCCAGTCTGTTCAACAGACCACGAACAATTCTTGAAATTGTTGAACAATGTGGAATTCGCCGGCTCTTAAAATTTTGCCACAAGTAAATAAACAGTATCCCTTATCGAATTGCCACCGTATACCCATTTAATAACTTGTATACTATCTTCCAGAGTATAAGACATCGCGGCAGTTGACAATTGTAAATTTAAGGTAAAATTTGAAAAACAAGATAACGTATATTTTCGAACACGTAGGCATGGTAACAATAATTATCACGATTTTTCTGTTATATATTTTGTCTTTCTCTTACTTCAGAAAATCCTATTGTACTGTTTTGTTTAAAAATAATAAGTTGACGTTGTTGGAACTGTAGTTATACAAACATAAAGCCTCCATTGTTAACCAATATAAAGGGTGTTTCGCCTAAAACTCCCCATACTAATTGACGAGAAAATATTATTTTTTATTAAAGTCAAGTTTCTCTTCGAACCTGCTAAAAGTAGGTTTATAACTATTTTTCGAATATTATATAAATAAATGTTAACCAGAATTAACTTATATACTTGTTAATATAAGTGTATTATAATTATCCATGTATTTTAACTTAAAATATGTGTATACAAATTCTTGAAAATATAAAAATTGGTTTTAATTTAAAAATAGCCAATGCAAATTGAAATATGCATATGATAAAAATGTCTTAAAATACTCCATTCTTTTAAAAAAAGTCACTCCTAAAGTTTTAATCTGGCAGAGAAACTTTAATTATGAGTTATACCAATTCCAACTTAATTTGAAGGCTTGAATAACATCTATTGATAAAACAAAAAATAACCTTATTAACATTTTTAATTTCTTGTTAATCAGTCTGGGGAGTTTAAGGTGAAACACCCTGTATACTTCCAGAACTCATTTTTGGGGAATATTCAGGTGCCTAATCAAGATTTGTCTATCTTCAATTGTGTTCGAGTTATAAGTCAACACTCAAA